>JARQOD010000005.1:510205893-510278393 GCA_033576555.1 Oophaga sylvatica
TAAACAAAAAAAGTACCCCGGGGAAGTAGGACTGCTGCGTTTGCAAAAAGCAGCGTTTTCCAATCAGGAGGAGAAAAAACAATGTAGTGCTTGGATTTCAAAATCTGATTTCTTGTCCCAAAAAGAGTTAAAAATTTGCATTAAAAAAATTTACAGGAAAAACGAAAACGTATGAACACAGCCTTAGAGGTGATGTCGAGCTGAACTTTCCAACAAAAGAGGGGAGATGGACAGCTTGGAGAGAGTGAACTTAAAAACTACTGAACTTAGCTTAAATTTGGGGGAAAAAAAAGATCAAAGTTATGATTCAATTGGCCCAATTCTCTTTCCCGACGTCTTAGGGTATTAAAGGGACCCATTTTTGCATCCAGGCTATCCTGTGATAGTTTATGGGCCATTAATGGAGGCTCTCGGAAAATCGCAGAAACATGTCTGAGTTTAATCCGAGGGTGAGATAAAATTGGCAATGCAACTCAATGGGTCTGTGAAAAAATCAGGACCCACTCGGACAGCATCTGAGTGCGGCCAATTGCAAGGACTGTCAGAATGAAGACATCGGAGAATTTTTTTTTCTCTTTCTTTCTCCACGTACAAGAAAATCTGATGACACTAGGACCATACTGATGAGAGCAATTGGTCTGTTTTTCTAGTGGAAAAATTGGACGTCTGAATGAGCCCTTAGTGCGAAGAGTTGGGAGACGCCCATAGACTTTAGCGGATCAGCCCAGCCTGCCGAAACAATCCAACTCAAAGGCCGGTGTCACACTTGCGAGTGTGATGCGAGTAAGTCGCACGACTTTCTCGCATCAACACCCGGCACGGCCGCCCGCTCTCGGACCCGAGTGTGCGGCTGCATAGAAATACATGCAGCCGCACACTCGGGTCCGAGAGCGGGCAGCCGTGTCGGGTGTTGATGCGAGAAAGTCGTGCGACTTACTCGCATCACACTCGCAAGTGTGACGCCGGCCAAAGCTATCCAACGGAACAAAAGAATCGGGCATATTAACATCCAAATACCTGATCTTTTCCGCTCCACAAACAACAGTTGTTAGGTCAGAGGACTCCATACATACTGTATGCATAACAGATGGTCGACCGATCCCAAGGACAATGCAAGAATAATGGCCTGCCAGTATGTGTATGCCATGTGGATAAAAAACAAAGGAAAACCAGGCATGGGTTCAGGCAACAGAGCGATGCACTCAGGAGTGCAGATTTTTTTGCAAATATTAAAGATATGTAGAAGTTACTGATCAACCAAAAATGTGCACATACATACAGTCTCATATATCGCATAACATATATAGATACATATATATATATATATATATATATTATATATATATATAGTATATTTGTATGGATCTAGGACTCTTGGCATGTGATCTTCACTCTATATTTCATTGTCAATAAAGGGGATAACCAGGAAAAACCACATTTTATATATTACATTAAAACAGGTATAGTAAATTAATAGTGCAGAGGATAAATATACATGTCCAAGGGCCATCATGGCAAATTCTATAGTCTTGGTCCCATGTATCTTCTCAGACAATCGTAGATCTTCAGAATATTACCCATAGAAGGCATAAGATAGTCTGTTATTTTTGTACTCATAATAGTAAGAAATGGAGAAGTAAAATAATTCACATAAACACAGATTATACACAAAGTGCATAAATACAGACCCATAAAATAACACTTTTAATGAACAAAGATTGGTTTTCCTAGGAGCAGCCTTGCCACCATATACAGGGGTATACATTTAATACTCATATATACCAGCCGTACAATGCTTAAATCTATTTCGCCGCTGCAATCAGATAGCTGTTAAAGCCTCGGGTTGACAAGCGGCTGGATCCGAGTCCATGTATGCCGCGTTTCATGAGGAATATAGCTGGCTAGCCGCTCTCTTCAGACACACACACAACACACTCTCCCTATTGAATCGGTAGAACACTGAAGATCTTACTTTTTTTTTCCCCAAGCAGGGGCATATCAATGAGGCACAGATATGTATTCAGGCTCTGCATGGTTGAGCACACTGTTCAATAGGGCTGGCTCACACGATATCAGGGCGAGTTATCACTTCCCATGAAGGCACTCTTATCACCAGGGCCCAGAGAGGTGGCAGCAAATCGCAGCCTTTTCATTTTCAAGGCAGTTCTGCTGAACATTCAGGCTTCAAAGATTCACACTTCCAAAACTCTATAAGAGTTTGTGAACGCTCAATTTGCCAAAACTGTTTACAGTGTAATTGGGCACCGTACCTGTGTCCATGAGATAGCGGAGGCGGTTCTCCACCAGCGCGGCACGGGTGTCAATTTGATTCTGCTCGTTCTCTAGGGCTGCCAATTCTCCTACTACATACTGACTGGTGTCTTTGAACCCTTTCTGTGTAAGGGAAAAAAAAGGGAGAGAAAGAACAAACAAGAGGAGAAACATCACTTGTAAGTTGACTTTTTCTTTTTTTTGCGATCACTTAGAAAAAGCACTTACCAGGTCTAACAACAGCCCCACATACACCACTTACAGGTGCCAAGCCAGCATGAAACATATATAGTGATATCCCATCATATACCAAGGCTAAACTGGAGGACCTCGAGGGCTTGTTCTATTAACATTTACCCACCGCTGGCAACTAACGAGTACTCCGGAAATATATATATATAAGGGTAAATATATAGAGTATATAGGTGTGCGCATATATATCTCCTTACTAGCATACTGTATATAAGGGAGTTGCACCAGTCTTGCAATAACCACTCACAAATGGATAATAACAACATGCAGGAGAAAAAGAGGACACACTCCAAACAGCAAAACACATGAAAAAAAAATATTTCATGACAAAGTGTCACAACGTTTCGACTCAAGGTGTATATATATTATACTGTATATATGTATATTGTTTGTGTGTTGTATATATATATATATATATATATATATTATTTATTATTATAGTGCCATTTATTCCATGGAGATTTATATGTGAAAAGGGGAATACATAATAAAAAGCAAGTACAATAATCTTGAACAAAACGAGTCACTGACCGGTACGGGAGAAGAGAGGACCCTGCCCGCGAGGACATTATTCTGGATAATGGGATGAAGTATTCTTTTGGGGTGGTAAAAAAAAACAGGCCACACTCCAGACTAGCAGATTCAGTGGAAAACCATGTAGATATTTATTTACCACATAGATGCAATGTTTCAGTCCATCTATTTTTTGAGTATGAAGCTCAGAGGCTTCATCATTTCTAGGGATCAGGGTTGCTTTTTCTAAAGTCTTTGCATGTGAATACAACACAATATTATATATATACATATATATCGGCGGACGGTCTCCTGAGGGATCTCCTCCCGGACCTGGACTAAAGCATCCGCCAACTCCTGGACATGATGTTCCAGATGTGCTCAATCGGATTCAGGTCTGGGGAACGGGTGGGCCAGTCCATAGCTTCAATGCCTTCATCTTGCAGGAACTGCTGACAACCTCCAACCACATGATGTCCGGCATTGTCCCGCATTAGGAGGAACCCAGGGCCAACTGCACCAGCATATGGTCTCACAAGGGGTCTGAGGATCTCACCTCAGTACCTAATGGCAGTCAGGCAACCTCTGGAGAGCACATGGAGGGCTGTGCGGTCCTCCAAATAAATGCCACCCCACACCATTACTGACCCACTGCCAAACCGGTCATGCTGAAGGTTTGTTGCAGGCAACAGATCGCTCTCCATGGCGTCTCCAGACTCGGTCACATGTGCTCAGTGTGAACCTGCTTTCATCTGTGAAGAGCACAGGGTGCCAGTGGCGAATTTGCCAATCCTGGTGTTCTGTGGCAATGCCAAGCGTCCTGCACGCTGTTGGGCTGTGAGCACAACCCCCATCTGTGGACGTCGGACACTCAGACCATCCTCATGGAGTCGGTTTCTAATCTTTGTGCAGACACATGCACATTTGTGGCCTGCTGGAGGTTATTTCACAGGGCTCTGGCAGTGCTCCTCCTTGCACAAAGGCAGAGGTAGCGGTCCTGCTGCTGGGTTGTTGCCCTCCTACGGCCCCCTCCACGTCTCCTGTTGTACTGGCCTGTCTCCTGGTAGCACCTCCAGCCTCTGGACACTACGCTGACAAACACAGCAAACCTTCTTGCCACAGCTCTCATTGATGTGCCACCCTGGATGAGCTGCACTACCTGAGCCACTTGTGTGGATTGTAGAGTCAGTCTCATGCTACCACGAGTGTAAAAGCACAACTAACTTTCAAAAGTGACCAAAACATCAGCCAGAAAGCATTGGTACTGAGATGTGGTCTGTGGTCCCCACCTGCAGAACCACTCCTTTATTGAGTGTGTCTTGATAATTGCCAATAATTTCCATCTGTTGTCTATTCCATTTGCACAACAGCATGTGAAATTGATTGTCAATCAGTGTTGCTTCCTAAGTGGACAGTTTGATTTCACTGAAGTTTGATTTACTTGGAGTTATATTCTGTTGTTTAAGTGTTCCCTTTATTTTTTATATATATTTATGGGTGTGTATATGTTGTATACACATGCAAAGACTTTAGAACAAGCAGCCCTGATCCCTAGAAATGATGAAGCCTCTGAGCTTCATACCCAAAAAATAGGTGGACTGAAACATTGCATCTATGTGGTAAATAAATATCTACATGTTTTTCCACTGGATCTGCTAGTCTGGAGTGCGGCCTGCTTTTTTCACCACCCAGAAAGAAAACTCCACCCCTATTATCCAGAATAGAGGTTTTCAGCTCTAACAAATATTCTGCAGTTCTTTAGATGACCAACTTAAAATGAATGTTTGGGGGGGTACGACTTTGTGTAGGTATATATCTCATTATAAAACAATATATTTATATAATAATACAGAAGACACCATTATAAAGACCCGCTGACCAGCTGTGGCGACACTACTTTGCGGATTGAGCCACAGTTTTAACACATACGGTGATCCCTCGGATTCTGTACATTCGAGTTTGTAGGAGTAATATAGAATGAAATTCTGGCAATATCTCCTGTATTATGTATCCAAAATTTTCTATAATACTGGACAAAGTGGATCCTGCTCTGCAGTTCACGCGAGGATAGGGGTAAGCCGGCTGATGAGGATGGCGGAGTGTAGCAATATAATCTTGTTTACGCACACAGCTGGCTAGAACAGAAGTGCTGAACGCTGCGCCATGTTATCCATCACTGAGACGGCGGCTGCACAAAGCAGTGGCGACTGTGCTGTCATGTTTAACACCGCCAATCTGAACTGCCGGGATAGGCCTATTAGGAAATCTGATAGACGGGACTAACCAAGGACTGAATTACAACAACAGCAAACAAACAGTTATATACTGAAGTACATAGGAAGAAAGGAGAACTGGAGACAGCTGTGGGGTTTGCCATTCAGGAGTCTGGGAAAGGCGAGTGACAATGTATAATGATTGTAGTCTAGCTTCTCCCAAACAGGGACGTAATAAAGTCCTCGATGTTACTAGAAATATGGAACACAATTCAACATGGGAGTAAAATGTTTCATTGGAAAATTTGTTCGGTCCATTTTCTTGGTTTAAAATAAAGTACCGTATATTTTAAATGTGGCGTCAACACATGCCAAAATATCAGGCACAGAAAAGCCTATTAACATTTCTTGGTAAGAATCCCACTGCATTGCACAAATATGGGGCAAGTGCATCTCCAGTAAGGCTCCAACTAGCTAGATCTGCCAAGTTCCAGGTTATCAGGGAACTCATTGCCAGACTACTCGACACTGGAAATGAATCTTATGAGCTAATCTGTGAAAATTCATTCATTGCTATGTTCTTGCTATCCTCTATGTAAAGCCCTCGGGCCAACTGCAAAATCTGAAAGTGTAGGTATGACCTCTGTTAACCTCCATATATCAGGGGCGGATATATCATTGGTGCAACTGCACAGGGGCCCAGACACTGTTCTCGCTGAGGGGTCCGGGAGGTAAGGGGGCCACTACCACCTCCCAATCAGTCGGTAGCTACTCTCAGACATGACTACTGTACTGTAAAGGGCCATACACTGTTCTTGCACGGGGCCGCTTTTCTGGCTATATCTGCCATTGCTCCATATATAACCCTCACAGGACTCCAGGATGCTGAGACATGGAGAACTGTGTGGAGAGTTCATTTTTTTTAGCTTTCTCATTGTCTGTCTGTGCCATAGTGGAAAAACAGAGGTCAGCAGAAATGTTCTTTTCGTCACACACTAAATAGTTACTTGGCCGTGTTAAGAAGTGTAAAAGAGTAACAGTAGTTTTAACGTTTTATTTCATAAATCAATAGCACACATGAAAACAAGAAACATTTGTAATATATCTTCCTAGAGAAATCCATTTATTTCTCAGGCAGGACTGATCATTGATTCTCAATTCATGGATAAAAGTTGTCTTCAGTGGAAATACTTACTGGAAATTTGCTTCTTTCACTTCCTGAACTGATGCTTCACTCTCCATTCTTGGTTAAATCTGGATTCAGTGAAGACAGATTTTCCTATTACTCAGAGAGGAGATGACATTTGGTGCTCATACAGTTCTACGGAGAACTGTAACTAATTTCAGGAGAACTTGCAGCAGAGTATCTGTGTGTGCCTCTACCACATCGACAGAATATTATGAGCACCAACTGTCATCTCCTCTCTGAGTAATAGGAAAATCTGTCTTTACTGAATACAGATTGTACCCAGGAATGGAGAGTGAAGCATCAATTCAGGAAGTGAAAGAAGCAAATTTCTCTGATAAGATATATTACAAAGCTGCTTATTTTCAAGTGCACTATTGATTCATGAAATAAAAAAAAGTTACTCTTTAAGGCCCCCATGCACATTTGGCCGGTTCACACATTTTTGTGGTGTACTTGACGTCTCTTTCTGTACTGTAGAGAAAAAAAATGTATTTAAATGAATGTGTTTGTTTTGACATAGAAAATAAATAGAAAAAAAGATATGTCAAATTGATATAAGTTTTTAACCACTGCTTCATAGGATAATGTTAAATAATACAATAATGTTAAAAGTTTGCATCTTTTTTTTTCAGAAAATCAGTTACTCCACCCACCCATGTAAAAAAAACAAACTGATCCATTAAAAAACAAAACAAAAAAAAAACAAATACTAAAAATAAATGGAAGCAAGATATATGTTAAAAAACGGATATATCTTCTTTAAAGCGCATCAGTTTGAAAGTTTTTCGGATCATTTTTTTTTATTTACAGCACAAAAATGTGAGGCTGTTGTTAAAAATTACAAAAATGAGAAGTGAAACAGGGACTAGATAGTTGTCAGCCGAACAATCACTCTCCCATCAGACAGCTCTCCGGAGCCCCCCATACATATGAACGTGCAGCTTGGCAGAACGTTCATATATTTCAAGAAGTAGTACAGCAACAATAGGTTCAAGAGTTAAAGGTGCATTCCCATCTCCAAGATCCTACCCCAATATGTAGTAGGTGTTAATAATAATAATAATAATATTAGTAATTACCTTCAATTAGATATGAAGTATAGTTTTTCTGATTTGCTATGTCCCTTCCTCATGTGCAGGCATTGCAGGACCTTAGGTATCCATGGTTATGACCTCTGGTATAGTGACAGCAAGCTGCTAGTGGTTGTAACCATGGATACCTAAGGTCCTGCAATGTATGCACATGAGGAAAGAGGCATAGTGAATCAGAAAAACTATACCACATTTCTAATTGCAGGTATTCGCTAATACCATCGCACGACCAGCTCTACCCTCTCCTAGTGTATTCTCACCCATCCCTGTAGACTGTGAGCCCTCGCGGGCAGGGTCCTCTCTCCTTCTGTACTTGTGTGTCCCTTGTCTAGCACACGCTTATTGTACTGTCTATATTTTTCCCTTTTCATATGTAAAGTGCCATGGAATAAATGGCGCTATATAAATGTATAATAATAATAATAATAATATTATTATTACTACACCTACTATACTGTATATGGGATAGGATCTTGGAGATGGGAATACCCTTTAAAATTAAAATTGTCCGATCCTTGTCTTCCTCATATCATCAACTGGGGAAGATTTTGGAGGCCCCCATACACATTAGACTGTCGGCCGATACAGCAATATCGGTGTGTTCAGCAGACTTTACTGTATGGGGGCCTTTATAGGGCAGCACCACTACATTGTTAGTGAAGGAACGCATCACAGACGGACATCCAAATCAAACAGCTCCCCATATCTGAGCTTCTTGGATCCATGTGAGACATTAGAGACAAGTACATTAAATAGAAATAAGTTTTGAACTTTTCAATATTGTCTGTTAATTCCAATGACTATAAAGAATCCTCAGCCCGTATTCCTCCACCAAAATTATACAGGCGCAATATTCTACTACTGCTTCGAAGGAGATATCTGGATTTTCATTAGCCAATTGATTTACAGTCATTATAATTGATTGCACCAGAAGCAAGCGAGGGAGGAAGACTAATCACTCGATCAACATTTAGGCGTCATAAACCCATATAGACTCATTTAGTCAAAGGGCCGAAATTTGCAAGGTGTAAGCGGTCTCCTAAGTTGTGAATGTGTTTCATCTAACCTTTGGTCAGGCTCTCTTAGCAGAAATAAAGACAAGAAAGCCAATTTGTCAAATTATACACAGTGAATGGCCGCTGTCAAACTCTGGCTAGGCATGCTGGGAAACACGCAGGTTCCAGCGTGCTCCTTGCTCTCGCCGTCCCTCGCAGCTGTCCATCAAATGCTGCTTTCTCCCGCGGTCTATTAAATATTTCCCTCACAAATCAATTTTACACATGATCAGCCCATACTCCTACTGAGCTGAACCTCCCCGTTAATTAAGTGAAGAAATTACCATATATATTATATTAATGCAAACATCATTCAGCTGGTAATTCACGGCTGATCTGGATAATGGAAAGGTTGAACACCCATTAACCCAAGTCAACAAAATGGGTTGGCTGGGAAAAATCGAGCAGGTCTCCTGTGACTTGTCCCTCTAAACTGCAGCACTGCGGTATCTTCCATGGTAATAATTAAAATCCTCCTGCTAGATCAATACCGGCATCTTTGGATGGGAAGGGTCCTTAATGGCAACACCTCAAACTAGAAGGGGGGGGACTTTTTGCAAGTGGGAGAAATTCATTTTTTTTTATCTGACAATTATCACCTTGGTGCAGACTAATTCAGCGGTGCGCCCCTCTCACAGAGATTTCAATACATCAGAGATTGACATCTCTGGAAAGGGAAAAAAAAACTAAAAAAAACCCCTAACATCTCATTTTTAATAAATAAAAGCACAATTTTCCCATGCAGTGAAGAATTATCAGCAATCATGAAATAGGGCAGAGAGAGGGGAAAGTAAAATACATTTAGCACTTCATCTTCTGAGGGCTTCTTCTGGGTCTCGGTTATCACCGCTCCTTCATTCCCTCTTTTTGTGTCCTCCTGCATTGATCTCTGCCTTTTCATCTCTGCAAAATAAATAAACAGAAGCCGGAGAAAGTCCATTATATTTTGGTGGGAGGATGAGGATAGGACTCCACATAAAGCGTTCAAGCAGTCAGCGCTGATTAAAATCGACTTGAAGTATAAAAAAAAAGAAAAAGAAAACACTTGAAATTAAAGAAAACCTAACAAGTGTAAAACATCTGGTAGCCAATGTTCAAACATGAGTGAAAAGGATCCAATATTATAGCAATGATGTAAATGTAGGACCCAGGAGCCTCTTTTATCGACATTTTCTTTGTTGTCCTTTGCAGCCAATCAGCTCAGCATGACTTTCTTAAAGGGGTTCTCCAGAAACGCAAAAAAAAATGCGCCTGCCCCTCCCAGTGTAGAAGATCTGCTCCCAGTGGATATTGTGATAAGTGATGGGCAGTCTTGCTCCTCTTGGTGAGCTGGATAATTTGTCTCAGGTCACCAAAAAGAGCTGGGTTCTTTTGGATCCCAAATGGCTATTAAATTTCTGCTCACACACTTAGTAAACTGATACTTGGGGTTAAGTCAGGGAGTATTAACGCGGTTAAACCCCACCCATCTACAGTTAGCTAAAGGCAACTCAATTTTCAAGCTTTCACCATGAGCTTCTGGTTGAGTGGATGGGGTTTCAACTACATTCAGCAGCCGGTTGACAACATTCTACCTCCAGCGAGAGCCTGGGGTCCAAGTGACTTTCAAAGGAGTCATTCACATAAAGGAGCTGGCTTGTGTGCGTGCAAATGACCGATTACTAATTCTGATTTAATTCTGGAGATACCAGGATGCTATGGTAAGAAAAGGCTGCTCACTCTACTGTCCACCCTGTCTATCTGATCCAATACTGAAGACACCAGAAGTGCTGAGGTAAGAAGAGACTGCTCACACTGCTGTCCACCCTGCCTAGCTGTCACGGATTTGTCTGAGGCTGCAGCCCGTTGCACTGCATCTGTCTGCAGAAGGTTTCGGTTGTTTGCTTTGCAGACTAGTGGCCACCTGGACCTGTTGGGAGATGCGGGCGTTATTTCCACTTCTCTGTTGAAGCTTGGAGCTGTAGCAGTCTGCTAGTGACCTCTTGTAGTTTGAAGGGCATCGCAGTTTCTCTCTGAGTCTATTTTAGCTAAGTGACCCCTGGTGTCATTTATCCTTACTGTTTTTAGTGTTAGTGGGATTGACTAGTGATCATCCTGTCCTTCCCAATGCAGGGCTTTTCGCCAGGGTCACACAGGGACTAGGTATCATGCTCGGCGATAGGTGCGGAACCTATATAGGGATGGTAGGACATACAGGGGGACATTAGATCAGTCTAGGGGTCTCCCCTCCCCCTTCCTTAATCCCTTTGTGTTGCACTAAAGCCCCCATCTCACATAACGAGATCACTAGCGAGATCGCTGCTGAGTCACAAGTTTTGTGACGCAACAGCGATCTCTCCAGCGATATCGCCGTGTGTGACACTTATCAGCGACCGGCTCCCCTGCCGGGTATCGCTGATCATGCTCGAATGCCCTGGATATTTTTTTGATCGTTGGTCTCCCGCTGGCCAGCACGCATCGCTGCGTGTGGCAGGCGGGAGACCAGCGATCAGCGAGCTGGTAACCAAGGTAAACATCGGGCTTCTAAGAGTGCGGCGCTCAGAAACCCGATGTGTACGTTATATACCAGCTCGCTGGTGCAGGGAGCTTGTAACTAAGGTAAACAGCGGGTTTCTAAGCGCCGCACGGTGCTTAGAGACCCGATGTTTACCTTGGTTACCAGCTCCCTGCACCAGCGCGCTGGTATGCGGGTAACTAAGTGACGTTACCCGCGTAGTCGCTGTCCTGATCGCTGCTCAGATCTGCCTGTTTGGCAGCTCACCAGCGATCATGTAGCGACACACCAGCGATCCTGACAAGTTCATATCGTTGTCGGGATCGCTGGTGAGTCGCTATGTGTGACGGGGCCCTTAGTCTGTCCTACACTGTGCGTGACACTATCTGATTATCTGATCTAATACTGGAGATATCAGTAATGCTGAGGTAAGAAGAGGTCACTCACACTGCTGTCCATGCTGCCATATCGAACATAGTAACATAGTTAGCAAGGCCGAAAAAAGACATTTGTCCATCCAGTTCAGCCTATATTCCGTCAGAATAAATCCCAGATCTACGTCCTTGTAAAGAACCTAATAACTGTAAGAAACAATATTGTTACGCTCCAGGAAGACATCCAGGCCTCTCTTGAACCCCTCGACTGAGTTCACCATCACCACCTCCTCAGGCAAGGAATTCCAGATTCTCACTGCCCTAACAGTAAAGAATCCTCTTCTATGTTGGTGGAAAAACCTTCTCTCCTCCATACGCAGATAATGCCCCCTTGTGACCGTCACCTTCTTTGGTATAAACAGATCCTCGGAGAGATATTTGAATCTAACATTGCAGATATCAGGAGTACTGAGGTAAGAAAAGACAGCTCACATTGCGAGCCTCCCTGTCTTTCTGATCTAAAATTGGAGATACCAGGGGTACTGAGGTAAGGAGAGGCTGCTCACACTGCTGTCCACCCTTGTCTGATCTAATACTGGAGATACCAGAAGTGCCGAGGTAAAAAGAGGCCACTTGCACTGCTGTCCACCCTGTTTTACTGATCCAATACTGGAGATACTAGCGATGCTGAGGAAAGAAGAGGTATCTTACACCACTGTTCATCGTTTCTGATCTAATAATGTAGATACCAGCGGTGCGGAGGAAAGAAGAAGCTGCTCACACATCTGTCCACCCTGTTTCTGATCTAATAATGGAGATACCAAAGGTGCTGAGTAGTGATGAGCGAATGTGCTTGGATATGGTGTTATCTGAGCATGCTTGGGTGCCAACCAAATGTCTGCGGGGTGATCGAATAATATGTTCGTTTCACCGCGGCTGCATGTCTCGAGCCTGTTACTTAGACTGGCAGTTGCTATGACCTGGAGATAACTGTACAGTATTTGGTATATGTTATCTCCAGGTCACATTAGCAGAGCTTTCTACTACACATGCTCACAGACACCTATAATCAGAGTCGGACTGGCCCATCGGTGAAAAGGAGGATTCTTCGGTGGGCCCAGGCACTGACATCTACTGGCATACAGGGCTTGCAGCTGCCTAGGGACCCGCTGCCCCAGGGCCCCAGATAATAGCAGCACATCACACAGCTGCTATGGGGCCCGTGAGTCAGTAGGGTCCGCCCGGCGGAGCAGTGGGTGACAGGAGGCAGGAGCCTGCTGCTGCTGCTGCTAAAGCCTGTGACCGCTGCTAAAGTGAAATGAATATTCACTGCTCCCCACACCCCTATGGGAGTGATCACTTCACTTTAATAGTGGGCAGTGGTAGCCGCAGGCTTCCTGCAGCTGCTGTACGATTACGAGTGCCCGCTACTAAAAGGAATAAATATTCACTGCACTCCCGCCCATGGGAGGGTATTTTCGTTATTTTTTTTTCCCATTCCAGAGAACCCTTCAAACTCCTCTGGAAAAACAAACTATGTGCTGTGATGAAGACAAGCATTTAATCAACACTACATGTTTCAGGAACAGTCCGTCCCCTTCATCAGGTGAGTACTTTTACATTGCTTAATCTCCTTCATGTTATGGTTCCAGCGTTAGGAGTCTATGGGTGTTGAACGGTAAAGCAACAAACAAGGAGATTCATATTTGCTGGGGTCATGCCGCGCTTGATCTGCACAACTCTCGGAGGGGAGTACGGTAATTCCTCCTCACAACGTCTTTCATTGCAGGCGATCAGCGACATCTCAGCAGGGGCCACATCGCTGCTACATGTCACACACAGTTAAGTTGCTAGCGAGATCGCTACTGCGTCATAAATGGTGACGCAGGTGCGATCTCGCTAGCGATCTCGCTTAGTGTGGCATACCCTTTATTTTCTCTAGCTAACATTTTGTGCCATATAACGAATCCAAACAGATCCCAAGGATATCAAATGTTTTATGATGGGGTTAAAGTCATGGTTTCCAGCCACTTGATGCAAGAATAGCGATGCTTGCTGTCTTATTCTTCTTGTCACCATCAATAGAACTGTGACAGAGGATCAAAACGAAGCACTTTATGACAGTGAGAACATAAAGCCCAATTCATAAAGAAGTTTTCAACATAAATTACGTATAAAACTGCTTGATATTTCGCAAACTTTTTGCGCAACTAGCAGCTTTTAACTTTTAGACTTTCTCCATTTTTTAAGTCAATCCCGGCCAGCTCCGCCAACGCTTTAAAAAGTGTGCTGGCCTTCCCAATGAGGGCACTTGGCATAATACATACTCTATGTACGGTGGCTCAGTGGTAGCACTGCAGCTTTGCAGCACTGGAGTCCTGGGTTCAAATCCCACCAAGGACAACATCTGCAAGAGTTTGTATGTTCTCCCAGTGTTTGCGTGGGTTTTGTCCGGGTTCTCCGGTTTCCTCCCACTCTCCAAAGACAAGGTGCAAAAAAGTAGAGCTGGGCTTGAATTGCAGAATACTTTACTTATTCCTAAAAAACACTTCTTTAGGAAAAAATGGAAGCAGGGGTTAATTGGGAGTGTCCCAAAAAATTATTGGGGTTACTCAATAACAATAAGATTAATAAAACTTATTCTTGAAAGCCATATGTCAGCCATCTGAGCTATTATGACCAAGAATATGCACAAACACTTGTTAAAAAGCAATACTTCCAATACCTGGAAGATCTCCACCCATTGACTGAAGGACTCAAGCTCTATTTTCCTGACTGTTAAATCTTTGTTGATCACAACGGGATTCTTGAAGCGATCTGAAGGCCTGTGTGATCTGTCCAAAGCAGATTCTTCAGCACCATTCTAATAAACAGAAAAAGGTAACTGTGTATCTCATAATGGTAAAATTTGCTTAGGTTTGTTTCAAACTTTCAAACAGCGGGTTAAAAGCCTGAACAAGGGTTTTCTTAATATATATTCAGCAATGCACAGCACTGTGCAAAAGTTCTAAGCAGGTGTGTAAAAAATGATGCAAGTAAGATAACTAACTATGAAGTGTTACAATTTTTTTTGTATCAATTAACAAAATCCAAAGTAAGCGAACAAAAGAAAATCTAAAACCAATATTTGGCGTGTCGGCACTTGGTCTTCAGGACAGCATCAATTCTAGATACACTTCTACACAGTTTTTTTCCCACTCGGCAAGGAAAAACAAACATATTGGAGAACTAACCACAGATCTTCTATGGATGTCGCTTGCGCAAACCCTTCTGTCTCGTCATGGAATTCCAGACAGCCTCAATCATGTGAGATCAGGGCTCTGCGGGGGCCATAGCATCACTTACTGGACTCCTTTTTCTTTACTCTGAAGACTATTTTTAATGACTTTGGCTGTATGTTTGGGGTCTTTGCCCTCCTGCGGAGTAAATTTAGAGCCAAACGCCTCCCTGATGGTATTGTATAATGGATAAGTATCTGCCTGTATTTCTCAGCATTGAGGACACCATTTATCAGGACCAAATCCCAAACTCTATTTACTGAAATGCATTCTCCAGGTCTTCAACAAACAAACTGCCTGCAGATACAGTCAAATATTTCACATATTAATTCATCAGTCCAGAGCACCTGCAGCCATTTTTTCTGAACTCCAGATCCTATGTCTATGTGCCTAGTTGAGTTGCTTGGCCTTATTTACAGGTCTAAGGTATGATTTTGGCTACAATTCCATGAAGACCAATTCTGTCCAGACTTCTCCCAACAGTAAATGGATGTAGCTGTGTCCCTCTGATTGTGGCCAGTTCTGAGCTGATGGCACTGCTGACTATCTTCTGATTTCAAAGGGAAGAGTCTTTCATCTCCTGCACTAAGTTTCCTTGGCCGATTACTGCGTCTATGGTCTTCAATGATGCCCATTTTTTTGTATCCTCAATGCTGATAAATACTGGCAGATACTTCGCCATCATGCAATACCACCAGGAAGGCATCTACCGTACATGGCTCCAAATTTATTCTGTAGCAGGACAACAACCTCCAACATGCAATCAATTTCGTAAGGAACTATCTTCAGCATTAAATAGAACAAGGAGCCCTGAAATTGATAATATAGATCCAGACAGCCCATATCATCCAGTCTGTCAGGGATTACATGAAGAGACAGAAAATTTGCACAAGCGACATCTACAGAAAATCTGTGGCTAGTTCTCCAAGATGTTTGGAACAACCTCCGTGCCAAGTTCCTTCAAAAACTATGTGGAGGTGGTGCACCTAGAAGAACTGATGAAGGCAAAGGGTTGTCACCATAACTATTGATTTGATTTAGATTTTTCAGGGGTTTTTTTTGTTCACTTTATCAATTGTTTAAAAAAAAATGTCTTTGTGGCTCACAGCAACCAATTATAGCACAGCTTTCATTTAACCATAGCAGCCAGCCATGAAACCTCTGCTGTGATTCGATACTATAGGCCCCAAAGACATGTTTTTTTGTTTTTTTTACACAGTTTTGAATAATCTGCCCCATCGTCTTCACTTTCATAGCTAGAAATGTGAGCGTAGATGAATCAGAAGGTATGGTTCAACCCCACAACCTTAACTATGGTAAAATCACTGTATTATCACCACTTTAATGTGATTTAATATGGCGAGAACATCAGCAATGAAGAATTTCTTTGTGCTGACCATATGGTTGTTTGAACCCATCCTCCAATACATTAATAGCTCAAGTTGTATTAATACCATTTGACCGCAACTTTTTATTTTTTTTACATACAGGACTTAACAGTAAGGCCATCTCCAAATGATTTTGCTCTACACTGTAATCCATGTACTGTATATATTGCCTGCATAATTTTTCTTTTTTAATTACAAAAAATAAGTAAAAGCGAGATAAACAATTTTTCTAATTAAAGACCAAAACGAGAAAAAAAAAGAAAGAAAAAGAAAAAAAAAAACTAATCCTAAGAAATGTAACTCAGCCCTGAACTTTCAGCCTCCACTATGATGTTTTCATGCAGCTGTGTATATTCAGGAGGCGATTGATATCAATTGCAAAGCTTGTCCCTGCTAATCTCTTCTCCTTTCCCTGCAACCTTCGCGGGAGGGATTCTATCGGTGTTCTAGTCCCACTGACTCGTACAACAAGAAGAACTAGTTTCTAATTTTATGCCCATTCAGATAAACCTCTAATGCTGTATGAAGTCTCAAAAGGTAGGATTAGAATACAACCCCACTGAACTGCATTTCATCCGCTATACCTTTCCAAAGCCAGATTTATAGGTAAGCCCTTTACTGCGACAATTGTTGTTTTTCTATTTTTTTTTTTTCTCCGAGGCTTCCAATGCTAATACTGGTAGCAAATTCAAATGGGTCTATCAACGCGAAAGATCCCAGAAGGCTAAACCGGAGTAGTGTGTGGAAGCTGCAGATACCGCGGCCCTGTGTACCAAACAAATATTTCATTTTACACCTAATCTTTTATTATTTTTATTAAGTGTTTTGAAAGTAAATAGGGGAAGCCTAAGATGCATGACTAATAACTAAGCCTGCTGAATGCTGAAACTGGTTATCAAAAGCTACCAAGACTTTGCCCTTCCTCTGCATTGAGACAATCAATAATGAGCGCGTTCTCCCAGCAGCCTATTCTCCAGCCTAGAGGGGGCCAGGGACGCTAAACCCTCTGGGGAAGGTAACAGTTTATCCGTCCTTGCAAACGCAGAGTGGAGTATTTATCAATGTGTAAAACTGGATTTTATTATTAGCAGCAGAATAGGAGCAAAAGCGAATGGCGACCCCCGATACAGGTTTCCACTCTTATTGGACACCAAAGTGGAAAACAAAAAACGCATATAAGCATAAAAGAATACTAAATCCATTAATAAACACGAGGCAGCGAGGGTCGTTGACCACGAGGCTAAGAAGACGTCACCCTTCCGCTAAGTAGGTATCAATCTCACAGACCAAATCTCCATAAATGTTTGTTGCCACCCAAACAACGGGGCCAACCCTGTGAAATGAGCACCGGGATAAACGTTAGTAATATCTCCTGCATGTATAATGAATGACGGTGCGCTGACGTATATGTAAAAAAAAAAAAAAAAGTTTTTTCGTTCACAAAATTTGCGGCTTTAGAAATTTAACCCTAAAAAGCCCCCACTAACCTAACAAAAAAAACAATACAACTTTAGCAATTCCTTTAAGCCGCGCAATGTGCTAACTATCAGTCCGATTAGCCACTAAATCCCATTTTAAGAATTCTTTGTATGGGCAAGGACTTCTGCCACTTTACAAATGTATTCCGTTAAGCCCACTAATTCAGTTAGCCTTTTCAATTCATTGTATTAATCCCGCTCTGGCTTCATTTTACATTAAAACTAGCATGGGATGACAAAGGAAAAAAAAATTGCAAGCTGTATCAAGACAGACACAAACACACAAAATACCCCTGTAAATAATAAAATAAAAAAAAGCAAAAAAAAAAAAAACAACACAGATCGGGCCTGATGTAGGCTCCCTTTTGTTGCGAGACAGACTAACTCTTCTGGTGCTAGATCTGCACACTTTCATCACCGGTTTATTGGAACAGACAGGCGAAGGGAAGCAATGAAAGTCATTGTATTGGGACTTCAAAGAGCTCCTCTATCTCGGGGAAGGAAATCCTTTCAGTCAGCAATGGAGTCCCCTAACAACCTGCAGGTGGGTGAAAAGTTATACACGACGTGGGGCCGTCATCACGCGGACAGCTTTCTCCTCCTCTTAGTTTTACACACCACATAAACATATGAATCATAAGACAATAAAAATTACATATGTGGATTTATAATATATATATATATATATATATAATATATATATACACACATATATATATCATCATCTATATAATTATACTTTTTAGTTTGTATATAAAGTCAAATGATATAAAACACGTAGAGCACAGTTAAAAAATATATAGAAAATAAACATAAAAGTTAAACCTAACAACCAAAAAAATCTAAAATAAAATATAAATTAATAAAAACATAAAATAGTCATGCCCACAATATCAGATATAATGTATATAGGTCATATATATTTATACATATATATTATGTTATATACGCGCATATATATTTTGTATATATTTTCATACTACTATTACTTTATATAGGTATACAAGAATATATGTAGGATTATATATAATATATATATATATATATATATATATACACACACATACATATGTGTATAAATGAGTAACTATACATATATTACACACGAATGCTTACATAAATATATAAATATGTATATACACATTTTATAGAGGCATATGATAATACATGTAGGAGTATATATATATATATATATTTACACACATAGAAGTATATGTGTATATATAAACTATATATATATATTACACACATACACGCACACATACATAATATATATATATATATAATACATTCACACACATAGAAGTATATGTGTATATATAAATTATACATATATATCACATACATAATACAAAGTATGAAAGCTTAAAATTCTGCAACGGAACTCAGCTTCCTCAGTAGTGATGTCAGTGGTGACGCTGATGCTCGCGATTGAGGAAATTCATTATCCGCTGCAGACCCGCCTATTAAAACAGATGTTTTTTATGCAAATTGAATTTGTATTATTAAAGAAAATTGCATTGTGCCATAGGATACAATGCAGTAGGCTCAGACTCAGGCTTTCTCTGGCATTTGTTGCCCTTTCGTCATCTGTTTAGTCCACAATGGTATAACCAGTCACTTATAATCTAAGCCTATTAAACCTGCCACTTCCATTACTTCACTCTGGGCTTTGTAGAGACCGGTCCCCTAAATTGCTCTCTCCACGTTAATATGGCTTGTACATTTAAATGGTTTTATCAACATGAAAGATGCCAGATGGTGCATTTACATAAGAGAAAACACAAGAACTGGTAAAGGGCCCTAACTGCACAAGGAAAGCATAGTAATCACGTCAGATAATAAGTGCTTGCAGGGAAAGATGAGGCGTATGGTGGTGCTCACGTGGCAATACGTCAGTGGGTGAATTTTGGGCTTTAATGCAAAATACGGACGGAGCCAAGACGAGATCTTTCACAATGTGTTAACAACTCCGGATACGGAAACTATGCACTTAAAAAAAAAAGTGAAACGACAAGATGAACGTTTATACACCTGCCGTGGAGGCCTGCTTTGCATGGAAGGGGGAAGTGTGAATGCTTAGGACATGCACAGCGCAGATCGGCCCCTCCAACTCACCTTGAAGTCTCTGTCGGGTGATGTTTTCTGTGCAGCGTTGGACAAGGAGTTTGCCACCTGCGGCTGAGACTCGAGAAGTCTCCTCAACTTGACGTCCACGGAGTTAGGGTTTTGTCCGGCTATGTATGCAAATTGTTAAAAAAAAGAGAATGGGGAGAAAAATTGAGACTTGGCCATTATTCAGCAATATGTCATCTTACAACCTGTTAGTCTGCAGTGTTATAGCAACAAAGGAAAAAAAAAAAAAAGGTTGAAAAATAACCAACAAGGTAACAGGAGAGTCTTAAATGAAGATGTACATTGAGGCCGACGTGTACAGGCTCATACAGGCCCCACTATGGAGAGAACCTCACACATGAGCCTGTTCTTGGCTTAGTGTCAATACCTGAATGGTACTTTTTATGTTACGCACTAGGCGAGACTGAACTTTTTCACCTCTTTGTTAATTAAAACATTGCCTCTCGTGTAGATACACGTACATACGCACTGTGGTATGCAAGTACATTAGTTCACTGACTCTCTGCAGTGCGATTCTTTCATTGCTCAAGTACGCCAGACATACTTAATCTGGAAAATATCAGATTTCTTTCGGAGAAGTGTCACTAAAGAGCTTTAATTGCTCTAAGGGCATAAATTGTGTTATCACAGTGGAAGACAGAGAAACCTGTCCGACATTTACTGCATGTGCATAGGGTGTTACCGATCACAAGACTATAGCAAAGAGATAAAACCGATGCAGTCACACGTCACAGAGCTGGAGAAGTGACACAAGTCCATCAAGTTCAATCCTCAACTTCAAGAGTTTTGCCTTACACCATGTTTTTAGTAAAACAAAAAAACAAACAGATTTGTTGTAGGATCCCATTCATCTCAATGGCTGCATTTGTGACCAGTTTATTATTATTATTTTTAGAAGATATAAGATCATATTTGTAGGAGACATTTTTTTTTACCCCATTGACTGTAATGGAAAAGAGGTGGAAGATATTCTGCGAGTTTCTCCTGACAACTATGGTCAATTGTGACTTTATAGATACTTTTACATGAATCCAAAAAGTCGTCAAAGTTTAGGCTGCGTTCACGTCACATTTATGCATTCGGCATATATCCTGGGACTCCCATAAGCTACAAAAGTTAAATATTTGCCCAAAAAGTGCCCTAACATACTGTATGGAAAATTAAGGGCATCTTGCTAAAAAAAATACTCACCAAAGTTTATACTGCATATCACAGGTAATGGCAGATGGATTTTGCAGTTTAGGCATAGAGTCACATATGTCTTGGGCTAAAAAAGATCATTTTTGCAATTGGGTTTCATTAAAAGTTTTGTACATTTTGGCTTTTTTCAACTGTGATGTGGTCTACACTAACCAGAGAAAGAGGCCGACCTCCAGAGCTGAGAATCAACCAGTGAGATTGATCTCACCGTCTAAGGCTAGGTTCACATTGCGTTAAACCAGCCCGTTCAACACATAGCGTTGTCAGGCGATCGCGTTATGCTATACCCGCTAGAACAGATGAATCATCAGATGATTCAACTATGCTAGCGGTGACGGAGCCCAGACGCTGCAGGCCGCGTCCGAGGCTCCGTCACTGAATGAAGGCACGTCGCGAACGCATGCCGCTTTACGGCATGCGTCGCGATGTGCCCGACTATGGAGGTCAATGGCAGCGTTAACGGACTGCCTAAACGCAATGTGAACCCAGCCTAACAGGAAAGTTTGTAACTCTTTTATCTGTCTTTTTCTGAGCTCCTTTCAGCTGATTTATCATCACGGACTATAATAAAGTTGAATGTGCAAAAAAAAAAAAAAAAGAGCCCGTGAAAGCCAAACAGGGCAAAATCTGTAATGAAACCCAATTGCAAAAAGAATATTTTTAGCCACAATATATATATTTACCAAAACAAATTGCCCCAACCCCTTTAATGTGATGTGAATAGAGTCTTACCGTTCCTTATGAAAACTGCTATAACAACAACGTCTAAGTCTTCCAATTATCCAACTAAAACAGTGGTACATGTGTCGGGTCAAAAATTGTGCCAAAATTACAGAAAACAAGAAAAATCTATTCTGTTTTTCAGTGATTACTTGTATCTCCGTTCGTACTGCACCCACACACACAAATGATACACCATTTGAAAGGTAAACTTGCCCCCTTCAGCAAGAAAATAGCCAAACAAACCACACAGCCACGATTTGATCACAAAACACAGTTTAAACATTAATTTTCGTAAACCTGCAGTAAGGAAAAATGACCTGCAGGTGGCGCCACAGTACCCAAAAGCACACTACCACAAAGCTGCTTACAGACATCAAAAACAAATTCAAACATTTGCCTTGGGGGCTTTCCAGCTTGCCAAACTGCTTGCCCAGCCTATTTCAGCCAAATTCGAGGTTTGCACATTTCACTGCAGGTGAGGCACATATGCAAACACATTTGTAAACATGCACCGCCTATTGAATTGCACACTTGCTCCATTCATACTCCACCCACACAAACAAATGATACACCATTTGAAAGGTCAAATTAACTGCAGGTGGCAGCACACTACCCCAAAGCACACTACCACAAAGCTGCTTACAGACATCACAAACAAATCCAAACATTTGCCTTGGAGTCTTCCAGCTTGCTCAAGTGCTTGCCCAGCCTATTTCAGGCACATTGGAGGATTGCACACTTCACTCCAGGTGAGTCACTATGCAAACACATTTGTAAACATGCACTGCTTTTTCGCTGATTACTTCGCCCCACACACACAAATGATACACCATTTCAAAGGTAAACTTGCTCCGTTCAGCAAGAAAAGAGCCAAACAAACCACACATTCACAATTTTATCACTAAATACAGTTTAAACATTCATTTTCATAAACCTACAGAAAGACACAATGACCTGCAGGTGACAACTCAACCGAAGACATTTTTTGGCCTCCACTTATCAAACCAATTTATTGTATTACCAAGCTACATATATAAATACCTGTCTGTGTTCATCATCTCATTAAATACATTTACATTTGACCCTCTTGCTTTTTCTGAAATTGCCTGCGCCCCCGACGACAAATGTGCGAAAATTTCGCATGGGCCAAGCTAGTATATATATTATATATATGCACATTTATGTGAAAAATTGTTTACCCCTTCCTGATTTCCTATTCTTTTGCATGTTTGTCACACTTAAATGCCTCAGATCACAAAAACATTTAAATATTAAACAAAAGATAACAAAAGTAAACACAAAATGCAGTTTTTAAATGAAGGTCTTAATTATTAAGGGAAAAATAAATCCAAACCTACAGGGCCCTGTGTGAAAAAGTGATTGCCCCCTAAACCTAATAACTAGTTGGGCCGCCCTTAGCAGCAACAACTTTTTGCGATAACTGGCAATGAGTCTTTTACAGCGCTCTGGAGGAATTTGAACCCGCTCATCTTTGTAGAATTGTTGTAATTCAGCTACATTGTAGGGTTTCCAGGCATGAACCACCTTTTTAAGGTCATGCCACAGCATCTCAATGGGATTAAGGTCAGGATTTTGACTATATCACTCCAAAGTCTCAATGTTGTTTTTCTTAAGCCATTCAGAGGTGGACTTGCTGGTGTGTTTTGGATTATTGTCCTGATGCATAACCTAAGTGCACTTCAGCTTGAGGTCACAAAAAGATGGCTGGATATTCTGCTTCAGGATTTTTTGGTAGACAGCAGAATTCATGGTTCCATTTACCACAGCAAGTCTTTCAGGTACTGAAGCAGCAAAACAGCCTCAGACCATCACACTACCACCACATTTTACTGTTGGTATGATGTTCCTTTTCGAAATGCTGTGTTATTTCTATGCCAGATATAATGGAAACATGCACCTTCCAAAAAGTTTAACTTTTGTCTGGTCACTCCACAGAGTATTCTTCCAAAAGTCTTCGGGATCATCAAGATGTTTTCCGGCAAAATTGAGACGAGCCTTTATGTTCTTATTGCTCAGCAGTGCTTTACCTCTTGGAACTCTGCCATTCAGGCCATTTTTTCTCAGTCTCTTTCTTATGGTGGAGTCATGAACAGTGAACTTAACTGAGACAAGTGAGGCCTTTTGCGGATAATGGCTTTCATTGCGGTTTGCTTGAGCCCAAAGCTTGAGAAATGGCTTTAACCTTTTTCAGACTGATAGATCTCAATTACTTGTTTCAGAATTTCTATGGATCGAGGCATGGCATCTAGCTTTTGAAGATCTTTTGATCTACTTCACTTTGTCAGGCAGGTCCTATTTAAGTGATTTCTAGATTGAGAACCAGTGTAGCAGTAATCAGGCCCAATCGTGGCTAGGGAACTTGAACTCAGCTTCCCAAAGATGTGACAAACTACAGTTAATTTATATTTTAAGGGTGAGGGATCACTTTTTCACACAGGGCCCTGTAGGTTTGGATTTCTTTTTCCTTAATAATAAAGTCCTTCATTTAAAAACTGCATTTTGTGATTACTTGTGTTATCTTTGTCTCATATTTACATTTGTTTGGTGATCTTAAACATTTAAGTGTGACAAACATGCAAAAGAAAAGGAAATCAGGATGGGGCAAACACAAAACTGTGCACATATATATATACATATATATTGATATATATATATATATATATATATATATATAATATATAAATATAATATATATATATATGTGTGTATATATATATCTCAATTAGCAGGTTGCTTATTTTCCCCCAAAGAAACAATTTAACAAAATATTAGAGGAGGACAACATGGGGACTCCGATCATTATTTATAATTTCACATGTATTTCATGTTCCATCTCATAAACTTTTCTGTTAAACTAATAACATTATTGAAACTATATAAAACCCAATCTTGAATTTAAGAAAAATGCACATGTAAGAAGCGAGATGTAGTCTTGGGTGTTTCGGCACAACTACCCTATTGATGGTAATAAAGTTGTCCCTAGCAGATGTGCACTGAACTGCCCGGGACGTGGTGAAGAGGTAGAGGGTTCACAATGTGACAAGGTCACTAATCCAGTCAAGGATAAACCTCATTCTAAAAAGTTTAACTCCGTTTCCTGGAAAACACTTCAAAAGACTTGTGTATTTCATCCATCAACACAGATCAAATTTTCATAAGAACTACAACAAACTGCTTTCTATTCTTGTCATTAAAGATGACTACAATTATTCCTGTGCTCAAACCTGTCAATCCAAATGACCACCTTAGAAACACTAATGGTCTGGGCTGTGAGGGGCCGTCAGGTACGGGGGTCATTCCTTTTCTGTTAACTATGTACTTCCCAAATGAAACTGCTGGCTCAGCCTGGCTGTGGATTTCACTTTTGCATGGTGTAGAATTCATTGGTTTATGACTTTGGTTATTAAGGAACCACACTAAATCCAAAAAACACATAAATGGTCTCAGAAAGTCTTAGAACACATTACCTGAATGTGACGTTACACGTACAGGTCCAGAACATGCCACTGCACACTACCACACAGCGCCCACCATGAAGACCATTACTAGTCTATGCTTTCATCATAGTATCACTAACTTGTGGCCTTTGTCACCCACTGTCATTTTGTGCTGCAGGCATCTCCAGAAATCATCTCCGGTTTCATCACACGTCCATCATAAGTTGCGTAACTTTGTTGCATAATCCTTGCCATAAATCACCAGTCATAGCACCGATGCCAATTCTGCTCTACATTAGGAAGGCCAAGCCTTTTATGGTCCGAGGGCCACACTGTCAGACTGTACCACTCCCAAGGGCCACAGTAGAAATTAAATGGGTATTCCAATTTGAGTGTAAGGTTCTTTGTCTCTGTTGACATGTTCCTTGAAACTCAGTTTTCCGTCGGCCATTTTGCTTTCTGTCTTTCTGCAGCTCTTGCCCTCAGTTAATATGGAGTTTCCAGTTTTCATGTTCCCGCCCTGATTCTTCCCTCTTGCTTCTTAAGCAGCCTCAGCTGAACAATCAGTGCTCCTGAATCAAGCCTCAGTCAGTCTGTGACCTGACTCCTGGAAGCCTTGGACTTGTACTCCAGCTATTCCCTACTGAGGAACCTTGGAACACTTTTGGACTCTGGAAACCTGCTGTTTGGTGAATCCATGTTTGCAGAGGAATTACGGTACAGAGAAGAGATCCTGAACCTGCTTTGGAGATTTATTGTAGTGCTTGAAGTTACTCTGGCCTGCTGTGTCTCCTGTCGCTGTTCCTGCAAACTGTGTGAACTTTTCAGCATGCTTGTATGAAGTAATACAAGTCATTTATTTCAACCTATGTCTCCTGTGTTTTCCTCGCACCCAAGCACAAGACGCTATAGGAACTGTACACTATACATGACAAGATTCAGGAGCCAATGTTTAGTGTCTGCTGGGTCTGGGAAAGCCGTGTCTGCTGTGACTGTGGATATCAGATGTCCGTTTAATACCTTATGTGATGACAGTGGTTGTGACTTCTCACAACCATTCCAGGTGAGCGCATTCCCTTAAAATTTTACTCTGGAGTGTTACCACAGGTAAACACTATTGGTTTTTTTTTTTTTCCCTTTCCTCTTCTCCTTCCAGCACCTCTGCCTTAAAAGATCTGGAAGATGGAGGCCCGCATAAAGGAACTTTGCGGAGTGACTGATACAATCCTTTCAGATGTACAGACTTTAATAACCCGTTTTGCAAGCCTACAGGACCTCACTAACATAATTTGCAAGTGTTTGGACAGACTACCCAGGAATTGCGAGCCAGGATTGAGGCTCTAGAGGAACGAGCCCAGGCTCCTGCCATAACCCCAAGTTCTGGGATCCCCATTTACCTCCTTTTCGTTTTGGCGGTGAACGTGAGAAATTCAGGGGATTTATTAATCAATGCAATTTATTTTTCTCTGCACATGCTTCACAATTTCCCACTGAACGATCCAAAGTGCTTACTATAATCATGTTGCTTACCAATAAGGCTTTGATGTGGGCAAACCCTCTGATTGAGACTGAGGATGATTGTTTGAATCACCTTGATGCTTTTATTTCAGCCATGGGGCAGGTGTTTGATGACCCCAATCGAGGTGCAACAGCTGAAGCAGCCATGTTAACTTTGCGCCAAGGTAAGCGTTCAGTAGCCGAATATGCCCTGGATTTCAGGAGATGGGCTCTTGATACCACTTGGGACACTTCCGCTAAAAAAATCTATTTTTCGGAAAGGGTTGTCTCCACTGATTAAGGATGAACTTGCTCGTGCCGACCCTCCCACTGCGTTAGGTGACTTTATTAACTATTGTATCCGATATTGATGCTCGTCTGACTGAACGCAGACAAGAGAGATGGTTCGAAAATAATCGCACTAACCTTTTACTACCTCCCTCCTCAGCTAAGGAACCTTTGAGTAGGATCACAAGGGAACCAGAACCTGAACCCATGCAGGTGGACTCTTTACAAAGACGGGTTAGTGATGCACGCAAAGAACATCGTATAAAGGAAAATCTATGTTTCTACTGTGGTAAGTCAGGGCACTTCATTATAAACTGCCCCAGCCGTTCTCGTAAGACTACTGCAGCAGTCATTCACTGTGAGTGTTGCGAGAGGAGCTCTGTCATGTCCGAGCCTCAGACTCCAGAGAGATCTGCTGCAAGAGATCTTGATTTCTCGGACTTAAACTCTGTTAGTTCTGGGGACGATGACGGTATAAAACGCTGCAATTTTTCAAGTTTCCTCAGCGGTGTCCCAGCTGAGTTGTAAAAGAAACAATTCTCATTGCTTCCTTTCCATCAAACTCTGGGTTGACTCAGTCTGGGTGTCTAGCTCTGCTATGATCGACTCAGGAGCAAGTGGAAATTTTATGGATATCTCCTTTGCTCTGAAACAGGGGATACGTTCAGTGAAGAAGGCTACTCCAGTACAGATGGAGACTGTGGATGGCTCTCTACTGACTTCTGGACCAGTGGATCAAGAAACAGAGCCTTTGAGGGTCCTTATGGGTAAAGATCATCAGGAGAAAATGTCTTTTTTGCTTATCTCTTCTCCCCACTTTCCATCATTCTAGGGCTACCATGGCTGCAGGCGCAGAATCCTACGATTAACTGGGAGACCAAGGAATTACACTTTCCGGAGAAACAGATGAGTCAAGGAGTTTCAGCTTGCTCTGTTCCTAAAGGAACCATGTCAGTCCCTGAACTACCAGCTGTATACCAGGACTATGACGATTTATGTGACAAGAAGAACGCTGATCAGCTTCCTCCTCACCGTCCATATGATTGTCCAATTGAATTATTACCCGGAGCCGAGATACCTTTTGGTAAGATCTACCCCCTAGCGGGGCCCGAGCTAAAAGCTTTGAAGGATTATATAGACGAAAATTTAGCCAAGGGCTTCATACGCCCCTCTTCATCTCCCGCAGGTGCACCCATCTTCTTTGTGAAGAAGAAAGATGGATCTCTGAGACCCTGCATAGACTATAGTGAACTCAATAAGGTTACTATTAGAAACCGTTATCCATTGCCTTTAATCCCTGAGTTGTTGGAGAGAGTGCGGCATGCCAAAATTTTCTCTAAACTGGATCTCCGTGGGGCCTATAACTTGGTCCGTATCAGACCTGGGGATGAATGGAAGACTGCTTTCAGGTCACGCTATGGACACTTTGAATATCTAGTTATGCCTTTTGGTCTGAGTACTGCCCCAGCCACTTTCCAACACTTCGTGAATGATATCTTCAGGGATCTCCTAGATACATTTGTGGTGATTTATCTGGATGATATTCTAATTTTTTCTAACTCCACAGAGGAACATCATGGACATGTGAGAATGGTCTTAGAACGCCTAAGACAAAACCATCTCTACATCAAACTTGAAAAATGTGAATTCCATAGGAAAGAAATTCAATTTCTGGGGTATGTACTATCTACGCAAGGGATTAGTATGGATGGAAGCAAGACCCAAGCCATCAAGGATTGGCCAATTCCTAGAAATGTGAAGGAGGTGCAGCGTTTCATCGGGTTTGCCAACTTCTATAGAGTTTCATTAAGAATTTTTCTGAGGTAGTGTCATCTATCACCCAACTTACCCGGAAACAGTCTAGGTTCTCCTGGACCCCGCAAGCTCAGGAAGCATTTTCCTGTTTAAAGGATAAATTTACCACCGCACCTATCTTAGTACATCCCAACCCCGAGCTTGCCTTCATAATAGAGGTGGATGCTTCAGACTGTGCGTTGGAGCTATACTCTCTCAGAGAACAGGTGAGAAGAATGTCTTGCATCCCTGTGCCTTCTTTTCCCAGCAGTTGTCTTCGGCTGAGAGGAACTACGATGTGGGCAATAGAGAATTGTTGGCCATTATTGCCGCCTTCAAGGAATGGAGACACCTTCTTCAGGGAGCTGCACAGCAAATAGTCGTCCTGACAGACCATCGTAACCTTGAATTTATCAGGTCGGCTAAGTGCCTGACTCCTCGCCAGGCTCGCTGGAATCTTTTCCTAAACCAATTTAATTTTGTCATTTCTTATAGACCAGGATCACGCAATGGAAAGGCTGATGCACTCTCTAGGATTCATTCAGCAGAGACACGTCCACTTACTCCTCCTAAGACTATTCTTCCTGACTCTAGATTCCTGGGAGTGATTCATAATCAAGACCTACTTAAGGACATCAAGGAAGCATACCATGCGGATTCTTTGTTGGCTCAACCCCAAGGGACGTAAGTCTTGTCTTTAAGAATGGTGTGTGGATTCAGGGACAACGTCTGTATATACCTGAAACAGTCAGATTGAGAGTATTGCAACTCATCCACGATTCCAAGATAGCCGGGCATAGGGGAATTCTAAAGACACAAGAATTTCTTTCTCGTTTCTTTTGGTGGCCCACTTACAGGAAAGATGTCTTAAACTATGTCACTTCATGTGAAGTCTGTGCAAGATGCAAAACACCTCGCTCCTCACCAACTGGTCTGTTGCAACCTCTTCCACCCCGTCCCGCCCGTGGGGATCCATTTCTATGGACTTCATTGTGGAGTTACCAACCTCTCAAGGGAAGAACACCATTCTAGTGGTGGTTGACCGTCTAACAAAGGCAGCTCATTTTATCCTTGTGTCGGCTTACTCACTGCAAAACAGACATCAGACTTGATGATTAAGAATGTGTTTCGCTTACATGGAGTACCGGATGAGGTCATTTCGGATCGAGGGGTGCAATTCACTTCAAGGTTTTGGCAAAATTTCTGTGCAGCATTGGACATTAAAGTAAACCTTTCTTCTGCTTTTCATCCCAGACTAATGGACAGACAGAACGAACCAATCAGACCCTGGAGCAGTATCTCCGCTGTTTTATCTGCCACCTACAGGATGATTGGGTGGATCTACTTCCACTGGCTGAGTTCTCTTATAACAACTCTCAGAGCGCCTCCACTAAGCAGTCTCCTTTTTACTCCAATCTAGGTTATCATCCTAACATTCTTCCTCGATTTCCCATAGATACGCCCTTGCCGGCAGTGGCTGAAAGAATCACTTCTTTACAAAAGAATATGGATCTTCTAAAGGAAAATCTAGAATTGGCTCAGGAAAGGTACAAGAAAGCAGCAGATAAATTTCGTAAACCTGCACCAGCTTTCAAGGTAGGAGATTTGGTCTGGCTGTCAACCAGATATCTTAAATTTAAGATTCCATCGTCTAAATTGGGACATAAGTACATTGGACCTTATAAGATCAATAAGATTATAAGTGCTGTTGCTTGTCGTCTTCAACTACCCAGAACTATGAGAATCCACCCTGTCTTTCATGTATCCCTACTAAAGGCTGCAACACCCAATACGTTTCCTGGACGTTCTTCTCCTTGCCCTGACCCAGTGCTGGTCGATGGTCAGGAAGAATTTATGGTGGAAAGGATTCTAGATTCCAGGTTGTACAGAAATCAGTTGCAATATTTGATTAAATGGCAGGGCTACCCAGTGGAGGACAACTCATGGGAACCAGTCAATAATGTAAATGCTCCTCGCCTGCTCCGCCAGTTTCATCAGAGGTACCCTGACAAGCCTGGTCTGAGGTCATCCGGAGGTTGTCCCTAAGGGGGGAGTAATGTAAGGTTCTTTGTCTCTGTTGACATGTTCCTTGAAACTCAGTTTTCCGTCGGCCATTTTGCTTTCTGTCTTTCTGCAGCTCTTGCCCTCAGTTAATATGGAGTTTCCAGTTTTCATGTTCCCACCCTGATTCTTCCCTCTTGCTTCTTAAGCAGCCTCAGCTGAACAATCAGTGCTCCTGAATCAAGCCTCAGTCAGTCTGTGACCTGACTCCTGGAAGCCTTGGACTTGTACTCCAGCTATTCCCTACTGAGGAACCTTGGAACACTTTTGGACTCTGGAAACCTGCTGTTTGGTGAATCCATGTTTGCAGAGGAATTACGGTACAGAGAAGAGATCCTGAACCTGCTTTGGAGATTTATTGTAGTGCTTGAAGTTACTCTGGCCTGCTGTGTCTCCTGTCGCTGTTCCTGCAAACTGTGTGAACTTTTCAGCATGCTTGTATGAAGTAATACAAGTCATTTCATTTCAACCTATGTCTCCTGTGTTTTCCTCGCACCCAAGCACAAGACGCTATAGGAACTGTACACTATACATGACATTGAGATAGATCAACTTTCAAAATCTTTTTGTGAGGAATGTGGGTCCCCGATTCCTTACTTGGTATCCAAGAAAAAAAAAAAAAAAGAGTTGAGCTTGGCATGCACATGTGTGGTTATTACAACTGTAGTATACGAAGTTAGAAAATGAGTCCAGCAGTTTACATAACTCATTAGCCAAGATGGAGATCATACAATCAGCTTTTCCTCAGTGGAGTCCCAAATCTGGGGGTAAAACGCGCAGAAAAATCACTAGTGGATCTTAGTTCAGCTTCCCACCAAGCCAGTGAATAAACTGTGTTCCAGAAAAACCGGAGACCACAATTTTTTTTTTCTTACGCACAGTGGCTCAGTGGATAGCACTGCAGTTATGCAGCGCTGGGGTCCTGGGTTCAAATCCCACCAAGGACAACATCTGCAAGGAGTTTGTATGTTCTCCCCGTGTTTGCGTGGGTTTCCTCCGGGTTCTCCGGTTTCCTCCCACATTTCAAAGACATACTGATAGGGAATCTAGATTGTGATGATAATGTCTGCAAACTGTAAAGCGCTGCAAAATATGTTAGCGCTATATAAAAATAAAGATTATTATTCTTAAGAAAAACTTAGCTTTTCTTTCATCCTTCAAAAAAGCAAAATAAAATACACTGCAATTGCGGCCGAAATGTTGCATAGCTTTTTTTTTTTTTTTTTAAAGGATGAAATAAAAGCCGAGTTATTCTGGCGCCTCGGATTTCTAGAACTCAAATATGGGGATTCTCTATACTGGGATATTCTTGCTGTATAAAACACAGAAACCCATTGTAACAGAACCCAGCATGATTGTGAACAGCACAGCCAGAAACTGTTTAACTAATTATAAAAATGTATCATAAATTTGGAACAGACCGAGAGATTACTACAATCTATACACAGTCGATGGAGCATTTTTAGCTGCCCATGTGGAGCAGAGTACTGCCCGATAAGGATAAATGAAGGATGTCACAGGGAAATTGCCACTTGCTCCAGGTCCAGGAATTGGGGAGATTCTTATGACCCAGACTCCAATTTATAATAAAACATATCTGTGACATAATGGATGTAAGCATATGTCAATAATTATCATCCACTGATCCGATATAAATCTGTAAGAAAGTATAAATATAGAGTTCTATAAATCTTTAGTCTTATTATTTCACCCCAATGACGGACTTTGATACCAGATAATAAATATAATATTTTCTCCCTTTCAAAGTGGCAGATTCTCCATCTATTCCTTGTTCGCATTTCGCACGCACTTCACATAGATGACACTGATCACAGACACAATTATACGTAAGTACAAATGTACGAGCACAAATATATTCCATTACAGAAACCTTCTGTGAATCCAGCAAGAAATGCAAAGTTTGGGTGTTTATGAGTGAAGGACTGCCAACGCTCTGCCATTCCGCTGAGGATATGCTCCAGAGGCAGAAAGTCTCCGCTTCTGAAGTCCTGTGATAAGAAACCTCAACAAAACAACAGACAAACAGCGACCATGCAACTGTAACCAACGAAAGCACGAGAACACAAACTCACAATTTAAAGGGAATTTACCATTAAAAAATATTCTAATCCTATTGACCATGTAACACATCCTCCAGCACAGTAATAGTCGCCCGTGTCTCCTGTGCTTTCCATCATGCAGTTGTTGGTTGTCCTGATCCCGGTGGAGGTTTTTCAATAAACAGATCTACATTTCTGGGGAAAATACTGTACCTGTGACCTGTGTACGGTCCGAAGAATTTGCATGCATAAAAGTTATCATAAAATGTAGGATATTTACAAATCTGCTGTATGGGAATACATTGGCGGCAATTGAAGGATTAAGAATTTATTCTTACCGAAAGCAATATTGTACAAGTACGGGATCGATGATCTTGAAGTGCTAATAACAGGAGCATGCTAGAATTGGAGGGGTTGTGTCATCTTTACGTGCCGTATTATTAAATAAGTGTTATAGATGGAGACCCCCAATGTAGAAACACCCCTATGTGGCAGCAAACAATGAGGGTCTTTGGAGTACCGTTTGGCCTTTGTATGACATGGTTGGCCATTCACTTGCTATTTCACAGCGGCAGCTGATGGCGGGGCAGATTTTGATTGAAATGCTGCTGGCAGCAAAAGTTGTCCCACCTTGACAAACTTCTAAAGGGGTATTTAAAATTTACCAAGTAATGACATATCACATGACTATGCTATCATTAACATCAGGCTTTTGGGGGTCCAACACCCGGGACCCCACAGTCAACTGTTATCAGGTAGTGGAGCAGCCATTCCTGAGTACTGCAGCTCAGCTTTGATTCAGGTGAATAGGAGCGGAGCTGCCATCATGGATAACAAGTATGAAGCTGCAATGTTCTAGTGTTCTCAGTGCACAGTGTACTTCTGCTGGCTGCGGGACCCGGTAAGAGCCGATCAGTGCAGGTGCCGTATACAGGATTCCCAATGTTCTGATTCTGATGAACTATCAGAAGAATAGGTCAACAGTACCTTAATCCAGGACAACCTCTAACAAGAGCTGGGGTTTTAAACTTTAGGACCCCCTAAGACCTTGAGAATGGATGGGATGTATCGCAGATACAGAGCTATGTCCCTTTCCAGTTATTCCCTGCACAACGAAGCTCCAAGACTTTGCAGCCGCCGGTGCCATTCAGTTTAATGGAGCAGAGGGGGGCCAGGAATGTCCCTGTGCAGACATAGAACTGCGACAAGGACAAAGAGTTGAACCAAATCCGAATTAATGATCCCATACCTGTACAATGAAGCAGAGGAAGAGAACGAAAACCCCAAAGACTGTAAGACATGCAATATAAATTACCAGTGAGATCTGGGTCTAGGTTAGTAGATTCATCACCACCTCCACCACATACAAGAGTGCAATCAGGAGTGTCCTCATTAGTAATTGCATTGTTAAAATCATCCTCATCTGCAGAAATATGAAGTGCCAAGGTTAGTATATTTTTAGGACAGAGACAAAAAGTTGTTTATTCTGCCAAAGAATGAGGAAGAGAATAATAAAGTCTGAAGACAGAACCAGAAGAAAGCTATTTTTACCACTTAATAAATAGTACATTACCTGGAAAAACATTGTGAAAAACACAGTCAATAATGCCTTGGTTTAAAAATAACTCGGAAATAAGGCGATGATTTAATCTTTATGTACGTACAAAACATTGACTGGAATTAAAAAAACTTAATGAGCTGGTATGTCACTCTCCACAAGGAGAAACCTTACCCCTTAGACCCTAGTCCAGAGCCTCTCATCTAGCCAAATCAGTTCTCATACTTTGCACTGACGAGGGCCAATACCACCAAACACCGTGTCTGCAAATTGAGATACTGATATGGCTTTTATCCGAAGTCATATTACAAGACTCGTTAAAGGGTTGACTGTGACTTGTAGGATCGCTACTTCCAACAGGTGGCGCTATAGAGTTCCAGTCCTCTTTTTTTCTGAAGAGGCAATTTGCAGAAAAAAGGAAAAATTATGCAACTTTCCAGTATCATTCAATTAGCAAAGTTGCCTCTATCTTAAGATATTTTTTTTCCCAGGTCTTGGCAGGTCTACTTCCGGCTTCTGGTTGACACACAACAGCATTTTCATGATGTGGCTCCTAACCAGTGCTGCGAGTAAAGAAGCCTGGCTGACTGACTTGTCTGTAGGAATTAGCGAGACCCTTCTCTGTTATAGACAATGCATCAAGTGTCATGTAGACGTTCGGGCACCCTGGTGACAATTACTGTTATTGTGAAGAGTTAAGCAAGTTGAAGATGAAATGATCTCTGAAAGGCCTAAAGATGACAGATTTAGTTTGTATTTTAGGCAAAAAATATATATATAGTCACTTTTTTCCATTTTAAAAATTAAAAAAGGAAAATGGACCAATGCAAAAGTTTGGGCACCCTTGGAGATTTGTATGCTCAGACAACTTTGACCAAGGTTTCGGACCTTAATTAGCCTGTTAGCGTTATGGCTTGCTTACTATCATCGTTAGGAAAGGCCAGGTGATGCAAATTTCCCAGCTTTATAAAAACCCAGCCTCCTCTAACCGTGTACTAAAAAACAGCAGCCATGGGATCTTCAAAGCAGCTGCCTAACACTCTGAAAATGAAAATGGTGAAGGCCCACAAAGCAGGAGAAGGTTATAAGAAGATAAAGCGTTTTCAAGTTGCCCTTTCCTCAGTTCAAAATGTAATTAAGAAATGCCAGTTACCAGGAAGAGTAGAGGCCAAGATAAAATCTGGAAGACCAAGCAACATTTCAGTGACAGTTTCATGTAGGACTGATAGAGAGGCAAATCAGAACCCCCACTTGATTGCAAAAGACCTTCAGAAAGATTTAGCATACTCTGGTGTTATGTTTCGGTAGCTGAGGAGTGCAGGTAAAAAAGGCAATACACCAGAGCAGTTGGAATCTATGGGACTGACTAACCACCACAACTAGAGGCAGCCGTGGAGCGTTCCTACGTTGGTCCTAGACGCCTCGTCACAGCCTGAGAAACTAACTACACCTAAAGATAGAAATAGGAAAGCTATTCTTATCTGGTAGCAGGAGATGCAGACACGACACAGCAGGCTACAAGGGAAACTGGAATGAAGGATTCAGACCAGAACAATTGATCACCGGCAACCCTGATGGGAAAATGACTCCCTTATATAAGACCAGTCAGTAACACCTGATTCCAGTCCTCACAATCTTCACTAGTACCGCTTGTAACCACCAGAGGGAGCCTCTGCTCAGAACTCATCTCAAACCCATTCACAACACTCTGGAGTTGTGCTACATTGTTCTACTGTTGAAAGACACCTGCACAAATAAGGTCTTCATGGAGGAGTCATCAGAAGAAAACCTATCCTGTGTCCTTACCATAAAATTCAACATCAGAAGTATGCAAAAAAACATCTAAACAAGCCTGATGGCCACAATGATCAAAGGTATGTGTGGAGAAAAAAGGGCACACAATTTCAGTATAAGTATAAGAACACGGCATCAACCATTAAGCATGGGTGATTCAATCATGGTTTGGGGTTGTGTTGCAGCCAATGGCACGGGAAACATTTCACCAGTAGAGGGAAGATGGATTCAATGAAATTTCAACAAATTCTTTATGCAAACATAACACCATCTGTAAAAAAGCTGAATTTGAAAAGACAATGGCTTCTACAAATGGATAATGATCCTAAACACAGGTCAAAATTTACAATAGATGACCTCAAAAGGTGCAAGCTGAAAGTTTTAGAATGGCCCTCACAGTCCCATGATCTGAACATCATTGAAAATCTGTGGCTATACCTCAAAATAGCAGTGCATGCAAGATGACCCAGGAATCTCACAGAACTGGAAGAATTTTTCATGGAAGAATGGATGAAAATCACTCAAACAAAAACTGAAAGACTCTTGGCTGAATACAAAAAGCGTTGATACTTTCAAAATGGGGTGCAACTAGGTACTAACCATGCAGGGTGTACAAACTTTCCATTTGCCCATTTTCCTTTTTGTCATTTTTAAAATGTAAAAGATGAAAATATATATATATATATATATATATATATTTTTAAACTTTAGGCCTTTTAAAGATCATTTCATCTTCAACTTGCTTAACTGTTCACAATAACAGTAATTTTGACCAGGGGTGCCCAAACTTTTACATGCCACTGGAAATGAGAAAGGAGGCTGGCTTAGCTATTATAATGACATAGTCAGCCAGCCCCTTCACATAGAGCACTTATGATCTGGTGAAAAGGCAATCGTTGTCCGGTGTTAAGCACTTGCTAGAAGTGCTCCTGTTGATACCCAGGACCTTGTGGATATCTTGAGATCTGGGACCTTTGGTAAATAAACTGCAAAAGTAATTGACACATTTGCTATTTTAGGCAATAAAATTTAGTTAATAAAAGTTTCAGTCTGCAATTTTCATTCTTTTTTTCAGTCTTAGATCCCCTGCTAATGCAGTTTGCAGCCAGATCCAAGTTTCAGATTTTTATCTTGTGGACATCTCTCTCCCTGTAAAAAATCCTAGATGTGAAATCTGTGGGTATACAAGGTGTAGCGATCTTCACTCGCTCTCATGTATCAGCACAGCTTCTATACTGTAGGTTTCACTCCATGTGCTTTTCTCTTTGTTTATAGACTATTTTCTCTACCCTCCATGAGACTATAGATACCTTTTACTCTGTCAACACATTGGGGATCTGTGTGCAACCTTTTTACATGCTGCTATCTCTAACATTGAGAAAAGGCGAAAAGCAGAATGTAGTTAGGAGCAGGATCTCTGACGGATTTGTAACATTTTTTCACCTAGATAAAAGTACTTATTATAGTAGGAGTTGGCAAACTGTCAGAATTTTTTAAATTTTTATAAAGAATATTTATAAAGTTACTTAACTTTGCATTTAAGTAAACAACAAAACATCTGTGGAAAGGACAAGCCCTTCATTGTTTACTTCTTATGTTTGTTAACCTCTGAGACAATAGCTGGGAAAAAAAAAATCTTCATGACAGGATGGGAAATCATTTTTAGGCAGAATAAAATTGTGTGAAAAACCCAATTTGTGCCTATTGTGGGCATCTGACGCAATGTTGATGCAACCAACTTTCAAGCTCTTCCCATGCAAGCTGGAGCAGGGCCTTCATGGTCTTCCTTTTTTATCCGTTTTGTTAGAGAGTCTTCATCACCTGAATATTTTTTATGTGTATTGCAATTCATTAAAGAGAACCTGTCATCATGATTTAGCAAAAGGCGTGGCCATAATGCTGCTGTTACACAAACTAAATAGATAACTTTAGTGAATAAATTTGCATGGTGATTGCTCTTTAATCAGCATTTCAAGTTTTGGTGTAATAAACTTTCGTTCCGTTGTCGCAGGACTATGTGTAGGGTCTCCGGCTCCACCGCCTGCCTCTGTTGTATCTGCCTCCTGTTTGAAAATTAGAGCTGGAGCCATCCTTGCCGAGTGCTGCGCTTGTGTAAATTGATCTCCTGGCTGTAGTCAGTAAAATGGTGTAGGTGGTGGCGCATACGCAGATTGAGATCCCAGCTCAATGACGAGCCGAGATCTCAATCTGCGCACGTGCTGACACCAGTGCCATTTTATCGAAGACCACCAGGATGTGAATCTGCGGATGCACCATCACTGGTGCCATTTTAATTGAAGACCATCTGGAGATCAATCTGCGCAAGCGCTGCCAGCTGCGAGGAAAGTGCTGGCGCAAACTTTCAAACAGGAGGTAGGTATAGACACCAGAGGCAGGAACACACGCCACGACAAGGCAGGGGCAGGACCCCAAGACTTTACCCACAGTCCCGCCCCTATTCATCAAAAACGTATTACACCAAAACTTCAAATGTTGATTAAAGGACAATCAGGATGTTAATGCTTCACTAGGTGTACCTATTTAATCTGTATAACAGAGCTATTATGGCCTTGCCTTTACATTGTATTGCTAAATCCTGCTGACAGGTTCTCTTTAAGAGTCTTCATTCTACAAGAAGAATTATTGAGTGCTTGCTTGGCTTCCAATACTTCCTAGGCTGATGAGTATCCACCACTAAATCTCCAATGTCATCACTGTTTGGGATGACGTTAATACAATTCAGACCCTTCAGACTAAACAAGCAAATATTCTACTTACATACAGACACAGTAACATCATGACTCTACTGATCGGACAACCAGAAACAGTTAACGAGCAGCAACCGAATGGAGAGAAATGGGTTAGTGTCGCTTTTTTTCCAAAAAATACTACTCATAGCGGAGTTTCTCTAAAACCCGCTAACCAGACTCTCTCCGCAATGTAAATATATCTAAAATATCTATATCCCTCCACCTTTCCTATACATACACACCATTTAATTGACTCTTTTCCTTATCCCACTGAGGATCACACAGAGATGTAGGAGATGTATAAATGAGAGACACATAATCCTTTCGCTCACCTCCAGATGTCTTTGCTCTTTCTTTCAACTTTTCTGCGGATGCCTCGTAACTGGGAAGTTCTGACATCTTCACTCCAGATCGAGCTTCTGCTATGAGTTGACGTGCTCGCTCTCTCAGCTGCCGGCGCCTCTCTTCATCTTGCTGCTAGAAAAATATTGAACAGTTGTTGCCAGCTTAGTAATTGACAAAAATGCAATTTTCATTCTCGTTCCGATGGGGCTGATAGCAAATAGCCTACCCTGCTATGTATGTTCCCTGCGCTCCGTGTGCTATTCCCTGTGTCAGAAAAGATGACACGTTCAAACCTCCGGAGCTGTCAAAAGGCTTTGATGGGTTAAATACAAGCTAAATAAATCTGTCTTCAAAATGGCCGTCCTGAAACAGAATGCCTGCATATTTCCCATTGCGGTGTGATTATAATAGTTATTACACTGTATGCAGGTTATTCATGAAAATTATAAAAAAAAAAAAATGGAGATCTGGTGTCATTTAGTAACTTCAGCTTTTATGATGGGCTCACACTTTGCAGCAGAGGTGCAACCGTCCTGCAGCATGTCGGCACAGTTACTGCTGCAACTAGCGAGCCTAGAAAAAGCTCAGTTCACACTAGTTCTTTGTGGTCAGGTTTTGCTTAGTGATGATCAAAACAGTGTAGTATATTGCTCTACTTTATCCAGTAATAATAAAAAAACTGATATCTGACAGATCCTTTAAATGTCAAAGGGTGTAAACAAAATGAGTTGCAATGAATCACAACATCGCAACAGTTGATAACAAGGATCCTGCGTAAAATAATAAAAAAAACATGACATAAAAAGTGAACAAAGCTTTAAAGGGAATCTACTACAAGGTTTTTGTTACCTCATCTGAGAGCAGCATGATGTAGAGAAAGAGACCCTGAATCCAGCGATGCATCACTTCGATTACTGGGAGAAGCAGATCTGACACAGAGCTTTTAGATTTAGCAATGCTGCAGAGCTGAGAAAGCTAACCCCACCCACAACAGGCTCTTTAAGCACATAGTCTATAGACAGTGAGCTGTTTATCACAGGAAGGGGTGGAGTCAGACGATTTCCCACCCACCAACTAGGCACAGCAAATATAATGTCCTGGTGATAAAACCTTCAGTGTAAATAAACAATATCAAACAGCCAGTCATGTGACACATCATTCAATTCTGTGTTTTAACCTCTACTTCATGCTGTCCTTAAATTACAAAGACAAAAACTGCTGACAGATTCTCTTTAAATGTCAAGTGCATTGACATTTCCAATGTAATTCCAGCAGTAGGGCATGGCTTCAATGCTTCATTTCTATCATGTTTATTGGGGGGACACACCTATATGGCCATAACACAACTACCATATGTTAAACTGTACTAATAGGTCCAATAGGGAACCTTTCATCCTGTAAACGCTGTGCAATCCGTGGGCAGAATGTTACAGAGCAGGAGGAGCCGAGCAGACATATATACAATTGTGTGGGAAAAGCTTCAGCATTACATGTAGTTTATTCATTTACATCACCACTCATTCTTGGTCTACAGGGTGGTCCTATCAGTGCTTCAAGGCTTTTCCTGCACGAGTATGCACATGGAGTAACCTGTCAATCAATGAAAAAGACCGCCCCCTGGACCAAGCATGAACGGGTAAGTAATTAAATAAATTATTTTTTTTCACCGCGAACCCATAGATCATTCTGCTCAGCTTCTCCTGCTGTATAATATCATGCTGGTAGAACAGATTGCTTGTTCAACATGACAAGTTTCCTTCAGAAAGCAAATTCTGAAATTCAATTATATAATTACATTCATAGCGATCACTATGATCTGTCCTTCTAAGGCTGTTTGTGATATATGCTCAGTGTGTTAATTGAGAAAGTTCCTTGAGTGTTCACGGGAACATATTAGTAGAGACTATCCTCAAAACGGACAGCATTTGTATATGTTAAATGTATATATGCATGCTTGGTTTGGCTGAGCATGCATGTTTTTTTCCAATAAGGAAAGTGGAGTATGCCACTGCCAGACTTCAAAAGGATCAGGTGGTGAAATCCAACATGCCCGATCATTCTCTCCCACCATCATCAGGAGGTACTGGCCATATTAGATAGTCGGCTGGAAGGCTCAGTAGACTTTTCTCTAATGCCCAATTAAGATAAGTAGGAGGAAGAGTAAATATCCTATTTCGTTCTTATTATTGCAGAGGTGTGTCAATGAGTAATTGGGAGGTGCGGTCACTTTGGGGAAACTTAACATTAGTTGTTTTGAAAAAGAAAACAAAAAGGGCAACAGATCCTTATCAAAAACTCCAGTCTTTCCTCCCAATTTCCAAGCAGAGAAAGCTTAAAAAAAAAATCCCACACCCATGAGTGCCTGGCATTTAAGCTAAAAAGCCATTAATAAACAAGCACAAGATACTAATTAGGAACATTGCTGACATTTCCATGCAAATTGTTTGTTTGTAGCTATTTACCAGCCATTGTTCTCGGTACAATAGAAAAAAATGCAAATGAATGAATCAAAATGCAACCCTAATGGGACTCTCTGTTTATAACCATTAGCCCAGAGGTGTGCAGTAATTCAATCCTCAAGCAGAAAGATTTAGCCTCATTAATAGCCAGCATGGGAAGGTTACAACTCATAAAACCCTACAGTAAACAAAGTGTATGGACACAGCACAATATCTTGAGCCTGATTGACAGGATTCGGGTTCCCTATCAGATTGCCTCGATTTACTTCTCCGCTAACACGGGCTCAATTTTGCACAGGCCCCTGTGAGCTGTCTTATATTTGCATTATTTGCTTTCACACACCTCAATTTCCCCGAAGACAGAGAATTAAAGGGAAAATGTTATTTGTTGAGAAGACACATTAGGAATAAAGGATAGAAAGCTTTTGTCCCTGCTTTCAAATCAAGTGAACAGATACAAATACACAACCAGAGAGTTTCACTAGACTATGCTATTTTTCCCTGTTGAGAAATGCAATTTTTTATTTTTCAAATTTAAAGTTTTACCGAGTTTAACAAAAAAAAAAAAAAACATCAGCACATAATACAATACTAAAATCGACTTATAAATTGAGGAAATGAAATCCCAAATGGAAAAAAATATAAGCACAACTTTTACGTACAGTGATGCTCAACCTACATAACTAATTTGTTCGAGAATCAAATAAGAGCAACTAGAGGAGAAGAAAGGAGAAAGAAGGGGGCAAGACAGGGACAAGTGGACGGAGAGGTTACTGATTAAACTGTAGAAAGGATGAACATGGGGGGATTTAATTAATATAGGTTACGAGTAAAGGGTGTGGCGGACTATAAAAAAAAGGGTGGAGTGATGAGGTGTTCTGGATGGAAGGGAGTGAGTGATGGAACAAATCACGGTTTATCTTTGGATATTTTGGTAGGAAGGGGAAGTAAAGAAAGATTCCCAGTGGAACCACTTCGTAGCGGTAGAGTTCCTATCTAGTTGTGTTTGGGCTAGAAGAGTTTCCATACAATGGGTCGAGGCTATTTCCGCAAACCAGTCTTGTAGAGAAGGGACGGTCAGTCGACTTCCAGGGACGGTGCGATTATTGTTTTAGCTGCTTAAAGAAGATGTCGTGACAATGATTTTCCATAAGCAGCTCTGGACATAAGGACACATATACTACTAGTGCTTCTAGAGATGGAGGGATTCTCACTCCTGTAATTTCCCCTTCCCCATTTAATAAACCCTAACCAGAAAGCTTTCAGGATCGGACAAGACCATCAAACATGGGTTCACAGTACCTTCTTCCACTCCACACCACCAACATAAGTTGAATAATTGAGGATACCATTTGTGTGAGGCAGAGGGAACCAGATACCAATTTTGAAACTGGTTTCCTGAGAGTTGGTGGCTGTTATCGACTTATGGGATAAAAAAAAAAACAACAATTGTTCCTGTGTAAAGGTTTGGTGACGTTCAGTTTCCCAGGCATTACAGAAAGGAGGAAGATCAAAGTCTGGTTCACGTAGTAGTTTATATATGTTTGAGATGGCGTGTGGGAGACCAGAGGGGCAACGCACATCTCAAAAGCAGAAAAGGGACAGGTGGACTCGATTTGTCCGCTAAGTGAGGACTAAAAATGCTGAAGTTGGATTTATTCGAAATTGTGGCGGGCCAAGAAAGTAACTTTAAAGAGTTCAAGAAATTAAATATGTAAGACATTTAAAAAAAAAAACAAACACCTGATTCACAATGGGAAATACCAAAAACACCCGTGGCTTCTCCCTTCATTACGGGACTGCATACATTAACCTTATAGTGATATATAAACGTCTTTAAGGAGAATTGTTTTCTACTAGAGGAGAGAAAAAATTAAATAAAATGGACAGTAGTATACTGTATATAACATACGATTAAACTGATTTTTGTGTTGTAGCCATCACAAAAAAATACCAGTGCAAATTTAATAACTGCTAAACAACAGGTTGTTTTTTTTAAACACTTAAATAGGTTTTCTCATGAAAAAGTACATTTGAATCAATAGATATTTGAATAATAATACATTCCACAACTAGATGTGCTAAAAAAAAAAATGTTCCCGTGCTGAGATAATCTTATAAAAATGTGCCCCTGCTGTGTAATGGCTGTGTCTGACCGTACAGGGACATGGTCTGATTATACCACAGCTCCTGGGCAGGGAGGATGCAAAAGAGTATACAGACAGGACCACATGGGTCCAATGGGCAGAGGAAGAAGCAAAAGAGTATACAGACAGGACCGCATGGGTCTAATGGGCAGGGGAAGAAGCAAAAGAGTATACAGACAGGATCGCAGGGGTTTCTAATGGGCAGGCAAAGAAGCAAAAGAGTATACAGACAGGACCGCATGGGTCCAATGGGCAGGGGAAGAAGCAAAAGAGTATACAGACAGGACCGCATGGGTCTAATGGGCAGGGGAAGAAGCAAAAGAGTATACAGACAGGATCGCATGGGTCTAATGGGCAGGGAAAGAAGCAAAAGAGTATACAGACAGGACCGCATGGGTCTAATGGGCAGGGGAAGAAGCAAAAGAGTATACAGACAGGATCGCATGTGTCTAATGGGCAGGGAAAGAAGCAAAAGAGTATACAGACAGGACCGCATGGGTCCAATGGGCAGGGGAAGAAGCAAAAGAGTATACAGACAGGACCGCATGGGTCTAATGGGCAGGGGAAGAAGCAAAAGAGTATACAGACAGGACCGCATGGGTCTAATGGGCAGGGGAAGAAGCAAAAGAGTATACAGACAGAATAGTATGGGATCACAGCTTATGCTTTCTGTGAAGTAAAACATTTCCCTGCCTGTTTTTAAACAATGTTTTACCTCACAGAGTCAGCTGTGATCCCATGTTATCCAGTCTGTATACTCTTTTGCGTCCTATCCTGGCCAGGGATCCAATTTGGCTGATCAATCCTGTGTTGTCTATGAGAAAACCAACCCATCACCAGACATATTTGGCAACGATTATTTCTGAGAGAACAAAGTGATTGGCAGTCTGGAATCGGTGTGCACGATCGATATTTCCACTGAAGGATTAGTTCTTGCAAGGCCTCAATACACAGACTGTTGGCTGAACCCATGGATATCTGTGGGTTCGGCCGACATTAGTCCTATGTGTATGGGGCCTTTTGGTGGTCCATAAGGAGTTTGTTGTGGATTTCACCCTATGTATGTACAGAGATGAAATCAATAGTGATAAGCTGCGGATTTAAAAATCAGCAGCAGAGGCCAATTCCATACAGAAGTTACCTGCATCATGTAAAAGAGATTTTTTTTAAATCTTATTTACTTTGCAACTACTTTAACCCATTGTGCATTTTCAGTCTGCAAATCCAGAATGAAAATTAGCAGCAAATCTGTAAAATGTGAACATGCCCTGAATGATCTATTCAACACGAATGACAGCAGCAAGAGACCTAACTCAGAACCTAGACAGCAAAATATGGATGTAAGATTACGGACCGCGATGAACAGACAGGCTAAGGGTTTCCTGACCTGAATTTGACAGCCTCATAGGCGTTTAAGTTTGGGTCAGGAGACCCATCGGGTTGTGAAATTCGGGTTGTGAAACATGCAAGTGTGAAACTGGCCTTACAGTGATACTAGGCAATTTAACAGTACATTTTCATGTGGTATACCCCCAACAGACTCTCCATAGAGCACAGAATGTAGTGAAACACGCAGAGGTAATACAGATTTTGATGCAGAATTTATGCACATTTCTCTCTATGCAATGCAAACCATGAAATGTGCATCGATATCTGCAGCATAAATTGCTATTTAAAATCAGCAATGTACATCGGTGGATTTTTTTCTGCAGCTACAGTAAAGATGTATATCTTTGTACCGTGTTAGCCAGTAGATAGAAAAATATTTAGAGTTGAGAGTCCTCAGTGGTTGATACCTTTTAATGGCTAACTGAAAAGATGGTAACAAATTGCAAGCTTTCGAGACTACTCAGGTCTCTTCATCAGGTGAAGACTAATACAAAATCTGAAGAATCACATATTTATACACAAAAACACAGAAAAAATGCAATAGGTAAGACAAGTGACGTGAAGCAGAATAGTCATCACAAAACATTACCAGACCCCAATCAGAGGGTAATAAAACTTTCTCTCCTTATCTATGAACTGTTCCAATATTTATGCTCATCCCTCTGCCATAATGACTATTCTGCTTCACGTCACTTGTCTTACCTATTGCATTTTTTCTGTGTTTTTGTGTATAAATATGTGATTCTTCAGATTTTGTATTAGTTCAGCCTGATGAAGAGACCTGAGTAGTCTCGAAAGCTTGCAATTTGTTACCATCTTTTCAGTTAGCCATTAAAAGGTATCAACCACTGAGGACTCTCAACTCTAAATATTTTTCTGCAGCTAGATACCCAACTGGAAAATCTATTACATATCCATCCGATGTGCACATACCAGACTGATTCTAATGGGAGCTGTTGTTAAATATAAGCAGAAAAGTTGTGTGGACAAGTCAGCGCTAAAGCTTATTTGTCACAGGGATCACATGACCTAAACGCACAGAAATGTGACTGTGGCAGCAAATCACATAACTCAGCAGTCACAGACCAGTCCTTGCTGGGAATAGTAAGCGAGGAGATCGGCGGGGAACTGTTATGATTTGGTAACTGAGGAGTGCAGGTAAAAAAGGCAATACACCAGAGCAGTTGGAATCTATGAGATTGCAGTACCCTGACTAACCACCACAACTAGATGCAGCCGTGGAGCGTTCCTATGTTGGTCCTAGACGCCTCGTCACAGCCTGAGAAACTAACTATACCTAAAGATAGAAAGAGGAAAGCTATCTACCCCGGAGCAGATCCCCAAAGAAGATAGAAAGCCCCCAAACATGTAATGGCGGTTAGACAAGAAGAAATACTGACACAGACAGAAAATAGTATGAGCAAACGTTGGGGCCCAAACTATCTAAATAGAAAAGGATAGGAAGGGCACTTACTGCAATCCCAAAAAACCCTGAAAAGCACCAACTCTACTAATTTCAAAAACACCTGAGATCACACGACCTCTACCACCTAAATTAGTTCTCTGGTGTAACAAAATCAAAACAGCAGCCACTGAAAAAACTGGAAAAAGCAAATGTACAAAACATCAGTGGCTGAACTAAACTGAGAGGGCAAAAGCCCCCGGAGGGGACCCCGAAGGCCCCCACAGAAGTGCAGGACAAAATGCAAAAATCAAGCACAAAAACAAAAAGAAGAAAATGTCTTATCTGTTAGCAGGAGATGCAGACACGACACAGCAGGCTACAAAGGAAACAGGAATCAAGGATTGAGACCAGAACAATTGATCACCGGCAACCCTGATGGGAAGGCGACTCCCTTAAATAGACCAGTCAGTAACACCTGATTCCCAATCCTCACAATCTTCACTGGACAGTCCAGTACCGCTTGTAACCACCAGAGGGAGTCTCTGCTCAGAACTCATCTCAAGTCCATTCACAACAGGGAACCAAGCTGTGGCATGGGAAGAGTGACGGGAAAATCTGTGGGGTTGTATGTGTAATTTGTTATTTTTAGGCAATGCTGGGACATTTTCTTTTTTGACAACTCCTTTAAACTTTATATGTAAGTTATATTCCCTTTTGAAGCGAAGGAACCAATGGGTCTAACAGGTACAACTGAAACCACCGCATCTCATTTACTTGGGTCATTGAAAATGCTCACAGTGATTTTAGTGGACGCCTTCATGGTGTTGCAGATCGGATCCATTCAAATAAATAGGAGCTGCTCTGCAGTACCCAGCAGCGGCCATATGAACATTGTGAAGAGCGGTGGTGCCACACTCCGTATACCGTTTCCAATCGTCCGCTGCCACAGTTGCGAGCAGTTGTTCGGACACGGGTGCTAGGTGTTGCACCCCCAACAATCTGATATTTATTACTTATCGCAAGGATAGGACATGAATATTAGTGTAGAGGAAGAATCCTATAACCTTTGGGACATGACACTGTGCAAATCAAGTCAAAAGGACAAAGCGTACAGATGCTAAAGAAAGGAGAATCCCTCTAAGGGAAAGACCAGTAAGTCGGTAGAAAAATGGATGAATCTATGGTGGACTTGCATACATGTGAGTGGGTGACATATAACACTACATGAGTGAATGAGGATGATGGTCTGCACAGAAAAAGACGCTGATTGGTGATTGTTAAAAGCTGGATCCATGCTGATCGACAGATTTTTCAAGAAAGAGGATGCTTTTGCACTATGCTTTAGAGATATGCTCTCCCATAAGTCTATTGTAATTAACCATCAGATTACCCTAAAACAAGAGAAAGAGAAACATCCCTTTATGTTGTCTTACTCCTATTTCCAAAAAACAACAACTTGGCTAGTGCAGATCTTCAGGGATAGTGTGAAGGCATCAACGACAAACTCAAAGCCCCATAGCATAAAAATAGAAATACATCAGAGTCCAACAACTTTTATATAATTGACACTGGAAATATGGAAGCATGAGACACTTGTCACAAACTTTCCCTAATCTTGGCACCCTTACATATTACAATCCCAGAATTGACAAGGGTGGCAACATTCATAGTACAATCAACATATGCCAAATACAAAAAGGTTTTATTTTTTAATTTTTATTTTTTAAACTTAGGCTTATGTTTACATATCCAGTAATTATCCATTAGATCGGATCCAGCAGCAATTCGTTGACAACAAAGTTGTACAGAAAACTTTTTTGGTCCAGCTGCAAAAACTGATTTCAACTGGATCTATTTTTTATTATTTAAGTCAATGGAAAATGGATCCGTTAAACTGCCTTCTGTTTTTCTTTCATTTGAAAAGGATAAATTTTTTGCTTACAGGATCAGTTTCAAATGGAAGAAAACGGATGGCTAATTAATGGATCTGTTTTCTATAGACATCAACGTTTAAATAAGGGATCCAGTGGAAGTCAGTTTTTTTAGCCCTGTTTGTCACAACTTTTTTCTGCCAACGGATTGCTGCTGGATCCGTTCTAACGGTTGATTACTAGACATGTGGACATAGCCTTAGGCTGAACTGTAACTTCTCCCATCGCGCCCATCACACAACACATCTTGGCTTGAGATCTTGTGCTCTAAGTTGCTCACACACTATACAAGTTTCCAGAATTTACAGGTTTTTGACCTCGTCTTGGTACAGGCGCCACGGAGAACTGTATTAAACCCATTATACACACAGACATAATTACTTCCCACATGGGTGTCATTTTCTGCCATTTACATTCACAGGAACACTTTCATACAATTATTTTAAAAACTACCAAATCTACCAGATGACTGAACAGCTATGAAAAATAAAATATCCATTTAAGGACAAACTCTTGAAGATTAAGTAATGCAGTTTCCTTGTTTCCGCCCCAGAAAAAAAAAAAGTATTGGAATGCAATTTTTATATTTCACAGTTCACCGAGGGCTCAGCACGCTTTCTTTCCCCTGCTTCAATGGTGCTCCTTTTAATTTTATCCTCCTTAGTCCTAGTAATTAAAAGTGATCAGCAGTGGCTTCCCAAAGGATTTAAGACAAGTAACCCCCCTTCCTAGAATTGTGCTTTTCAGGGAAAAAAAAGAGCAGAAAGAGGATTCAGAGTTTCATTTCACAGGGACAAGAATATGATGGATTTTCAATCCCCAACTTTCTCCAATTGTTCCTTGGACAGCCTTTATTTCTTAAGAAAGCTATAAAAATGGGCACCGGTGGGGGGTGCTTTTGTACTTCCCGCTAATGCCACTGAGTGACAACTTTGATATGGATCTTGAAAGCGAAATCTTAATATCATGTTTAATGTGCATTTTTGTGAATACACAGAAGACTATCCATATTGTTTGGAGATAACGATTGACTAATGCTCAATATATTCTAAAATAATAAGGCAAAAAAAGTTACAAAGTACAAAAAAAATATTTCTTAGACTTCTTTCATTAACATTGAAGAAACAAAAAAACTAAGTGTTAAACATTTAAATAAAATTAAATTTGTATTTTTTTTAAGGAAATTAATACGTTAATTACCATGTTGTGTAGTATAAATGTCTTACTTACACACACCTATAATAATTATATGGAAACATCAGCTTAATAGCCTTGAGCTGGAACAGTTTTCCTAAATATGTCTAAAAAATATTTAATTAATAATAAAATTAAACTTAAGGAACATTATTTATAAAAAAAAATTACAGCTAGAGCAATTTCACTTGTAAACTTTTACATAACAAAGGATGCTTAAATTAAAAAAAAAAAAAAAAAAAAATACCAGAACTTAGTTACTCACAGATGCAGATTCTTTACTGTAAGAGCAGTGAGACTATGGAACTCTCTGCCGTCTAATGTTGTAATGAGTGATTCCTTACTAAAATTTAAGAGGGGACTGGATGCCTTTCTTGAAAAGTATAATATTACAGGCTATATTCACTAGTTTCCTAGATACTGCGTTGATCCAGGGAGCTAGTCTGATTGCCGTATGTGGAGTCGGGAAGGAATTTTTTTCCCCAATGTGAAGCTTACTGTTTGCCACTTGGGTTTTTTTTGCCTTCCTCTGGATCAACATGTTAGGGCAGGTTAGGATAGGATATGGGTTGAACTAGATGGACTTAAAGTCTTCCTTCAACCTTAATAACTATGTTAGTTGGCACAGATTGTGATCACTTTAAAAAAAAAAATCCAAATTAGAAATTTTGTGTGCTAGACACGTTAGGAAACTGAACACAGTCCCATTTCCTAACAGCGGCGTTGAAAATAGTTTTGTCTATTTTTTTGGCCCCATTTCCTGAAATTTTATGAAATTTTCAGGTCTGTTCCCCGTACAATGCTGGTTTGGGATATGGAAAAGTGAATCAGTTTTAAGTTTATATATTTTCACCCAATACATGCATCATGACTTGTTATAGTTTAATAAAAGCATCATTAACATAAAAAATTGATTACAAATTTTGACGATTAGGTAACTAAAAGCACACAGATATCTAGGAAGAATATACAGTATATAACAAAAAAGGGAAAAAAAAGTCACCTAAAATCTACAGTTAAATCACAGACAAAAGATAGAAGGTAAAATGACAAAAATATCAATTAACCTATTTAATTTTCATTTTATATATTTTTTTTCTTTTTAAAAGAAATGAAGATAGAGGACTAGATTTCTAGATTTTTTAAAAAGTATAAAAAATAATCAATAGACCGATTTCACCCAGCGTTTGCAAAAAAGCAAGCAGTAATAAAAGTAAATTTACCGTATGCTTTGCAATAATTAAAGGCAAATGTGCTCCTTCCAATAAATATTTCAATAGAAAGCTTTAAAAAAAAATAATAGTTGACATTTCTTACAATTTACTGGATGGTAGAAGTGTACTGAAATACTCCTTGCAAAAGGCAACACAGTGAAAAAAAATTTGTGTTCCACATTCACCAATATTTACTCACTGAATGGATGAAGCGCCAAGTAACGAGGGGAGTCGATGCACTTTATATTCTTTACTGACACACTGTATTACATTAATATCCTGAAAGTCAGCCTGCACGTCTTTTATCCATCATGATAACATTTAGGAGTAGTCTCAGGTCATATATGTATCTATATAGTGGCAGATTGTATTATCAGATTTTTCTATTATAGACATTAAATGGAACCTGACAGCTGATATATGTGCTCTATCCACGGGCCGTATGTACCAGACACTAGCTATATGATTTAATTTAACAGCCAACCGGGGATTAGAAAAGTTGTACAGGTGTGTCCCTAAGTGACTTCTCCCTGCCCACTCCCCTTGAATGACAGCTCTCTCTCTGTCCACTCCCCTTGAGTGACAGCTCTCTCCCTGCCCACTCCCTTGAGTGACAGCTCTCTCCCTGCCCACTCCCTTTGAGTGACAGGTCTCTCCCTGCCCACTCCCCTTGAGTGACAGGTCTCTCCCTGCCTGCTCTCCTTGAGTGACAGGTCTCTCCCTGCTTGCATATATAGGGAAAGCCACACGGGACCCACTTTTCCCACTAGTCTTCAGCGTGGCTTTTTTTAAAAAAAATTTTCCCCAAAATGCTGCAACATTCTGGAGTCTGAATGTGGAACACATGGCTGAACCAATACATAATGTATCGTCTCTCTCAGGTTCTCTTTAAGACTGACGGCTTCTACAACAGTCTTCATAAAAAGATCGCTGGAGTACCATGCACCAAACTTATTAAGAGGAGCGCGGCTCCACCAGAAGCGTTACGCCAATCAGGATCTGGTGCACATTTCTAGTGTAAGTTACACCACTTTTGTGGCACAAGTTATGATGAATTTTACAGGTGGGCTTTATCACACCCTGTCCCATCTCAGCTTTGCCCACTTTAGCAGAGCTGAGCAGGACTGATGTAAATAGGCAAAAAGTTGCTAAATTTCTGCACAACTTTGAGATTGCGCAAACATTTGTCTGAAATTTTCCAGACAACTGGCGGTCGGAACACTTTTTAATGAATCTGCCAAAATGTTAACATATATTAAAACATAAAACCATAGATTTTGAAAGAAGAAGAGAACTATGAGGTCTGGTTATCCTGCCATTATATCGAGTATGTGAAGTGTGCTCATATATCATGAATAGACATCGCCAAAGACATAGCGATAGGGAATTTAGAGTGTGAGCCCCAATGAGGACAGTGATAATGATGTGTGAAAAGCGCTGCAGAATTAATGGTGCTATATAATTGAGTAAAATAAATATCACCTATAGGGAAGGGTCAAACAAGTGTATAAAAAATTGTTGAGTTTCAACCAGAAAAGTGGGACGAGTTTTTTCTCACTTGTCGTCTGTATACAATCCGGTTTTTACAGCAGCTATTAATCATTTACAAGACCATTTACAGTTCCCAATGTAACAGAATTACAATGTATCCGTAAATATCTGATACTTTAAAGCGGCTCCATACGACATCCATCTTTTTTACGCACCCATAGAATTGAGTGGACGAGTCTCATCCGATTTACAGAAAAAAATGCTGCATTTTTTTTCCTCATACATATTTTATCAGTTAAAAAAAACAAATCGTTTATCTGCACTGTCCTATTGATTAACATTGGCCCGTTTTTCCCACAGACTGCACTCCGACTTAAGGTACAGTTGTGCGAATGAGTCCTAAAGGTGTAGTTACATTAAATTATTTGCGTACCAGTTACATTTTTTTTTACTAAAATTACTAATATTTTATTTATCATTCTTTTCTGCTGGAATCAGTCTACTTTTAATAAAATGGAGGCAACACACCAATGTAGCAAATTTCAGAAAAATATTTAATGGCCCATAATGGACCTTCCTCATGCAAACTGAAATGTTGCCATTATGGGCCATCAAATATTTTTCTAATGTTTGCTACATTGGTGTGTTGCCTCCATTTTTTTGACATATTGGAGGACTGATCTCACCACTGGGATTCCAAACCGATAGGCACTCCCCTGTACCGATTGTGCACGAGGAGGGTAAATGGTCCCGGCACGCACGGGTAAGGTGTTACCAAATACCTTTATTACATCACACTGATCCAACTGAACGTTTCAGCCCGTTCCGACCTGCTGTGGACAGCTCAGGAGGGTGGATCAAATGAGGACCCAAAATATAATCATGTGACATCATAACGAGCCACTACACAAAACCAAAAAAATTGATCCCATGACAATAGGTTGTTTTTCTTGGTACCAGTCTTTTTACTCTAGACAAAATCTAAAAGCAGAAGTTCTTTGAAGGGCTTATTGAAAGAACCATGTCCACCTCGCTGATGACTACATTCTAAATAAGAATCTACATCTACAGTATATGTAAGAATAACAGTAGGTCTTTGTAATTTTATGTCTGGTTCTTCTCTAAGAAGAGACGCTGTAGTTACACCAATAAAAGACAATAGAAGAGCGCTGGAAACACTACAAGTCACTGACTCCAGTAATATATCAAGAATGCTATGTTTTACAAAGGACACCTTATAACAATGATTCATTGATACTGATGGACAGTGAAAGTATCTGAGAAATGAAACATATAATTCTTCCTGAGGCTGATTATAGCCCAGACTTAAAAAAAAAAAAAATATTGTCTATGGTATGTTCCGATTACATAGTGTATGGGAACAAAAAATTGACTGCTGCCCCCCCACCCCTTTTCATCACCAGACAGGAAGCAAGGCACTGTTATTAGCTATTCAGAGAGAAAGAGATTTCGATGCCGAGCCAGAGGCGAGGATTACCGAAATGTACCCATTCACTTGCTTCTGAGCAGAGGATAGAAAGAAAAAAAAAATGAGAAAAATAAAACTACAAGTCCCCTTTCAAACACAGGACAGGAGAAGTTTTCCCCAGCGAGATAGGACGGCTGTAGTTTGAGAAAATGGGATTTGTGAGGAAACACTGGAACTGTTTAGCAGCTCCTTTCATATTGTGTCTTGAAAAAAAAAAAACTTTTGCCTTTTCCAATGCCGGCTGACAATATAAGCAGACAGGCCCGCAGAAGGTCACACCTGCTCATTTCACCAGGGATGCCCTAAACTTATGCCACACAAAAGAAAAAAGGGGGAGGACAAAAAAAAATCAGGCATTCTAGTAAAATAAAAGGGGAAGTAAAATCTTGCTCAAATACGTCCCATCTGCTCAGATTAAATCAATGATTACTCTGGGGGCTACGTGTATGTTTTCAGCCAAAGGTTTGTGATGGTGATAGGAGGCCGACTAGCAGGTGGGAGCTTTGCATAACTAGCAGGTGACCTCCCCAAGAACAACTCCTCGAAGGATTCTAAAAAATTAGCGACAAGGAAATGGTGTTATCCAATCAGAAGTTTACTCTATGCTCAAAGATTCTTATCGAGAATCTCATTGGTTTCTTGCAGAGTGCAGGACTTTCTTTTTCTTTATTGTCTCAGAAAGGTTTGATAATGCTCAAGTTGGTAAGATGGATTGATCGGGTTTAAATTAAAAAAGTTTTACGTGATTAGAAAATCATTGCATCAAGGGTTGAACTGCGCCTTAGAAGCCCCCAAAAGACCCTTCTACTCCATATGAAAGGAGAAATACTTTTTAAAGCGGGGATAGTTGGGACCCCTGGGGAAGATTTTGCATTGGTGCCCACATATTTCAAGTTGCGTCCAGGAAAGCATCCATGTTTTTACTGTAAAATCCCTTGAAGTTACGTGAAATCATGTCATAGTTTTAACGACAGTCTTTCCATGAAGACAGTCCCCAAAAAATTAAAGGGGTTTTTAACAGAAAAGTGGTCCCGCGAAGGATTGCACACTTGTAAGACAACAATCTCTGACTGTATTCACCCACCTCTGGTTAAGCACCGGCTCTCTGCTGCTGCTGCTCTGGACTCTATCTTTCGGCTGCAGTGTTGACATTATGTCAACAGCACACATCACTACTGCAGCCAATCACTGAGCTTGGTAGCTCATGTAGTCTACATCAACAGAGCCAAAAAGATTGGCTGGAGTGGTGTTGTGCGCTGAAGATGTGATGCCACTGCTATGCCGGTCTCTTGTGCATTACCTGCAGCCCCGGACTGGGGGAGAATGAATACTACCTGAGTTTGTTGTCTTACAAGTATGCAATTTTTGGGGACACTTTTTCTTTTTTAAATTAAAAACACCTTTAAAAGGGTTTGGTATTGCAGTTTAGCTTTAATACCAGAATAACTCAAAGAATATACCGTATTTTTCGGACTATAAGACGCACCGGACCATAAGACGCACCCCAAATTTTCAGAAGGAAAATAGGGGAAAAAAAATAATGTGTCAAATTGGGGTCCGTCTTACCGTCAGAATTCAGCTTACCAGCGAAGGGATCAGCACAGGTAGAGGAGTGGTCACAGGGGTCGTTCAGTGGTCCAGGCTGATGTGGTGGTGGTGCTCTGTGTTGCAGGGGTGCTCTGTGGGGTGGCTGTGCACTGTGGGTTGGTTGTGCACTGTGGGGTGGCTGTGTTCTGTGGGGTCGCAATATACTTACAAATCCCGTGGAGGTGGTCCCAATGCAGCCTCCTGTGCTCTGTCGTGCGGTGGTGTTGGGCTCTGTGATGTGGCGGCAGCGGGGCTCTGTGGTGCGAGGGGGGCTCCGCCGGAATTTCGCTCTTAGCCCGAAAGCCCAATGCAGCTCCGCTGCTGCAACGCGGTGGCCTCCTGAAAGATGTGTGCCAGGGGCCTCCGGTGGCGATCCCGATGCAGCCTCCCTGTGGTGCGGTGGTGTCAGGGCAGCAGCGGGGCTCTGTGCTGCGTGGGGGGCTCCGCCGGCATTTCGCTTTTAGCCCGAAAGCCCTCAGCTGCTCCGCTGCTGCAACGCGGTGGCATCCTGAAAGATGGCCGCCAGGGGACTCCGGAAAGATGGCCGCCGTATACTCAAATTCAAATCTCGGCAACGAGATCTCGTCTCCCCCACGCAGCACAGAGCATCGCTGCCGCCACATCACACAGCCTCGACACCACCGCACCACAGAGCACAGGGAGGCTGCTTTGGGACCGCCGCCACCATTGGATTTTTAGGTATATTGCGACCATAAGACGCACCCCCATTTCTCCCCAAAATTTTTTGGGAAAAAAGTGCTCTCATGGTCCAAAAAATACGGTACATAGTTCTGTTTCTGTGGAAGAAAATAGCAAACACTTTTCTAATCTTTGCCAGATATGAAAAATCTGAGAGGGACTTGTTGCTTGGGAAATACTGCCTGGTAACCCAACTACGCATCGAGGTTGTTGGGCAGCTTCGCAGCAGCCAAGCAGGATTGTACGATCAGTTCAAAGGTGGATTGGCACTATAAAGATGGAAGAAAAGTAGCTTGGCAACAGTTAATCCATAAAATGCTTCATCTCAACTTGCGTGATCAACCAGATTTTTCCAATAAACAAATTAGGTGGAGAATATTTTTAAAGGTTGCCTTACAAAAACAATTCTGGTCCATATGTCATATTAGGGTATATAGATGACATATAATAAAATAGGACCCTATGGGTGACCAAAGTCACTGTATGTCATCCGTTGGGGACATCAGGTTTAATGTTTACGTCCAGCCAAATTCACTAACTGTAAAGCATCAAATGCCATAATAGCAGTAAGCTACACGTATACATAAAACTAGAGCGTGGACTGAGGGTTTTATCGGTCTTCACAAATATTTGGACATTTAATGGTTTTAAAAAAGAAAAACTGTGTCCAAAAGTGCCGGAAACCTGCAATCAGAGATAGTAGCCTGATGAGTTAATTAAGCATCCAGAACAAATGTCCAACCTGACAAGGCGCTCACATGTGAGGTGGACATGGAGGGATGGAGTCTATCACCTGGTGTTACATGCACGGCCCCTTGCAGTTTGTCTGGCTGCTCTTTTGTGGCAAGCAAGAGGTTATATGCTCTCCGGCTTCTTAGAGCCAGCCTGACAAATATGCTGCCAGTCATGCACATGTATCAAGCCTGAAACCAGTGTGAGCCTAGAAGTAGCCATTCACACTGGCACCTAGTCATGCAGAAGGAGATAGATTTGTCATGACAGGCTCATTATTCAATGTAAAGAAACAGTTTAGCTACCCTTAATCCGGTACAAATACATCTTTTTCCTAAAGGTCTATTGCTGGAAGGAACCTGTAGAAATAACCAGAAGTGTCAGATGGTTGGAAAGGAAGATTTCACACAAAATGGCCAGACAATAGTCCTCTGGGATCATTCTTGGGTATTATTGTCTGATCCGACAGCTCAAAAATACACAGATTTTACCACCAGTGCTCAGTCCAAGTAAAACAAGGAATTAGTCCAACATGTGAAGTAAATCTTAGGAAGCCACGATATTTACACTCCTCAACATTGAAATTGCAACACCAAGAAAGAAAAGTCGTGGACTTATGGAAATCACAGATTTAATAGATATGCTACTAATATTAAAATGACGAAAACATGAAAATAACAATTTCAAAACATCTTTGATTTATTCAGGATGGATTATGAGTGCAAAAATTCCCGCACTTACTTGCCTTGGCTGCTATCAATGAGACTGTTAAAGGTTGTCTGAAGAATGTCCTGCGGAGCTGAATTACACTTGGGCAAATAATCAAGATCCAAGGCTGGCAGCTCCCTTTACAACTGCCGAACAAGGACGTCCCAGTTGTGCTCAATGGGAGACAAGTCTGGAGATGCTACATGGTAGTACGTAGTAGTAGTACGTAGTAGCAGTAGTAGTGCGTACATGGCAGTACGTTCAGGTTATGCAGGTTGCTCACAGTAGCACAAGCAACATGAGGTTGAAAATTGAGGTTGTGTTGAAAAATGGCCCTGGGACACTTTCACCTTCCTTTGCGAAGGCTTGTTCATGGTGCTGCCCTCAAGGTCTCTAGACCAATCTCTGGCTACCATTATATCCAAGACAAAAGTGGGACTCGTCGCTGAAAAAGATAAACCTCCATTACAGCCTTCCTCTGCACCATAATAGCCTTTGAGAGTGGTGAAGAGAGGGCAATGCAGCATCTGTAGCTGGACGTCTGTCTCGTAGCTAAATGTTGTGCAAAATCCTTCTGAGGTTTTGTGTAGAATCTGTAGACACTTTTGGCTAGGTATGTTACATTCAATGTCACTTGCAGAACAGAATGGATTACTATGTGCCATTCTTCTCATACTACAAGACCACATGGGCAATGCAATAAAGAGGCATTCAAGAGGGAAAGTCTCACCAGTCATATTCCCAGGATTATGGTGTGTGGTGGCAAAATGTACAACAGCCAAACCCCTCTAGTCCTAACTCAAGGTACACTAACAGCTCGGTGTTACATTGATTTGGTATTGGAACCAGTGGTAAGGCTATTTCTCCAAATTGTCCAGGAGCTTTTCTTTCAACACAATGCCAGGCCGCATTAAGCACATACTACTGTAAGCAACCTGCTTGGCCTAAACGTGCAACTATGGTCTTCTCAGTGTCTGGAATTGTGTCCCAACAAGGACATGGGGATGTCAAACACCTAGCGATCAAAATGTTGTTCCCTATCCTTATTCTTTGCAATTCTAGGAATAAGCCTTTAAATCTATGACACTTGCGGTTTTCTGTCAACAATGATCCTATGGATTGAATCCCTAAATAACTAACATATGGAGTGAAACCTACCTCAATATACCTGACTTGAAATTGCAATTTTGCTGTTAAAGAGAACCTGACAGCTGATACACATTGCCCGATTCATGCTTTAAAAGCTGCCAGAGCGAGCCGCGCTGGAGACTAGTAGGACAGGCGGGTCCCTGGTGGCTTTTTCCCATCCAATGCTCTTGAGTGACAGGTCTGTCCCTGCATGCATGTACGCAGTTATTAGCAGCGGTTGGAGAGAAATCGCTGGGTACCAGCTTATTCGACTAGTCTCCCTTGCGGTTTGGTTTGGCAGCTCTTAAGTATGTTATTCTCTGTAATGCTATGAGATTTCAGAGTCGAACAAACATGGCTGAAATCAAACAGCGTCTGATACGTGCTTCCTGTAGATCGGGCAACATATATCAGCTGTAAGGTTTCCTTTAATATTATTTACCCCCCAACTGAACTGCTTTAGGGGGTGGCTGTCAAACAGTGAACAGGAACTGGGACCCACATCCCTGCAAATAGTTTGGGGTTGGACACCTGCTTGACTAGCCTTTATTAACTTGCTGTTATGGGAAAAATCCTTTAAAAAAAATCCTCATGGCTATTGTCATTTATTTATTTATTTTTTAACAGTCTTTGGCTCGATCTCGAGCCATGGCAACTTGATGGATGAATGATCTGTAGTAGTAAGATCAATCTTGTTAAACCCTAGATATGTTCACCAGGGTTTTCTCTACCGTTATGTTGATACTATCAAGCTATTGGGCTTCTGGTCTCTATTATTGCTTTGTTTCTTCTATTCTTCCGACCATGATGCCCTTTTCCAGTGATTGTTCTCTTCGTATGATGTGTCCAATGTAGTCAAGATGTAGTTTGGTGATCTTTGCTTCGAGTGACATGTCTGGCTTGATGTGTTCCAAAATTGATGTTTTTCTTGCCGTTCATGGAATTTTTTAACATTTTTCTCCAGCACCACATTTCGAAGGTGTCGATTCTTCTTCTGCCTTGTTTCTTTATCATCCATATTTCGAAACTGTATGTTACCACAGAAAAAATTAAATTATGTACGAGCCGTGTCTTCGTCGCAAGTGAAATGTTCCTTCATTTGAAGATCTTGTCCAGTGACTTCATTGTTGATTTGTCCATAACTATTGTGCTATTGTTATTAAAAAATATATAAAACTTAGCTATAGGAATGAACAATTCAACCAGCCTCTTCCACAAACAGTCTGATGATGTACCAACATAGGAAATCATCTCACTTCGAGCACAGGGCCAGAAATAGAACTACCTGGTCCTAATCTGTAATCGGGAGATAAGTGGACATTTGGAAAAAAAAAGTATGTTAACTAAGTTTTATTTATTCATAGTTGAACACAGCTGAACACACTTTTATGTAATCACCAGATGAAAATTGTCCAGTTTTTGTCTTCTTTTATTTCTGCTGTTCTCTTAAGTAAGCAGTTCTCATTTGTCCTTTTTTTTTTAAATCTGCCATATGGTTCCAGAAAAATTTGCTTTTTTTATTTAATGGTGATTTTTATAGAGTTTACCAAGGGGGCAGAGCTCCCATGGTAATAATGCAAAGCAGCCTAAAGACACGCCCCAGAGGATCCTGTGAACCACACACCCCTTGCAAAGAATATGAAACCTAGCACTAAACTAAAATACACATATCTCAAACTGTATGATGGATTTAAAAAAACAAACAAAAAAAAACGTCATACTTAGTAGAGAAAAGGGAACAAAATAGGAGCAAACTGGCCACTTTTGACCTAGTGACAAGTCCTCATAATATTATACAGTTGATTGAATCAATATCACATCAGTAAACATGATGCTTGGGGTTCTTAACAACTTTGGAAACAACACTGCTTTACATACATTATCCTAGTGTACTCAGCAGTACAGACATAAGTGGAGATCATAAGACAGTCACATAGTCGTAGTCCACAATCTTCATCAAATAAACGTTACATTTTATAGAATGAAAATTTATGTTTAGTGTTAAACACAAGAAGAGCTGTGTCTAATGCGCCGTTAGCATAACTCCCATAGAAAGTAATGAAAGTTGATGAAACCTATAAAACCTCATTCCATCAGCAGAGCAGAGAGCTGCAATTAAGAAGCCTGAATGATAGTAATTTAAGTAAATAAATATGAAAGAGGAAAAACACCACACAAAAGAATTAAGATGTTAAATGATGCACCAAACTGATGATAGGCAGCACAGATTAATTATGGGGTTGTTAATGGTATTATTCATGGACAGTGAAAAGAAGACAGCTGTTACATGATTTGTAGATTTTAAGACTTTTTTTACAGCTTGATAAACCTTGTATTAAATATAGTGTAAATTCTACATATAGCAACTATGCATAGAAAAATTAAGAAATGTCCAAAATCTGAGAGGTTTCGGCAAAAGGGGTCCACCACAAGAGAATAAGGAAATCAGGAATTTTCATGGAGATGGTAGAAGAAAGAGGTGGTGGACTATAGTTTCTATCTGTATACAGTGGGGAAAATAAGCATTTGATACACTGCCGATTTTGCAAGTTATCCGACCTACAAAGAATGGAGAGGTCTGTAATTTTTATGATAGGTACACTTTAACTCCGAGCGACAGAAGCTAAAAAAATCCAGAAAATCACATTGTATAATTTTTGTATACTGTATATACATTTTTTGTGCTGATAATGCCCCCCTAGGCTTATACAGGAGTCATTGTACCAGAAAGACGGCGGGGAGGGGGAGCGGTGGAGCAGTGTGTGACAGGAGGCAGGAGCTGGTAGCTGTGGCTAAAACCTTTGCCCGCTGCTAAAGAGAAATGAATATTCACTGCACTGGCCGCCGGCTTCCAGCAGCTGCCGGGGTTAGCACGGTTGCCCGCTCATTAAGGTAATGAATATTCACCTCTCTCCACTTCCATAGGCATGGAGAGAGGTGAATATTCATTACCTTAATGATCGGGGACACGTCATCGCCCGGCCGCAGGAGCTGCTGGTGCCGGAACAAGATGCTGCGAGAGCTCACAGGGAAGGTAAGTAGGATTTTTTTTTTATGCTTTTCACATGGGGGCCATGCATAAAAGGATAGGAATGAGGAATCATGCATACAAGGATAGGGATGAGAAGCCATGCATACCAGGACAGGGATGAGGAGCCATGCAGACAAGTATGGGGATAAGGAGCCATGCAAACAAAGATGGGATGAGGAGGGATATCTTGAGGTATATCTTGACTTCAGCAAAGCATTTGACAAAGTATCTCACACAATCCTTATTGAAAAAATGACTAAGTATGGAATGGACAAGGCAACTGTTAGGTGGATTCATAACTGGCTTAGTGATCGGACTCAAAGAGTGGTCATAAATGGCTGCACATCCAGTTGGAAGAATGTCTCAAGTGGGGTACCACAAGGCTCTGTTTTGGGCCCTGTATTGTTCAACATCTTTATCAATGATTTAGATGAAGGAATTGAGGGTAAACTGATCAAATTTGCTGATGACACAAAGCTAGGAGGGGTAGGTAATACTAGAGAAGAGAGAGAGAGGATTCAAAAAGATATAAATAAACTGGAGCAGTGGGCAGCAACTAACAGAATGGTTTTTAACAGGGAAAAATGCAAAGTACTACATCTGGGCAATAAAAATGAAAAAAGCATATACAAAATGGGAGGAATAGGGCTAAGTAACAGCACATGTGAAAAAGACTTGGGTATACTAATTGATCACAGACTGAACATGAGTCAACAGTGTGATGCAGCAGCAAAAAAGGCAAATACAATTCTAGGATGTATCAACAGAAGCATACAGTCTAGATCACGTGAGGTCATTATTGCCCTCTACTCCTCTTTGGTCAGACCTCATCTGGAATACTGTGTCCAGTTTTGGGCACCACATTTTAAAAAAGACATCAACAAACTGGAGCAAGTTCAAAGGAGAGCCACCAGAATGGTGACCGGTCTGCAAACCATGTCCTATGAGGAACGGTTGCAGGATTTGGGAATGTTTAGCTTGCAAAAAAGAAGACTGAGAGGAGACTTAATAGCTGTCTACAAATATCTCAAGGGCTGTCACATTGTAGAAGGATCATCTTTATTCTCATTTGCACAAGGAAAGACTAGAAGCAATGGGATGAAACTGAATGGGAGGAGACACAGATTAGATATTAGAAAAAACTTCTTGACAGTTAGGGTGATCAAGGAGTGGAACAGGCTGCCACGAGAGGTGGTAAGTTCTCCTTCAATGGAAGTCTTCAAACAGAAGCTGGACAGACATCTGTCTGGGATGATTTAGAGAATCCTGCTTTGAGCAGGGGGTTGGACCAGATGGCCCAGGAGGTCCCTTCCAACTCTACCATTCTATGATTCTATGAGGAGCCATGCATACAAAGATAGAGATAAGGAGCCATGCAGACCAGGATAGGGATGAGGGGACAATGCATACCCGGCTTATACTCGAGTCAATAAGTTTTCCCAGTTTTTCGTCCCAAAATTAGGTGCCTCGACTTATACATGAGCATCTACAGTAAATAACTTGCATTTTATTACATGAAATAAGTATGTGGTCACCTACCAATCAGCAAGAATTCTGGCTCTTACAGATCTGTTAGTTTTTCTTTAAGAAGACCTCTTACTCTGCATTCATTACCTTTATTAATTGCACTTGTTTGAACTCGTTACCTGTATAAAAAACACTTGTTCACACACTCAATCACACTCTGACAAATTTGTAGACCTGCATAAGACTGGGATGGGCTACAGGACAATAGGCAAGCAGTTTGGTGAAAAGGCAACAACTGTTGGCGCAATTATTAGAAAATGGAAGAAATACAAGATGACTGTAAATCCTCCTCAGTCTTGGGCTCCATGCAAGATCTCACCTAGTGAGGCAAGAATAATTCTCAGAAAGGACAGGAATCAGTCCAGAACTACATGGGAGGACCTGTTCAATGACCTGAAGAGAGCTGGGATCACAGTCTCAAACATTACAGTTAGTAACACACTACACCATCATGGATTAAAATCTTGCAGGGCACAAAAGGTCCCCCTGCTCACGCCAGAACATGTCCAGGCCTGTTTGAAGTTCGCCAATGACCATCTGGACGATGCAGATGAGGTATGGGAGAAGAAGGTCATTTGATGGAGGAAGAAGGATGAGTACAACCCCAAGAACAACGCTCCAACCGTGAAGCATGGTGGGGGAAACATCATACATTGGGGTGCTTTTCTGCAAATGGGACAGGACAACTGCACCATACTGAAGGGAGGATGAATGGAATCATGTATTGTGAGATTTGGCCCAACAACCCCTTTCCATCAGTAACAGCAGTGAAGATGGGTCGTGGCTTGTTCTACCAGAATGACAATGACCTGAAACACACAGCCAGGGCAACTTAGGGGTTGTTGGCCAAAATCTCCGTAAGAAGTATTTCAAGGTCCTGGAGTGGCTTAGCCAGCCTCCAAACCTGAACCCAATAGAAAATCTATGAAGGAAGCTGAAACTAAATGTTGCCCAGCAACAGCACCGAAAGCTGAAAGATCTGGAAATCTGTATGGAGGAGTGGGACAAAATTCTTGCTGCAGTGTGTGCAAACTTGGTCAAGAACTACAGGAAACGTCTGACCTCTGTAATTGCAAACAAAGGTTTCTGTACCAAATATTAACTTCTGTTTTTCTATTGTATCAAATACTTATTTCATGCAATAAAATGCAAATTAATTATGTAAAAATCATACAATGTGATTTCTGTATTTTTTTTATTTTTCTTTAAGATTCTGTCTCTCACAGCTGAAGTGTACCTACGATAAAAATTACAGACCTAACCATGCTGTATGTGAGTGCATAACTACATATCTGTAAACACACACAGACGTAGTGAAAAAAAAAAAGTAGTAAGGCCTCATCCAAATGGGTAGAACACAGAGCCATTACTGTCTATGGCGCTGTTCACATGTCTGCGATTTTTATTTATTTTTTGACATACAGTTCACAAAAAAATAGAAAACACGTCTGTTTTGATCTGAGTCATGGATCAAAATCACCCATACAAGTCAATGGGTTGCAATAATTGTGTAGAAGACTTGCAAATTTTTTTTTTTCCTTTAAATTAAAATAGAGCAGGAAAACAATAGTGCAAAATAGGGTCTTATCCAGCTAGAGGGGTGAAAAACCGTAATACAGGGATATGCTTACCTGGCAGGGTTATGGGATCACACCACCATAAAAAGCTTAGTACACTGGCTGCTGCAGATCCAAGAAACTTTACAGGAAATGGAAGATAGATTTTTTTTACGCTGCCGATGACCCCAATACCCAATATGCGGAACAAGAATCCAAGAGGCGATGTGTGGAGACTGCAGTTTTATCAGTCAACGTGTTTCGAGATTCACAGACTTCATTCATGAGGTTTGCCCTGATGGTAAAGTCTGTGAACTTGGAAATTAATTGACTAATAAAACCACAGTCCTCCACACATCGCCTCCTGGATTCTTCTTTCTCACATTGAGGTCATTGACAGCGCAGAAATTTTTTCTTTTTACTTTGACATATGAGAAAATTACTGATGGTCGAAAAAAAAAAACAACAACTGACCAACCACTGAATAAAGCCTGATCCTGCACTTAGTGTTGGACTGGGTTGGTAAAAGTCAACCAGTAACATTGATTCTTGGGGTCCACTGTTCAGTTACATGCAAAAATTACCTGACCCTAGGACACAAGTTTACTTTTACTTCTATGTAATATTAATTTGGCTAGCTTGTTTAATAAATGATTAGATAATACCTTTTTCTGCAAATTGTGACTTAAGTGTAATAGCACTACTCATTAGCACTCCTTCACAGTGGCCTACCGGAGGATTCTCCTGTTCTCCTCTGTGCCAGTCCAAGCCGCTGCATTCTTGGGGAGTTAGGACTATATGGGGAAGCTCAGCAACCTAGAAGCATTTACCCAGTATACAACTTATTGTATCTAAACAGTGCAGCAATATACACTGAAGAGTTATGCTGTTGTTTTTTTAATACAATCTTATTAATTGTATAATTAAATGAAAGACAGTATCTGAAAGAGCAGAGCAGTATGCTGCCTACTTTTGTCTGGCCCACAGTGTAGACCTCGGGTGGTCCATGCTGCAACTAAGGCCGGGATCACACATGCGATGAAGTCGTCCGACGCTCGTATGTGAAATCCCAGCTCTGGCGCCGGCACTCGGGAGTGGAGTGCGCGGCTGCATGTAGTTCTTTGCAGCCGCTCACTCCACTCCCGAGTGCCGGCGCCAGAGCTGGGATTTCACATGCGAGTGTCGGACGACTTCGTCGCATGTGTGATCCCGGCCTTAATAGCAAAAACCCTTTGATACAGTGATTTGGAAACACTATGAAATTGCAAAGTACGATGATCATTTTTCTTTTGAAAAGGCATGCACGCTTTACCGCCTTCCTTTTCATTTTTTCCTCCCATTCTTCCAAGAGCCATAACTTTTTGATTTTTCAGTCCAAAAAGCCGTATGAGGGGCTTATTTTTTGTTGGACAAGTTGTACTTTTGAATGACACATTCATTTTATGATGGAAAGCAGGGAAAAAAATTCAAGCGTGTGGAAACTGCAAAAAAAGGGCAATTTCACAATTGTTTTTTTTGTTATTTTTATTTATCATGTTCACTATATGTTAAAACTGACCTGACAAAATGATTCACCAGGTCAGTACAATTACACAGAAACCAAATATGCATAGCTTGTTTTTTTAAATGGTGAAAATGTTGGAGGGAAATTTGCTAAAAAAAAAATAAAAAAAATGTTTTCCTTGTGTCGCCATTTTCCCAGACAAGTAAGGCTTTCAATTTTCAGGAAATGGGACTGTGTGAGGCTTGCTTTTCACGCCCTGATCGTGTCATTTTTACTGACACTATTTTGGGGTAGCTACGATGTTTTGATCGTCCCTAATTGCATTTATTGCAATTTTGAAGCAGCCCCAAAAATTAATTCTGGACTTTTGATTCCTTTCTCACTGCAACGTTTACCGATCGGATTAATTAATTTCATACTTTCATAGATCGGACAGTTAAAAATGCAGCGATACCAAATGTGTATTTTTCATTTTCTTTTAATGGGGCTAAAGGGAGGTGATTTCAACTTTTACATTTTTTATTTTTTCATATTCTTAAACTTTTTTGTTAGTACCCTTAGTGGACTTGAACCTGCAATCAATCCAATTGCTTGTACAGTCATGGCCAAAAGTTTTGAGAATGACACAAATATTAATTTTTTACAAAGTCTACTGCTTCACTTTTTCTAATGGCAATTTGCATATACTCCAGAATGTTATAAAGAGTGATCAGCTTAACAGCAATTACTTGCAAAGTCAATATTTGGCTAGAAAATGAACTTTATCCCCCAAAACACATTTCAACATCATTGCAGCCCTGCCTTAAAAGGACCAGCTAACCTCTTTTCAGTGATTGCTCCATTAACACAGGTGTGGGTGTTGATGAGGACATGGCTGGAGATCAATCTGTCATGATTAAGTAAGAATGACACCACTGGACACTTTAAAAGGAGGCTGGTGCTTGGCATCATTGTTTCTCTTCTGTTAACCATGGTTATCTCTAAAGAAACACGTGCAGTCATCATTGCAATGCACAAAAATGGCCTAACAGGGAAGAGTATCGCAGCTAGAAAGATTGCACCTCAGTCAACAATCTATCGCATCATCAAGAACTTCAAGGACAGAGGTTCCATTGTTGACAAAAAGGCTCCAGGGCACCCAAGAAAGACCAGCAAGCGCCAGGACCGTCTCTTAAAAGTGTTTCAGCTGCGGGATCGGGCTACCAGCAGTGCAGAGCTTGCTCAGGAATGGCAGCAGGCAGGTGTGAGTGCATCTGCACGCACTGTGAGGCGGAGACTCTTGGAGCAAGGCCTGGTCTCAAGGAGGGCAGCAAAGAAGCCACTTCTATCCAGAAAAAACATCATGGACAGACTGATATTCTGCAAAAGGTACAGGCAGTGGACTGCTGAGGACTGGGGTAAAGTTATTTTCTCTGATGAATCCCCTTTTCGATTGTTTGGGACATCAGGAAAACGTCTCATTCGGAGAAGACAAGGTGAGCGCTACCACCAGTCTTGTCTCATGCCAACTGTTAAGCATCCTGAAACCATTCATGTGTGGGGTTGCTTCTCAGCCAAGGGAATCGGCTCTCTCACAGTCTTGCCTAAAAACACAGCCATGAATAAAGAATGGTACCAGAATGTCCTCCAAGAGCAGTTTGGTGATCAACAATGCCTTTTCCAGCATGATGGAGCACCTTGCCATAAAGCAAAGGTGATAACTAAATGGCTCAGGGAACAAAACATAGAGATTTTGGGTCCATGGCCTGGAAACTCCCCAGATCTTAATCCCATTGAGAACTTGTGGTCAATCATCAAGAGACGGGTGGACAAACAAAAACCTAAAAATTCTGACAAAATGAAAGCATTGATTGTGCAAGAATGGACTGCTATCAGTCAGGATTTGGTCCAGAAGTTGATTGAGAGCATGCCAGGGAGAATTGCAGAGGTCCTGAAGAAGAAGGGTCAACACTGCAAATATTGACTTGCTGCATTAACTCATTCTAACTGTCAATATAAGCTTTTGTTACTCATATGTTTGCAATTATATTTCTGTCTGTGATAAAAACATCTGTCAAACACACATAAAAACCACAGGGCAGCAGATCATGTGAAAATATAATATTTGTGTCATTCTCAAAACTTTTGGCCATGACTGTATTATACATAGCAAATGATAAGTCTCGATCACGCCGATGTACAAGTGGTATGATGTGCCCTGTCGGCAGATGTTATATGCTGCTATAAGAGATTGACAGCGTCATTTAACAAGTTATCAGCTCTCGCAGCTGTTAAAGGCAGATGAAGGCTAAATAATTCGGCCATCATCTGCCAGGAAAGTCAGAGACATGACATATGATGTAAATGTACATCATATGCAGAGAAGCGGAATCTGCAATAGGATGCACTGAGCCGCCCCCCAAACTGTACATGGGCATGTCGGATTTTGAAATGTAAATCTATTGATACCTTTATATCTTCTATATGTTTCTATGCATTACATTCCCAAGTAATTCACATTCATTCATATGCAAATGAGGAATTAAGTGCTCTGGGAATCACAGAGCACTTCCTGAGCCTCTGTATCTTGAGGTTATTTCTCTGCCTGCGTGTATAGGGAGAAACCTGCCACTCAAGAGGAGCGGGAAGGAACAAGCTGCTGAGGACCCGCCTACCTGATGAGTCACGTGTATATATTGGAAAACCTCCAAAAGCGACACCATTTAAAAAACTGCATCCCTCAAATTTTTCTCAACTGCTGTAAGGAAATTGGTTAACACATCAGGTGCTACACAGGAATTAAGACAAAGTGGAAAGAAAAAAAGAAAAATTACATTTTTTCCCATTGAAGAATTGCTTTAGAGGAATATTTTTCCTTTTTACAAAGAGTATCAGGAGAAAATGGACCATAAAATGTATTATGTAATTTCTTCCGAACAGGACCATATCCCATGTGTGGTCAAATGCTGCTGTTTGGGTGCACAGCTGGGGTCAGAAGAACAAAAGAGCCATTTTTCAGCTCAAATTTGGCTTGAATACATTGAGAATTCCATGTTGTGTTTGTAGAGCCCCTGAGGTAGCAAAACAACAGAAAAACCCAAGTAGTAACCACATTTTGGAAACTCGACCCTTTAAGGAATCCATCTAGGCGTTTGTTGAGCATTTTGAACTCCTAGAAGCGTCACAGAACTTTTGAAAATTTGAATTTAAAATGATGTTTTTTTCCAGTAAAATGTAATTTTAGCCCAATTTTGCAATTTTCACAAGGGATAACAGAAGAAAATGGACCACACAATTTGTTACACAATTTCTCCCAAACATGGCGATACACTATACATAGTCAAAAACTAATGTTTGGGTACAAGGCAAAGCTTAAAAAGCAAAGAGCGCTATAAAATTTTTGAAGTGCAAATTTGGACACAGTGCTGAATTTGCAGAGCCCTGATGTGTCAAAAAGCACAAACATTCACCCCATTTGGGAAATTAAACCCCATAAGGTTCATAGATGGGCATGTTGAGCATCTTTAACCCACAAATGCCATCAAAGAATTTAATAAGTTTGTGTTGAGAAAACAAAACTGTAAGGCTTTTCAGCTAAAATTTTATTTTTTGCATCAAAGTTTTAAATTAATTACCGTAACGATGGGTAATTGGGTGAAATGGACAGGACATTTTGGCTTTTGGAACGCTGATTTCTAAATAGATTATGGTCATTTGCCATGTTTGAAACTTCAATGCTTAAAGAGGACCTCTGACCTATGTCGCTTACCTCACGTGCAGGGCATTGCAATAGCTTAGGGATCCATGGTTATGACCACTAAGAGCGGTCTAACTAATTGCAGTGCCCTACATGAGGTAAACGACATAGCGAATCTGAAGAACTAAATTTCTATTTGGAGGTATTTGCTAATATTATTAGTAGTTCACCTACTACATATTGGGATAGGATCTTGGAGATGGGAATACCCTTTAAAGTTAACTCATTAGGTGCTAAATACTTCAATTTCTTATATATTAGCAACAGAGAAGCAAAATTAGAAAAAAAAATGCTCTGCAGACACTATTATATTGTGTGTCCAGCTCAACATGAAAAATTTGGTGAAAGGTACTCTTTAAACCCTTCACGACATGCGCCGTACTAGTACTGCACATGTCGTGTCTCCCCTTTGAAGTAGGCCCGGTGGTCAGAGCTCATAGCAAGTCAGCAACTCTGCTACATACAGGTGATCTGATCAGGTTATGGCAGCTTCTAGTCTCCAATGGAGACTATTGAAGCCTGCCAAAAGTAAAAAAAAAAAAAAGCTTTTAAAAATATTTAAAAAAATATATAAAAGTTCAAATCACCCTTCTCTCGCCCCATTCAAAATAAAACAAAAAAAAAAATCAAACATGCACATATTTGGTATCGAAGCGTTCAGAATCGCTCGATCTATAAATATAAAAAAAGAACTAACCCAATTGCTAAACAAATGTTGGATTTTTTTTTCACCACTTAAATAAAAAATAAACTAGACATGTTTGATGTCTATCAATGCGTAATGACCTGGAGAATCATAATGGCAGGTCAGTTTTAGCATTTGGTGAACATGGTAAATAAAAATCCAAAAAACAGTTGTAGAATTGCACTTTTTTGCAATCTCACCGCACTTGGAATTTGTTCCCCCTTTTGAGTCCATAATATGGTAAAACCAATGGTGTTGTTTAAAAGTACAACTCGTCCCGCAAAAAAACAAGCCCTCACATGGCCATATTGATGGAAAAATAAAAAAGTTATGGCTTTGGGAAAAAGGGAAGCGAAAATTAGAAATGCAAAAACGAAAAAGGGCTGCAGCGCGAAGGGGTTAAGGAGCTCAGAACTCATATAACGTGTAGTGAGTATTTTGAGCCTATTTTATAACATAGGGTTGTGGAAATACTGTGCCACATTTTAGTGGCAAAAATGATTTTTTTTTTTAACTAGGTTCAAATTTGTCATTTACTAAAGAGGTAATAAGTGATAATCGACCTCACAATTTGTTGCACAATATCTGCCAAACTCACCTTTGTGCTCTATGCTGAGCACTTACAGTGACGTTTCATCTAAATCCTCAAAAAAATGTGATTCAAGTTGAACCCCCGATGGAACCAATCACTATAATGAGACAGATGGAGTTACTTTGGCGTCTATCCAGGTGGTATCCATCTTTTTAGGTGTGCACTGTGGGTGACCACAGTTTTGTGCGCTAAATGGATGCCTATGATGACAGGACACAGAGGGAACATGGGCCAGATGGAGTCCTAAGTGACTCCATCTACCTCTTAACAGTGAGTGGGTCCGTCAGGGCATTCCTCAGAATTACGTTGTTTTTGGGATTTACACTGAAAGCCTGAGATAAGTGCTCAGCGAAGAGCGCAGGATAAATGTGAACTGAGCCTTAGGCCGGGGTCATACACACCGTCTAAAAAAATCGGACCGTTTTAGTCGGTCGATTATCGAACAAAACTTTCATGAACATTCATCCGTCTGTCATCCGATTTTCCGGGGAGGATGCGATTTAGTTGCATCTGAGCGTTCGTTACACATCCGATTGACATCTGACTTGCAAGATTTTGTCGGTGGCTGGCAAACCCGACATATAATGGATCCAAATGAATAGTTTTAAAATCACAAAAGAAAGAATAGATATATACACATAGAATACATATATATATATATATATATATGTCATTGAGACATATATATATATATACATATATTTATAGTTCATGCAGTTCTACATAGTGTAATAGCCGCTAATTCAATTGCCGGCTTTTGTGAAATTACAGACCTGACATGAAATGACACATGGTTTGCATAGTTAACCATGTCATTTCATGTAGTTTGATATACGGTTTTCACTAACAATTACATGAGTGTATGTGTGCAAATTATTTGCATATGAATTAAAATCTTAATTTTTCTGTCAGGGGGAAATGTATGGATGACATTATCTTTCAGAGAGCAATATGACCATATAAACAGTTTGGGTAGTTAGATGCTTCTGACAGATTGCCTTTAAGAAAACACAGACTGATGATATGTTTCAAATTC
>JARQOD010000005.1:510283393-510303185 GCA_033576555.1 Oophaga sylvatica
TTTTTTCACAAAAATTTTCTTTTAGCCTCAGTTTTTTTCATTTTCACATGGGCAACAGTATAAATTGGATTCTAAAATTTGTTGGGCAATTTCTCCTGAGTACACAGATACCTCATTTGTGATCATAAACCACTGTTTGGGCGCACGGCAGGGCTCAGAAGGGAAGGAGCGCCATTTGACTTTTTGAATAGAAAATATGCTGGAATATTTAGCGGTTGCCATGTCGCATTTGGAGAGTTCCTGTGTGCCTAAACATTGGAGCTCCCCCACAAGTGACCCCATTTTGGAAACTAGACGCCCTAAGGAACTTATCTAGATGCATAGTGAGCACTTTGAACCCCCCAGGTGCTTTACAGAAGTTTATAACGCAGAGCCGTGAAAATAAAATATTTTTTTTTTCTCAAAAAATGATTTTTTAGCCCACTATTTTTTATTTTCACAATGGTTACAGGAGAAATTGGACCCCGAAAGTTGTTGTCCAGTTTGTCCTGAGTACGCTAGTACCCCATATGTGGGGGGAACCACTGTTTGGGCACACGTCAGGGCTCGGAAGGGATGTAGTGACGCTTTGAAATGCCAACTTGATGGAATGGTCTGCGGGCATCTTGTTACGTTTGCAGAGCCCCTGATGCGCCTAAACAGTAGAAACTCCCCACAAGTGACCCCATTTTGGAAACTAGACACCGCAAAGAACTTATCTAGATGTGTGGTGAGCACTTTGAACCCCCAAGGGATACACAGAAGTTTATAACGCCCGGGCATGAAAATAAAAAAATCATATTTTTTCCACAATCAGGATCTTTTAGTCCCCAATTTTTTATTTTCGCAAGGGTAACATGAGAAATTAGACCCCAAAAGTTGTTGTCCAATTTGTCCTGAGTATGCTGATATCCCATATGTGGGAGAAAACTACTGTATGGGCACACGTCGGGGCTCGGATGGGAAGTAGTGACCTTTTGAAATGCCCACTTGATGGAATGGTCTTCGGGCGTCATGTTACGTTTGCAGAGTCACTGATGTGCCTAAACAGTAGAAACTCCCCACAAGTGACCCCATTTTGGAAACTAGATCCCCCAAGGAACTCCTCTAGATGTGTGGTGAGCACTTTGAATCTCCAAGTCCTTCACAGAAGTTTATAACGCAGAGCCGTGAAAATATAAAATTATTTTTTTTCCACAAAAATAATTTTTAGTCCCCAATTTTTTTCCCCAATGTTAACAGGAGAAATTAGAACCCCCAAAGTTGTTGTGCAATTTTTCCCGAGTACGCTGATACCTCATATGTGGGGATAAACCACTGTTTGGGCATACGTCGGGGCTTGGAATAAAGGGAGCACTGTTTAACTTTTTGAACGCAAAATTTGCAGGAATCAATGGTGGCGCCATGTCGCGTATGGAGACCCCCTGATGTGCCTAAATAGTGGAAACCCCTCAATTCTAACTCCAACCCTAACCCCAACACACCCCTAACGCCTACACACACCTAACCCTAATACAAACCCTAATCATAACCCTAACCCCAACACACCCCTAATCCCAACTCTAACCATAAACCTAACTACAAGCCTAACCCTAATTCCAACCCTAACCGTAATTCTAACCTTAGCCCTAATGCTAACCCTAACCCTAGTTCTAACCCTAAGGCTGGGTTCATATTGCGTTTTACCAGCCCGTTCAACACGTAGCGTTGACCGGCTGGTAACGGTATAGCATAACGCGATCGCGTTATGCTATACCCGCTAGCGCAGATGAATCAGCAGATAATCACCTGCGGATCAGCAGCAAAATCCGCCGCGGATCAGCAGCGAAATCCGCCGCGGATCAGCAGCGAAATCCGCCGCGGATCAGCAGCGAAATCCGCAGCGGATCCGCAGCGAAATCTGCCGCGGATCAGCAGCGATGTCCGCCGCGGATCAGCAGCGAAGTCCGCCGCGGATCAGCAGCGAAATCCGCCGCGGATCAGCAGCGAAATCCGCCGCGGATCAGCAGCGAAATCCGCCGCGGATCAGCAGCGAAATCCGCCGCGGATCAGCAGCGATATCCGCCACGGATCCGCAGCAAAATCAGCTGCGGATCAGCAGCAAAATCCGCTAGGAAAAAAAAAAAAAATTCTTTATTTTTTTTATTTGTCCCTACCTATGATAAAGGGGGGGTTCATTTACTTTTTTTTATTTTGATCACTGTGACAGTTTATCACAGTGATCAAAATAAATTTTTGAACACTGGGGGGCGCACTGCGCATGCGCCGGCCGGCGGGCGCACTGCGCATGCGCCCGCCATTTTCCAATATGGCGGCGCCCATGAAGAGGCCCGGGCGGACGCCGGGCCCGATCGTGGGACATCGGTGGATCGGGAGAGGTGAGTAGGGGGGTCGGAAGGCTGGGGGAGGGGATAGGAAGTGGGGGCAGTGGACCAAAAGAGGAGGGGAGCTGTAAGTGACGGCGGTGACCGATCGCTGCCATCTTTCGGTGGCGGCGGCCGATCACCGCCGTGACTCGGTGTGGGGGGGTCAGGGCTCGGTGTCCAGCCATGGCAGATGCTATTGCAGCATCGGCCATGGCTGGATTGTAATATTTCACCAATTAAATTGGTGAAATATTACACATTGCTCTGATTGGCTGTTTCACTTTTAACAGCCAATCAGAGCGATCGTGGCCACGGGGGGGTTAAGCCAACCCCCCTGTGGTGAAGCACAAAGGGTCCTGTAACTGCGGGTCGGGTGACCTTTCAGTGACCCCGGTCTCCCGGCCCGCAGGGACGAGATCCTTTCATGACGCCACATAGGCGTCATGGGTCGGATTGGCACAGGTTTTCATGACGCCTACGTGGCGTCATGGGTCGGGAAGGGGTTAAAAACTGGCGACGTAAAAGGAGAAAAAAAAAGTGTGTAGGATATTCGCTAAGTGCGACCTTCATCATCATACATTTTCTTTTTTTTTTCTATTAAATGTTCCTAGCAGTCCGACTCTACCTATGCGAATATCAGCACTTCTGGAACGTCGAAAATTAAAAAGGTCACGCCGGAACGTTGGCAAGTGTGGCAAGTACTGTACCAGCCATTCTTTACAAAAAAGGAGCAGAAAATCTGAATTTCAATTTGCAGTGATGGAAAAAAAAAAAAGAAGAAGAAAAGTGTTGAGTATTAGGTTCTAAAGGCATTCAGCGAGCGTAAAGGACTGATAGCTTGATTAGTTCTCGTGGAGCAAAGTGAAGGAGCTGTCTCTCGCTCTCACAGATTCTCCCATCTTGAAAAACACTTTGATCTCTGTTCAAGTCAATTCATGGACATCAACTGACAAGACTGCATGAAAACACCCCGATGGTTATGCCCAGAACTCCCAGTAAACTATTTGGTTTCATTAAGGTTTCCATGACGAGGTAAATGGCGGCGGCACTTTAATTCCAAAACCAACAGGGAGAGTGGCTCCTAAATCGCACGTTTGTGCACGCCACATCTGTCTGCTGAATGAGACCCTACATTACAAAAAAGATCTGGGGGGGGGGGTATTCACCAACTACTGCCGCCAAGAGAAGAAAAACATTCAAGATGTCTCATACAGTGTTATTTTCGTGCAGTTTATTTTGTAGCATAGCAATTACAATTTTGTATTTTTTAATGTTTTTTTTTTGCATTTGGAAAAAAAATATACTAAAAATGTGGAATTATTCACATCTAGAGGCTACAGAGATGACTCACGGACCGCAGTGAGCTTGGAGTGACTGCCACACTGTGTCTCTTTAAGGGAGTGTCACTTATTTCACTAAATCAATCTGGAGTAAAAAAAAAAAAAAAAAAAAAAACCCCAAAACAATACAAGTTTGCAAAAATGCACTAATATCTTTGGTCTCTAACCAATATTGCTGTATAAAGAAGCCAAGGACATACGTGGTTAACCACTCCATTACAAAAGGCCATTATATCACATCTTGCAAAGTTAGTAATCAGAGAAGCCAAAATGCATCTTTCAATGCCCGGCTCTGTAAAATGTGTTAAATGAAAAAGAAGGCTGTGAAATGAATAAAAATAATATTTAATTATGTAAATATCTGTCTGAAAATAAATGCTTGATTTACAATATTGTATGATTTCATATATGCGTGTAAAGCATTAAATGATCTAGAATTTAAAATAATATAAAAAGCTTTACACACACACATATATATATATATATATATATATATATATATATTCACACACATATATACACACACACACACACACACATTATATTTATAAGTATATATACACACAAACATATATAATATATATATATATATATATATATATATATACACACACACATTATATTTATAAGTATATATACACACACACACATATATAAATATATATATACGCAAACATCTATTTATATACACTCACAAACTATATATACATATACATATATATGTATACATATATATATATATATATATATATATATATACACACACACAAGAATATTGATAACATTTTATACATAAGCACACACATATATACCTACAGACAGACATACATACACATATACATACGTACACACACTATATATATATATATATATATATATATATATATATATATATACACACAAATATTTACACACACATATTAATGTATGTATATATATATATATATATATATATATATATATATATATATATACACACACATACACACAAATATTTACACACATACACAAACGCCATACACATATGTACAGTAAACCAAGCATTGGAATAGTTCATATTAACCATGAGCAATTTAATTGTTAATTAAAATTGAAATATTAATTACCTAAAATTAATTAAAAAACACCCCACTATTAAAATGCCCGGCTTTAATTATTCTTCCTACTTGTAGCCTGAAAACAAAGGACTGTTCATCCTCCTACAAAACACATAACAACAAAAATAGGCAAGTTTGTGAAAAGGATTTTCAATCGGCAATTAACCATTTATGAACTTCCACGACTAACGCGGCGCTGCCAGAGGACTTACTTCAAAAGGCTTTTTCCCCCCTTATTTTTCCACTAGTTCCTGTCAGTGCAGGTCAGAAATACAAAAGTGGAAAGTCATCGCAAAGCCACTGCACGAATAGACCGCGCGGCGAAAATCAAACAAAGACCAATTAAACTGATCATAACGTCCCAGTGAACACGAGGAGGCTCACCTGGTATTTCTGGACTTTCTCTGTGAATTCCCCACCCTGCTCAGTACTTGCCACTATAATTACCCTGACCAAAATACTGTGAAATTACCGCTCTGATCTGCTAATAGATGAAGAAAAAAAAATCAAGCTTTTGTGGTTCCATGCCAAGGGGCTCCGGCAAGATGGCGCAATGCTTTCTGACAGAGACGACAACTTCTAAAAACTCAAAAGGAGAAAATTAACGGGATGGGGTTTACATTGCCAAAGTCTGTTCATTAATTACCAATTTAATCGCCGCTGGAGGCATGACATTACAAAAATCTGGCTGAAAGTTCTAATAGATTATGAAGACCACCTAAGAAGAATGACCAAGAAATGTACAAAACAATTAATACTGTTTCACTGCTATCAAAGGCACTTAGATTATTATACATCAAGTGAAGCAAAAGAATTAGTAGCTTCACAGTGCCACCACTTGGAACAGTAAATACAATGGCACACAATTAGTAATGCACATGTGACTTTTCATTCAAGGCATATATCCTTGGGAAAGCTAGAACATGATAAGGAGAACAAAAGGAACATTTTAAATGAAATGAATAAAGATTTTAACTCTGCTCTGGTGCATGCTGAGCAAAACAGAATAGGCTGAGCAGAATCCAGGCTCAGGGTAATGGTGATCTCATTCCAGGATTACAATAAACCAAAATCATGGCAAAGCGAGGCGCAAGGAAGGAAAGAGTCCGAGACGCCGCCTGGTATATGTTAGAATGCATTAACTAGCCATCAGAGGTCTACTTTGGTGAGATATGAAAGGCCTTGTGTGACAATGTTATTTTTACACATGCTCAATCATATAAACAGCAAGGGAAATATAAAAAAGTAATATATATATATATATATATATAATACACAGTGCCTACAAGTAGTATTCAACCCCCTGCAGATTTAGCTGGTTTGATAAGATGCAAATAAGTTAGAGCCTTCAAACTGCAAACGAGAGTAGGATTTATTAACAGAAGCATAAATCTTACAAAACAAAAAGTTATGTTGCTCAGTTGAATTTAATAAATTTTAAACATAAAAGTGTGGGTCAATTATTATACAACCCCTATGTTTAATATTTCGTGGAATAACCCTTGTTTGCAATTACAGCTAATAATCGTCTTTTATAAGACCTGATCAGGCCGGCACAGGTCTGTGGAGTTATCTTGGCCCACTCCTCCATGCAGATCTTCTCCAAGTTATCTAGGTTCTTTGGGTGTCTCATGTGGACTTTAATCTTGAGCTCCTTCCACAAGTTTTCAATTGGGTTAAGGTCAGGAGACTGACTAGGCCACTCCAACACCTTGACTTTTTCCCTCTTGAACCAGGCCTTGGTTTTCTTGGCTGTGTGCTTTGGGTCGTTGTCTTGTTGGAAGATGAAATTACGACCCATCTTAAGATCCTTGATGGAGGAGCGGAGGTTCTTGGCCAAAATCTCCAGGTAGGCCGTGCTATCCATCCTCCCATGGATGCGGACCAGATGGCCAGGCCCCTTGGCTGAGAAACAGCCCCACAGTATGATGCTGCCACCACCATGCTTGACTGTAGGGATGGTATTCTTGGGGTCGTATGCAGTGCCATCCAGTCTCCAAACGTCACGTGTGTGGTTGGCACCAAAGATCTCGATCTTGGTCTCATCAGACCATAGAACCTTGAACCAGTCTGTCTCAGAGTCCTCCAAGTGATCATGAGCAAACTGTAGACGAGCCTTGACATGACGCTTTGAAAGTAAAGGTACCTTACGGGCTCGTCTGGAACGGAGACCATTGCTGTGGAGTACGTTACTTATGGTATTGACTGAAACCAATGTCCCCACTGCCATGAGATCTTCCCGGAGCTCCTTCCTTGTTGTCCTTGGGTTAGCTTTGACTCTTCGGACAAGCCTGGCCTCGGCACGGGAGGAAACTTTCAAAGGCTGTCCAGGCCGTGGAAGGCTAACAGTAGTTCCATAAGCCTTCCACTTACGGATGATGCTCCCAACAGTGGAGACAGGTAGGGCCAACTCCTTGGAAAGGGTTTTGTACCCCTTGGCAGCCTTGTGACCCTCCACGATCTTGTCTCTGATGGCCTTGGAATGCTCCTTTGTCTTCCCATGTTGACCATGTATGAGTGCTGTTCACAAGTTTGGGGAGGGTCTTAAATAGTCAGAAAAGGCTGGCAAAAGAGTTCATTAATTCACACATGTGAAGCTCATTATTCTTGGTGCCTGAACTACTTCTTAATACTTTAGGGGGACCAAACAGAATTCTTGTGGTTTGAGGGGTTGAATAATAAATGACACTCTGAATTAACTTTTAACGTTTTAAAAAAAAAAAAAAAAAAATGAAAACAAAAATTTTTGCTGCAGTGCATTTCCCACTTCCAGGCTGATCTACAGTACAAATGTCACAAGTTAATTCCGCATGTGTCAACCAGCTAAATCTGCAGGGGGTTGAATACTACTTGTAGGCACTGTATATATATATATATATATATATATATATATATATATATATATATACACACACACACACACACACACACATACATACATACGGTTAACTTTTCTCGTTTAGATAATGCCATTGATTTCCACATTGCTATCACTGTTCTCATTGGGGCTCACATTTAAATTCCCTATCAGTATGTCTTTGGAATGTGGGAGGAAACCGGAAGCTCCTGCTTGACTGATAGTTTGTCGTATCGCTGGCCCATCTTCTGTGCACTCTGATGCTGTGTGCGCAGTGGCACTGAAGCTGCCCGGATCCAATGATCAGGCCAACTTTACAGCAGTGTTTCCAAGCTCAAAAGAGAACAGCTTGTAAGCACTGTGTTCCTTGACCTAGGAGACCAACTAATGTGGATACACAGCAGACATGGCCAGTAACCTAGGCAACGAACAGTAAACAATAACATTAGACATCTCTCAGTTCTTGAGAATGGAGAAGATTTTTTTTTACCAATAAGTAAATGGCAAAGTTGATTGTTTTTACAAGCACTTTGCAATTTGAACCATTAACAATGATGTGAAATTCCCTTTAAACTTGTTATTTCAGTAAAATATAGCCCGCAGCTTCTTACATTATCTGACTAGTCAGAAGGTGCAAGCTTTTAAAGGAATGAGGAAAGGTCTTAGGATTGGGGACTTTATTAATAAGATCAATAACACTCAGTGATATCAACTGGATTCATAGAGTCCCAAGTAATGGGACAGCAAACCTTCCAATAGTTCTACTTGGATATCAAACCCCCTCCAAAAAAACAATAAAAAAATATTTTCGTAAGCTTGAAAAACGAGAATGGGTTAATTGAAGTCTCCAAACTCTGACTCAAAAAGAACAAGAATCTGATTAAGGCTATGTTTACACATTGTGTTTCTGATGTGTTTTTTTTTCTGCAGGCAAAACCTGCTCTCTTGTCAGTAAAGAAGCTGCTTACAAAAAGCAGATTCTGCTGTGTTCTCTCTGCTTTTGTTTGGGTGCTGATTACATGTGTCTTTTGTCTACAGTACATGTTTAAAAAAGCTAGCTTTATTCACCAAAAATTGCAAAGTGTGAACAAAGCCTTAGGCTGAAATGTACATGGAGTTCTTGATGCAGTTTTTAAAGCTAGGAGTGGGAACTTTTCCTTCTTCCTGCTGATCCACTTCTGTATTATGTGCATCATACAGTTGTGCTCAAAAGTTTACATACCCCGGCAGATTTTTTGCTTTCTTGGCCTTTTTCAGAGAATATGAATGATAACACCAAAACTTAGCTGCGCACGGGACGTACTTTGAATTTCCAACATGACAACGATCCAAAACACAAGGCCAAGTCGACCTGTCATTGACTACAGAAGAACAAAGTGAAGGTTCTGGAGTGGCCATCTCAGTCTCCTGACCTCAATATCATTGAGCCACTATAGGGAGATCTCAAACGCATAGTTCATGCTAGACAGCCCAGGAATTTAAAGGAACTGGAGGCTTTTTGCCAAGAAGAATGGGCAGCTTTACCATCTGACAAAATAAAGAACCTCATCCACAACTACCACAAAAGAGACTCCAAGCTGTCATTGATGCTAGAGGGAGAAATACACGGTATTAAGAAATGGGGTATGTGAACTTTTGATCAGGGTCATTTGAATGTTTTGGGCTGTCACTATGATTTAAAAAGAGAAAACACAGTAAATGGCTTCACCCAATCACTAACCATGAGTGGAGAAAAAGTTTTGGTGTTTTCATTCATATTCTCTGTAAAAAAGGCCAAGAAAGCAAAAATTCTGCCAGGGTATGTAAACTTTTGAGCACAACTGTACATTGCAATGTGTTATTCTAGCCTAAACGTGTCCTCAGTTTTACTTCTTTTTTTATTACCAAAGTTGTCACTTCGAGAACACATTTCTATTATTTAAGAAGTTATCCGGGCCTATTTAATTATTTTACTATGAGCGTAAGAACTTACTAACTTGCTAAGTAGCTGCCTCTCGTGCCCGGCGTCTATTTCCGTCGACGCACAGTGGTCACAGACCGCTCCTGCCGATGATTCAGCAGCTTCTGCTGATGTCATGTTGACAGAGTAGCATCTTCTCATCCGCTCTGCTGTGTTGACGGGGCGTGACTGCCTAACTGCAGGGAGTTGGCTGTCAATCAGCATGAAGTCAGCAGTCACGCCCCGTCAACAGGGCAGCCTGGAAGAGGTAGAGCTGGAGCAGCTCAATAGCCACTCTTAAACATACGTCATATGTGGTGAAGGGTTTAAGGGTCGTTCTGTTCACCTCCGAATTTGTCAATGGTCATTAATGGGCTGATATTGGCCAATCTAAATGAACTATTAAGAACAAAAGACACACGAGACAGATTACTGGAATTGGGACATGTCTGCTCCTGCTCTCCTGTCTGTCAGACTGCATACAGGTGTAACAGAGATGCAGACTTTCAGTTCAGCTAAACTGTATGTGTGTGAATCACAAGGTCATGCATGTAAAAAAGACCGGAGACAAGTTGTTTACCTGGGGGGCTTCAATTATTTCCTGGGTATTGAGAATAAAAGTTTCCTAAGCGTTAATGGCAGTAAATGCTAGATATATGCTTGTAATCTTTCTCACTGTAGAATGACGGGCTCTGAACGATTTGGAAACATTTTCCAGATAGTTGGGTAACAACAATTGATTCTCTATGATCAATGCTGATGTCTTTCCTCTTTTGCATAGTGTTAACACACGCCTGAATTCTCCAGATCAGCATCCTGCCAAAACTGTTTTTATAGAGGTGTTCACACTTGCTGATAAACTATTAATCCAGGGCATTCGAGAATCTGGCCACTACTCACTCTCTAAATTCATATGGAAACAGTATACAACATTTTTCACACGCTGCTACTGTATTTTGGTCTTGATTTTGACAAACTATGACCAGGTGTAATTTGTCATGTGTTGTTTTGTATCTGGGTTCGGCTGACTTTAGTCTAATGTGTATGGTGGCCTAAAATATGAAACTAGAAGCGCCAGAATGCTGAAAAAAAAAGAGAATTTTGTTTCCTTTGGTGTATAAAATTAACTAATACATAAAATTACAGCCCAGCACTCATATCTGCACATTACAGCCTGTCACTCATATATCTGCATATTACAGCCCATCATTCATATATCTGCACATTACAGCCCGTCATTCATATATCTGCACATTACAGCTCGTCATTCATATATCTGCACATTACAGCCCGTCATTCATATATTGAATTACAGCCGTCATTCATATATCTGCACATTACAGCCGTCACTATATTTTGCACATTACAGCCGTATTCCATATTTGCACATTACAGCCCGTCATGTCTATATCTGCACATTACAGCCCGTCATCATATATCTGCACATTACAGCCGTCATTCATAATCTGCACATTACAGCCGTCATTCATATTGCACATTACAGCCCGTCATCATATATCTGCACATTACAGCCGTCATTCATATATCTGCACATTACAGCCCGTCATTCATATATCTGCACATTACAGCCCGTCATTCATATATCTGCACATTACAGCCCGTCATTCATATATCTGCACATTACAGCCCGTCATTCATATATCTGCACATTATCTCGTCTTCAATATCTGCAAGCGCATCATATATTGAATCAGTCATCATTGCACAGCGCTCATATTCTGATAACCACTATTGCAATTAGGTATCTACTGCATACGCCACTTCCAATATCACATACTCATAAGCCTCTCTTACACCTATTCATCACCCGATTATGCACATCCGACTATCTGCATTAGCCTCATCTATTCTGCGTCATTCATTTGCATTACAGCGTATCATTTGATCGCGATTATATAGCATATAATAAGCAATCTAAGGTTGTTCTTTGATAATACTTTACATAAAATTACAGCCCCATCATATCTGCACTTCTCTTCCAGCGATAATTCACGCGCAATTATTGAATACAGCCATAATGCACTCCCTCATATTCGATTAGCGTTCTTAGCATAAGCGTATCTAATCCATTAAGCGCTCACGATTAACTTCATATGCAATTCAGTCATTATCTGCAATACCTACATATCTGACAGCATCTATCTACCGCTTCATATGCATAACCCACTATAAATCTGCACATTGTCTATTACTACAGTATTCATTCTCCATACAGGTTCAATTGACTAACCCATTGCAAAGGTCTTATATCTCAATACAGCCCCATCAATCTCATTCAGCCTCATATCTGATTACAGCCTCATCATATCTGCACATACAGCCTATTCAATATCTGCAATTAAGCCGCACTATATCTCACATTCAGCCGTCATCAATACTGCACTTACAGCCGTCATCATATATCTGCACATTACAGCCCTCATCATATCGCACTACAGCCCATTCTATATGCACATTACAGCCGTCATCAATATCTCACATTACAGCCCGTCATCATATATCTGCACATTACAGCCTCATCATTATCTGCACATTACAGCCCGTCATCATATATCTGCACATTACAGCCTCATTCATATATTGCACATACAGCCCATCATATATCTGCACATTACAGCCCTCTTCTAGCATTCAGCCATATCTCCTAGCCTCATCTATTGCACATACAGCGTCTTATCGCACTTCAGCCCAATTCCAATCTCTTAAGCCCGTCATTCATATATCTGCACATTACAGCCCGTCATCATATCTGCACATTACAGCCCGTCTTCATATATCTGCACATTACAGCCCGTCATCATATATCTGCACATTACAGCCCGTCATCATATATCTGCACATTACAGCCCGTCATTCATAATCTGCACATTACAGCCCGTCATTCATATATCTGCACATTACAGCCCGTCATTCATATATCTGCACATTACAGCCCGTCATTCATATATCTGCACATTACAGCCCGTCATTCATATATCTGCACATTACAGCCCGTCATTCATATATCTGCACATTACAGCCCGTCATTCATATATCTGCACATTACAGCCCGTCATTCATATATCTGCACATTACAGCCCGTCATTCATATATCTGCACATTACAGCCCGTCATTCATATATCTGCACATTACAGCCCGTCATCATATATCTGCACATTACAGCCCGTCATTCATATATCTGCACATTACAGCCCGTCATTCATATATCTGCACATTACAGCCCGTCATTCATATATCTGCACATTACAGCCCGTCATTCATATATCTGCACATTACAGCCCGTCATTCAATATCTGCACATTACAGCCCGTCATTCATATATCTGCACATTACAGCCCGCATTCATATATCTGCACATTACAGCCCTCATATATCGCAATTACAGCCCCATCATTATCTGCACATTACAGCCCGTCATCAATATCGCACATTACAGCCCGCATCATACGCACATTACAGCCCGTCACTATATCTGCACATTACAGCCCTCTCATATATCACAATACAGCCCGTCATCATATATCTGCACATACAGCCGTCATTCATAATCTGCACATTACAGCCCGTCATTCATATATCTGCACATTACAGCCCGTCATTCATATATCTGCACTTACAGCCCGTCATCTATATCGCATTACAGCCGTCATCTATACTGCAAATACAGCCCTCATTATATATCGCAATTACAGCCCGCATTCATATTGCACATTACAGCCCACTATATCTGCACATTACAGCCCGTCATCTAAATCGCACATTACAGCCGTCATTCATATATCTGCACATTACACCCTCATTCATAATCTGCACATACAGCCCGTCATCATATTGCACATTACAGCCGTCATCATATATCTGCACATTACAGCCCGTCATCATAATCTGCACATTACAGCCCTCATCATATATCTGCACATACACCCGTCATTCATATATCTGCAATTACAGCCCGTCATTCATATATCGCCATACAGCCCGTCATCATATACTGCACATTACAGCCGTCATCATATTCTGCACATTACAGCCCGTCATTCATATATCTGCACATTAAAGCCCTCATTCATATATCTGCACATTACAGCCCGTCATTCATATATCTGCACATTCAGCCCGTCACTCATATCTGCACATTACAGCCCGTCATTCATATATCTGCACATTACAGCCCGTCATTCATATACTGCACATTACAGCCTCATCATATACTGCACATTACAGCCCGTCATTCATATATCTGCACATTACAGCCCGTCATTCATATATCTGCACATTACAGCCCGTCATTCATATATCTGCACATTACAGCCCGTCATCATATATCTGCACATTACAGCCCCGTCACTCATATATCTGCACATTACAGCCCGTCATTCATATATCTGCACATTACAGCCCGTCATCATATATCTGCACATTACAGCCCGTCATTCATATATCTGCACATTACAGCCCGTCACTCATATATCTGCACATTACAGCCCGTCACTTCTATATCGCACATTACAGCCCGTCATTCATATATCTGCACATTACACCCTCATTCATATATCTGCACATTACAGCCCGTCATTCATATATCTGCACATTACAGCCATATTCTATATGCACATTACAGCCGTCTCTATTGCCAATTCAGCCTCATATATCTGCACATTACACCGTCATCATATATCTCAATTACAGCCCGTCATTCATAATCTGCACAATACAGCCCGTCATTTTATCTGCACATTACAGCCCGTCATTCATATATCTGCACATTACACCCATTCTATACTGCACTTACAGCCGCATTCTATACGCATACAGCCGCACTTATACTGCAATTACAGCCCCATATATATATCGCCATATTACAGCCCCATCATATCTGCACATACAGCCGTCATTCAATATCTCACTACAGCCCCGTTTTATCACATTACAGCCGCATCGTATATCGCATATTACACCTCTTTTATATACACATTTACAGCCGGCACTCATACTGCACATTACAGCACTATTATATATTGACTTACAGCCCGCACTCATATACGCAATACAGCCCTATATTTCATTACAGCCCGCATTATATACGCATATTACGATCTCAATCGCCAATTACGCCATACATATATGCAATACACCCGCATCATATTCCATTAAGCCGGCATCTAATTGCAATTAGCCAGCTCTTATCAGCCTACAGCCTCATTATATCGCAACACCCGCTACGCAAGCATCATCTTATTCCATAACCTCACATTCAGTCCCGTCATTCATAATCGCACATACAGCCCGTCATCATTCTGCACTTCCTGCCTCAACTAATAACTTCATTATATCACATTACAGCCCGTATCATAATGCACATAACTCTATCACATTCACTTTTTTGCACATTAAGCCCGTCATTCATACTGCACATACACCTCATCATATTGAATTACACCGTCATCATAATCGACATTAAGCCCGTCATTATATATCTGCCATTACGCCGTCACTATATTTGACATTCCCGTCATCATTATCTCACTTAGCCCCCTCATTCCTACCCGTCTCAATTAACACCCTCATTCATATTCTGCACATACAGCCCTATCATATCGAAATTCCAATCCCAAATATCTACACCCGTCATCATTTTCCTCTTTCATCCTCATTAACTCTATATTCAATTCACAGCCTCATTCATCTTACGCCTTCACTCAATACGCATTAAGCCCCACTCATATATCTGCACTTACAGCCCATCATTATATACACATTACAGCCTACTATATCTGCCATTCACCTCATTCATATATCTACATTACAGCCCGTCACTCAATTCTGCACATTACACCCACTCTATCTGCATTACAGCCCATCATATATATCCATTACAGCCCGTCACTCATTATTGCACATTACAGCACTTTATACTACTTACACCTCACTTCATATACGACCAGTCACTTATTAACGACTAACCACTCACCTATTAATTCACTCGCACTCGTTATATCAATTACAGCCTCATTTATATCAGCATTACAGCCCGGCATCTTATTGCACATTACAGCACGTCATTCATATATCTGCACTTACAGCCCGCATCATATAGCACATTACAGCCCGTCACTATATCTCATATTACACCCTCATTATCTGCATCAGCCTATTAATCCATTAAGCCGTCAACTATATCACATTACGCCCTTCATATATCACTTTCCCATCACATATATCCACACTTACGCCTCATCATAAATCATACATTACAGCCCTATTTATCTGCACATTACAGCCCGCATTTATTCTGCAATACAGCCCGTCATCTATATCTGCACATTACAGCCCGCACTTAAATCCACATTACAGCCCGTCATTCATATACTGCACATTACAGCCCGATATTAATCGCACATTACACCCGCATTCATTTTTCCCTAACAGCCCCTAACTTTCTACATACAGCCCTCCAATATCTGCACATTACAGCCCGTCAATCAATATCTGCATTACCCCCTTTTTCTTTCCAATTCGCACATTAAGCCCGCACTATATACCCAAATTAACCCGTCATTCATATTTTCTGCCTTCCCGCCCTCATTCATATACCTGCACCTTCCCCCCCCGGGGCACTCGTTACAGCATATTCCCCCCCGGGCACTTGTTATCTGCTTTTTCACCCCCTCTTTTAAAATTTTTTTCACCCTATTGGGGGCCGGCACTCATATCGACATTACAGCAGTCATTCAATACTGCCCCTACACCCCGGCACTGAAATATCACATATTAACCAAAGGCCCCTCGATATCTGCATTTACGCCCATCTTTTTTAAATCAGCATATTACCCCGGCAACTCATATCTGCTTTTTAAGCCCACACTCAATCTGTAAACACCCGGGGCACTCGTATATCAGCATATTAAAACCCCATCATTTATTTTTCTGCACATTAAGCCCGGCATGATATCTGCATTTACAACAGACAGTAACCCAAAAAAACTATAAAAAAAAGAAAGTTTAAAGCAAAAAAAAAACAATAGGAAACCCTGGCCCCCTTTTAAAACTGCAATTGGGGCCCCAAAAGCTCTTTTCTTACCCAGGATCAGGTAAATATCTCAATCTGTCCCTTCAGCGGGGAAGCCCCTTTTAATCATTTTTTTCCCAAAATTAAAACCCATAAAGGGGGGCAAGGTTTTTTTTCTTTGTTCGTCCTGGGAAACCCCTTTTCCCCCCCCGGGCTAAAATTTTTTAAAAAGAATACGGGGTTATTGCCGAAGTGAAAAAAGAAAAAAAAAAAAACAGCACTTTCTCTCCACGGAGGAAGATTTATCCAGGTTTTGAAAGCTTTTTTGCTGCCTTGAAAAAAAAAGCAAAAAACCCCACTCCCTGCTAAAATAAAATAAATCCCCTTATTACAAAACACAGCCAATTTTTTTAACTTTCAGATGTTGCAAATTTTAAATTTAAATTTTACGGAGTTAAAACGGGGAAACCGCCACCAGCCCCAAAAACATTTTAAACCCCCTTCTTTCTCCAACTTTGTTCCCCCGCTGGCTTACATTACATTTTACTGTGGGGGAAAAAAAAAGGGCCACTAAAAACACCATTCTTCGGGGATTTGGGGTTTTCCCCCCTTTTTTTTTTTAACTTTTGGATTTGCAAGTAAAACCTTACACCCCTCAAAGCAACGGGGGTTTTTAAAGGCATTTAAAAAAAAAACGGGCGCGAAACTTTTTAAAAAAAAAAAAAGAAGTTAAAGTTTTTTAATTTGCTCAATAAACGTTGAATGTAAAATTTTTTAAAAACCCCCGGGTTTAAAAATTCCTGTTACATAACAGTTAAGCAATTTGAAATAAATGTCTCTAAAATTTTTAAAATTTTTAAAGATGACACTTTTTTTTTGATTTAGGAAAAAAAAAAATATTTTTTCCCATTTTTTCTTTTAAAAACAAAAAAAAGGGGAAAAGGGGAAACCCCGGGCATGGATTTACCAGTTCCCCCCCCTTTCAACGTACCCCATTTAAAAAACCCTTTTTTTGGAGACAAAAAGGGGAATTTTTTAAATTCTTGTTTGAGGGGTTTTTCATCCTTTTTTTCCCCCGGGGGCAAATTTTCCACTGTGAGATCCTGGGAAAACTTGCTTTCACTGCTATTTCGAGGTCGGGGAAAAATTTTTTCTTATTTCGATCAGGGACGGGGGGCCCCTTTTTTAAAACCTTCTTGTCCCTTTTTTGAGGTCCTTTGGGATTTTGACGTGTTTTAAAATCTTATCCATGTGTAGAAGCCTTCCCCCATTTCAACTTAGCTTTTTTTCAGATTTTTAGGGTTTTTTTTAAAAAATTTTTTGAAATTTAATTAAACCATTCTTCCCCTTTCCCAGAAATGTTCCCCGGGGCCCTTGGCTGCAACACAACCCCAAAGCAAAAGGGTTAAACCCCCACTAGCTTATCGGTTGGTGAATGTTTTTTCCCTGAAAAATTTTTGCCCTTTTTTCTCCACACATAAACCCTTTTTCATTGGGGCCCCAAAAGTCCTTTTTTAACCCTTTATGGGGCCCCCAAGGGAATTTTTTCCAAAAAAGCTACGGTTTGTTTAGTTCCCTTTTTCGTATTCTGAACTGATTTAGGGGCGGATGAAAAAGGGTTTTTTCCCGAATTTCCCATAAAAGGGCCTATTTTCGGGGCCCCTCTAAAAATTGAACAATGTCCCCAACCCAGATTTGAAAAAACTTTTTGAAGGTTTTTGCAGTCAAGCAGGGGTTCGATTGCTGTTACAATCCTAAAAGCAAATTTTCCTAAAAATTTTTTCTTTTTTCCAGATCTTCTTGACCCCCCCTTGGGGGTTTGGTTTTAAATGTCATTTTTAAATTTCTTTTTTAACGGGAAAAGGGGGGCTGACAACGCTTTGTATTTTTTATTCCCCTTTCCCCGCTTGGGACCCCAAAACCCTTTTCAAAGCCCCAAGCAGTGCTAGAAGAACCCATGGTGCTTTTTTTTTTGGCAAAAAAGGTTTTGGGGGCTAAGTTTTTAAAAAGGGGGAAAATTTTATCCCCCCCTTTTTTCCCAAGGGGGTAGTGAGAAACCCTAACCAAACTTAAAATTTAAAACCCAAAAAAATTGGGGAAAAATTTTCTGAGACCCAAAAACCCCCCAAAGGGGCAAAAACTTTACATCACCCCCATTTTCTTTTTTTAAAATTAAAATGAAAAAAAAAAATTTCTATTATAATTATTATATATATATATATTATATTTTTTTAAATATATTTATTTTGCCTAAAACAAAACAAAAATTCATTTTTGGGGGTTTTTGGAAAAAAAATTTTTTTTCAAACTTGCTTAGCTGTTCAAACAACATAATTTTCACCTTTGGGGGCCAAAATTTACAAACCATTTATATAAATTCACTTAGTGACATAACCTTTTAAAACAGAAATGGGGGATCAAATTTAAAGTAAATTACGGATGCCCCCAAAAGAAAAGGAATTTAATTTCTATCACAATTGGCCCAAAAGGCATAGGTTTTTGTCTGTGCGGGCCCAAAAACTAACTGGGCCCGCATCCCCGGGCGCCTCGTTGTTATAAAGGGCCCAAAAAAAGAAGAAAAAATCAAAGCATGGCCACCCAAAAAAATTTTTTTTCCCAAACCCATTTTTAGAAGATGTTCCATGAAAAAAACCCCGGGAAAAAAGGGGAGTGGACAGAGCTCTGATCCGCAGCCCTAGCAAAAAAAAGGTTTGACCAGGGTCCTGCGAAACTGACCCACTGATATTCTTCCAACCTTTTTTCCCCAAAAAAAAGCATTTCACACTTGCAAAGTGGCCTTTTGACTTAGTTTTGTTTTGGCCCAAAAAATTGTTTTTGGGGGAAAAGTTTTCCCTCCCAGTTTCCCCCCTAACATGCACATTGCTCAGGTGAAAGGACAGTGGTTCAAATTTGAAAATGGAATAAGCTGTTGCCCACCCTCTGGGGGCAGCTTCCTCCCGGGAAAAAAATTCAAATTACCGTTTCTTTTATAACCCACCCCCCGATTGATACGGCTTTAATTTTTGTGAGGGTGGCTCAAAGATATAGACAAAAAATAATACAAATAACAGTTTTGCTCAAAAGGGTTTTAAAACCCCCCAGAATTTTTTTCTTTCCCGGCCCCTTTTTTTTGAGAAAATGAATACAAAACCAAAACTTTTTTCCACCATGGGGTTTTAGTTG
>JARQOD010000005.1:510303285-510373788 GCA_033576555.1 Oophaga sylvatica
ATTCATATCTGCACATTACAGCCGTCATTTATATATCTGCACATTACAGCCCGTCATTCATATATCTGCACATTACAGCCCGTCATCATATCTGCACATTACAGCCCGTCATTCATATATCTGCACATTACAGCCCGTCACTCTATATCTGCACATTACAGCCCGTCACTCATATATCTGCACATTACAGCCCGTCATTCATATATCTGCACATTACAGCCCGTCACTCATATATCTGCACATTACAGCCCGTCATTCATATATCTGCACATTACAGCCCGTCATTCATATATCTGCACATTACAGCCCGTCATTCATATATCTGCACATTACAGCCCGTCATTCATATCTGCACATTACAGCCCGTCATTCATATATCTGCACATTACAGCCCGTCATTCATATCTGCACATTACAGCCCGTCATTCATATATCTGCACATTACAGCCCGTCATTCATATATCTGCACATTACAGCCCGTCATTCATATATCTGCACATTACAGCCCGTCACTCATATATCTGCACATTACAGCCCGTCATTCATATATCTGCACATTACAGCCGTCATTCATATATCTGCACATTACAGCCCGTCATTCATATATCTGCACATTACAGCCCGTCATTCATATATCTGCACATTACAGCCCGTCATTCATATATCTGCACATTACAGCCCGTCATTCATATATCTGCACATTACAGCCCGTCATTCATATATCTGCACATTACAGCCCGTCATTCATATATCTGCACATTACAGCCCGTCATTCATATATCTGCACATTACAGCCCGTCATTCATATATCTGCACATTACAGCCCGTCATTCATATATCTGCACATTACAGCCCGTCATTCATATATCTGCACATTACAGCCCGTCATTCATATATCTGCACATTACAGCCGTCATTCATATATCTGCACATTACAGCCCGTCATTCATATATCTGCACATTACAGCCCGTCATTCATATATCTGCACATTACAGCCCGTCATTCATATATCTGCACATTACAGCCCGTCATTCATATATCTGCACATTACAGCCCGTCATTCATATATCTGCACATTACAGCCGTCATTCATATATCTGCACATTACAGCCCGTCATTCATATATCTGCACATTACAGCCCGTCATTCATATATCTGCACATTACAGCCCGTCATTCATATATCTGCACATTACAGCCAGTCATTCATATATCTGCACATTACAGCCCGTCATTCATATATCTGCACATTACAGCCAGTCATTCATATATCTGCACATTACAGCCCGTCATTCATATATCTGCACATTACAGCCCGTCATTCATATATCTGCACATTACAGCCCGTCACTCATATATCTGCACATTACAGCCCGTCATTCATATATCTGCACATTACAGCCCGTCATTCATATATCTGCACATTACAGCCCGTCATTCATATATCTGCACATTACAGCCCGTCATTCATATATCTGCACATTACAGCCCGTCATTCATATATCTGCACATTACAGCCCGTCATCATATATCTGCACATTACAGCCCGTCATTCATATATCTGCACATTACAGCCCGTCATTCATATATCTGCACATTACAGCCCGTCACTCATATATCTGCACATTACAGCCCGTCATTCATATATCTGCACTTACAGCCGTCATCATATTCTGCACATTACAGCCGTCATATATGCACATTACAGCCTCATTCATATATCTGCACATTACAGCCCGTCATTCATATATCTGCACATTACAGCCGTCATTCATATATCTGCACATTACAGCCCGTCACTCATATATCTGCACATTACAGCCCGTCATTCATATCTGCACATTACAGCCCGTCACTCATATATCTGCACATTACAGCCGTCACTCATATATCTGCACATTACAGCCCGTCATTCATATATCTGCACATTACAGCCCGTCATTCATATATCTGCACATTACAGCCCGTCATTCATATATCTGCACATTACAGCCCGTCATTCATATATCTGCACATTACAGCCCGTCACTCTATATCTGCAATTACAGCCAGCATCTACGCATATCTGCATACATTACAGCCCGTCATTCATATATCTGCACATTACAGCCCGTCATCATATATCTGCACATTACAGCCCGTCATTCATATATCTGCATACATTACTACAGCCCGTCACTCATATATCTGCACATTACAGCCCGTCATTCATATATCTGCACATTACAGCCCGGCACCTGCTATCATCAGCATATTACAGCCGGCATCGTATATCTGCATATTACAGCCCATCATTTATATATCAGCATATTACAGCCCGGCATCATATCTGCACATTACAGCCCATCACTCATATCTGTAATATTACAGCCCGGCAGCGTATATCAGCATATTACAGCCCTCATTATATATCTGCACATTACAGCCCGTCATCATATATCTGCACATTACAGCCCGTCATTCATATATCTGCACCTTACAGCCCGGCACTCGTATATACAGCATATTACAGCCAGGCACTCGTATATCTGCATATTACAGCCCATCATTTATATATCAGCATATTACAGCCCGGCACTCATATCTGCACATTACAGCCCATCACTCATATCTGTATATTACAGCCCGGCACCGTATATCTGCATATTACAGCCCATCATTTATATATCTGCACATTACAGCCCGTCACTCATATCTGCACATTACAGCCGTCATTCATATATCTGCACCTTACAGCCCGGCACTCGTATATCAGCATATTACAGCCAGGCACTCGTATATCTGCATATTACAGCCCATCATTTATATATCAGCATATTACAGCCCGGCACTCATATCTGCACATTACAGCCCATCACTCATATCTGTATATTACAGCCCGGCACTCGTATATCAGCATATTACAGCCCATCATTTATATATCTGCACATTACAGCCCGGCACTCGCATATCTGCATATTACAACAGGACAGTAATCCAAACAAACTATCAGCAAAGAAAGTTCTAAAGCAATAAAAAGACAGATAGAGATAATGCCTGGTCTCCTTATACTGCAATTAGATGGCCAAAAGCTGCTTTTCTTATCCAGAGATCTAGTGATCATATCTCAATCTGTCCCAATTATCAGCAGGGCAGAGCCGTCCTTTCAATCAATGTTTTCCAATTAACATCAAAGGAGCAAGGTTGCATTCTGTTGTGTCGTCCTGAGGATCCCTGTTCTCCCCTCCCTGCTAAAATCTGTAAAATGAAGTTACAGGTTTAATTGCCAGAAGATGAAGAAGAAAACAAAACAAAACAGCAGCTTTCTCTCCACTGGAGGAACGATTTATCCAGGTCTTTGAAAGCTTTGTGCTGCTCTGTGAAAAGCAAAGCAATATATACCGCACTCACTGCTAAGTAGTAAAATAAATACCGTTACTACCAAAACACAGCCAAGTGGAATTGAACATTTCAGATTGTTGCTAAATCTTAAATTAATTACGGAGTTAATACAGGGACCGCCACCAGACCTGCAGCATGTTAACCCATTCTTTGCTCCACACTTTGATTACTCAGCATGGCTTACATTCACATTATACTGTGTGGAAAAGAAAGGGCCACTACACACGCATTCTTCGGGGGATTTGAGGTTTTACCCTTTTTTTTAACTTATGGATTTGCAAGTGAACCTTACACTCAGGTCAAAGCAACTCTGGGATTAAAGGACATTTAAAAAAAAAACGGGCAGCGAAATCTTATGTTAAAAGCAAAAGAAGTTAAAGTTATTAATTTGCTGCAATCACAGTTGCATGTAAAAGTTTGTGAACCCCTGGTCAAAATTCCTGTTATCATGAACAGTTAAGCAAGTTGAAGATGAAATGATCTCTAAAAGTCTTAACGTTAAAGATGACACATTTCTTTTGTATTTCAGGAAAAAAAATATATATATATATTCCATCTTTTACATTTTAAAAACTACAAAAAGGAAAATGGGAACCCTGCATGGATAGTACCTAGTTGCAGCCCCTTTCAACAGTATCCCAGCTTGTAAACCTTTTTTGGAGACAAACAAGAGACTTTCAATTCTTGTTTGAGGGATTTTCATCCATTCTTCCTCGGCAAATTCTTCCAGTTCTGTGAGATTCCTGGGTCATCTTGCATGCACTGCTATTTCGAGGTCTAGGCACATATTTTCAATGATATTCAGATCAGGGGACTGTGAGGGCCATTGTAAAACCTTCAGATTGTACCTTTTGAGGTCGTCTATTGTGGATTTTGACGTGTGTTTAAAATCATTATCCATGTGTAGAAGCCTCCTCATTTCAACTTCAGCTTTTTTACAGATGGTGTTATGTTTATATCAAGAATTTGTTGAAATTTCATTGAATCCATTCTTCCCTCTACCCAGGAAATGTTCCCCGTGCCATTGGCTGCAACACAACCCCAAAGCAAGGTTGATCCACCACTATGCTTATCGGTTGGTGAGATGTTCTTTTCCTGAAATTCTCTGCCCTTTTTTCTCCACACATACCTTTGATCATTGTGGCCAAAGAGTCCTATTTTAACCTCATCGGTCCACAGAACTTGTTTCCAAAATGCATACGGTTTGTTTAGATGTCCTTTTGCGTACTTCTGAAGCTGAATTTTATGGTCAGGATGTAAGAGAGGTTCTCTTCTGATGACTCTTCCATGAAGGCCATATTTGTGCAGGTGTCTCTGAACAGTTGAACAATGTACCACAACGCCAGAGTTTGCTAAATCTTTTTGAAGGTCTTTTGCAGTCAAGCAGGGGTTCTGATTTGCTGCTCTAGCAATCCTACAAGCAATTCTCACTGAAATTTTGCTTGGTCTTCCAGATCTTATCTTGACCTCCACTGTTCCTGTTAACTGTCATTTCTTAATTACATTTTGAACTGAGGAAAGGGCAACTTGACAACGCTTTGATATCTTCTTATTGCCTTCTCCTGCTTTGTGGACCTCCACCATTTTCAAAGTCCTAAGCAGCTGCTTAGAAGAACCCATGGCTGCTGTTTTTTGGCACAAGGTTAGAGGAGGCTAAGTTTTTATAAAACTGGGAAATTTGCATCACCCGCCCTTTCCTAACGGTGATAGTGAGCAAGCCATAATCCTAACATTAATTAAGACCTGAAAACTTGGTCAAAGTTATCTGAGCACCCAAATCTCCAAGGGTGCACAAACTTTACATCAGCCCATTTTCCTTTTTGTAATATTTAAAATGTAAAAAAAATTACTATATATATATATATATATATATATATTTTGCCTAAATACAAAACAAAATATGTCATCTTTAGGCCTTTTAGAGATAATTTCATCTTCAACTTGCTTAGCTGTTCACAACAACAGTAATTTTCACCAGTGGTGGCCAAACTTTTACATGCCACTTTATATAAATTCACTATAGTGACATAACTTTAATACAGACTGGATTATCAGATAATGTAAATTACTGGATGCCAAATGACAGGAATTTAATTACATATCACAATTGAGCAAAATGAGTCATAGTTGTAGTCTGTGGCTGCCAGAACTACTAACTGCCAGCATCCCCGGCGCCTCGTCTGATTAGTAGGCCAAGCACGAAGAAAATACATGCATCGCGCCACAATGACATTGTTCCAAGCCTATTAATTAGAAGATGTTCCATGAATACCGGAAAGTAGGAGGAGCTGGACAGAGCTCTGATCCGGCAGCCATAGGTCACTAACACGGCTTCCGGACCAGGGTCCTGCGAATCTCGACTCTACTAGATATTCTTCCAACCTTTTAGCCATAAAATGCAGCATTTCATCTACTCTGTCAAAGTGGCCTTATGACTTAGTTAGTTGTTGGCCAAACACTTGTTTGGCTAACAGTTTTCCCTCCTGAGTCCACCATACACATGCACACTCTGCTCAGCTGAGAGTACATGTGTGTTCAATTAGAAGAATGGAATAAGCTGTTGCCACACACCTCTGGTAACAGCTTCTCTCCTGAGATGTAATTCACTATACCAGTGTCTTCTCATAACCCACCCCCCGCCATCATCTGATACGGCAGAATTTAATCTATTGTGTAGGGTGGCTCAAAAGATGATAGACAAAAAATAATACAAAATATACAGTTGTGCTCAAAAGTTTACATACCCCCGCAGAATTTTTGCTTTCCTGGCCTTTTTTCAGAGAATATGAATGACAACACCAAAACTTTTTCTCCACTCATGGTTAGTAGTTGGGTGAAGCCATTTATTGTCAAATTACTGTGTTTTCTTTTTAAATCATAATGACAGCCCAAAATATCCAAATGACCCTGATCAAAAGTTCATATACCCCATTTCTTAATACCGTGTATTGCTTCCTCTAACATCAGTGACAGCTTGAAGTCTTTTGTGGTAGTTGTGGGTGAGGTTATTTATTTTTTCAGATGGTAAAGCTGCCCACTCTTCTTGGCAAAAAGCCTCCAGTTCCTGTAAATTCCTGGGCTGTCTAGCATGAACTGCGCGCTTGAGATCTCCCCAGAGTGGCTCAATTATACTGTGGTCAGGAGACTGAGATGGCCACTCCAGAACCTTCACTTTTTTCTGCTGTAGCCAGTGACAGGTCGACTTGGCCTTGTGTTTTGGATCGTTGTCATGTTGAAACGTCCAAGTATGTCCCATGCGCAGCTTCCAGGCTGATGATTGCAAGTTTTCCACCAATATTTGCTGATAACGTGCTGCATTCATCTTTCCTTCAACTTTGACCAAGTTTCCTGTGCCTTTGTAGTTCACACATCCCCATATCATGCCGCATATGGGGGAGGCTGGTGTGGGGCTCATGCCGCATATGGGGGAGGCTGGTGTGGGGCTCATGCTGCATATGGGGAAGGCTGGTGTGGGGCTCATGCCGCATATGGCGGAGGCTGGTGTGGGGCTCATGCCGCATATGGGGTAGGCTGGTGTGGGGCTCATGCCGCATATGGGGGAGGTTGGTGTGGGGCTCATGCCGCATAAGGGGGAGGTTGGTGTGGGGTTCATGCCGCATATGGGGAAGGCTGGTGTGGGGCTCATGCCGCATATGGGGAGACTGGTGGTGTGGGGCTCATGCAGTATATGGGGAGACGGGTGGTGTGGGGCTCATGCCGCATATGGGGAAGGCTGGTGTGGCACTCATGCCACATATGGGGAGGCTGTGTGGGGCTCTTACAGTATATAAGGGGCTATGGGGGGGCTCCTACGATATACAGAAGGGGCTGTACGTGAGGTCAAACGATATATGGGGGATGTCAGCATACTTAATTCTGCTCAATATTAAGTGATACATTTAATATTAATATAATTATCAATAATATAATAATTATAATATATCAATATTAATATTGAGTAGAATTAATTTCAGCCTATTGGTTCGGCCCTTCACAACAGTCACAGTCTCTCATGTGTCCCCTTGGGAAAATTAATTGCCCACCCCTGCTCTATGCATATTTTAGGGGATAAATTGCTGATCATTGGGGGGTCCTACCAATAAGACCCCTAGTGATCCTGAGATTGGGACTCTGCCGTACCATCCTCAATAGAGGGAAAGTGCACGTGTTTGTTCAACACTTAATTTATTGTCCATGGCATTGCTGGAGAAAGTGGTGTACAGCGTTCGGCAATTTTGGCCAGTCCCCAAAACAATGAATGGAGCTTAGGTCTAGCTAGGGCACCTCCGCTGCATTCAAGACAGGGCTACAGAGCCACATTATTTGGGCTCTAACGCTCTGATCTTGGAATCACAGGGGGTCCCATAACGTGCTTTAATGGATATAACCCTAAGACACTGATCTCCAACCTGTTACTTTCCAGCTGCTGAAAAATTACAACTTCCAGAACAACACAGACTATTATTGGAGTCCAACTGTTTTGTGTCTGCAGATGAGAGCAATATATTGAAGAGAATGCACAGTATAATAACGGGAACCAACAGATGTAAGACAGGCTGAGGAATTAATATTTTACAGTTAAATACAAAATTAATGACAGGTTACTGACCAAGATGTACAAGCCGTATGCATAAAAATCCATGCTGATGTATTGAAGACCTGTGTTTGTTCTGGTCATGGAGCCTATAAGGAAGAGTCGGGATACTTTGGTCAGTGAGACCAATGCCCTATTATACAGCATCAGCTCACACCCTACAGGAAGGCTAAGGAAACAGAAATTCTGCGGCTCTGAGGTCTATCGGCTTCGGAAATGCCATTATGAAAACTAAATCAGCGTGAATTCCCTGGGGATGATGATCTTGAAAGGTCATCTAGGAGGTTATCGGTGGGGCACCAAGAGAAAGCTAACAAAGCAGGCTTGATCGCACCTGGCCTGTCACGTTGTATTTCCTTCAACACTACTTATAAGATTGTTCTGAGCATAGAAACGCCAGGAAAAGGTACTGCTATCTTTACTATCAGAAAGAGGTGGTTGGGCACCAGATATATCTGTATCCCAGATTTATCTATCTACCTACCACATCTATCTCATATCTATCCCATATCTATCTATCCATCTATCCCATATCTATCTAATACCATCTATCTCATATCTATCTATCATCTATCTATCTAATATCATCCATCTATTTATCTCATATCTGTCTGTCTATCTATCTAATATCATCTATCTCATATCTATCGACTTCAATGGTGTAACAAGTCAGTTTATCACACTTTTTCCCTCCTGAATATTCCATGATCACCAATGATGTTACTGAAAAGTGGAAGACACCGCAGGAACTCAGTCACGATGTGGAGACCATATAACTGCAGAGTCCAAACCTCCTCTTGCATCTACATCAGCACAAAAACTGCGCCCCCGCCTGGAGCTTCTTGGCATGGGTTTGCATCACCGAGCAGCTTCATGCAATCCTTACATCACCAAGATCAATGCTAAGTGTCAGATATAGTGAAGAATCACCCTCTGCCTCACTTGCAGTGAGATGAATGAGTTTGGGTTTTTGGTGACTGCCAGAAAAACGATGCCCGCCTGATTCTATAGTGCCAACTAAAAAGTTTAATGAAGGAGGAATAATGCTATGAGGTTGATTTTAAGGAGTTGGAAATCTTAATGCTAATAATTGCTTAATTGCAATGCACAGACTGGCCGCACATCTCCTGACCTGAGCGTGACAGCTTCATAGAAATATATGAAAAGGTCACTCTTGGGTCAGGACTGGAGATATGCGATCAGTCCGTGCAATGTGAACCGACAGACCGATTATCATGGACATCTGAAAGAGACCTAAGACATTTTGGTCAATTGCTTGCTTCAAACTTTGTGAGAACAGTTTGGGGAAGGCCCTTTTCTGTTTCCCTTGATTGTGTCCTAGTGCACAAAGCAAGATCCATAAAGACACGATTGGGGGAGTTTGGTGTGGAGGAAAATGACCGGCTGCAGAGATCCCTGACCTCAGACCCCTCAATGAACTAAAATGGAGATTGTGAGCGAAGCCCTATCCTCCAACATCAGTGTCTGACCTCACTAACACTCTTTTGGGAGAATGGGAAAAAAATTCCCACAGATGCACAACAACATCTTATAGAAAACCTTCTCAGAACAGAGGAAGTTGTCATAGTTGCAAAATATGGACCAACTCTATATTCAACCCTACAGGTTTACAGTGGAAATTCAAAAGATCCTCTAGCAGGTGTAATGTGGAGGTCCCCCCAGTACTTTTGTCCATCAAGTGCATCTCACATCTATCTAGAAAAACAAAAGGTCAAGCAAAATTTGAATGCAATCCCAGCATGTGTTGAACAGGCACGAGATATGCAGCCGCGGCGCCTCGAACATAGTATTACAGCACGCCGAATACACTCTGTTAGCACCCGAGCAATTTATCAGAGCACGTTCACTCAACACTAATAGCTGTGTAAATCTCATATCTATCTACTTCATAGCTATGTATCTAGAGAACCAGTTCAAAGTTTGGACACACCTGTTCATGCATTGGTTTTCCTCGTTCTTATTGGAATGTGCACATTGCAAATTCCAACTGAAGGCAGCAAAACCATGATGGGAAAGAAATGGAAACAAGGAGTAAAGAAATACATGTAAAATCAGAATGCGTTCAACCTTAGTTTCCTGAAAAGTATCCTTCTTTTACTCTGATGACAGCTTTATACCCCATTGGCACTCTCTCCAATAGCTTCCTATGGTAGTCATCTGATACGGCTGCCAACAGTCCTGACAGAGTTCGCAGAGGTGCTGAGCACTTGTTGGCTGCTTTGCCTCCACTCCACATTTTTTTGTGCTGAAAACGTCCCCTCGGCTTATACATGAGTCATTGTTCCAGAAAGACGGCAGGGGAGGGGGAGCAGTGGGTGACAGAGGCAGGAGCCGGAGGCTGCGGCTAAAGCCTATGCCTGCTGCCAAAGAGAAATGAATATTCACTGCACTGGCAATGAATATTCATTTCTCTTATAGCACGCACAGTAACAGCCGAAGCCTCTGGCTTCTAGCAGCGGGCGGACTGGCACAGGTGCCCGCTCATTAAAGTAATGAATATTCACCTCTCTCCAGTCCCATAGGTGTGGAGTGAATATTCAATACTTAATGAGTGGGGATACGTGATCGCTCAGCCGGAAGAGCTGCTGGCACCAGAACGAGATGCAGCAAGGGCGCGCAGGCAAGGCAAGTAGGATGATTTTTTTTTTTATAGGAACCATGCACACAAGGACAGGGACGGGGAGCCATGAATAGAAGGATGGGGAGCCATGCATACAAGGACAGCGACGGGGAGCCATGCATACAAGGACAGGGATGGGGAACCATGCATACAAGGATAGGGATGACGAGACAATGCATACAAGGACAGGGATGGGGAGCCATGCATACAAGGACAGGGATGGGGAACCATGCATACAAGGATAGGGATGACGAGACAATGCATACAAGGACAGGGATGGGGAGCCATGCATACAAGGACGGGGAGCCATGCATACAAGGACGGGGAGCCATGCATACAAGGACGGGGAACCATGCATACAAGGACAGGGAACCATGCATACAAGGACTGGGAACCATGCATACAAGGACAGGGAACTATGCGTACAAGGACAGGGATAGGGAGACAATGCATAAAAGGATAGGGATGAGGAGACAATGCATAACCGGCTTATACTCGAGTCAATAAGTTTTCCCAGTTTTTCATGTCAAAATTAGGCACCTCGGCTTATACTTGGGTCGACTTATACACAAGTATATATGGTATTTCTACCGACAGAGTCACATGAGGGCTTGAGTTTGCGGGACTAGTCGACATTTTCATTTTATTTAACTATTTAATTTGGATATCCTTTATAGTCGTGTGAAAATTATTTTTGTGTAATTAACCCCTTAACGACCAAGCCATTTTGTAGGTTAAAGACCAGGCCAATTTTTACAATTCTGACCACTGTCACTTTATGTGCTTATAACTCTGGAACGCTTCAACGGATCTTGGCAATTCTGAGATTGTTTTCTCGTGACATATTGTACTTCATGATAGTGGTAAAATTTCTTCAATATAACGTGCGTTTATTTATGAAAAAAACGGAAATATGGCAAAAATTTTGAAAATGTTGCAATTTTCAAACTTTTAATTTTTATGCCATTAAATCAGAGAGATATGTCACAAAAAATAGCTAATAAATAACATTTCCCACATGTGTACTTTACATCAGCACAATTTTGGAACCAAAATTTTTTTTTGTTAGGAAGTTATAAGTGTTAAAAGTTGACCAGCAATTTCTCATTTTTCCAACGAAATTTACAAAACCATTTTGTTTAGGGACCACCTCACATTTGAAGTGAATTTGAGGGGTCAATATGACAGAAAATACCCAAAAGTGACACCATTCTAAAAACTGCACCCCTCAAGGTGTTCAAAGCTACATTCAAGAAGTTTATTAACCCTTTAGGTACTTCACAAGAATTGAAGCAATGTGGAAGGAAAAAATGAACATTTAACTTTTTTTCCCAAAATTTTTCTTTCGACACAATTTTTTTAAATTTTGTCAAGGGTATCAGTAGAAAATGAACCACAATATTTGTTGTACAATTTCTCCTGAGTACACCGATACCCCATGTGTGGGGGTAAACCACTATTTGGGCGCATGGCAGAGCTCGGAAGCGAAGCAGCGCCATTTGACTTTTTTGGCTGGAATTGAGATTGGACACCATGTCGCATTTGGAGAGTCCCTGTGTGCCTAAATAGTGGAAACCCCCCACAAGTGACCCCATTTTGGAAACTAGACCCCCCAAGGAACTTATCTAAATGTGTTGTGAGAGCTTTGAACTCCCAAGGGCTTCACAGAAGGCTATAACGTAGAGCCGTAAAATTAAAAAAATCATATTTTTTCCACAAAAATGATCTTTTCATCCCAATTTTTATTTTCCAAAGGATAAAAGGACCCCAAAAGTTATTGTGCAATTAGTCCTGAGTACGCTGATACCCCATATGTGGGGTAAACCACAATTTGGGCGCATGGCAGAGCTCGGAAGGGAAGCAGCGCCATTTGACTTTTTTGGCTGGAATTGAGATTGGACGCCATGTCGCATTTGGAGAGTCCCTGTGTGCCTAAACAGTGGAAACCCCCCACAAGTGACCCCATTTTGGAAACTAGACCCCCAAGGAACTTATCTAAATGTGTTGTGAGAGCTTTGAACCCTCAAGGGCTTCACAGAAGGTTATAACGTAGAGCCGTAAAATTAAAAAATCATATTTTTTCCACAAAAATGATCTTTTCATCCCAATTTTTATTTTCCAAAGGATAAAAGGACCCCAAAAGTTATTGTGCAATTAGTCCTGAGTACGCTGATACCCCATATGTGGGGGTAAACCACTATTTGGGCGCATGGCAGAGCTCGGAAGGGAAGCAGCGCCATTTGACTTTTTTGGCTGGAATTGAGATTGGACGCCATGTCGCATTTGGAGAGTCCCTGTGTGCCTAAACAGTGGAAACCCCCCACAAGTGACCCCATTTTGGAAACTAGACCCCCCAAGGAACTTATCTAAATGTGTGGTGAGAGCTTTGAACCCCCAAGGGCTTCACAGAAGGTTATAACGTAGAGCCGTAAAATTAAAAAATCATATCTTTTCCACAAAAATGATCTTTCCACCCCCAATTTTTATTTTCCAAAGGATAAAAGGACCCCAAAAGTTATTGTGCAATTAGTCCTGAGTACGCTGATACCCCATATGTGGGGGTAAACCACAATTTGGGCGCATGGCAGAGCTCGGAAGGGAAGCAGCGCCATTTGACTTTTTTGGCTGGAATTGAGATTGGACGCCATGTCGCATTTGGAGAGTCCCTGTGTGCCTAAACAGTGGAAACCCCCCACAAGTGACCCCATTTTGGAAACTAGACCCCCAAGGAACTTATCTAAATGTGTTGTGAGAGCTTTGAACCCTCAAGGGCTTCACAGAAGGTTATAACGTAGAGCCGTAAAATTAAAAAATCATATTTTTTCCACAAAAATGATCTTTTCATCCCAATTTTTATTTTCCAAAGGATAAAAGGACCCCAAAAGTTATTGTGCAATTAGTCCTGAGTACGCTGACACCCCATATGTGGGGGTAAACCACTATTTGGGCGCATGGCAGAGCTCGGAAGGGAAGCAGCGCCATTTGACTTTTTTGGCTGGAATTGAGATTGGACGCCATGTCGCATTTGGAGAGTCCCTGTGTGCCTAAACAGTGGAAACCCCCCACAAGTGACCCCATTTTGGAAACTAGACCCCCCAAGGAACTTATCTAAATGTGTGGTGAGAGCTTTGAACCCCCAAGGGCTTCACAGAAGGTTATAACGTAGAGCCGTAAAATTAAAAAATCATATTTTTTCCACAAAAATGATCTTTTCATCCCAATTTTTATTTTCCAAAGGATAAAAGGACCCCAAAACTTATTGTGCAATTTGTCCTGAGTACGCTGATACCCCATATGTGGGGGTAAACCACTAATTGGGCGCATGGCAGAGCTCGGAAGGGAAGCAGCGCCATTTGACTTTTTGGCTGGAATTGAGATTGGACGCCATGTCGCATTTGGAGAGTCCCTGTATGCCTAAACAGTGGAAACCCCCCACAAGTGACCCCATTTTGGAAACTAGACCCCCAAGGAACTTATCTAGATGTGTTGTGAGAGCTTTGAACCCCCAAGGGCTTCACAGAAGGTTATAACGTAGAGCTGTAAAATTAAAAAATCATATCTTTTCCACAAAAATGATCTTTCCACCCCCAATTTTTATTTTCCAAAGGGTAACAGGACCCCAAAAGTTATTGTGCAATTTGTCCTGAGTACGCTGATACCCCATATATGTGGGTAAAACAATATTTTGACGCATGGCAGAGCTCGGAAGGGAAGGAGCGCCTTTTTCAAATGCAGACTTTGATGGAATGGTCTGCGGGTGTCATGTTATGTTTCGAGAGCCCCTGATGTGCCTAAACAGTAGAAACCCCCCACAAGTGACTCCATTTTGGAAACTAGACCCCCCAAGGAACTTATCTAGATGTGTGGTGAGCACTTTGAACCCCCAAGTGCTTCACAGAAGTTTAAAACGTAGAGCCGTGAAAATAAAAAAATCATTTTTTTCCACAAAAATAATCTTTTTGCCCCCAAATTTTTATTTTTATAAGGGTAACAGGAGAAATAGGACCCCAAAAGCTATTGTGCAATTTGTCCTGAGTACGCTGATAACCCATATGTGGGGGGGAACCACTATTTTGACACATGGCAGAGCTCGGAAGGGAAGGAGCACCGTTTTTAAATGCAGACTTTGATGGAATGGTCTGCGGGTGTCATGTCGCGCTTGGAGAGCACCTGATGTGCCTTAACAGTAGAAACCCCCCACAAATGACCCCATTTTGCAAACTAGACCCTCAAGGAACTTATCTAGATGTGTGGTCAGCACTTTGAACCCCCAAGGGCTTCACAGAAGTTTATAACGTAGAGCCGTGAAAATAAAAAAATCATATTTTTTTCCACAAAAATGACCTTTTTGCCTCCAAATTTTTATTTTTATAAGGGTAACAGGAGAAATAGGACCCCAAAAGTTGAAGTGCATTTTATCCTGAGTACGCTGATACCCCATATGTGGGAGGGAACCACTGTGATCGCCTTACTGCGATCTTTGGGAGGCAGAATGAACAAATCCACAAAAGATGAAGAATTGGTTTTCTTTTTTACGCCGTTCCTCGTGCGGTATTAGTGATTAGGCGACTTTATTCCTCAGGTCGGTGCGATTACAGCGATACCAGATTTATACCCTTTTTTCATGTTTAGCTTCTGTCACACTCTAAAAGACGCTTTTTTTTGGAATAATTTTTTGTAACAAATTTTTGCATCGCCGTATTTTGAGAGCTATAATTTTTCCATATTTCGTCCGACAGTTATCTGTGGGCTTATTTTTTGCAGGATGAGCTGACGTTTTTATTGGTACCATATTCGGGCACGTAACGTTTTTTGATCGCTTCCTATTCCGATTTTTGTGGAAGCAGAATGAACAAAAACCAGCAATTCAGGAATTGTTTTTTTTTTTTCCTCCGTTCCGCGTGTGGTAAAATTGATAAAGCAGCTTTATTCTTCGGGTCACTACGGTTACGGCGATTCCTCATTTATATATTTTTTTATGTTTTGGCGTTTTTTTACACAATAAAAAGTTTAAAAAAAAAAAATTATTTTTGCATCACTTTATTCCGCGAGCTATAACTTTTTTATTTTTCGCTGATGATGCTGTATAGCGGCTTGTTTTTTGCGGGACAAGATGACGTTTTCAGCAGTACCATGATTATTTATATCCCACTTTTTGATCGCGCGTTATTGCCCTTTTTCCAATCCGTATGATGATACCGCTTGGAAAAAGTATAATTTACTACTTTTTTGTGTTTTTTTTTTACGGCTTTCACTGAAGGGGTTAACTAGGGATACGCTTTTATAGATGGGATTTTTACGGACGGGGCGATACCAAACGTGTGGTTTTTTTTGTTTTTTGTTTTTTTTTATTACTTAAAAATGTGTATTTTTTAGGGGATTTTTTTAAAAATATTTTTTAATATTTTTTTTTACAATTTTTTTTAAAAAATGATTTTTTTTAACTTGTCCCTTTATGGGGACTTTCACTTTTTTACTTTTGATTGCAGTTACAATGCATTGCAATGCTCCAGCATTGCAATGCATTGTAACTATAGTGAAAGCTGCTGCGACCATGATCACAGCAGCTTTCCGTAGGTAGATGACCCGGAGGTTGTCATGACAACCCCCGGGCCATCAAGGCAGAGATCGGGCCCTGCAAATACATTGCAGGGCGCCGATCTGAGGCAGAGGGAGCTCCCGACCCTCTGCCTCCCCCCTGAGCGCTCGATCGCAGCAGTCAGGGGGTTAACAGCCAGGGGCGGCGGGGGCGCAGCTCCTGGCTGTCAGTGCAGGAAGCTTGGCCACTGCAGCGCCGGCTCCTGCACTGATGGCGCTGGAGAAGCTGAAATTTCAGCCTCTCCTGCGCGATCGCTGCTGTGTTTGGTCAGTCAGATTGACTGACCAATCACAGCGCTGTGGGTGCGGGGACCGACGGCAAAGGTCCCCGCACCGCTTGCCGTGCCGCTTGCCGCTTGCAGTGGTAGTTCAAAGGGATGACGTGCACAGTCCGTCAAGGTGCCAAAATTGACACCCGGCCATGACGGACTGTGCACGTCAATGGACATTAAGGGGTTAATAAATTAATTTTTTTATCAGGTATGTTGGTGTTTACATATACACCTTCTTTGTTTCACTTATTTCTTTATTATTATTTTTATTATTAGGGCCAGACCATTCATATGTGTCGTTTTTATAACTGTGGTCTTGTTTGTATAATACACTAGCTGAAGAGCCCGGCGTTGCCCGGGAATAGTAACTAACTGTGGTTAGTTATAACAAATTATAATGATTATATTGCACATAAAAACATTTCACATCATATATTCAACACTATTTCACATCCTCTGTCCATGTTCCAAGTGAACACAGATACATACCTGGTGGGTAGCACTCATGAATGGGGAAACCTAGTATTTTCCAAATAGCTTCATTGCTGCTGACGTACCTGCCCATCTGGATTGCCTCTACTTCATCAATAGGTCCATTTTTCTGGTGTTCAAACACTGCTTGATCACTTCCTTTGTAGACATATTTTCATATGTACTTGATTGATTTCACAATATTAACCCCTTAACGACTGTCCATACGACTTTTCATGACAGCAGTTAACCCCTTACTGCCAGCTGACGGAATAATATGTCAGCTGGCAGCATCCCCCGCTTTGAGGTGGGCTCCGGCATTTAACAAGAGCTTCTGGCCACCGGTCTGGAAATATGCGCACCGCTGACCCGTCACGTGATCAGGGGTCATCAGTGCGTTGCCATCACAACCAGCGGTCTCCTCGAGACCTCTATGGTTGTTGATGGCGGATTGCTTTGAGCGCCACCCTGTGGTCGGCGCTCATAGCAATGCTGTAATTCAGCTACATAGATTTGATCTGTGCATCACCTCTATGTAGCAGAGGCGATCGAGTACTGGTAGCTTCTATTGAAGCATGCCAAAAGTAAAAAAAAAAAAGTTTTAAAAATAATTAAAAAAATAAAAAAAACATAAAAGTTCAAATCGCCCCCTTTCGCCCCATTCAAAATAAAACAAGAAAAAAATCAAACATACACATATTTGGTATCACCGCGTTCCTAATCGCCCGATCTATCAATAAAAAAAAGGATTAACCAGATTGTTAAACGGTGTAGCCAGAAAAAAAATCAAAACGCCAGAATTACGTTTTTTGGTCGCCGCAACATTGCATTAAAATGCAATCAAAAGAACGTATCATTAAAAACGTCAGCTCGGCACGCAAAAAATAAGACCTCACCCAACCCGAGATCACGAAAAATGGAGACGCTACGGGTATCGTAAAATTGCACAATTTTTTTTTTTACCTAACTTTGGAATTTTTTTTTCACCACTTAGATAGAAGAGAACCTAAACATGTTCGGTGTCTATGAACTCGTAATGACCTGGAGAATCATAATGGCAGGTCAGATTTAGCATTTAGTAAACCTAGCAAAATAGCCAAGCAAAAAACAAGTGTGGTATTGCACTTTATTTTGCAATTTCACCGCATTTGGACTTTTTTTCTCATTTTTGAGTATGTGACATGGTAAAACCAATGGTGTCGTTCAAAAGTACAACTCGTCCCGCAAAAAAACAAGCCCTCACATGGCCATATTGATGGAAAAATAGAAAAGTTATGGCTCTGGAAAGTAGGGGAGCGAAAAACAAAAACGAAAAAAGCTCCGGTCATTAAGGGGCCTTATTCCTCCTGCACCTCATGCTCCTTCTTTTTACACAGTCTCCTCCTGCACCTCATGCTCCTTCTTTTTACACAGTCTCCTCCTGCACCTCATGCTCCTCCTTTATAAACAGAATTTTTCTGCAGCACAGCTTTCCTCCTTTGTAGTCACCTCCTCCGGCAGCACCATCACACTCCTTATCCATCCATATACAATTGGAAACACTTGATCCTGAGAGAAATTGCACTAATTGCAATAAAGCGTATCGTATACACAGCCAACATCTTCTGCAGCACCGCACAGCAACTTGCTGTTATGTGCGCAGCGGTGTCATCCATGCGGCTCCTCCCTTTCCCTTGACTTCATGCCTCACATGAGCAACTGTATTCTAGACACCAAAATTTACTACAGTTTAACGTTTTCTTGTTGATGTCAATCTGTTTTTCATTTATTAACCTTTATTTGTTTGTTTATATTGTTTTTCATTTATTAAACATTTCTTTATATGTTTTTTAATATTCTCTTTTTATATATAGTAATAAAGATGAGAGTATGATTTTAATGGCTTGCATTTTTTCCTTATTGGCATATTTGGAATAAATTACCAAAAGTGTCACCACTCACCAGTAAAGCAACCTCACACCATACTTCCTCCTTCCACACATGTAGAAACTATCTGCTCACATTTTCTGCATCTCACAAAGACAGTAGTTGATACCAAAAATTTTGACTCATTAGACATCAGACCACAGCACTGATATAATGTCTAGTCATTGGGTTACTTGGCTGAAACAAGTCTTTTCTTGTTTGCACTCCTAAATAGTAGCTGCTTTGCAGCTATTCAATGATAAAAGGGCTGCTTCTCGCAGTCTCCTCTGGACAGTTGATGTTGATCTGTGTCCGCTACTTGGTGTCTGCACATCCTTTATAAGGTCAGTTATCTGAGGGAGGTGATGTCAATTTGCATTTTCTCTGGCTCTTAACTGTGATGAACTTATCCTCTGCAGCAAAGGTAATTATTGGACTTCCATTCCTAGAGAGGTCCTAATGAGAGCAAATGTCATCATAGTCTTTGATGATTGTCATGATACATTCAAGATCCTAGCAATTTTTCAGTTTCAATTTTTCATGACTGATCATCATGTCCAAAAGTAATGCAGAACTGTCATTTAGTTTTACTTAGTTGAGTGGTTCTCAGCATATTCTGGTTTAGAACAGATGCAGAAATGGGGATCAGCGCTGTGTGGAACTGTGCACCAACACTGCATTTGAAAAAGACACCTAATGTCCCAAACATTTTTTGAAGAACAGTGATTCCATTAATGAACTCTTGATGAGACATACCTGATGACTATGCTTGAGAGAAGGCCAAGGTGGTATAAAGTTGTTATCAGAGAAAAAAGGGGGGTACTTTGAGGAATATTAAGTTTAACACATATTATTGTTTCACACATGTATCTTTTATGCAGTTTTCCATAGGAAATCATAATATGTGTGCTGGGGGTACCGTGGGGACACAATACTGTCTTGTGCACACTGTGGAGACATCATGCTGTGTTGGGGACCCTGTGGGAATATCATACGGTGTTGGGGATATTGTACTATGTTAGGACATTATACTGGGTTTTGGACACTGTGGGACATGATACTCTGTTTGCATTTTAGGAACATGATACTTTTATGACCCTGTGCAGACATGATACTATGTTTGGGGCATTGTGAGATATTGTACTGTGTTGGGTGCAGTGTGCGGACATTGTACTGTGTTGGGGGCATTGTGGGGAACATTGTACTGTGACGGGGTACTGTAAGGGCATTGTATTGTGCTGGAGCACTGTGGGTGCACATTACTGTATTGTTGCATTGTGGGGCATCGTACTGTAATCGGGTTACCATGTTGAGGTCACTGTGGGAACATTGTACTGTGTTGGGGCCACTGTGGGGATATAGCACTGTGTTGAGGGCACTGGGGAGACATCATACTTTGTTGGAGGTACTGTGGGGACATTGTACTTGTACTGTGTTGGGAGCACTGTCGGGAACGTTGTACTTGTACTGTGTTGGCGGCTTAGTGGGGAACATTCTACTTGTACTGTGTTGGCGGCACTGTGGGGAACATTCTACTTGTATTGTGTTGGGGCACTGTGGGGAACATTCTACTTGTACTGTGTTGGCGGCACTGTGGGGAAGATTCTACTTGTACTGTGTTGGGGCACTGTGGGGAACGTTGTACTTGTACTGTGTTGGCGGCACTGTGGGGAACATTCTACTAGTACTGTGTTGGGGCACTGTGGGGAACATTCTACTTGTACTGTGTTGGCGGCACTGTGGGGAAGATTCTACTTGTACTGTGTTGGGGCACTGTGGGGAACATTCTACTTGTACTGTGTTGGGGCACTGTGGGGAACATTCTACTTGTACTGTGTTGGCGGCACTGTGGGGAAGATTCTACTTGTACTGTGTTGGGGCACTGTGGGGAACATTCTACTTGTACTGTGTTGGGGCACTGTGGGGAACATTCTACTTGTACTGTGTTGGGGCACTGTGGGGAACATTCTACTTGTACTGTGTTGGCGGTACTGTGGGGAAGATTCTACTTGTACTGTGTTGGGACAATGTGGGGATCATTGTACTTGTACTTTGTTGGGACACTGTATTGTGCTGGAGCACTGTGGGAGCACATTTCTGTATTGGGGCACTGTGGGGGCCACATTACTGTGTTCTGGGCTCTGTGAGGAAGTCATACTGTATTGGGGGTACTGTAGAGAAACTGTACTGTGTGGTGTTTACTGTGGGGACATCGTACTGTGTGGGGTTCACTGTGAGGATACCATGGAGGTACTGTGGGAACATCATACTGTGTTAAGAGTACTGTGAGGGCATCATAATATGTTGAAGGTGCCGTAGGTGCATCATTCTTTGCTGTGGTCATTGTGAAGGCATCATACTGTGTGTCTGGGGGGTAATGAAGGGACAAAAATAGTATGGGGAAATTCACTATGAGTATCATATGGTGTTTGGGGGTAGGAGATATTTTTGGCAGCATTATTCTGTTTGGAAGGGTATAATACTGCATGAGGGCCATAAAAGGGATATTGTAGTAGGTGAGAACACTAAGGGGCTTCAGCAGGGGCACTATTTCTGTGTATGTGCTATAATGCTTCTCCCTCTTCGTGTCTTTAACAATTAGAAGGAATGTCCTTCTGTGACTTCCAATTTGCGCCATAACCCAGCCTACTCTACAGAATTATATAATTGGGATAATTGTGGGTGAAGGGCGTGCCATCATACGATAGATTAAGCACCGTGCTGTGGCTTCCATTAAAAAGGATGCAATACATAGACACAATGTGAAGGCTTAAAAATGCATTTCTTTAGACTGACCTATCTCCTCACCTCACTTATACTGTATAACTATTCCCATTTTGCGCATACAAAATTTTCTTCAAAATCAGGACTCTCCTTGCACTTAACAGCCCTTTGTGACTTGTACACATACTAGCTGGTCACCGCTTCATGCAGCATAATTATTTTGATGTCTGGACCATATAATGCAAGCACTTTTTACCATTTACCTTTTGTGTTAACCCTATTTCCGCATAGATTGTAAGCTCACGAGCAGCGGGGCCATCACTCCTTTTTGTATCTGTTGAGTTATGTGTTATTCTGTAATGTCTTTATTGTCTGTACAGATGCCTTCTGAATTGTAAAGTGCTGTAGAATATGTTGGCGCTATAGAAAAAAAGTTATTTTATTTAGAAATTTCCACTGATGATCCATGCCTATATATGTGATCTCTGGGACTGTCACCAATCAGTGAAGTGAATGGGAAAGCACTGCGGCACCATCAATAATATTTCAAACACAGTAGTGCAACTTGGTAAAGCAGCGCAGCGGAAGGAAGACTTACATCACTTAGCTGCTTAGCACGTGTAGTGGCTGCAGCGAGTGGTCTCGGCTTGTTCCCTGCTTTCAGTGCCGCATCCCTTCTCGCCTGCTCCAGCAATAACCGGGCTCGCTCTTTCAATTCCTCTTGTCGGGATAACATTCGTTGCTATAAGACACAAATAGAAAAACGAGGATCACAAAGGAACGAATATATTGCAGTACTGGAGTTGTCACCTGTATTAGGCAACTTATTTTTTTTAAATCCCTCTTAGGCTAAGTTCACATTTGCGTATGTGTGCGCAGCGTATCATCTGCATACGCAAACGCATGCAAACGCATGTTTACGCAGCATTTTTTATCAGCATCATCTTACACGACGCCAAAAAAACACTGCGTGTGTACGCGTTTGCACGCGTTTTTGCAAGCATTTGCGTTTTTTATGCGCATGCGTTCGATATTTCCAGGTGCTGTAATCAGTTCCTGGACATGCGCAGTCTGAAGTCCGCAAGCGCATCGAACGCATCCATGCGCATGTCCTTGCATACCAACGCGTTCCCATATACAGTAATGTGGTTTTTGATGCACTCATCTGCATGACTGCGCATATTTGACGCTTCAAAAAAAAAAAAAAAAAATGCAACATGTTGCGTTCGTCGGACACAGCGAAACGACGCAAACGCATGTCCATGTGTACACCATGTTAAAGATATGTACGCATGACGCATGCGGATCTATGCGGGATCAAACGCTGCGCGTACAGACGCAAATGTGAAACCAGCCGTAGCCACTTAAATAAAGTTATCGTTGTTATTCAAGTTCTTATTACACATCTAGGAACTTATGAAAACTTGTGTAATTTTTTAAATAATTCTTTAAAAAACAAAGCCACGTAGAAGTGATGCTCTGACATTAAACTCACAAATCAGTAAATAGCATTAGTATATCCCCTTAGTGACAGAGCCAATTTGGTACTTAAAGTGGGTATGTCCCCAAACTTCACTATATAAAATTGCACAGATTAAAGACATCTGAGATATGATTTGGCCGTTGTACTTACTGTGAAAATCCATGTCAGAATAGTTGTAATTGCTGCTAGCAGACAGCAATTGCCAGTGGCTAATTAGTAAGCAAGTATTTATGAGATATTTAAGTTTCACTAATATATTATAAGAGTATGCGCCCACGATCAGGAACTGCTGTGCATATTTATGCAGCATCAAACCCCCAGCAACCAGATGTTGCAGCATAGTGGATGGAATTTCAAGAAATCCCTTGTCCCCTGTACGTCCACAGACGCCCGTGGCTCACCCGTGGAGACTGACATGCGGCTCGTCTTTTCAGACTGCAGCATCTCAATTTCTAGTCTCCGCAAGAGAAATGATAACAATAGAAATGTATTGGATGTGGTAAATCCGCACGGCTCAGTGAACACATGCGGATTTACCTGCGTTCAACGGAGGGCATTGCTTTGGAAGCAGCGAACATACACTGCGTCCATAGCGCTGCTAGGTCCGGACCGTGAGCACTCAGCTTAATAGGTGCCGAATGCATTGCTTGTTGCCAGTAAGGGTACAGCAGAACATATTTCACCCCTTTATAACTGCAGGGTACCAGCATGAGTGATCCACTTTAGATTGGGGCTCCAAAGTGTCATTCCATAGGTCCATGCTGGCCCCACCTCAACACACCTGAAATGTCAACTCAATAATTGGCCATAGTGAAGAAAAACCTAAGTCAGCGACTGGAAGAGAAGCGTGGGGGATCGCTGAAGGTATTACCCCTTTTTTACTTAATTTATTTAATAAGTCTGAGCACTCTTAAGAATTATTTTATCTGCTCTACATTTAACCTCACATTACCCTCTGGCTGTTCCTTCCTCCATTCTTTGCAAATCTAGCTATATTTTTGAGCAGGCTCATTGGTGTCAGCTGCTTCTCATGGGCCATTTTACAGTGGCATGTGCTGCCTGTATTTTACCTACATCCTGAGCTTGAAATACTGTCCCTCTTACAAGTTCAGCAAATTAGTAAATTAATAGGCTAATTACCAACTTGCAATTTGGAAGAAAAGACTCAAAGTGCCAGAAGTAAGTCGTGCTCCCTGCTACTGCGCTGCCATTAATCTGAGACTAGACATAATGACTCGGAGAGATTTACAATCCAATAATCTATGTGAAGTGATTTACAACCTGAAAGGAACCAAAAGTGACACGTGTGCAGCAAAGCACATAAGGACGGTCCCAGCCCTGTAATTTGTGATCGGTATAAACAGAATGTGTCTTTGTTAATGTGCATAAAGTGATGAAATTAAGGAAGTGCTCCTACTTGCTGATCCTCGGGTGGCAGACGTTCCTCCCTTGTTGTCTGCACTCAGAAGATTACAACCCAAAAAACCTTATAACAAGCCTAGCTACACCACCTCTGTTCATATAGGACACAGTCCATGAAACAATGCCATTAACTTGTACCAGAGTCAAAACTCTAAGTCTAGAAGTTTATGTGAATGGTACATTGATACATTCTCTGGTTTTACATAAAGTTTAACCTCTAGAGATGAGCAAAAAAATTACAGAACCTTGGGCCAGCATCCATATTGGTATTCCATGGCAGTCAGATCAGGGTCCTAAGATAGTTATCGGCACCTCTGATGTTTAATAGGCTCCCAAAATGTTATATATTACTTTGCGCAGCAAGGTCATGATGTCGCAGAAGCCTTGTAAACGCCAGAGGGGTGACCAAGAAGCTGGCCCTTGAGTGCCGGCCTAGAAAGTTCACAGGACCCTGGTCTTGTTGACACAAAGTACCGACTTGGATGTCGGACCAGGGTTCTGCAAATCTTTTTGCTCAACTCTACTAACTTCTATATGAAGTTCTACAATAACTCATATACTTTATGTTCAAATTTTCAAGAGATTAGTTTTCAGTCACCGATTGAGATCCTTACAAACTATATTTTGAGGCAACAAACTGGAACATATCTAGTCCCGCTTTCAGCTAAGCACTGGGTATAGTTGTATCCAGGCTAGGCAACGATTAGTGAGCCAAATACATCAGCAGCACACCTGGTAATTTGCTGCAATGTTTCAGACTGGCGTCCAGACATTGGAGAACAGGTTGCGTTGAAGTCTCAGGAGACTCGGTCATAGATTCTATCATCCTTACATCAGGAATAGTATAGCAAGCTGCATTATTTTTCATGGTAAAATGACAGATGCCATAACAGAACCTAACAGACCCCATCATAACCAATGGGGTCTGTCGGGAGCAAATGGACCTCTCTTAATTCCACTTTTAGTTCTTACAATTGAACAGAAAAATAGAATCCCTGATAGATCGTTTGCTCACCGAGCAGTACATGGGCCAGACTACCGTATCTACTTCTACACATACAGGAGGATGTTATGTTACGGTAGCTGAGGAGTGCAGGCAAAAAAGGAAACACACCAGAGCAGTTGGAATCCACGAGACCGCAGCACCCTGACCAACCACCGCAACCAGAGGCAGCCGTGGAGCGCTCCCACGATGGTCCTAGACGCCTCGTCACAGCCTGAGAAACTAACCACACCCAAAGATAGAAATAGGAAAGCTATCTGCCCCGGAGCAGAACCCCAAAGATAATAGAAAGCCCCCAAACATGTAATGGCGGTTAGACAAGAGGAAATACTGACACAGAAAGAAAATAGTATGAGCAAACGCTGGGGCCCAAACTATCTAAATAGAAAAGGACAGGAAGGGTACTTACTGCAATCCCAGAAAACCCTGAAAAACACCAACTCTACTAATTTCAAAATCACCTGAGATCACACGACCTCTACCACCTAAATTAGTTCTCTGGTGTAACAAAAACAGCAGCCACTGAAAAAACTGCAAAAAGCAAAAGTACAAAACACAGTGGCTGGACTAAACTGAGAGGGCAAAAGCCCCCGGAGGGGACCCAGAAGGCCCCCACAGAAGTGCAGGACAAAATGCAAAAATATAGCAAAAACACAAAATAAGAAATTGTCTTATCTGATAGCAGGAGATGCAGACACGACACAGCAGGCTACAAGGGAAACTGGAAAGAAGGATTAAGACCAGAACAATTGATCACCGGCAACCCTGATGGGAAAATGATTCCCTTAAATAAGACCAATCAGTAACACCTGATTCCCAATCCTCACTAGTACCGCTTGTAACCACCAGAGGGAGCCTCTGCTCAGAACTCATCTCAAACCCATTCACAACAGTACCCCCCCCTTGAGGAGGGTCACCGAACCCTCATTTGAGCAACCAGGTCGGTCAGGATGAGTTCTATGATACGCACGGATAAGTCTCCTAGCATGGATGTCCGAAGCAAACACCCAAGAATTATCTTCCTGACCATAACCTCTCCATTTAACCAAATACTGGAGTCTTCGTCTAGAAAAACGAGAATCCAATATTTTCTCAACCACATACTCCAGATTGCCCTCAACCAAAACAGGGTCAGGAGGCACAGCAGCAGGAACCACTGGCTCAACAAACCTCTTCAACAAGGACTTGTGGAACACGTTATGGATCTTAAATGTCCCTGGAAGAAGCAAACGAAAAGAAACAGGATTAATAATCTCCATGATCTTATAAGGTCCAATGAACCTAGGCTTAAATTTAGGAGATGCTACTCTCATAGGAATATTCTTTGAGGACAACCAGACCAAGTCCCCCACTTTAAACCGAGGACCATCAGTCCTATGCCGGTTAGCAAACCGCTGGGCCTTCTCCTGAGAGAGGGACAACCTCTCCACTACCTGGTCCCAAATCTGCTGCATACGCTCAACAACAGAGTCAACACCTGGACAGACAGAAGCCTCAGTCTGTCCTGAAGAAAATCGAGGGTGAAACCCAGAATTACAGAAAAACGGAGACATCAAAGTGGCAGAGCTAGCCCTATTATTAAGAGCAAACTCAGCCAAAGGCAAAAAAGAGACCCAGTCATCCTGATCAGCAGACACAAAGCATCTTAGATAAGTCTCCAATGTCTGGTTTGTTCTCTCAGTTTGACCATTGGTCTGAGGATGAAATGCCGAGGAGAAAGACAATTGAACACCCAGTTTAGAACAAAAAGTCCTCCAAAATCTGGAAACAAACTGGACTCCTCTGTCAGACACAATGTTCTCAGGAATGCCGTGTAAACGAACCACGTGCTGAAGGAACAACGGCACCAATTCAGAGGAGGAAGGCAACTTAGGTAATGGCACAAGATGTATCATTTTGGAAAACCTATCACAAATTACCCAGATGGTGGTCATTCTCTGAGAAACAGGAAGATCGGAAATGAAATCCATAGAGATATGGGTCCATGGTCTCTTGGGCACAGGCAATGGCATCAACAAACCACTAGAGCGAGAGCAAGGCTTGGAGCGAGAGCAAGTCCCGCAGGACTGCACAAATTCCCTGACATCGCGAGACAAGGTAGGCCACCAAAAGGACCGACCAACCAAGTCTCTGGTACCAAAAATTCCGGGATGCCCAGCCAATGCGGAACAATGAATCTCAGACATCACACTCTTTTTCCATTGGTCCGGGACAAACAATTTTCCAACAGGGCAGCGCTCGGGCCTATCCTCCTGACACCCCTCCAGAGCAAGTCTCAAATTAGGCGAGATGGCGGAAAGAACTACACCCTCCTTCAAAATAACAGAGGGATCAGATAGCTCAGGAGAGTCCGCAAGGAAACTCCTCGAGAGGGCATCCGCCTTAACATTCTTAGTGCCAGGAAGAAAGGAAACCACAAAATTAAAACGTGTGAAAAACAAGGCCCACCTGGCCTGTCTAGGATTGAGTCGCTTGGCAGATTCCAGATAGACCAGATTCTTATGGTCCGTAAGGACCACCACCTGATGTTTGGCTCCCTCCAGCCAATGTCTCCACTCTTCAAAACCCACTTCATGGCCAATAACTCCCGATTACCCACGTCATAATTACGTTCAGTAGGAGAAAATTTTCGAGAGAAAAAGGCACAAGGGTTACTTTTAGAGGTCTCTGGATCTTTTTGGGACAAAACGGCACCTGCCCCAATTTCAGAGGCATCAACCTCCACCTGAAATGGCAGAGAAACATCAGGCTGCCGTAGAACAGGAGCAGAAGTGAATCTCTGCTTAAGTTCCTGAAACGCAGAGACTGCCTCAGGAGGCCAATTCACCACATCAGAACCCTTTCTGGTCAAATCAGTTAATGGTTTAACAATAACAGAGAAATTACCAATAAATTTACGATAAAAATTGGCAAAACCCAAAAATCTCTGAAGAGCCTTTAATGAAGTAGGTTGGACCCAATCACAGATGGCCTGAACCTTGACCGGGTCCATTTCAATAACAGATGGGGACAAAATGAATCCCAGAAATGAGATCTTCTGTACGCCAAAAAGACACTTTGATCCCTTCACATACAGAGCATTCTCTCTCAAAATCTGGAATACAGTTCGAACATGTTTCACATGAGAGTCCCAGTCATTAGAAAAAATCAAGATATCATCCAAATAAACAATCAGAAACTTGTCCACAAAATCCCTGAAAATGTCATTCATGAAGGACTGGAAGACGGAAGGAGCATTAGTGAGCCCAAAGGGCATCACAAGGTACTCAAAATGCCCTTCAGGGGTGTTAAATGCCGTCTTCCATTCATCCCCGTGCTTAATGCGAATAAGGTTATACGCCCCCCTGAGGTCAAGCTTGGTAAACCAAGTAGCGTTTTTCACCCTGGAAAACAGGTCAGAAATCAAGGGTAACGGGTATTGATATTTCACAGTAATATTGTTCAAGAGACGATAATCAATACACGGCCTTAATGAACCATCTTTTTTGGCCACAAAGAAAAAACCGGCACCTAAGGGTGAAGAGGATGGTCTGATATGACCCTTCTCCAATGATTCCTTGATATAAGACCGCATAGCGTCATGTTCAGGTACAGACAAGTTAAAAAGGCGACCCTTAGGGAATTTACTACCTGACACTAATTCAATAGTGCAGTCATAGCTCCTATGGGGAGGTAAGGATGCAGATTTACTTTCGCTAAACACATCAGAAAAATCAAACAAAAAGTCAGGAACATCCTCAGCCTGGGGGGAGGCAGAAAAAACAGGAGTGTTGGTATTAACACATTGGCAGCCCCAACTGGTTACAGACACAGATTTCCAATCCAAAACAGGATTATGAGACTGTAACCAAGGGAAACCCAGCACGATAATGTCATGCAGATTATATAGAACCAAAAATTTGCAGCACTCCTGGTGATCAGGTTCAACCCTCATTATCACCTGAGTAGAAAACTGGGGTTTATTCTCAGCCAAAGGGGTAGAATCGATCCCCAGTAGGGGAATAGACTTCTGTAGGGGTATCAAGGGAAATCCACAACGTTTAGCAAAATCATAATCCATCAGGTTAATAGCTGCTCCAGAATCAACGAAAGCCTGAGCAGAAAATGAGGACAGAGAGCATATCAGAGTGACAGTTAATAAAAACTTAGTCTGAACACCACCCAAGACAACTGAGCGTGCAAAACGTCTTCCCCGCTTAGGGCAGACTGAAATAGCATGAGAGGCATCACCACAGTAGAAACATAACCAATTGCGCTTTCGAAACTCATGACGCTGTGCCCCAGACACCACTCCATCACACTGCATGGGCTCAGCAGCTGGCTCACAAGGCAACACCACTCCACGCATACTTCTCCGCTCACGCAAACGTCTGTCAATTTGAATCGCTAATGACATAGAATCATTGAGACCAGAGGGGACAGGGAATCCCACCATAACATCCTTTACATTATCCGACAGACCCTTCCGGAAAAGGGCCGCCAAAGCGTCGTCATTCCATTTGGTCAGGACTGCCCACCTACGGAATCTCTGACAGTATAACTCAGCGTCATCAAGCCCCTGATTTAATGCCAACAAGGCTTTTTCAGCTTGATCAGTGACATTAGGCTCATCGTACAATAACCCCAAAGCCTGAAAAAATGCATCAACATCACTCAAAACAGGATCCCCAGGTATCAGGGAAAAAGCCCAATCCTGAGGGTCGCCGCGCAGGAGAGAGATGACAATTTGAACCTGCTGCGCTGCGTTTCCTGAGGACTTAGATTTTAAGGCAAGAAACAATTTACAATTATTTTTGAAATTCTGAAACTTAGCTCGATCCCCTGAAAACAAATCTGGCATGGGGATCCTAGGTTCCACAACAGGCAACCTAGCAAGATATGCAGCAATACTCTGAACCTCAGTGGCAAGCTGATCCACACGGCCAGACAACTGTGCAAACTCCATTGGGAGAAAAGATCCTCCCCAGCACCCAGAGATACAGAGGGAAAAAAAAAAAAAAAATGCAACAAACAGAAAAATATCTCTGACAACTTTTCTTCCTTCAAAATATTTTTTCCCTTCTGTGAGTACCATACAATTTTTATGGCCGGTGATACTGTTATGTTACGGTAGCTGAGGAGTGCAGGCAAAAAAGGAAACACACCAGAGCAGTTGGAATCCACGAGACCGCAGCACCCTGACCAACCACCGCAACCAGAGGCAGCCGTGGAGCGCTCCCACGATGGTCCTAGACGCCTCGTCACAGCCTGAGAAACTAACCACACCCAAAGATAGAAATAGGAAAGCTATCTGCCCCGGAGCAGAACCCCAAAGATAATAGAAAGCCCCCAAACATGTAATGGCGGTTAGACAAGAGGAAATACTGACACAGAAAGAAAATAGTATGAGCAAACGCTGGGGCCCAAACTATCTAAATAGAAAAGGACAGGAAGGGTACTTACTGCAATCCCAGAAAACCCTGAAAAACACCAACTCTACTAATTTCAAAATCACCTGAGATCACACGACCTCTACCACCTAAATTAGTTCTCTGGTGTAACAAAAACAGCAGCCACTGAAAAAACTGCAAAAAGCAAAAGTACAAAACACAGTGGCTGGACTAAACTGAGAGGGCAAAAGCCCCCGGAGGGGACCCAGAAGGCCCCCACAGAAGTGCAGGACAAAATGCAAAAATATAGCAAAAACACAAAATAAGAAATTGTCTTATCTGATAGCAGGAGATGCAGACACGACACAGCAGGCTACAAGGGAAACTGGAAAGAAGGATTAAGACCAGAACAATTGATCACCGGCAACCCTGATGGGAAAATGATTCCCTTAAATAAGACCAATCAGTAACACCTGATTCCCAATCCTCACTAGTACCGCTTGTAACCACCAGAGGGAGCCTCTGCTCAGAACTCATCTCAAACCCATTCACAACAGGAGGACTAGCTAGGCATAGGTCTGGAGCCTCTGTACACAAACAATAGGGTTCTCATTCACTGACAGCAATCTTATCTTGACAATGGTGGGTGAATTGAAACAAAAAATATTAGAAAGATGTTGAATTATTAATTTACTCACTGATTCAGTTTAAAGGACGTAAAAATGGACAGCTTCTTTACCATGGCCATTTTTCAAAATTGCTATATCATGGGGAATACAATCTTTAGTAAAGGTGACAAGTTCTATTTGATGAAGGAGCAAAGGCAAGAAGTTGTGTTTAACGGAAAAAACTTAATGTAATTTCCATTATTGAACACAAACTGTTCAGAATAAACATGGAGGCAATCCAAAAGTAAAACATCTCAGAATTCTCACTTCTAGTGACAAGGAAGGAAGGATTTTTTTGACAGTAAAATATTTAGCATTGCAAACAACTGTGACTCCACCTAGACAGACTCCCAAAAACCAGATCGGACACATTATGATTTATTAGGTGGGGCAGTTTATGAATTTAATTAACCCCATTTTATATAACCATATCAAAACATTTCTCATTTCTACATTAATGACGAGGGCAATGGAAAAAAGTAAAATATACAGCAACAAAACAAAAACACAACTTGTACAAAACAAGAATATGGGCAAGAAACTGGAAGCGTGGGGTCACCTACCTCGGGGGTTTTTCCAGTTTGATCAGAATGGTTTGAGGCCGTTTTTGCAGCATCCAGAAGAGCACTGATCCCAGTCTGTGGAATAGTTGGGACTTTTAGGGAATTATCAACAACTTTCTCATAGGAGTCTCCAATTAGGCCAGTAGACGAAACATTGGTGATTTTTACTTGGGTGCAGCTGTCCAGCCCTTTACATTCTAGTGGGGAGGGTGGGCTATGCTTTGCCTGCTCCTGTAAACCACGACCATGAGATTCTCCAGACATGGAACTAGAAGCCGAGACTTCTTTACTAGTGTCTGAGATACTAGACAAATCGCTAAGATCGGCAACGTCTGGTTTCAACAACTTCCTTTTAGCAGCAGTTGGTGGCGCTTGTGAGTGACTTGCGTATGTGCCATCAAACCTCGGTTTCACAAGTTCAAGAGTTTTACTAGAGCCCTGGATTTCTAGTTGGCTTCTAGTCCTAGGTGTAGGAAAATCACTTTCATTGAGGACTTGTTTACTTACTTCTTGGGATTTGCCATCATAGTTCCTTATAACGTTATCACTAGTTACAGAGGAGTCAGTTTGAGACACCACATCTGGCATGGTGCCCGCGGCTTCTTGCTGCTCAGATATTGGTTCATTGTTCAAATCACTAAGTTCAGCATAAAACTTCTCCTGGTCAATGGAGCTGTTTGTGTCTGTTTCATAGTTGCCAACCTTGTATGTGCTTTTACTACTGTTTTCTTCAATCTGAACCACATTTAATTCTTGCCCGCAAAAATGTGCCCGGATTTGATACAGATAGGTCATAACAGTCAACTTGTCGGGGATTGCTAGTAAAACCATATCGGATGGCTCTAGTAGACGAGAAATTCCTATATTGGCAAATCCATCATATGCCTGAAAAACAATGTGGAAAAAAAACAGATTTTAAAAATTATACATGCTATGTGATCATTATTGTAAGAAAAAACTAACGATATTTTGATGAACTTTGATTTGGATAATGGTGCAACCTGGCAATTTATTTCAATTCCGATTAATACTCACCAACCACAGTTACACTGAGTTTCTATTTTAAACTCTCACAATTTTTCTACCTTGCAGCGGAGGTTCTCACCTTAGACCTTTGCACTGACGCCCCGCTCACCGACGGCTTTTTCTAGTTTGTACTGTAATACTCAAGTGTCGCTGTGAGCATTTTTTCTTGAATCTTTTTCAATGGCAGGTTTTCTTAGGGGTCTTATAACTAGAGATTCATGGGTTTTGGATGCAAAGGATGCATTTTGTGAACAGGGTAACAGCAGTGAGTCCTCAAAATCAACAGACCTTAAAAGTCTATTTCATGAACTAACAAATTGATATAGGGACAACATCAAGTCATGGTGGGAGACCCAGTCTTGGGAAAATCACCGTATATAAAAAATACAATCATCCCTCGAGGTCTAAAATTGAGTATCTCACCAGCACATAGAGCAATAACCCCTGAATTGAAGCAGCAAAAATAACTTATCGATAGTTCTATTAGGTTTATGCATACTTCTGACTGAAGAAAAGATCACTTTTGAGAGGACAAGTAAAAAACTATCTGATTCCATTGATAACATCCATCTGCAAGACAAGAGTCCATCCCTCAAACCAACATAGAAAGATTTCAAAGAGAAATCAAAGAAAGAAAACAAAAACAATTTAACAGACATAATATAGACTTTAAAGAGAACAGAGTCATTTCTTGAGGGAAGATCAACCTTTGAATAGTGGTGAGAGTAACACAGATATTTCATCTTCAGACTCGGAGGTATCGGATAGCGATCAAGTGGGTACGGGGAGGACAGCTGATAATAACTTGACCCGAAACCGGAGACTCCAGAGAGAGAAATGGGGAAAATCAGGAAGGAGAAGATTCCCCTCTAGGAAGACAAACATGTCCTCTCCATCACAAAATGGCACACCATCCTCGGGTGCATCCTGGACCTCTTCTTTTTTTTTTTTTTTTTAAGAGATGAGAGGCCTAGGAGTTCCCTAGGATCAGTGGGAAGGACAGGCACTCCACGTTATTTCAACCAGTAGATAAGAACAGGCTTATTAATTATTTAACTACCGTAATTGTGAACTATCTGTCCAACATAAGGGCTTATCATTTGTACCTACAAATAAGTCTAAAGTGTTTGATTGGGTAAAGGCTATAAACCTGTTTTCAAGGAAATTGAAATGGAAGAGGTTTTTTTCAAAACTCGTGACAAAACAGTGTATGGCCTAAGGAATAGAAAAGGATGAATTGGCGGATGTGACACTGTTGGCAGGCCTGATGGACAAAAGTTTTAGGTCATTGGACGCTGGCCCATTTACAGATCTGAAGCCAAAGAGTACCAAGCTTATGACTGATCTCAAGAAATTAGGTACACACATAAGGAGGAGGAATTTCAAGTTGCTTCCAATAGAAAGGAAAGCATTAGATTCACTATCAAAGAATGATGAGTTGATATTCAAGACACTTAATAAAGGTGGCAACTTAGTTATTAAGGATCATCTTATGTATGGAGAGATGTGCCACAAGATACTAACAGATGAACCAACTTATGGTATCCTACCTAGGGAACCTACCGATGCCTTCAATGTCGAACTACAGTACAGACCAAAAGTTTGGACACACCTTCTCATTCAAAGATTTTTCTGTATTTTCATGACTATGAAAATTGTAGAATCACACTGAAGGCATCAAAACTATGAATTAACACATGTGGAATTATACATTACACTTTACAAAAAAGTGTGAAACAACTGAAAATATGTCTTATATTCTAGGTTCTTCAAAGTAGCCACCTTTTGCTTTGATTACTGCTTTGCACGCAGAAAAGGTGAACGAATGGACTCTACATGCCTGGTTCCCACCGTGAAGCATGGAGGAGGTGGTGTGATGGTGTGGGGATGCTTTGCTGGTGACACTGTTGGGGATTTATTCAAAATTGAAGCGGTGAGCGGTCCAGCTCACCCCAAACTATCTCGACTGGTTTCAGGTCTGGTGACTGTGGAGGCCAGGTCATCTGGCGTAGCACCCCATCACTCTCCTTCTTGGTCAAATAGCCCTTACACAGCCTGGAGGTGTGTTTGGGGTCATTGTCCTGTTGAAAAATAAATGATGGTCCAACTAAACGCAAACCGGATGGAATAACATGCTGCTGCAAGATGCTGTGGTAGCCATGCTGGTTCAGTATGCCTTCAATTTTGAATAAATCCCCAACAGTGTCACCAGCAAAGCACCCCACATCATCACACCACCTCCTCCATGCTTTACGGTGAGAACCAGGCATGTCCATCCGTTCACCTTTTCTGCGTGCAAAGCAGTAATCAAAGCAAAAGGTGGCTACTTTGAAGAACCTAGAATATAAGACATATTTTCAGTTGTTTCACACTTTTTTTGTAAAGTGTAATGTATAATTCCACATGTGTTAATTCATAGTTTTGATGCCTTCAGTGTGATTCTACAATTTTCATAGTCATGAAAATACAGAAAAATCATTGAATGAGAAGGTGTGTCCAAACTTTTGTTCTGTACTGTACATACTCTGTTAGCTTCAGCTCTGGACTCTAAACTCTCCAAAAATGAAAACTATCTCATGTTTTAATGGACCCCCAGTGTTCTATACACTCCCCAAAATCCTTAAGGGCCGACCACAAGAACCTGGGAATAATTCCACCCAGAACTGTGGAATATATATCGACGTCTCTACCCTTGCATATACGTGATACGTTAGACCTATTGTTGAAGATGGAATAACTAGTAGTGGATGACAATGTACTGTTGGCCTCGACTGAAGCAAAAGCCTTATACAGCAGTATTCCACACGAGGTCGGGATTCAAGCTACTGAATTTTACTTGAGATCTAGAGGAGTACATTTAACCCCACATAGTGAATTTGTTTGTAGACTTCTGAGATTTATATTGACACACAATTATTTGGTTTTTGACAACAAGTTTTACCACCAGCTCAGGGGCACAGGTATGGGGAGCCCATGTGCCCTCACATATGCCAACTTGTTCCTGGGCTGGGAGGACACTATGGTTTTCGGAGATGAGGGGTCATTCTGGTGGTGCCCCCAGATACTATTCTGGGGGTACTACATAGACGACTTTATCATACTATGGACTGGTGATGCAACCTCCTGTGATGATTTTGTTCGTGAACTCAGCATCAAGGATATAGGGTTGAAATTTACATCTGAATCCAACCCTAGATCTATTGATTTTCTGTATACTAGCATCACAAAAAAGAAGGGACAACTTCAGACCAAAACCTTTAGGAAACCCACCTCAACAAATAATTTGTTGAGATGGGACAGTCACCATCCTTTTATCCTGAGGAAGGGCATCCCCAAGAGACAGTATCTGAGGGTTCTAAGAAAATGTTCCTCACCACAAACCTATCATACCCAAGTTAGACAACTGAGAGAAAGATTTCATGAAAGGTGTTATCCCAAGAATATACTCAGTGAAGCCTTTGATAATGCATCATTCTACACTATGATAAGCTTATTAAAATCAGAAGAAAAAGAAATAGGGAGCCCTCTCCTTAGGGTGATAGGCAACCATGATGACTGCTCCACAGAGGTCAGAGAAATATTAAACAGACATTGGGGCATCCTCAAAGCGGACACTGACATAGTGGACTTTCTTGCCACTATCCCAACCATTACCTATAAAAGGCGTAGGTCCGTCAAAGACCAACTTGTGCATAGTGCCCACTTCCCACCAAAGAGGGTCGGCACATGGATGGACCAAAGAATATGTGGCATCTTTAGATGTGGCAAATGTAATCAGAAGAGGGAATTAGGATCAAATAATCCTCCAGAAGGAACTTAAATGGATTTTAACTACAGTTTAGATGTAATATTTAATTATTTATGACATTACTGACCCCTTATATCTGCCTACGACACTTTGACCCTAAGGAATTTGCTTGTCTTTTGTATAACTATTTACTCCTATCTCGGAGGTATTTTATCCGATATTGATAAAAAGACTTTGCTAAACATTTTATATCCCTTTATTATTCTTAATAACAAACTCCCCCATTCCCTGATTATAGCACTATATCACTGCAACTGATTGTGTATGACACATATATTTTTGATTATGATAACAACCAGTTCTCATCCTATGTACGACAATATGGCTATTTTGATGATGTGAATCATGAGAATTGAGGGTGGAACGAACAGTGACGTCCTCTGGATGGGAGGAGTTAAGCTGGAACACACGTGAATGGCTTGAAGTGACACCCCCACATATATGGAACGCACAGTGACACGCATTGGCACCTGGCCTGACACACACTTCCGGTAACGCGTGGCCTCTGTCTAACAACGAACGGTTAGTATAGCACTTTAAGGCATGATGTGTTTCCGAGTATACGTAACGCACTTTTGGACATAAGCGGTCCAGACTGGAACACATCGTGACATGAAGACGGACGTGACTTAGCGCAGGGCTCTTAGTCTCAATATGGGACATATGCACCATGGTAAGTGCTTTAGACTGTTGGAACACACGCCGAACATGGGGAATCCATATAAAGGGACTATAATGAGTTAACAAGCAGACCATCCTGCACACACACTCTGATATTGGAAGGGCCTTATCAAATGTCGTCCCTACACAAGATGTTACAATCCTGCTGATTAGCTACAGGTGCTTCTCACAAAATTAGAATACCATCAAAAAGTTAATTTATTTCAGTTCTTCGATACAAAAAGTGAAACTCATATATTATATAGAGTCATTACAAACAGAGTTATCTATTTCAAGTATTTATTTCTGTTAATGTTGATGATTATGGCTTACAGCCAGTGAGAACCCAAAAGTCATTATCTCAGTAAATCAAAATACTTTAAAACACCAGCTGGAAAAATGATTTTAAAATCCGAAATGTTGGCCTACTGACATGTATATTCAGTAAATGCACTCAATACTTGATATTCTAATTTACAGAGAAGCACTTGTAAGCAGATCATTTTTATGCTCTTTAATTATTACCTATAACATCACTCCTGATGAACCTTCAGAGAAAGGGAAACACGTTGAGTTGAATATACGGTAATACGCTAATAATGTGGTCATAAAGCAAATTATCTTAGAAAAGTTCCATAAGATTTACAAGCTCTGCTGTCAAACTCACTGATGGATTTACATTCTGCAGCCAGCTACGTACGAGTGAAGCAAAAAGGCTGCCGAACCCAAAAGATTAAAAATTTGAATGAAAAAAAGCATGCTAGTATAGAAATATCCTACTGTTTTGATTCTAAAGCTCCTATGCTGAGTATATTTTTAAAATCCCACCAATTTTGCCATTATTGTAAGATGTGAGATACCCAAATCTGATGAAAATTTTGCAGTGTGTCTGCCCTGTGAGACCATTACTTTATGGTTACACATTCAGGGAATAAGGTATATTCCACGCACAAGGGCTCAGTGGTTAGCACTGTATGGTGGCTCAGTGTGTAGCACTGTTGCTTTGCAGCACTGAGGTCCCACCATGACAACATCTGCGAGGAGTTTGTATGTTCTACACGTGTTTGCGTGGATTTCCTCCGGGTTCTCCGGTTTCCTCCCACACTCCAATGACATACTGATAGGGAATCTAGATTGTGAGCCCCAATGGGGACTGTGAGGATAATGTCTGTAAAGCACTCTGGAATTAGTGGCGCCCTATGAGTAAAATAAATAAGTAAACTCCATTGGAGGACCCACCAAACTTTCAAAGGCTGAACAGTACTAAAGAAGTGTGTTTAGCATAGCAATAGCCAGGATTGCCAACCGGCAAGAAAGTCCTGGACAGTCTGTAAAAATAGTTAACTTTTTTGCCCTATTTGTAAAAAAAATTAAGGCGGTCATAACTTTTTGGAAGCAGAAAAAAATACCCCATACATAATTTGTGGACAGTATCTAACATTTTACAGTTCACAGTGAATTCAGCTGATGCCTTCATATTAGGCTTATGCAGACATTTGTCACCTACAATCTTAACGATTCATTATGGTTTTCCAATGTGTCCAGAAAAAATATGGTCTGTCATTGATTTTTTTGATATGCTGACCAGAAAAAAATAAGTCAAGTTGGCAACCCGGACAGTAGAAGATCTGGAAATCTAGCAAAATCTGCTTGTAAATGTATCTCCATCATATACCTTATATAAATATCTGGTGCTCACTAAAACGGTTTTTACAAATTCATGGTGACTTACATGTAACATTTAACTACTGTTATAAAAAAAAGAAAAAGCTATGAAAAACTGGAATAAAATAATATGTAGGATCCAATTCTCTATAGCTATCCCCATCACTCCAACCTTGGAATCCAGTGACTGTCCTTTTCACACACGGCTTTATTCCCATGATATGGCACGAAGAGGATCTCAAATACCGTATATCATCAGAAGCAGTTATCTGTGTAACACTGGTCTAATATTTTTCAGACCACGTCCTTCCGGTGATTGACAACCTGAGACAGATCAGAGTTTATCAACCTGGATCTATTGACAAGCTTTTCCAGTGGTGTAAAGATATCACTTGCAATCTGCAACTCCTGAGGACTCAATTTATTTACCGCAAGTATTCCGGGAGATGGCTACTCATCGGAGAATCTCGTCATTCAAGTTTAGCAACAAAAAGTAATTATTAGGAATTAAGTCCAAGAATTAAAATATTGAAAAGGAATGGCGGTACACAAAGAATACAGGAATACAAAAGGAATACAGTACACAAGGCAAATTTAGTAATTTTACTAGAGTTCTTTAAAGACAGCAATGCCAGTCCTAAAATGTAATGCTAATTCCACGACGTGGTGCAACCCAATTGTTTTATGAAGGAAACAAAGTCTGAGTTATTTTGTCATGTTGCAGAAGTGATTTTATTAGTTTCATGGATTTGATCCAGTGAGTTGAATGTAGATGAAAACTCTGCAGTGTATCTCCCACATATAAGTATACCCTAACTCCTTGAGGACAGATTGGAAAACACTGATCGAAAACAATTTTTGCCTCCCCCAGTAATAAAGCCAAGTATATCTACTCAAATTACATGAAAATATCAATTATGGTAGTGTCAGACGAGCGTATAAAGAAATCGCTCAGAGTTTCATGCAGAAAAGCGGGACAATTGTTTTCCTCACTTGTCATCTGTGTACAATCCATTTTGTTACAGCAGCAGCTATTGATAATTTACAGGACCATTTACAGTTTCCGGTGTTACAGAATTGCAATGTATCTGTAAAAATTAGATGCAGTAATGGAGCTCCATATGGCATCCAATTTTTTTTGCACACTCAGACTTGAATGGGTGCGTCTCATCCGATTAACGGAAAAAAACCTGTGGATGCCGCAATTTTTTTTTTACACAGATTCAGTGAGTGAAAAAAAACAATTGCTCATCTGCTCTCCCCTATTGAAGAACATTGAGCGTGGTGCGTTTTGTTGATGGACAGCACTAAATATGGTTGTGTGAAATATGGTCAGGGTTCACATTGCATTTTCCCTCCCACTTTATCACGTCATCCACAGCTTACATGTGAAAACGGAAAACTGTATTTGGTTGTACCCCTGACAAAACATCTGAGCCACAAATAAATACCATTTTTTGGGTATTCTGGTGGAAGCCGCTGACTCTGTGCTGAATGAACAGAAAACCGCAAACTGTACGCTGACGCATGATGCTGCTACCACAATGTTTCACTGTGGGCATGGTGTTCCTGGGATGATGAGCTGTGTTGGTTTGGCGCCAGACATAGCATTTACATTGGTGGCCAAAAAGTTAAATTTTGGTCTCATCTGACCACTGCACCTTCCTCCACACATTTGTGGAGTCTCCCAGATGTCTTTTTGCAAACTCCTAATGAGCCTTACAATTTTTGTGTGTAAATAAAAGCTATTTTCTGCCCATTCTTCCATATAGGCCATCTCTATGGAGTGTGCGGCTTATTGTGGTCATAAGGACAGACACTCCAGTCTCTGCTTGGGAACTCTGCAGCTCCTTCAGGGTTATCTTTGGTCTATGTACTGCTTCTTTAATTATTGCCCTCCTTGTCTGGAATGAGAGTTTTGGTGGGCAGTCCTGTCTCAGCAAATTTGTTATGGAACCATGTTCTTTGATGATAATGGATTTGATGGTGTTCTGGGGGATTGTCAGAGATTGGGATATTTTTTTTAAATTTTTTATAACCCAACCCTGACTTGTACTTCTCAACAGTTATCCCTGACTTGTTTGTAGATCTCCTTGGTCTTCATGGTGTTTGGTTAGCGGTGCCTCTTGTTAATGGTGTTGCAGCCTCTGTGGCCTTTCAGAAAAGGTAAAGTGTATATACTGACAGACATGTGACACTTAGATTGCACACAGGTGGATTTCTGTACACTAAGCATGTGACTTATGAAGGTAATTGCTTGCACCCGAAGGTGCTTTATTGCAAAAGGGTGAGGTGAATACATATGCACATGCCAATTTTTAGTGCTTTGATCCCATAAATTTAATTTATGCCAATTTTTTTTTCACTTCCCCAACTTAGACTATTTAGTGCTGATGCATCACACATAAGTTGGATTACAAAAATATTTGAAACACATATTGTAATGAAACAAAATAGGTAAAAAGCCAGGGGGTGAATACTTTCACAAGTCACTGTATATGCAGGTGCTTCTCACAAAATTAGAGTATCATCAAAAAGTTAATATATTTCAGTTCTTCAATACAAAAAGTGAAACTCATATTATATAGAGTCATAACACAGTGATCTATTTCACGTGTTTATTTCTGTTAATGTTGATGATTATGGCTTACAGCCAATGAAAACCCAAAAGTCATTATCTCAGTAAATTAGAATAGTTAATAAAAAAAACACCTGCAAAGTCTTCCTAAGCATTTAAAAAGGTCCCTAAGTCTGTTTCAGTAGGCTTCACAATCATGGGAAGACTGTAGTCATTGACACACTCCACAAGAAGGGTAAGCCACAAAAAGTCATTGCTAAAGAAGCAGGCTGTTCACAAAGTGCTGTATCCAAGCATATTAATGAAAAGTAGAGTGGAAGGAAAAAGTGAGAAACTTGAGAATACCTGTTTAACTTGCATTATATAAATTTATCAAGGATTCTCATACTGGTAGATTAATTTGACGCATCTTTACATAGTCAAACCTAAGATTACTCCCATTTTTGTCGTCTTATATTGGTCCTATACGTTATGGCAAATTTTGGTGCACTCTCTGGAAAAGGGGTGGATTGTTACAGTTAAGGATACGCTCCATTTCTGATAAGCCACAACCCTATTGTTGAGAGGGTTCAAAAACATGTCTAAAAACATTAATGACTCGCAAGGCATGTTTTTTTTTACAAATTAAAAAATAAATTTGGCACATGTAGTTTAGTAAATCAGTCTCACAATGTGTATTACCATGGTTATACGCGACGGTAAATACAAGGGAAAAAAAAGATAAGAGAGAGAAGCTTCCAATGCTATTGAGGTTACTGGAGCTTAATGAAAGCAGGACCAGTACTTATATTTTGTTATCTTTTCTGGTCACCAGGGAGGTGTTCATGGCCTGTAAACATGTGAATGTGCTGGCCGGCCATAACATCAGGGAACCTAGCAGCCACAGGTATTTAAGTAGCCCCAACCCAAAGGACTCCATCAGTAGATGATGTTTGCCGAGATAAGGACAGCACAACACTAATCTGTCTTTGACGTTATCATTGTTGATCAGGCTTCCCTCTTGCTTGCTTTGTAATTGCAGTTATTTGTTCTAATGAAAAACACCCAAGATAACCAAAACCACCCCACATACGATCGAAATTATCTGATACAAACTTCCAGGATGTCGGAGGACGGTGAGAAGTGAAGGATATAAAAGTCTCCATACACAATCAAAATGATCTGATACAAACTTCTGCTATGTCAGAGGACGACGAGAGGTGGAGAGAAGTGTCTGCACCGCACAGGGAGCCTTGTATTAAGGTGGACTATATGTTATCCACAATTGCAGAACATGGTATGTATAATTCCAGGAAAATGTACACTTTCTATGCCAAAAAATCAAGCGTACTATACTTTGGGCTCCTTGCAATTTGGCTTTTCAACTGTGTAGCAGGACCATCAAAGTAGGGCAGGGAACACAATATGTCGAATGTTATAGCAAAATTTCCCTAACTTCCCATATAATCACCCCTTAATATTTAGGGTGTCTAGCATTCCATTTTGTATGTCTAAACCTACTCCTACATCAGGGTTTTCCGTGTATGAGAAAAACGTACAGATAATTTTGATCAGCGTGTAGTTTGAGTGTCATCAGTTTTTCTCTTAATGAGAAAAAAAAAGATCCTGTACCTTCTCCTTTCTGACACACGCATTCGGATGTCATTCGTCACTAGTATCAAAATCGGGCATGTCTCTGTTTTTTCCCCAGAAAAAACAAACCAGACAGCGCATTTGTGTTACATCTGTGTTCATTTTTTTTTTGTCTTTTATACTATAAGAAAAACACATGATGGATGATAAAATAAAATAAAAATAAACTACAAATGGCCCCAAAACCAATGAAAAACTGTTGGTTTTTTATGCATGTTCGGCTGAAGGACAGATTAAACGTGCTTATATTACAGTGTGGTAGACTCAAAGGTGTATTATTGCAAAAATGTCAACTATGATCAGTGACCTCAGAAAAAAAAAAGGCTAGTAAGAAAAAGACAAACTCATTCAAAAGATCCATTCTCTTAAATTTGCTTCCAACATACATGTAAAAACAACAAAAAAAGTGCAAACATCATGATATAAAGTTAAGAAAAGGCGTAGAAATATGCGGTAATATTCATATAGAAGAAATTCCCTTCCCTGTTATAAAATGAAGGAACTGACCCTACAAATGAATCAATGAACCAAAATTAATCATTTCCGTACAGAACATCTTGAGGAACAGCTAACTTTTATAAATCAAAGTGTGAACAGCCCAAGACATTGTTCTGCTACACTCCAGTGTTGTCGGTACATGCATCGCCTGTAGGGAAATGCTCCGTCATTCTGATCTCACCCACCAGATAAGTCTAGCTTATAACCAAGTATGAAAAACAGTACTAAAAGGTAATGCACCACCCTCTTTAAAAAAAACAAAAACAAAAAAAAAAACGTAAAGTTTTAAAAAAAAAGTAAAAACTAAAAATTATAAAATAAAAATAATAATAATTCATTAGAAAACATGTATTGATCTTTATGAGCCAGGAAAATAAAGTAGAACGTCTTTCATGATATGCAGCTCTAAAGTTACAACACTGAAGATGGAGCATATGTATGCATGAGTGACAGCCAGAACTATATATATATATATATATATATATATATATGATACATATATATATATATATATATATATATATATATATATATATGATACATATATATATATAATATATATATATATATAAATATATATATATAAATAAATAAAACGACCAAACAGGATATTACTTTGTAAAATATCTGATTGACAGCCATCAATAGCCGACTGTCAAGAAAAGCACCCCAAGGCAGTTTCCTAAACATTCGCCAATTATACGACACACTGACATATTGGACAGGATCAGGTGACACAGGTAAATGGCTTTCTTTAAATTTGCTGCTGCGCCTGGATTCAAAGAAAGAAAAGCTTTGTTTGATGCAACTTGGGAGCGGAAATAACAGCAAATCTTTGCTATCTTGTGAAGCACAAACAGACTGAGTATATTGTACTGTTTTATGCAACTAGCTTTATTAGACATGAGAAAGGTGATTCACATCAGAAATACTTTTTATGTAACTCGTGGGTTTATTTTTATTTTTCGCACAGTTTTTGGTCAATTCTTTTTACCAATAATGGGGCATATTTATCAAGCCAAACGTGGCATAATTTGTGCCAAAAAAAATCTCTTCCATGACTTGCAGCATATTTTCAGATGTATTTTGTAAACTTTTTACGACTCGTCGGACTAGGGATGTCGTGATTTTGCTGAAAAGGGGCAGGGAATGCACTAAAAAAGGCTGGTGTCCAGGGATGGACATACCAGCGGCGGACATGCCATTTGTGCAACCTGTGCATCTGCACAATGCCCAAAAGGTAAAGGGGCTCATTTCTGCTTCCAAAGCAGGTGGTATTGTACATTATGATGAGCTATTGCACTACAAAGGGCCCATATATTGTTGTTACACGGGGGCCCTCTTCGGTCTGTGTCGGCTACAAGGTGTCGCAGTGCAACCACATTCACTTATATAGAGCTGCAACATGGCAGCGGCACTGTGCGAACTTCAATTGCGGCAAAAGTCACTGTGTAGCCGTAACCGTAAGGTCAGTTACTTCAGAGCGTTGAATAACTACAATTAGGAATTTTTTAATATACAGTAGGTACAGAAAGTATTGAGACCCTTTAAATTTTTCAGTTTGTTTCATTGCATCCATTCGGTAAATTCAAAAAAGTTCATTTTTTTCTCATTAATGTACACCTGCACCTCAACTTGACTGAAAAAAAACAGAAATGTAAAAATTTTTGCAAATTTATTTAACAAATGGATGCAATGAAACAAAGAGTGAAAAATTTAAAGAGGTCTGAATACTTTCCGTACCCACTATATATATATATATATATATATATATATATTTTTTTTTTAAGAAATTCTAATGCAACACATTCCTTAATAGCTAGTGAAAAGTGTAGTCCTAAAGTGGAGTGTACGTCACAGAAGATGACAACATAATTAGGGCCACTCAGCTTCTACTTGTCTATGCCCAAATTGCTAGTAGAGTCCCCAGTGTATTACCACGAAGGTTATCAGGGAACAACTATGTAGAGGAGGAAAGAAATCTGCAGGAAGTAGAATACTCCATGTTGCTGTCATGCTTGGCTCTGCGGGGTGATGACAGGACATACAACTGCACAATAACAGAGGCTAATTACATTTTAGATTCCAGGAATGGTATACCACTAGTGAAAGGATGTAAACCAAGACAGCAATGGCCAGATTGTGTTTCCTCTCGTTTGCCCCAAATCCCCTGATCCGAATGACTACCGCAGTCTTCTGCCTCCCTACAGAGCTGCAAAATACAATCCCTTTAAAAATGTTTGTAGTCGCAAAAAAAAAAAAAATGCAGTTCTTTTATAATTGTACAATTAGGGATACAACATATTATGCTTTCCTGTCCATTGAGAAGTTCTAGACAGAGAAAGTCTAAGATCTCAACAATGGTTCCTTATAAAGCTGCCATCGCCAGAGGTGATTTGGTTTGGCTGCCTCTCTATCTGGGCTCAGGACTGAAGGTAAAGTGTTAATCGATGGTGAACAGTCCCTGGACGGTTCATTATAAGGCATTGTGCAAGAGAGTATAATATATATGGATATACCCTTCCATTAAAACAAAGAAAAAGAACCTTTCAGCAATTTTTACACCTTTTTTTTTAAACTGACTAATTAAAAAGTTCCTAAAAAAGCTGAATAAAATGTAGCTTTTATTTTTAAAGTTTTGTTCCTCCTCTCTATTGCAAGATATTGTCTTCTACGCTTTAGAGAGCTCAATATATTAACTTGCCCTTTAGCCACGGGTGCGTTTCCAGAGAATCTTCTCTGGGGGAGTTTACTTCTGCTCATCTGTATGACATTGCTTAATCATAAGAAGGCAGCGTACAGGGGAAAAAAGAGGTGGTCCTAGGTATCAGGGAATGATGCCTCTACACCAGAGATAGATTTTATGTAACAGACTCTTCCCTCTCAATCATCTTCTTCATTGCTTGCACACTGCAGCTCTCCTCTGCCGAAGCTGTAATGTTATTAATAATGTAATGATGACAGTGCCCAGAGACTAGAGCTGCAGTGTGCGAGCAGCAGCTCTCACATACAACACTCTGGATCAATTCCAGGTATCGAGGCATCATTCCCTAACACATTACATTGCACTATCCGCTTTTCCCAGCACTTGCTATTTCAGGTCAGGATTAGACGTAATCAGTCTCATCAGAACACAATGCTGGAAAAGCCGGTTCCGTGGAAGTTTGTTCCCCCCCCGTATGATGCTACCTTCTTATGATTACGCAACTTCATGAAGGAGGGAAAAAAAAGTTACGGTAATTTCTCCAGAGAAGATTCTATGTTATTGCCCCTTTTGGTAAAGAGGAAATTAGCATATTGGTGTCCCAAAGTTTAGAATCATACCTTCGCAGGGGAGAAATAAAAAAATAAATAAAACTATGTTTTACTCAGCTCTTCAGCACCGTTATTATAAGGTAGATAAACCTTTGGGCTTTATTTAACAAAATAGGCTAATAAAAATGGCCTTATTGCCACAGTGCAGTTATGATTTTTTACAAGGTAACCTAAAAATGAAGTTGAGCTTTGAGTGAGTAGGCAACATACCTTAAAGTGGTTGTCCGGTCTTAAACTACAAGTCTGCAATTACTCTTACTGTAGACTTGTGAATCCTCACAGCAAGCGCACTTCGAACTGTGATAATTCTCCGATGCCGGACGATTAGCATACTTCTGGCCACATTCTGACTAGATGTGTCAGTCTTTACATGTATTGAGCTAGGCTGCACATGTCTAGTCGGTATGTGACCGAATATATGCAGATTGCATACTTGCAGTCATACCCTCCTCTCCTGGCGCCGGCACCAGAGAATCCTTGTAGCGTACAGGGAACGTGCTGTGAGGATTCACAAGACTACAGTCACACAGAGCGACTGCAGACTTGTAGTTATGACCAGACAATCCCTGTAAAGAGTGGCTACACTAACTCTTAGGAAACTGATTTTATAATATTAATGCTATATATTACTATACACACCAACAACCAATTACACATATCTTTTAGTAACAGACTTTGTAACGATTTCTGAAAAAGAAAAAATGAAAAATATGCCACAAATAAAAATGAACAGAAAATCCAAAACATAAAATACATTAAAAACACTTTTATTTTTATTAGCGTTTCCTCCCTCTCTATAGAGGGAGTCAATTTGGGGACTGGATGGCAAAAATATTAATGGCCAGGGACAGGACTCATGACCTAGGCAGATTAAGCAAATTGTACCTTCCGTCCACTGAAAATGAGTCAGGTGAGGGGGGTCACACATGTGCAGCCGGTTCAAATGCATAGGGCCTGTGGGTTCGGGGGACGCAGTCATAGTTTCGGAATCAGGACTTTCATCTTCAGTATAGAGAGGGAGTTCTGATGTTGTTCTAAGTTGTTTCTTTTATAAATTTCATTAAAGGCAATTTGTCATTGGATCCATATTGCCTGAACCACTGGCAACATGAATCTGACAGTGACTGAAGCAGTATATGTTTTAGGCATACGTTCCTACGATGAGTATTTGGTGCGGTTTCTGCTGTGTACTTTTGGGGCCAAAATAGCAGCATATCGCAGTCCCAGCAAAAACGTAGAGTTTATACACACCTCATTTTTATGCTGCGGAAACTAACCTTTGATGCGACTTTAGAATTCGAAACCTGTCAACTTACCTTGCTGTAAAAGTGTTTACAATAACGTTTTACCAAAGCGAAGTAGCAGGAAGTTCCCAAAACAAAGCAGTTTTATTTAAAACATGACATACCAAAAAAGACAAAAACTGCAGCAAAAAAATAAAAAAACAATAACGCATGTAAAAAAATGCAATGAAAAATTGCAAGTAACTAAATTTAGCTTATTGATGCAGCAAATCTGCAACATCAAAAACTCACCAAATGCGCTTAGGCTGGTTTCACATTTGCGCTTGTGTGTGCAGTGTTTCATCCGCAGCAATCCGAATGCGTCATGTTTACCTACCTTTAACATGGTGTACGCAGTGGCATGCGTTTGCATCAGTTCGCATGCGTCGTTTTTCGGTGTGCGGCGGGGTCTGGCGAACGCAACATGTTGCATTTTTGTAAGCCGCAAAAATCCGTCAAATATGCGCAGTCATGCACATGCGTGTCAAAAAAACGCATTACTGTCTATCGGAACGCATGAGTACGCAAGGGCATGCTTACGCACATGCATTCAATACACATGCGTAATTTTAATGAGTTGGTCCAGGAAGTGATTCAACCACCAGCTGGTTGCTAGCTCTATAAAAGTGAAACCTATATATAGATGGCACCACTAAGCAAATTCTATTGTATAGTACCAGGGTGCCAAAAAGTGTGAGGCCTCAATGCACAATGAGATATATTAACTCAAACCAAGAAATTATGCACACAACGAGTATATAAAAAATAAGAAAAATATTTTATTAAACATAGTATTAAAAAATGAATACAAGGGAAAATAACAGTGAACCCACAGATAGGAGTGGAACCACTAGGAAAACTCAGGGAAAATTACAATGCATATATAATAACAATATGTTTGATGCACATAGTGACGATCATAGTATAGCTGTCATAGCTCCATAATAGGGGACTATGTATATAATCACAAACTCCTCAGGGATAGACAGCTAAGACCGATGGCTATGATAATAGCTTACAAGTCATATTAAAGTATATAAGCATAAGTAGGTGATCGAACACATACCTGAGACCCAGTGGTGCCACTCTCCCCAACGCGCGTTTCGGCGCTCTGCCTTCTTCCGGGGGAGAAAAATAAAAACAATTGGAAGAAACAGTAAAAAAAAATGTAAGCTTTGAATACAAAGCCATACCCATGCCAAGTAGTAAGTCTTGGAAACCCATGTAAAACAGTCACAAAACATACGCTGGTGATAACAGAACAACTCGTTCTTCATTGCTGGTGGCCTTGCTGATTGTTTCCCACAGCTATAGACTTCCAAAACGTTTTATATTATCTGGAAAAGCTTTGGATTTTAGGGGTTAGCTAAAATACCGCCCTTTTTTTACCAGTATATGTTGTCTGCTCATTGCTCTGTTGCTGGTCTATGTCAGCTAGGGATAATGGCTTTAGGTTCGCCCAGGGGTCCTCAAGCATTGAAGGTCTGTAATAGTTTTCCACATCATTAGACATTCTTTTCTCTCTGCCTTGCGAGGTACCATATGGTGAAGATGTCCTGGGTGAACCCTGGTAGTGCATGGGGTGCCGGGGAGAAGAGAAGCCGCGGTCGTGATGCTGGTAGTGCTGCGCGCCTCCTCCGGGAGACTTGGTGTAAGGAGACGAGCTATACCGGGGGCTGGGCCGCCGCGGCGGGGTGTTCCCTGGGGAAGGGCCGCTGTACCTGCCCCCATAAGGACTCTGGGAGGGCGACGACTGCCCTCCGCCGCTGCCATGAGGCCTCTGAGGCCTGGGTCCATAGCTGGGTGTGTGCGGAGAGCCGTACCCCCAGGCCGGCAGCGGTGGAGGGAGCATGGGGGAGGGGTAATGCTCCCTCCCCCGGAAGAAGGCAGAGCGCCGAAACGCGCGTTGGGGAGAGTGGCACCACTGGGTCTCAGGTATGTGTTCGATCACCTACTTATGCTTATATACTTTAATATGACTTGTAAGCTATTATCATAGCCATCGGTCTTAGCTGTCTATCCCTGAGGAGTTTGTGATTATATACATAGTCCCCTATTATGGAGCTATGACAGCTATACTATGATCGTCACTATGTGCATCAAACATATTGTTATTATATATGCATTGTAATTTTCCCTGAGTTTTCCTAGTGGTTCCACTCCTATCTGTGGGTTCACTGTTATTTTCCCTTTTATTCATTTTTTAATACTATGTTTAATAAAATATTTTTCTTATTTTTTATATACTCGTTGTGTGCATAATTTCTTGGTTTGAGTTAAAATAGCTCTATAAAAGGAAGTGTGGACACTGCAAGGTCTTAACTCTCTGGACGATACCACAACACTGGCTATGTAAGTATAGAACCTTAGAAAATGTCTGTCTCTCTCATGCTGTTTGTACTAATTTTTTTTCTGTTACTTTTAGACGTGTCGACTGTCCTGGAGCAGTGGTTGGCTCCTGGTGAAGTGGTTTTCTCCTGGTTGTCTCCTGGTGCTGCTTTCTGTCGTGGTGAGGACAACACTGTCTATGTAAGTATAGAAGCTTTGTAAATGTCTGTCTCTCTGAATGCTTTTTCTGTTCCTTGTAGACTGGTCGACTCTCTGGTGGAGTGGGTGTCTCCTGGTGCTGCCGTCTCTCCCTGGCCTGTGCTGACTGCTGGGCGGTTGGGCTACTGCTTGTAATTTAAGTATTGGTGTCCATTTTTTTTTGTCTACATTGTTTTTGGATCTTTACAAGTTTAATTTTTCTTCTCCGTTTTTTTTTTGTAGTGTTTCACTTGACTGCTGCCTGCTCTTCAAAATGTCCTCAAGCGAAGAACTGACTTCTTCCCAGGGTGGATCCGACAAAGGTTATGTAATCACATTTGCTATACTTATTGGTATGTATTGACTGGCAATACTACACGGGTTAAATCATGAAATTTCTTTACAGGTACCTGGCAGTGATGAAGAGCAGGAGCAGTCGAGTGGAGATGATTCTTCCCAGGTCGTCGGGCTCATGTGTCTCAGGAGGAGGTAAGTAGTCTTTTCATCAGAGTTGTAATACAATTTTTTTTCAGTTTTACTCTAACTTCTTTTTTTCTATTTTATCTATAGGTTTCACAACGGGAAGAAGCCACACTCGATATAGACAACGAGCAACTTATTCACCTTGTGCAAGAGCGAGTACCGTTGTGGGACACCCGTGACAGTCAGCACTCAGACAATGTGGTGATTCGACATCTCTGGGAAGAAGTGGCAACATCGCTGCTGGCTGATTGGAACCGTGCCACGCTGCGTGCCAGAACTGATTTTGGCAAGTATTGCAATGTGGTCTGAAGCGGCAGTGAACCTGTTAATATACGTGCATTGTTTTCCAATTGTTTGCTTTTTTTCCCCTTCACAGTGAAGCGAATCAAAATCCGTTGGCGCTCGATGAAGGACCGCTTCAACAAGGACATGAGAGAGGAGATTCGGGTTCGAAGAGGTTCTGCTGCAAGGTTCCGGAAATATAAGTACCACCGGAACCTTGCCTTTCTGAGGCCTACGCTTGCTCAGTGAACGTAAATATATATATATATTTTTTTTTAAATTTTCTTTTTAATAATGTTTTAATTTTTTCCCCACACAGAACCTGGAGCAGCACAACACAACCTGGATTTTTTCACTAATGTTTTTCTCTTTTCCACACAGTACCTGGTGCAGCACAACACAACCCGGATCATCCTCTGTTGAAGCGGCCCCTCGTCTAACAGCCACTGAACAGACGCAGTCCTAATCATCCACCAGCGATGGAGCAACCTTGCAGGCTTCACAGGCTGGGGAACAGGCAGCTGGTCCATCAGGTTTTCCCCTCTCCCAGCCCTCTGCCGCTGCTTTTGGTGGGTCTTCTCGTCAGCGGCAGAGGGCCTGGGAGAGGTCAGGCATGCCCGAGTTTATGCAATTAAGCTCGGTCTTCCAGGATGGGATTAGGTTGATTGCTGACAGAGTGAAGAGTGGGTTCAAGGAAGTCAACAACTGCCTTGACCGCCTGGAAGCCGACCTTGAGAGACTGGCGCAACATTTTTTTTCTGCAATAGAGCGGAGCGTGTCGGAAAACCTTACGCCTTAACTCCAGCTGAACGTCATGCAGGCCTGCCAGGCTGCTTACAGCCACGCATTGCAGCAGCAGCAGTCCCAAAGCTACAATCAACAGGCCGGAGGATATTACCAGCAGCCAATCTATTTTCCAGCTCCACACCACCACCGCCTCCAGTTCACAGAGCGACCATGCTGCCAAGTTCATCAACCCTGCAGCCGGCAGCATCCACCATGCTCCAGAGTCCAGTACCCATGCAGCCAGCAGTATCAACGATGCTGCCCACTCCAGCACCCCTGCCCAGTCCAGCACCCCTCCACAATGCGGCCCAGTCCAGCACCATGCCAGATGACTGCTACAGAGGTCACCACTCCCACTTAGCCAAGAAAACAGAGGTCCAAAAATATATATATATATTTCCACCAGGACAAAAACCAAGAGCCAAAAAACTATTCCCACATTGAACCCACCTGTGTCTCTGTCTGTTCCTTCCAGTTTGTCTATCGATTCCCATGATTCCACTCATCTATCCCCAATGTTTCCACTGTCATCCCTGATCAAATCCTTCAATTTGTTGCCCCTTCCCCTGTAACCCCTTCCTCATCAACTACCACCCAATCCTCACAGCTCCACACCCCCAAGGTCCACCCCATCTCACCCTCACGTAAACCCAGACGCAAAAAACACCCCAACCTTTCTTTTTTGTTAAAGTTTTGAACATAAAAGTTGGATTTTGTTTGCACTATATCTTGTTTTATTTGTATCTTTATGTGCCGCCGCCACAAACACACTTTATTTTTGAGGGAAGGTAGTTTATTATTTAAGTCAGCAAACATTAGGGGTAAATATTAACATACATGTACATTTTAACATCACAGGTACATTTAAACCTAACAGGTATGGTTTGACATTACAGTTAAATTTAAACATAACAGGAACATTTTACTCAGTGGCTTAAATCATTTCACCACACGTCCATTATCTGAAACAAAGTAAGAGGCAAAATTATCCCTCATCTGGGCAACTTCCACTGTGGTTCTAAGAGGGTGAAATTGGTAATCATGCAATGTAACAGGTTTCTCAGGCTGTAAGCTTGGTCGCTCTTCCACCAGGATGTAGTTGTGCAGAACAACACAAGCTTTCACAACCTCATCAATAGTGTAAATTTTTAGATTAATGGATGTGCACAAAATGCGCCATTTCGATACCAGCAATCCAAATGCACACTCCACGGTTCTTCATGCCCTTGTCAGTCGGTAGTTGAAAACTTTTTTTTTGTGTGATTTAAGTTCCGACTTGAGTATGGTTTAATGAGGTTGGCACACATTTGGAACGCCTCATCCCCAACAACAACAAAATGCATAGCCGGTCCATCAGTGTTGGGAAGAGGTCGTGGCGGCGGAAAATTAAAATCATTCCCATACAGACGCTGGCCCATGTCAGTTTTTGAAAGTCTGCGAGTCATTTTCTCGTCTAATTGAGCCAATGTCCATGGCAACAAATCTACACTTGGCATCCGCAATAGCCATTAGAACAATGGAAAAGTATTTTTTTATATTTGAATTACTCTGTTCCACTTCCACCAGGTTTCATAATCCTAATGTGTTTGCTGGCCACAGCCGCCACACAGTTAGGAAAATTACAAATTTCCTGGAATTTGGAAGCATTTTCAAGCCAGAGTTCAGTTGTGGGAGGAATTCTTGCTGCAGAATGTCAACTAAAGCACGACAAGTGTCTACAATTATCCCAGAAAGGGTGGACACTCCAATCCTGAATTGAAAATGGAGTGATGATAATGTCTCTCCGGTAGCCAGGAATCTGCGAAACAGAAAATGAGAAAAAAAAAATCAGTACATGGCTTTTATAGCAATCATATTAATGACAGGTGTTTATTATTCCAAATTGCGCACCTCAGGGTGACCAAAAGATGTTCCTCAGCAGGAATTGCTCGATGGAGCTGTGTGTCCTGCCTGGCGATGGATCCTTGTACACGTAGCAGCAAGTCATGGAAGCTCTGTTCCGACATCCTCGTGTAGTCTAAAAACTTCTCCGGGTTTTGCTGCAGCTCTGTGTACAAAGAGTGGTATGCTCCACGGCTCTCTCGGAGTTCAAGGATGGGGTGCTGCCAATAGCGACGACGATGTCTTCTCAGTCTTTCTCTTCTTCTTTGTTCTTGACAAGCAAAAGCAAAGGCAGCAGCCAATTTCAGTTGTAAATCCAGATCTTCTAGGAAGCTGTCCAGGTCAAGATCCATCTTGCAGCTAGATACAGCAGTCAAAGACGAGGATTTCCTCTGTGCAGTGTGCTTATATATATAGAAATAACATGAGACACGCCTACTGGGGTGTCTGATGTCAAGGAAAAGCTACTGCAAAACATTGGAAATTTCTAATGCATGCGCATAAACAACACAAACGCATGCAAACGCAGCGTTTTTTGGCGTCATGCGTAAGAGGATGCATATAAAAACACTGCGTAAACATGTTTTTGCATTCATTTGGTGATGTGGATGATACGCTGCGGACTGAAACGCTAATGTGAACCTAGCCTTAGTCTTACTCGTGCTGTTTTAGAGTAAAGGCTCATTCAGATTACATTTCTTTCCCCAAGTCTAAGAAAAATGGACAGCTTCATCAGATTTTTTTGTATGTGAAAAAAAAAAATTTCTCCACCTTCTCGTATTTATCAGTCCATGAAAAACGGACATCACTTAGACGAAATCAGAGCGCTGTTCGATTTTTGTTTGATCTTACACTCAAATCAACATCTGACACGTCTCCACAATTTGGCAATGACCACTTAGTCTGCAAAAAATCACAGACGTGAACAGCCCATAGACTATTACAGGTATGAGTGCCATCTGTAAAAACACGGACAAAACTTGTACGCGAAATAGTGATGTCTGAACGAGCGCTAAAGATAATTTAAAATCTGTCGTGTGTGTCCTGGCAGACTAGTCCCAGGCTGACTTCTCTTCACCTTGATGCCTTTGACTGACAGGTCTCTCCCTATGTATTTTGGCACACATACCAAATATGTGTATGTTTTTAATCGTCTTAATGCTATTATCAGTGTAGCTCCTGCTGTAGAGGCTGGAGGCCGCCAAAGGTGTGGGGGCTCTGGGCAATAGTTTAACTCTCCCTAATGCAGGCCCTGCTTACAGGAAGAGAAGAAACCAAAATTGCAAAGAAGTGAATAAAGTTGCTGAAAAGGGTGACAATTGCACTGGTGAGTGGTGTTTGTTTTCGATCAATATGGTTAAAGAAAATATATATATTACTCAAGAGATGTATTTATCCTACAAAATTTCTGGGATAAGCCTTTTAAGACCGGTTTTAGATGTTCACACTTAAGAAGCATTTTAGAATGTGACTTGCAGTGTGGCCTCATTTAGTCCTAGGGTTCAGCAGAAGAACAGGAGATCGGGTTTTGCACTGTAACATTAATTCTACAAGTGGTCATCTAAAACGGTGCTCAGCATTATTCAGCTATAGATCTAAGAATACAAATTACCCAGCAATGACCCAATTAGGAGGAAAAACAGTTACTGTGAAAAAAAGAAGAACTTTATATATTTTTGATTAATATAATCATCGAGACTTATTAATCTGTAACTAGGTGGAGAATGTGAGTTAACACAGGGACATCCTTCGGCCATAATACATAAGGTAATACATATTCGGCAGATTGCTTTTATTTATGCAGAAATTTTGTGCAACGAGCAAAAGAAGGCAGAAAAAAAGTGACATCTTGGAACCGCATCAAAGACTATTTATAATTATAGTTTGGGTGAAATTGACTTTTACTTATACCTTCAGGGACATTTTCAGGCATTGTTAATATTACCGTACCTACATTTTGGGAAAAGACAGAAAATGTGATCTTTCTCAAATATTGCTTCATTATCACACATTAGGCAATTTCAATTTGGTTTTTGATCTAGTGAATTGGATTTGTTAATAAACGAAGGCTCAGTAAAATGAGATGCCAAGAGGGTGTACTGACAATCGTCAGGCAGAAGAGATTCCCCAAAACTCTTAACCTGATGGAATAGACAAAACCCCATATTAAGGTATGTGCCCAAAAGGTTTTTCTTTTTTTTCACTTAACCAGTCTGAAAAAGTGCTAACTAAGCACTGAAAAGATTGAAAATAATAGTTTCCACACAGAGATGACTCACTGTTCATATTTTCAGGCTTTTGAGTGTCTTTTAACCAATATAGGTTTCCAAAGATAACAAGTTGTTAAAAGAAGTGTCCGGACTCATTCTTCAGGTGTTTTCTGCTCTGAGGACACTCTGTCCTCTACAATACAAGTCTCAGAAGATGGGTAAGCTCAAAAGGTGTCGGGAAGACGCTTGGTAGCCTTTTATTGAGGGTCTCCAGCATTTTTGCTACATGGATGAATAGAGTAAAAAAAAATAAAGTCTTGAAAACACTGGTTAGAAAGGTGCCCAAAACCTCTTGTGAAATGCTAAAAAGAAAAAAAAACAACACACTTCTGGTAGTCACAAAAAATGCTCAGGAAACGACCAAAGGTACACTAAAAAAAAAACACTTAATGGTTAACATGGTTACAAATGCCATAAAAAAGTGTCTTCCTCTTGAAAACGGTTTGTTTGGAAAAAATGTCATGTTCCGCAATTTCAGTTCCCAAGAGCCACTAACGGATCATGTTTTCAGGATTTCCCTAGTATTCTTATATCCCAGACCCTCAGCGATCAGATCAGAAGCATATGGCAGCCATCATATTTATTTTTTTGTATTCATTTTGTTTGCTCACAAAGCACCATTAATTTTGCAGTGCTTTACAGACATTATCATCACTGTCCCCATTGGGCTCACAATATAGATTCCCTTCAGTATGTCTTTGGAGTGTGGGAGGAGAACCAGGAGGAAACCCACGCAAATGCAGGGAGAACATACAAACTCCTTCCAGATGTTGTTTTTGGTGAGATTTGAACCCAGGACCCCAGCGCTGCAAAGCAACAGTGCTGTAACACATTTTATTAAGTGGGAGTTACCATTTAAAAAAAAAAAAAAAAAAAACTTCTCTAGAACTATTTTAGTAAAACGATAAGGTTTTACTGAACAAGCTTAACAGGCAATATTGTAAAATGGTTCCGGATATTTTTATAAATGCTTGTGTCTCAGACATTTTCCATTTTAGACTGGTTGCAAAGTAACTAAGCAAAAAAAAACCCTGAGATTTCCAGGGTAAGCCAGACAATTGGCATCAATATCAGTATTACATGAAGGTCATTTATAGTATGGTTCAAATCCACCAGAATCTTCCAAAATGTCTCTCTGGTCATGGTCTCACAGGGAGCAAATATAGATTATTAATGCTCTACTTTGTATCTAAATAAATGCTTTTTCTTGGACACTTACTCTATTTTTCAGACTATAAGATGCACATTTTTCCCCAAAAATTTTCGGGGAAAAATGGGCGAGCATCTTATAGTCTGAATGTACTTACCAGGAGTGTGGCGGCAGCAGGAGTTGGGCGATTCTGCCGACTCTGGGCTGAGAAGAGGGGGTGTTCGGTGGTCCGATGCTGCAGGGAAATGATCCGACTCCCCTTCCAGGCTGGTGCGGCAATGGAAGTGCGGGGGCTCCGGGCTTTCACAAAATGTCGACGGAGCCCCCGCACCACCGTACCTGCCTGTGATGGGAGTCAGATCATCGCCCTGCAGCGTCAGACCACTGAATATCTCCTGTGATCGGGCTCCACCATCTCTGCCGATATCCCCCCAAGGTAAGCCAAATTCGGACTGCAAGACAGACCCCCATTTGACGCATTAATTTTTTTCCTTATTTTCCTTCTGAAAATTTGGGGTGTGTCTTATGGTCCAAAAAATACGGTAAATCTTAAAAGCTTTGAAGATTTAATTAATGTGTGGATTTTTCACTTTACATGGACAATGCAGGGAAGCACATATTAACCAGTATGCAAAAATGCGTTGTAAAAATTAAACACAAAAATTGTATTCTGTGCAAATGTAACCAAGAACAATTGAGCAGTTTTTTTTTTTCATGTACGAGGCCGGGTGTCAGGTGCTTTCCTTACAGTCAGGCTGGTGTAGCTACAATATCCAACGCTGCCAATGAATAAACATTTCTTCCGCCTATTATCATACTAATTGGAGTCTCACATAAATGTTCCCAGTTTTCTGGAGCAATTTAAATTGTCTGCAAAAATAATAACTGCAAGTGTGTGTTACATTTGTGCTACGTTAATGAACATTTACCATCGCCTACATTTGGATTGAGAGGAGACTAATCTCCCACATGACCCTATATATGTACATCCCAGTGATCTCATATATTATATAATTATATATATATAATATATACACACATGTTGTGTGGTAATAAGTAATGGAGCACCTCCACATTACACCATCAGGAGCTTTGACGACATCCCATCCATAGGCATTAATATGGAATTGGCCACTTTGCATCTATAACAGCGTCCTCTCTCCCGGGAAGACTTCCTAGAAGTTTTTGGAGTATCTATCTCTTTGGGAATTTTTCTCGTTCATCAGAAGAGCATTTGTGGGGTCGGATATTGATGTTGGAGGAGAAGGCTGGGCTTGCAATCTCTGTTCTAGTTCATCCTGAAATGTGTTGGTTGGAGTGGCGGTCAGAGCTCTCAGCTGTCAGTTATGTTCTTCCGCCAACAATGGTTTTATGGACTTTACTTTGTGCACTTGGCAGACATGCAGAAACAGGAAAGGGTCTTTCTCAAACTGTATCCACAAAATTGGAAGCTACCATTGTCCAAAATGTCTTGGGATGCTGAATTATTAAGATTTTCCTTCACTTGAAAAAAGAGGCTAGGCTAACCCAGGAAAAACAGCCCCAGAGTGTTATCCCTCCTCCATCAATCTTTACAGCTGACTTAATAGAGTGAGGCAGGTAACGATCATCTGGCATCAGCCAAACTCAGACTTGTAAATATGACTTCCAATAAGAGAAGCGCGATTCGTCACTACAGAGTCTAGTGGCGGTTTGCTTTCCCCTAACCAATCCAACACTAGGCATTGTGCTCGGTGATGTATGGCTTGAAAGCACCTGCTTAGCCATGGAAGCCCATGTCATAAAGCCCTAAGAGCAAAGTTTTTGCACTGAGGAGGTTTGGTCTCTGCAGTTATGGAGTCAGCAGAGCATTGGTGACTTTTACGCTCTAAGCTCCTCAGAGCTCGATGACGACCCAGCTCTCTAATATTACACGGTCTCCACTTTGTGGCTTAATTGCTGTGGTTCCTTCCACTTTCCAATAATACCACTCACAGTCTTTAAAGATTTAAGAGAAAAGAAGCGTCATGCCTAACACCGGTGACTCCACTATAGGACTGTGCTGGTATCAGAGAGATCCTTATAACGAGCCATTCTGTCACAAATGGTAGTAAAGGCAGATGTCATGGCGAGGGGCCGCGAGTGTGAAATTTTCCTTAGGGCTCTTTCAGACATCCATGATCATCGGTCCTATCTTGGACAGGAATGCATGGACTGACCGCATATGTCCTGAACCAAGCATGACAGCCTCACAAAAATACATGAGGCTGTAACGCTCGGTTTGGGAGACACGCGGCCAGTCCGTGCACTGCGATCAGAAATGGAACTGATGATCATAGATGTCTTAAAGGGCCCTGAACCTGAGTTCACACGTGCATCGGAGGCTCCATTTGGAACCTGTGTCACTGGATCTGTCATATTTGCCAGTGAAGAACGTAGCACTATATTTTATGATATATGATGGACAAAGTAATGGAACTGATCAATTTTTTCTTTTTTTTTGGTGTCGACAAAAAACCTTTTTGTAATTATTTGTGTTTTTAAATTAAATAAAACCATTCAAGTTTGTGCAAAGTTTTCATCTTTCAGCTCTTACCTTTTTGTTGTTTTCTTTAATATCTTGAGGATTGAGGGACTTGTAGTCACTGAAGGAGAAAATGGCAAAGTAGGTACAAACAAAATTTGTTATGTAAAAAAAACAGTATATTTTTTTTAAACAAGTTTCATCTAAAATAAAATAAATTAAAAAAAAAGTCAATCGTATGGCACGGAGTAATTTTTCAGCAATTCAATCAACAAAACTAATAGTGTGGAAAATTAAAATGGACAAAAATATATTAATAAACAATATTAATGTGGCTGGTTTCAGCGCCTACAGCTTTTAGTCTAAAATAGGCGGCAAGGGCCAGGGACAAGCTTTGACAGCCAAATTTGCCATGTGGTAATCCCTTGTCGTCAGTGTTCAAAGAGCTACGGGCTTATTTCTCTCATCTCATTTCAACACGAACAAAATTTTTAATAGCATCTTGAAGTCAGTAGTTTCTATAGGATTAAGGCAAAGAAACATCATAAATGAGATGGCAGCTTAAAATGAATGGGAAACATTGATAGTCAAAAGGTACAAAATATTAACCCCCTGCAAATCGGCATTCCTCATTTCCTAGGAGAACATAGTATATACATATGTTGGCATTTCCTTTCAAGGTGGATTTTATAAGTCTCCATACTTACATCAAGTCCGGTCTAAAGTAGTTTAATATTGCACAAAACGCCAGACCATTCCTCCAGGAGGTGGTGAAGTTCGTTATTTTTACTCCTCTGTAGGACTTTGTTACCTCCTTGCACCATGCGAGCAGTGACTGGCTGGCATTGGGTTGTCTACCGAGGGTTGGACTTGGTAATGGACTTGGCTGAAAAGATAAAAAATAAATAAATGAGTAGATGTGTTAATGCAAAGACATTATACAAGAAAAAAAAAACGATTTAGTAGAAAAGTTTAGAAAACATGGCTCAGTTTTGCGAGGGACTGTAACTTAGGGCTGAGCTGTAACAGAAGTCACAACCAAAGAAGAAGTGTTTACTTGCTGAAAATTTGGAAAAAGTACTCCTACTTTAAAAATGCAAGGGTAAAAAAACGTAGCATGTGGGTGACATTCATTATGCTGGGACAGTAAATGTTGCTTTTTTTGCGCACACACATAAAAAAACAAAAAAAAAAGTGAATGCTCAATTTGAGAACAAGTCCTTAAATGACAACACTTTAGAGAATAACAACCGAGCATTAAATTCCCGAGGCCCAATATTATTACGAATGTGCAGCCGTGATCTCAATTCATCAAAAATAATTTGGGCGAAAAATAGAAAAAAGAAACCTACAATTTATTAACTTTGAACTATAATACCAAAATCTAAGGTCTCTTGATCTAGCCTGAATAATAACTTAATTGACACCTTTTTGAGATGCTAATTATATATCAGCTCAATATTAAATGTCCAATTATAAATATGAATGTCCAATTACAGCATTTTATGAATATATACACGCTAAGAAAAAAAAGAATATTGGAAGTGATACTCCTGAAATATAATAAACACCTACGCACAAATTGATTTACACCAAATGACAAAAAGTTAGAATAAATACTTTTATTACAACATAATCCTTATAGAATTTAAAAATATGCGGTATATAAAATATAAGTGTTAGTCTAGTTTTGCAGCATTTTTGTTCTGCAGCAAAACCTGAGTGTTTGGCAAGAAAGAAGCCGTGGCAAAAACGTAGTTTTGCTGTGTTTTTTCAGATGTTTTTTTGACATGTAATTCAATGGGTGAAAAAGGCTGAAAAAATGCTGAAAGAAGTGACATGCTCTATGTCCAAAAAAAACAAGCAAAGCACAAAATACTGATGGCCCCGGATCAAGACCAGAGATTTCCATCAGACCGGACCGTCCCATCTGTGGGTATAATAAAAGCACTTTTTTGTGTCTTGCATAGGGGATTGAAGACATATATCCAGCATTCTAGTAGGGCTTACAGGTGCTGGTCACATCATATATGGAGAAAACCCAGTGACAGGTTCCCTTGAACCCTTTTTGCTTTTCTACTTTTTCCTAGGTCTCTTTTTTTCTACCGTGTATGTTGTAAAACAACCAAAATAGGAAAAAGTAGAATTTTGGAATTAACCGGTGTGTCACAGAAGTATTTTGAAATGTAAAATAAGTCTTCACAGAAGAATCCTGTCTATATTGACAGTGAGGACAATGTAGTTTAGAAATGACTGGAGGTGTGAACGTCCCGCATATTTGACAGCGCTGCCATCTAAATGCGGCTATAAATATATCACAAAGAAATAAACAACTACAGTAAAAAAAAAATACCATTTTGTGCCGATGACAAATGCACTGTAAATGTACATAAAGAGTGAAAAATGGGATTTTAATATGACAATATTTATGACCCGGCGGTGGAGAACATGCGCCTTGTCTTAGAGTAAAAAATACTGCATGTTCTCCACCCCACTTGTAATCCTTTGATGTCAGTAATAGCTGACAGCTCGCAGAGACATAGTGTTAGTGAGCAGTCTATATTGAGCCGTAGCCTGTGGCGTGCCCCTTCCTATGAATCCAGCACGGAGCGGCGGCGCTAGACTTCTGTCTGGACACAAATGGTGCCGAGCGAAACAGTTTGATTGTGATTTCGACACTTCAGGCACTATATACATCTCTGTAAGTGAAACACACCCTTCCAAGAGTGAAGTCATGTAAAATTATCTTTTCAGTTACAATGGAAAATATGACAGTCAAAAAAAAATAAAAGAGTAACTTCAACATTTTGCTGTCTCTTTGATGGCAACACAAGTGGATATGACATTTCATAAATGGCGTCTGTAGGTTAACAAACGTAGTCTCACCGAGAGTCTTTTCGTTGTGCATTTTAACCCTTTGGTGCTCGTCGATGTGATGACGGAGCGAAAAATATTTATGCAAGAATTTACACGCAAGACAGATTATTTCTTTTTATAAAGTTTACCTTGTTTTAGAAAAAGCAAAAAAAACAAACAAAACAGAAATAGGAAAGGGATTTGGGCCCTATTGAAGAAGAGCACTGTTGGAATACACTTGAAAGGTTACTACAGCTTTCCCTTAGGTCATTTTCACACATTGTGTTTGGTTAGTAATTGTAAACCAAAACCAGGAGTGGGTGAAAAATACAGACGTGGTGACGAGTTTCTATTACAAATAAAGAAGCCAAACGGCGCTCAAAACCAATAACAAATAAACTGTGCCCATACAATTGTTCAAGGTCCGCATAGGTCCATGGTATTAAACGTGCGACCACTCGATGTAAAAAGGGGGCAGTTGCTTTCACCAGAGATGTGGTGTCAAAATAGAGTACAAATGGATGTAACAATAACATTTATCAAATATAGATGCCACATACAAAGTAATACTGATGGTATTACCTGTATTGCTTTGTGTTGCTGGATACTGGGAAAGCTGGGTGCAGTGCTCACGGTCGGATGCCTGGAAAGCTGGATGTGTGGTGAGGTGGCAAGACGGCACGTAACAAGATTTAGAAGGCTGTTTTTAGGCAGTGATTATAATAAACAGACGCTGCCCCGGAAGTGTCAAGCGTGTGGGGAATCACTGCTGGTTGACCTGAGCGGTAAAGTACCACTTCTAGTTCGGGGTAGTGACGTCACTCCTGAATCTGTGGTTGGGTAGATAGAGGGTAGCAATATACGGTCCTAATCCAACACGTTTCGGGAGCTTACGGCTTTTCCTTCATCAGAGATATTACAGACCTAGTGTACTGAACTATTAAATACCATGGGGTCAAATGATCCAAATAGGCACGTGACCAACACTGGAATTAGGGCAACTCCACAGAGGGAAGGAGTTAATTATCCTACTAGGGTGATAAATGTGAATAAAAATGTCTACCGATGCTTGGAGATAAAGTCACAAAAACTAATTTTAACAAATAGTTTAGTTGAAAGAAAATATATATAACAATGAACAATAAAAGATATAAAAGGAAATTAAGGCCTGAATGAAGAGAATTAAGTCCAGCATTGCTAAAAATATAAATATTAAAGAGAAAAATCACAAAATACACTGCACAGAATTCTCCTTACCTAGTTCTATCAATTTCTTTGTTTACTAATTTATTCAATAAGTTGCGCGAGTAATTATCATTAAAATGAAATTAAAATTGTTTATGCAGTTATTTACTTATTAGAAAAATGTGCAAAGCTGTGGAGGAAACGAAAAGATGCTGCAAAATTGCAGTTATTTATTTTGGTCACAGTCAAGAATAGGGAAGTCACTGGAACCCGAACAACTCTACCTCATTGTTCAGACTATGCGGTTTTAGGGGTTTCTGTTATACTTTTCCTCATGATTTTGGCTTACAAATACTGACCAAATACTGAATGTGTGAACGTGGCCTTATTGTGCTTCTGTAGTGGGGTGGTCACATTGAGAAATAGGGTACCATAAATAACTTGCATGTGGATCTTCCCCCGTTGTGCGTGTCTTGGGTTATGTTGGGGACCCTTCATGCCTCCAAACCACATAAGATGGCAGTAGCCAGTTTGCTATATATGGATCAGAAGCTTATTGCACAACATTGGATACAAGAACTTCAACCTACTAAAAGAGAATTTATCGATATATACACAATTATAAAATATGAAGCTTTGTGGACCCCGTGGCTTTAAAAATTGGGACTTGCCCCTCTTCATCAAATTGGGGATCGTATATTGCGCTGTTAAAGATTTTCTCCCCCACCCCCCTTTTTTTCTTTCTTTATATATAAGAATAGTGGTACATGATCTGATAAAGTGCTGTGGAAACGGCTGGATTCTTTGGTAATCGCTCATGTCCTTATGTAAATAGTAATTTTCTTGATTACGAGAGCGTTTTCTCAGACGGGGCGAAACTGGATATATATCGACACCTGAAGAGGGGTATGTTTAGGGGTAGGCTTGTGGGGTTGATTAGTCTAGTTGTTTTTCTTCAATGTTTAAATCCAATAAAAAAAATTTTGAACAAAAGGGTTAAAAAAAAAAAAAAAAAAACAACTTAGGGCATGTTTAATTTTGGACTTTATTATGGAAAAAAAAATTAAGGAATCAGTCTTGTAATGGAGCCAATTTGTTTCCATATGTTTCATGTAGATCATTTTGGCATCATTTCCAATACTTTTTTGTCCCACTAATTAAAAACAACCAAAAAATCCAAACACCTTGGCTTCACCAGTAAAACATTATCAGGGCTGCAGAGATGGTAGCCAAAGTTCTGATTCCGACTCCTATTTTCTCCAGACTGACTCCATCATAAATAAGTAGTAATAACAAATCTACGGTAATAAGATGGTGACATCAGGCTTTGATGACTGCATCCGTGCTCAGTAGTGAACTCCCTCCCTTAGTCCTTCCAGCCTAAACTGTGACCTATCCCATCCAGCAGGTTTGCCTCTGCAGCATCGGAGGAGCGCAGAAGTGGCCGACAACGAGCTGTAAACGGTGGAATTTAATATCCCTCCATTGTTGAGATCAGAGAGGATTTTTAAGTAGAGGTAAATTGCAAAGTTGCTTGTTTTTACAAGCAGTAGCACTTTTACACCATCAATTATACAATATTAATGACAGATAATATATATATAATTTCTTTAAAGCTGGAGTCAGTACATTTCTCCCGATTGACTCCAAACACCAGTTTGCATCCAGCATCAAGGATTCTCAAAGTCTCTTGTGAGCTTGAATAATTTGGCCAAAATACATAAAGTTGGGTGAGGAATCCCAGGCCTCTTACTGCTCTCTCTAAAAAAAAAAAAAAAGGGGGCTGATGAAAGCCCCTTAGTATTAACAATCAGTCATTGTCATGGGACATTTTACTTACTTGAAGTATTTTATTAATTTTGTTACATTGACTGAAAACATGTTTGTATAATTTTCCCAAATAATTTGGATCCATGAAGTAAAGAAAGAAATAAACTAATCAAACACGGATCTCATAATTTGAAATACTAAGAACTCATTTAAAATACTTTCAGCACAAAATATGAAAAGAGACACGATGAGGTTAATGAGAAGAATCAACACAGTCCGGATTCCGCAGATATCTTTGAGTTGCTTGACTAGAAAGCATTCTATAAGATCAAATGCATGCGACAAAGGGGTACCCACTTATCAGCCATAGGAGCCATGAGGCCAGAAGCATGGCACATGACTGATGAGGCTGTCAACCGTCAGCGGCAAAAAAAAAAACAATTTGTGATCATCAGGGGGGAAGATGAGGGGTGTAAGGTTTATTTTTTTATTTATTTAAATGAGCAACTGGTTTTTGTAAATTTGGGTAATTTGGAAAACCTTCCTTGTCACATGAATCCCGAATAACTCACACATAATTATATTGGTTCTACTGTAAAAATCTCAGATTAAAAAACTAAAATAAAAAATTGTATCATGCTTAAAAGGACTCATATTGCAGTCTGCCCTATGTCTGTGCACTATACGCATGAGGCATAACACTAAAGTATCAGAGCAGAGGCTTGGTTGGTAATAAGACAGGTTAAAGATGGCGACAGGTGGCAGTATTTTTATGCCAAAGGACTTCTAACATATTACAATTTGAGTCCTCTGTGGTTGATACCTTTTAATGGCTAAGGCCGGCGTCACACTTGCGAGTTTGATGCGAGTAAGTCGCACGACTTTCTCGCATCAACAACCGGCACGGCCGCCCACTCTCGGACCCGAGTGTGCGGCTGCATAGAAATACATGCAGCTGTACACTCTGGTCCGAGAGCGGGCGGACGTGCCGGGTGTTGATGCGAGAAAGTCGTGCGACTTACTCGCATCAAACTCGCAAGTGTGACGCCGGCCTAACTGAAAAGATGGTAACAAATTGCAAGTAATGCATTATTCATGTGTCCTCTTGTGCATAAATTTGTGACTTCAGATTTTGCATTATTCTATACCTGATAAAGAGACCTGAGTAGTCTCGAAAACTTGCAATTTGTTACCATCTTTTCAGTTAGCCATTGAAAGGTATCAACCACTGAGGACTCACAAATGTTAATGTTTTTCTATCTACTGGCTAACACAGTACAAAGATATATATTTTTCCTGTATCAAAATGGACTTCTAAAACATTTACAAAAATATTTAGAGTTGAGAGTCCTCAGTGGTTGATACCTTTTAATGGCTGACTGAAAAGATGGTAACAAATTGCAAGCTTTCGAGACTACTCAGGTCTCTTCATCAGGCGAAGACTAATACACTAATACAAAATCTGAAGAATCACATATTTATACACAACAGGACACAGGAATAATGCAATAGGTAAGACAAGTGACGTGAAGCAGAACTGTCATTATGGCAGAGGGATGAACATAAATATTGGAACAGTTCATAGATAAGGAGTGAAAGTTTTATTGCCCTCTGATTGGAGTCTGCTATTGTGTTTTGATGCCCCTAGAAGGTCAGAGAAGCAGATTACTTAATTGATGTAGAATTGATGTATGCCCGGTCATAGCATGATGGATATGGAATTACTTGTATTAAAATCTAACTTCAAATCTGAGAAAGATAGAAAGGTTTGGGAATATAAACTTATGATGACCTTTGACACTCTTAGTGCTGGAATGAATATATCACACGGATTCATGTCTTTCTACATCAACTGAGGAATCGGCTTCTCTGACCTTCTAGGGGCATCAAAACACAATAGCAGACTCCAATCAGAGGGCAATAAAACTTTCACTCCTTATCTATGAACTGTTCCAATATTTATGTTCATCCCTCTGCCATAATGACAGTTCTGCTTCACGTCACTTGTCTTGCCTATTGCATTATTCCTGTATCCTGTTGTGTATAAATATGTGATTCTTCAGATTTTGTATTAGTCTTCACCTGATGAAGAGACCTGAGTAGTCTCGAAAGCTTGCAATTTGTTACCATCTTTTCAGTCAGCCATTAAAAGGTATCAACCACTGAGGACTCTCAACTCTAAATATTTTTCTATCTACTGGCTAACACGGTACGAAGATACACATCTTTCCTATATTAAAACATTTACAGTAAGACTAATTTGAGCCTCGAACTAAAATGGTTAAGGAGCCTTAAAAAAGCAGTGCCTCACCAGTACTCCTACCAGAATACCAACTGATCAGTCTTTAGTTAGATGTTCAATGAAAAAACTAGAATTTTTTTTGCTTCATGTTTTCATGTCATAAATAATAGACATGACAAAATGTTAGGCAAACTCCAACAAAACTTACATAACACGTGGGACCATTAAAAGAGAAGCTAGCCAAGATTTTCTAACTGTAAAGCAGGGATCACACATGTGAGGAATATGGCCGAGTCTCGCATGTTAATTCCCAGCACTGCCGCCGGCCTCAGGAGCGGAGCATGCGGCTCCATGTATTGCTGTGCAGCCGCACACTCCACTCCCGAGGTATGTGGTAGTGCCGGGAATTACCATGCTAGACTCAGTCGTGTTCCTCGCATGTGTGATCCCGGCCTAAGGGTTCACGTAAATCGTTATGAGCAAGGCGAGCTCGCGGCTTTCCCGACCAGAGCGCGAGAGCCTCAGAAATATATAAAGCTGAGACGATCAGGACGGGAGAGCCACGGACAGGAAGTCCATTGCGGTCCGAGATTGGAGCGATTTGCACTTCTGCCTGCATGAGGTCTTCTACATGGTTTGCTGTTACTTGTTGATTAGTGGAGGTCACAATGCCGGGTCCAGTGTGATCCTCAGTACAAAGCAGCTGAAGCTGACATTTAGGTATTGTAGCTTTGCTTTTCTTGCACAGAAGAGCTCCTCGCTACTATTAATCATTTTTATTTCTGGGCAATTTTTCATTTTTGCTCTTTCATTTATTTCTCGCTTTCTACCAAGACCCTTAACTTTTTAAAATTTTCATTGAAAGAGCTGTATCAGGGCTTGAGTTTCAGGTTTGCATGACACCATCCATTTTACCATTCGATGTACTGAAAACTAGTAAAAAAAAAAAAAAAAAAATACCAACTGGGATGAAACGGTGAAAAAAAATAGTTTCCATCATTTTTGGGAGGGTTTTGATTTCATTGTATTGTGAAAAAGACCTGGAAACATGATTTTCCCAGTCAGTGTAATTACGCAACAATTTACTTACCCAGTAAGAGATCAGGCCGTCTACTCAGGGACTTTTTTTTATTTCCATACATGTGGTTTTAAAAAGTTGTCATTTTTTTTCTTAGCTAGATATTCAAATAGTTTTTGCATCTTTCATTTGTGACAAAATACAACTTCATTTTCAAGTCGCTGTCCCTACTCGCTTTTATTTTTTAGCCGATATGGTGGGAAAATGAAGGAAAATTTGTGTCGCTTTTCAAATTATTTATTACTACAAAGGACTAATAAATACATTTAAAATGTTTTCTTCTTTCATAACAATTAATTTTTACATATCTCATTTCATATTTGTTTTTTAAGGAGGGTTGGGCGAGTGACTGATTTCTATTGTTACTTATTTTTATTTATGTCTTTTTCATTTACAGTATTTCACATATATGCCCTAATATAGTCAGAAGACATTTAAATATTTAAAATAATTTTGAACATTAAAACAAATCTTATTTTTCAGTTGATGAAGCTGTTTGAGGATTTTGTTAGTTTTTTTTTCGTGGCAAACTGAAGGTTTTACCGATACTGGAATGAATGAGGTTTTTATCGATTTTTATTGTTTTTTTTTAGGGGCCAGAAAAAAACTTTTTTTTTATAATTTTTTTTCTTCTTTTAACTCGTAGAGTAAATCTGTAATTCTATATTTTGAAAATAAGACTTTTACAGACACGCGATAAACCCAAAAATTTTTATTTTGTTCATACTTTACTTTTAATGCGGGAAAAGTGGGGTGAATCAAAACTATATATTAAAAAACTTTTTTTTTTTTTTAAACTTTACTAGGGACTTAAGCGCGATCATCTGATTTTTATACCCCTTGGGCCCCGTCCACACAAACAGTATTTGGTCAGTTTTTACCCCATATTTGTACCAAAAACCCGAGAGGAACAATCAGGAAAAGTATAAAAA
>JARQOD010000005.1:510373888-510509357 GCA_033576555.1 Oophaga sylvatica
TCACGGGGAAAACTGGTGGATGCTGTGTCACTGGGGCGGCAGCAGCCACAGAATCCCCACGTCCTCTCCCTGCTGAAACTCCACGGCCACGACCACGTGCCTTACTCCCTGCCTTCTTCATCTTGGTAGATTGATAAAGAAAGTCTGAAAAGTTATAAGGCCTAAGTGTGGTTATTCCGCAAAGACTGCAGTGAACACTGCACACAACTGTTCACTACCCAACGCGTCACAGCAGGAAGGCAGTCTGTGCGTCCAAACAAAGGCGCAAGCATACATGCACGTACCCTGTTTATAAAGCTATATAAAAAAAATTATGTAGTAGTGACGCACACTTTATTGAGGTACAGTATTACATGGCCATTCACCATCTGTGGCTATGCAGTCTCATCTATATATACCTTATCTATCCGTTGTCATGCTTGCAAGTCCACAGTCAGGCATAAATAGCAATTTGCACTATGCACTTTTTAAAGGTTATGTTTGTTAATAAAAATGATTATTGGCACATATTATGAGTATTACATGATGGAAATTGTATAATTTGTATAAACTGTTTAGTGACATTATTCAGCAAATGTAACATTTTATTAATGTCACAGATAACTTGTAATGCTGATGATGTTTTGAAGTCAGACATTCATTGTCTATACAATAAAAATGGTGTACATACTGTTACTTATCCATCATTAATGGATTCAGATATGTACTTGTATGCTTTTATGTACAACCGTATAGCAGATTCCTTAACTAATTTATTTTGTGGTTTGCATTGCTGTTAAACATGTTAATGTATGCGTTTATGTTTGTCAATTCTTTATTTATCTCGATATTTTTTTAACTGAAATCATCATCTTATGGTAGTAAAGCTTATCTTTCTCTTGTTTGGAGTATAGACATTTAAAATTGACACGTAACAAGGAAAATACTTGATCTACTATTTAAACATCCTCCTTGACCCTGGGCTCCAACACCGCCAGTTGTTGCCTAGAAGTGCTGTTAACACAGCCAACACTTGCTCCTGTGTTACTGGGGTTCAGTAACACCAGCTGTTCCCCTGCTGTGTGTACGTCAAAAAGTCCTGCTGCCTCCACCCTGTCCTCCTCTCATCCCTGGGCTCCAACACCGCCAGTTGTTGCCTGGAAGTGCTGTTAGCACAGTCAACACTTGCTCCTGTGTTACTGGGTTCAGTAATGTCAGCTGTTCCCCTGCTGTGTGTACGGCAAAAAGTCCTGCTGTCTCCACCCTGTTCTCTTCTCATCCCTGGGCTCCAACACCGCCAGTTGTTGCTCGGAAGTACTTGGCACGGGTACTGACTCCTGCCCAGCCTGGTTACAGCACGACAGCTGTTTCCTGGCAGTGTCAACGTCAATTAGCCTCCAATAAGTTGTCCTGTCATGTTGCATTCTGGTTAGCTGACTATATGGTGCCTGCAGTTTTGGTCATTCCTATGTGTGCTGTGGGATATGTAAATAAAGGCTGTTTCCGTTGTGACAATAGGACAAGCACCCACTGTAGGACTGTGTGATTCGGTTTCTGCGGACGGCTTGCGGCCTGTCAACTTACATTTTCATGGGTGCCTTATGGTACCCGTCCGGGTTCCAGTACCGTCAACTGGTTCTCCGCAGTGCCTTTGGCCTAGGTGCCTCCATCTCGGTATCCGAGTTCCAGCAACGTCTGCTGGTCCTTGGTAGTGCTTTGGAGCACAGGTACCTCCTGCTTAGTAACCGTGTCCCAGTAACGTCAGCTGGTCCTCGGTTGTGCCATTGGCTCTTTTCCTTCTGCTGCCCCTCCGGGTTCCAGCACAGTCAGCTGGTCCTCGTTACTTGCATTGGCTCTTGTACCTTCTGCTACCCGTCCGGGTTCCAGTACCGTCAACTGGTTCTCCGCAGTGCCTTTGGCCTAGGTGCCTCCATCTCGGTATCCGAGTTCCAGCAACGTCTGCTGGTCCTTGGTAGTGCTTTGGAGCACAGGTACCTCCTGCTTAGTAACCATGTCCCAGTAACGTCAGCTGGTCCTCGGTTGTGCCATTGGCTCTTTTCCTTCTGCTGCCCCTCCGGGTTCCAGCACAGTTAGCTGGTCCTCGTTACTTGCATTGGCTCTTGTACCTTGTGGTACATTTACAAATTGAAGATTTTTTCAATGTTTTTTTGGGAAATCACTCTGGATCTCCAACAATGAAGACGACGACCCTGATGACCACCCCGAAGAAGATGACCACCACAAGGACGACGAGCATCAAGCCAACCAGCCTGAACACCATCACAAAGAAGAAATAAAAGATTACCCAAAAGAAGATCACCAACAGGACAAAGAAGGTTAAGACAAACTACAAGATACAGAACAAGAGACAGAAGAACAATAAGCAGAAGATCAAAAAGCAGAAGAACATGAAGTATAAGACCAAAATGAAGAGTAAAATATATGCTCTAAATTATAAGCAGAAAAAGACTAAGCAGTGTATGGGGGTGAGTCCGTTCCTCCTCGTGGTGCCCCTGGAAAATGCCTGCTGCTGCAGGCTAAACTGAACACGGACAAATACTGTTGTAATTTAAATCTTTTGTGACAGCAAGAACGGAAGGATGAAAAATTCATACTTTTACAGATTACAAGTACAGGAATCTCTGTCACAAATAAGAATATGATGAAGAAGATGAAGATGAAGTAGAATATGAAGAAGAATAATAGATTAATAAGAACAATATGAGTAATGTTAACAAAAAGATGAATAGCAAGAAGTTTAAGAAGAAGATAAAGAAGGTGAAGATGAAGAATAATTTGATGAAAAAGATGATGCTGCTGAAGATTATGAAGGAGAAAGTGTGTCAAAAGTTAAAAAGGTGAAGAGCATGGAAGTTGTGAAATATACATATTTGCCAAAATAGAAAAAACGTTAACAACATTGTCAATTTCTTCGTCAATCCGAACATCTTTAAAAAAAAATATTTATGCTATTCCATTTGATTAGGTTAAACATCTATGCCTTTAATGTCTCCTCAACCTTCCACAATACATTCTACATTACTCTTTGTTGTTTTCATTCATGTACAATTAACCAACAAGGCAAGAATGGTTTTTTTTTTATTCCGATATTTTGTTCCCATAGACTTACATTGGATTTCCGGTATCGGTATCGGGTATCGCCGATATTTTTTGGGTATCGGCGATACAATTCCGATTACGATACTTTTGGATATCGGAAAGTATCGCTCAACTCTAATTGAGACCCCTTTAAATTTTTCGCTCTTTGTTTCATTGCAGCCATTTGGTAAATTCAAAAAAGTTCATTTTTTCTCATTAATGTACACTCTGCACCCTATCGTGACTGATAAAAACCAGAAATGTTTTTATGTGAATTGATGACATCAATATATTTCACATGAGGAATTTACCTTTAATATGGAATTATGGGTGTTACATACACTGACTATATTTTTCAACTATACTTGCGATTATACCTATATATATATATATATATATATATATATGGACGTTGCTATGGTATCCCTGCTATGTTCCAATTCATGTGGTGACTTATGTATGTCACTTTATTCAGCTCCCTTGCTACCATTGATAGTATTATTTTTAATCAATAAAGTTGTAATTTTCTGAATATGGACTTTTTGCACTGTTTTTTCTGTGGTTTTTTTAATGCTATGCATGCAGTGTGTCTTATATAGTCTAGTGAGAGTGAGTTGTCCCCATATAGACATTACATATACACTTGTTGTTATTATGTTATTCTATTTAAGTGTCATCCTGCTTTCCTACTTTAGCTGTGTGCTTAGGGTCATTGTCTTGTTGGAAGGTGAACCTTTGGCCAAGTCTGAGGTCCAGAGCATTCTGGAAGAGGTTTTCATCCAGGATATCTCTGTACTTGGCCGCATTCATGTTTCCTTCAATTGCAACCAGTCATCCTGTCCCTGCAGCTGAAAAACACCCCCATAGCATGATGCTGCCACCACCATGTTTCACTGTTGGGATTGTATTGGGCAGGTGATGAGCAGTGCCTGGTTTTCTCCACACATACCGCTTAGAATCATCACCAAAAAGTTATATCTTCATCTCATCAGACCAGAGAATCTTATTTCTCATAGTCTGGGAGTCCTTCATGTGTTTTTTAGCCAACTCTATGCGGGCTTTCATATGTCTGTCAATGAGGATAGGCTTCCGTCAGGCCACTCTGCCATAAAGGCCCGACTGGTGGAGGGCTACAGTGATAGTTGACTTTGTGGAACTTTCTCCCATCTCCCTACTGCATCTGTGGAGCTCGGCCACAGTGATCTTGGGGTTCTTCTTTACCTCTCTCACCAAAGCTCTTCGTGGGGATTGCTCAATTTGGCTGCACAGTCAGGTTTATTCTGGTGGTCCCAAACTTCTTAAATTTAAGGATTATGGAGGCCACTGTGCTCTTAGGAACCTTGAGTACTGCAGAAGTTCTTTTGTAACCTTGGCCAGATCTGTGCCTTGCCACAGTTCTTGTTTCTGAGCTCCTTGGCCAGTTCCTTTGACCTCATGATTCTCATTTGGTCTGACATGCACTGTGAGCTGTGAGGTCTTATATAGACAGGTGTGTGCCTTTACAAATCAAGTCTTATCAGTTTAATTAAACACAGCTGGACTCCAATAACAAAGTAGAACCATCTCAAGGAGGATCACAAGGAAATGGACAGCATGTGACTTAAATATGAGTGTCTGAGCAAAGGGTCTGAATACTTATGACCATGTGATATTTCAGTTTTTCTTTTTTAATAAATTTGCAAAAACTTCTACGTTTGGTTTTTTTTCAGGCAAGATGGGGTGCAGAGTGTACATTAATGAGTAAAAAAAAATAATTTTTTTGAATTTACCAAATGGCTGCAATGAAACATAGTGAAAAATGTAAAGGTGTCTGAATACTTTCTGTACCCACTGTATGTAGGTAACTTTTTCATAGCTAATGTACCATATATATTTTGGGGGCTTGACAACCCCTTCAGCCTATTATCCCTTAATTGTTAATGGCCAGGTATACAGAAGAGACCTAAATTCATTGTAGAAACAGTGCAAATACTTATTTAGAGTTTTGGAAATAATTATTGCAGCCTCCTTTTGCAATATTGGTTCGGCCTCCTGACAGATAAGAGAATCACTAGCATAAACTAATTATGTGGGCAATCACAAATACAAACAGGGACCCGGCGTCCGGAATTATTAATATGGTACAAAAAAGGATTTAAATATAATTGTTTAATCACTGCAAAATAAATCCACACCTAACCTGACAGATCTGAAAGTTCACCTGCAATTTTGCAGCTAAATTAGATTTTTAATGTGAGGTTCGCTGCATCCCAGCCACACGCCCTGTATATTATATTAGAACATCAACTCTTACCGCTCCGATATTCTGCTTAATTAACTTTATATAAACTATTTTACTCTTACAATAGCAAATAAAAAAGGATTTATTGGCAATATAGATCCAAAATTGGCTTCATAACCAGAACTTCTATCATCCAAATTACAAGGAGGCGATAAAACCAGCTGAATCCTGGCAGTCTAGACATGGTTTTGGCACACTGCTTAGTGAGTCAATGACTAACCTGCAGAAAGATAAAGGAAAGCGATACATTATTAAAAGGGACACGGCACACCCAATATGAGACTTTAAGGGGTTATCATTTTAAGTCTCATATGGGTGTGCGCTATCCCTTTTAATAATGTACTGGAAAATCCCAGCCTAATCAATTCAGGAACCCTAATTAAAAAATTTTTTTTTAAAAAAAAAAGTAGGAACTAATCCTACCGGTAATGTTGTTTCCAGGAGTCCATCATGACAGCACCACCAGGAGGTTGTCCTTCATATCCTTGATAGGGACAGGAACACAGAAGAGGTTAAATAGCCCCTCCCCATCTCCACCCTTCAGTGATTTTCCAAGTACCACACCAGGATGGATGCAACACAATTTTATTGAATTCTCTACTACAATGTTAATGACACATCATAGTTAAACAATGCAAGGGGGGGTATATAAGGGGTGCTGTCATGATGGACTCCTGGAAACAACATTACCGGTAGGATTAATTCCTACTTTCCAGGACGTCCCTCCTGACAGCACCGCCAGGAGAAGTACCAAATAACTCCTCTTTAGGGTGGGACTACTGCTGTAAGGTTCTGTGTACATGTTCCTGAAACTCAGTTTGTTCGTCAGCCATTTTACTTTCTGTCTTGCTGCAGCTATCTTGCCCTCAGTCAAAATGGAGTTTCCAGCTTGCATGTTCCCGCCCTGATTCTCTCCTTTTGCTTCTTAAGCAGCCACAGCTGAGCAATCAGTGCTTCAGAATCTAGCCTGCAGTGAACCTGTGACCTGACTCCTAAAGCCTTGGACCTTGTACTCCAGCTATTCCTACTGAGGAACTCTGAAGCACTTGTGGACTCTGGAACCCTGCTCTTTGAAAGACCCACGTTTGCATGGACTTACGGTAACAGAGAAGAAGATCCTGAACCTGTTGTGGAGAGTGATTGCTGAGCTTAGATTACTCTGGCCTGCTGTGTCTCCTGCTTCTGTGTCTGCAAACTGTGTGACTATTTTTGCCAACTTGTATGAAGTAATACAAGACTTTCTATATCAAACCTGTGTCTCATGTATTTTCATCGCACCCAAGCACAAGACGCTATATGAACTGTACTACATACATTACAACTGCTTGGAGAACTTTTCTCCCATAGGCCGTCTGTTGATTTGACAGAACGTCCAATCTATAATGTTTACTAAACGTATTTATGTTGGACCAGGTTGCGGCTTTGCAAATCTGGTCCATAGAAGCTCCTGCTCGCTCTGCCCAAGACGCCGAGATTGCTCTCAGCGAGTGGGCTCTAAGACTCTCTGGCGGAGTTTTTCCTGCCGAGGTGTATGCTGCAGTAATGGTTAATTTTAGCCATCTAGCCAAGGTGGCTTTTGATGCTTTCTTCCCTTTATTTCTGCCCGCCATTTGTATAAAAAGGTTTGAGTCTATTCTCCAATCTTCTGTCAGTTTGAGATACTGTAGGACTGTCCTTCTGACGTCCAAGGAATGGAGCGAGCGTTCCTTCTCATTTCTATAGTTCTGGCAGAAGGTGGGAAGTATTATCTCCTGATTTCTGTGAAAGTCTGTTACCACCTTTGGAAGAAAGGTTGGGTCCAGTTTCAAAATTATACAGTCTTCCTGGATCTTTAGGTATGGGTCTCTCATGGAGAGAGCCTGGATCTCTCCTATACGTCTGGCTGAGGTTATTGCTACCAGAAAAACTGTTTTAAGCGTTATTGATCTGAGGTCTGCCTGGTTTAGTGGTTCGTAAGGGGTCTTCCTTAGCTCATTCAGTACTAGAGTGAGGTCCCATGGTGGAACGGAACTACGTATTGTGGGTCTCATGCATTATGTAGCTCTAATAAATCTTGACACCCAAGGATGGTCCGCTAATGGGTAATCAAAAAAGGACCCTAGTGCTGAGATTTGTACCTTCAACGTACTAGGTTTTAGACCCTTATCGAATCCTGCCTGTAGAAAGTCTAGGACTTTAGGAATATCTGGGTCCTCAGTAAGGGATACTGGTTTCGCATAGTGTGAACAAAATTTCTTCCAGACCTTGAGGTATATAGATGAGGAAACAAGCTTTCTGCTTTTCTGTAGAGTAGTTATAACTGATTCAGATAAGCCCCTAAATCTCAGGATCTCTTTTTCAGGATCCAAGCTGAAAGCGCTAAGAACTGTAGGTTCTGATGGACGAGAGGGCCCTGCGTCAAGAGGTCCCGCTGTAATGGAAGATGGATCGGGTCTTCTAACGCCATCTGCTTTAGTACCGGGAACCAGCTTCTTTTGGGCCAGTATGGCACTATCAGGATAACTGCCGTATGACTCTCCTGAATCTTTCGTAGTACTCTTGGTATCAAGGGTAGTGGTGGGAAGGCATATGCTAGCTCTGTATCCCAATCCTGCGCTAGGGCATCTATCGCTGTTGGGTTGTCTTTTGGATCTAGCGAGAAGAAGCGCTCTGTTTTTGTATTTGTCTTTGAGGCGAATAAGTCTATCTCGGGAAACCCCCACATACTGGTCAGTTGTGTAAATACTTCCTGATTTAGAACCCATTCCACTGGTTGTATTTTTTGTCTGCTGAGGAAGTCTGCTATCTGATTGTTTTCGCCTTTTAGGTATACTGCCGTCAGAGATTTTAAATTTATTTCTGCCCAGGCGAATATTTCCTCTGAAATACTCTGTAGGTGATGGTGTCTCGGACCTCCCTGGTGCCGTAGAAAGGATACTGTAGTTGAATTGTCGGAGAATACTTTGACGTGACGGTTGAACAGCTGTCTCTGGCATCTCCTGATCGTCTCCCAGACTGCTTTGAGCTCTCTGCAGTTTGATGAGCTGTTGCGCATCGCACCGGGCCATGTTCCTTGGAGGTAACGTTCCTCTACATGGGCTCCCCAGCCGCTGAGACTTGCATCTGTGGTGATGTTTATGCAGGGGGATACTCTCCACGGTTTTCCGTGGTTTAAATTTGATACGTCGGTCCACCATGTTAGGGATCGCCTTACTTCTGCTGACAATTTTATTCTGTTGTCCAATGATGAATCTTTCCCGTCCCATATCCGGAGGATTTCTCTCTGTAACGTCCTTGAGTGAAATTGACTCCACTGGACGCTTGCTATGCATGAACTCATTAAGCCTAGCATTCTCATGGCCTTTCTGATTGTGGTGTATTTTGTTCTTGTAGGATATGGGCTTCCTGTTGGACTGTTGTCTGTTTGTGGGGAGGAAGGAAAGAGTGTTCTTGGACTGAGTCCAGAATAACTCCCAGAAATATTTTTCTACTTTCTGGTTCTAGACTGGATTTTTTTTAGATTTATAACCCAACCTAGATCTTCTAGAAGAGATCTGGTTTCTCTGAGGTATTCCTCCATCTGCTGGTGCGAATCCGCCACTAACAACAGGTCGTCCAGGTATGGAATTATGAGGACGTTTTTTGTTCTTAGAAAGGCCATTGCCTCTGCTATGATCTTGGTAAATATACGAGGTGCTGAAGAGAGGCCGAATGGTAGGCAACAGAATTGGAAGTGACGTATTTTTCCTCTGTCTTTTATTGCGAACCTCAGGTATTTTTGATGTGCTGCATGGATGGGCACATGATAATATGCGCTTTTGAGATCTAGTGTGCACATCACTGAGTTTTCTCTTATTAGCGGTATGGCAGACTGAAGTGTTTCCATTTTGAAAAGTTTGTAGGCCACCCATTTGTTTAGGGGTTTTAGATTTATGATTGTCCTGTATTCTCCTCCTGGTTTCTTTATAGAGAACAGGCTGGAGTAATGGCCCTGAAACTGTTGTGATTGGGGCACCGGTATTATGGCTTTTAACTCTCTGAGCTCCTGTATATCCGCGACCAGCCTTTGGTGGACCGCCGGGGATTGGCTCTGAGTTAGGCAAAATCTTCGGGGGGGAGGCTGGGTGAATTCCACCTTGTATCCGAGCGCGACTGTGCTCAGGATCCATTGATTTTTTGTGATCTGTTTCCATCGATCTATGAAGTTTTGGAGCCTCCCCCCAATTTGTCTGGCGTCATTGTCTACCTGACCCAGTTCCCTGGTCCCGAAAGGAGCCTCTACCTCTGCCGCCCTTAGGGTAACTCCACCTTCCGGTTTTACCCTTGCCCCTGTAGTCCTGTCTTGGGTGAGATCGGGTTTTATGAAAGGCTGGCATTCTTTTTTGTTTTTGCTCCGGGAAACCTTTCTTTTTATCGGACGCTTTGTCCAATAATTCATCTAATACCGGACCGAACACTTGCAGCCCTGAAAACGGTATTGAGCAGAGTTTATTTTTCGACTGTGTGTCCCCTACCCATGATCGTAACCACAGCGCACGTCGTGCTGCGTTGGATAATGCGTTATTTCTAGCCGCAAAGCGGACTGTCTCTGCAGACGTATCTGCTATAAACTCTGTTGCCATTTTAAGTAATGGTAAAGTTTTTATAATTTCCTCTCTGGGGGTTTTGTTGGAGATTTGTTTTTCCAATACTTCTACCCAACGAGACATTGATCTCGCCACCGAAGTAGCTGCTATGTTGGTCTTCATGACTGATGCCGATGCCTCCCATGCTTTTTTAAGGAGGTCTTCCGCTCTCCTATCCATTGGCTCTTTAAGGCCTGAGGAGTCTTCAAATGGAATGGCGTTTTTTTTTCGATACTTTAGCTAGAGGTATGTAAATTTTAGGTATAGATTCCCAGATTTTAGTATCTTCTGGGTTAAACGGGAGGCAAAACTTAAATTCTTTCGGAATTACAAGCTTTTTGGCAACATCCTCCCATTCTTCCAATATCATGGCCGTGATATGTTTGTTCACCGGGAACACCCTGCTTCTTTTAGCCCTCAGGCCCCCAAACATCTCGTCCTGGACGGTTAGCGGCTCTGAGGATTCCTCTATTTTCATGGTGTCCCTAACCGCCTGCAATAAGGTATCCGTATTTTCTGAGGAAAATAAATATCTCTTCCTCTCTTCCGTGGGAAATTTTAAGGGGACTTCAGCCTCACTTGGCTCGGAGTCCGAGTAGTGCGACATTTCTCCCTCTTCCGAGCTAGGGTCCATGTCCCATCTAGGTCTCTTGGGTGAGGGAGGCTGACTTGGCGTCAGCGAGGATACGATCGCTTGAACCTCTTCTTTAATCATGGCGCGTATATTTGCTAATAAAGAGTCCTGCTCCTTTTGAAGCATTTTAGCCACGCATGTGTCGCATAACGTTTTTACGTCTGTTGCGGGAATTTTGGTCGAGCATAACGGGCACTTGTTATATCTTTTCCTGGCTGCTGACGTGGTTTGCTTGGGAGTCTCCTTGTCCTAAAAGCAATGTAACATGAGAGTCCTGTAGCTATCTGAATTAGCCCAGCTGAACAGACCCCTAATTACCCACTTACGTGGTCCATGGTTAGCTCTAAGGATTGGACGTCCGGGCGACTAGCACTCTCCATGTTCACTATGTCAGTGTGTGCTGTCAGGCGTCCGTCTTAAGAAGTCTGCCTTACCCGGCTTCAAGACATCTGATTCGTCCTCCTTCCGAGCTCAGCTTTTGGTAATCGGGCGCTTGTGTGCATACCCTCTGGAGCACACCTGGGAATCTGCGCCCTCGGTCGGCGTCTCCTCCGTCGGCGTCCCCCTGTACTATGGAGCTCAGAGCCTCTGGCTCCGCCCCCGGAAGTGGTCATTGGCGCATCTCCTGTGACGCGGCACGCCGGAAGTGACGGGGACGCCTGGGAGAGCGACCGTGCCGGTCCGACCGGAATCCAGCGGTCCCTGCTACTGGGATGCCGCTGCAGCAGCTGCGGAGCAGGAGCCCTTTGCCTGGGCCTGCTGCCGACGCCGGGAGCAAGCAGCTCGACCGGACCGCTGAGGGACCTCTCCCGGTATCAGCGGTCTGAGGCCCACGACGAGCCCCCTCTAGACTCCGGAGCCTCTTAGGAGAGGACGGAGTTTCCTCTGCCCTGGGAGCAGTCCGCTCAACCAGGTAAAAACTTCTGCACCGCTGTGCTTTTCTTCTGCGTCTGTCCCTGATAGGGACAGGAAAACACTGAAGGGTGGAGGTGGGGAGGGGCTATTTAACCTCTTCTGTGTTCCTGTCCCTATCAAGGATATGAAGGACAACCTCCTGGCGGTGCTGTCAGGAGGGACGTCCTGGAAAATAACAACAGTGTATTCTCCCCTTCTGTTCCCGGAGAGTGACACGCTTGTTTTGGTGAAGTTAGTAAAGGCAGCAGATCATTGACTGCCGCCCGTATGTGATACAGAAAGTCCCTTCATTCTCCGGGAACAGCAGCACTGACATCGCGGGAACAACGGCACAGCAGGAGGCGAGACATTGTTTGTATTTTTCATTAGGGTCTTAAATTAAGTTGGGGTTGTCCAATAGTGAACAACGCCTTTAAGGCCCACATACACATTAGAGAGCTGTCGGGCAATCACTCCTGGGTTCTCCAAGAAAGGGTTGCCGCCAAACTGTTTTGGCAGTGGCTTATCACCCGGAGAGAAAAATGGATTGGTTACTAGAAATCCAAAGTGCCGGATCCTTCGCTCCCCTGAGACCATCTACCGGGTACAGTTGGGACGCCGCCATGCACATTAGACTGTCAGGCGATCCAGGTGACGTCAACGAGTTCAGTAGACTTCAGTCTAAGTGTTTGGGCTCCTTTATCCCATAAAAAGTCAGTGGCAGCAAAAATTGTAACAATCGGACATGCTGTGGATTTCAAATTTCCACTACAGATTTTTTTCTGCAACGTGTTGATGGAATTTTTTACAAAAAGGAGATTTTTGTGTACTCACCGTAAAATCCTTTTCTCCGAGACACTCATTGGGGGACACACAGACCGTGGGTATATGCTGCTGCCACTAGGAGGACACTAAGCAAATCATTAAGCACAAAAGATTAGCTCCTCCTTCTGCAGTATATACCTCCTGTTGGCTCACTCATGAACCAGTTCGGTACCAAAGCAGTAGGAGCTCATAACAATAATGCAATATGTCAACAAATCAAAATAGACAAATGCAAATAAACAACGAGGCTTCAAACTCAAAAAAGGGTGGGAGCTGTGTCCCCCAATGAGTGTCTCGGAGAAAAGGATTTTATGGTGAGTACACAAAAATCTCCTTTTCTCCTTCGCCTCATTGGGGGACACACAGACCGTGGGACGTCCCAAAGCAGTTCCTGGGTGGGAAGCCATCAATAGATGGAGCCTCGTAAAACTTATGCATAAAATAAAACGCATAACTAGTCAATATACAACTTACAGATGCGCAACAGCTGATTGCAGAATCTTTCTGCCAAATGCCGCATCTGAAGAAACTTGAGCATGAATTTGATAATGCTTGACGAAAGTATGAAGACTGGACCAAGTCGCAGCCTTGCACACTTGCTGTGCCGAAGCCTGGTGCCGAATGGCCCAGGAGGCCCCCACAGATCGAGTGGAGTGTGCCTTAATCCCAGCCGGGATAGGCTGACCTTTGACACGATATGCCTCTTGGATCGCAGAGCGAATCCATCTGGCTAACGTGGCCTTGGAAGCAGGAAGACCCTGTCTGCGTCCTTCCGGAAGCACAAACAGAGCGTCCGATTTTCGGAAAGATGCCGTCCTTGAAATGTACCTTTGGAGAGCTCTCACCAAATCCAAGGTGTGAAGAGCCTTTTCAATACGGTGAACCGGTGCCGGACAGAATGAGGGTAAAACTATCTCCTCATTGATATGGAAATCCGAAACGACTTTAGGCGTGAAAGAAGGAGAAGTTCTAAGAACTACCTTGTCCTGGTGAAAAATGAGGAAAGGAGATTTACAAGATAAAGCTGCCAACTCTGATACCCTTCTGATAGAGGTAATTGCCACTAAGAAGACAACCTTCCAGGAGAGAAGTGATAAAGACACTTCAGACAGAGGTTCGAAAGGTGATTCCTGTAAAGCACGGAGGACCAAATTAAGATCCCAAGGCTCTAAAGGCCTCTTGTAAGGAGGAACAAGATGTGACACTCCTTGGATAAAAGTCCTGACCTGAGGCTTAACTGCGATCCGTCGTTGGAAAAGGACGGACAAAGCAGAAATCTGCCCCTTGAGGGAAGAAAGAGCTAATCCCGAGTCCATTCCTGTTTGAAGAAACTCTAGAATGACAGGGATAGAAAAAACCAAAGGGGAACGACCCCTATCCTTACACCAGGAAAAGAATGTCTTCCAGACCCGACGATAAATGCGGGCGGAAGCGGTTTTCTGGCATTAACCATTGTTGAAACAACCTTGTGAGAGAAACCAGCCTGACCTAGGATCCAGGCTTCAATGGCTCTACCATCAAATTCAGAACCCTCGAATTGTGATGGTAAATTGGACCCTGTGACAGAAGATCCGGATGATCGGGTAATCTCCCGGGAACGTCTGCGACTAGCCGTACTAGTCCTGCCTACCACTGGTGGCAAGACTAATCCGGAGCGACTAGAATGAGAGGAACACCCTCCGCCTTGATCGTCCGAATCACCCTGGGGATTAATGGAAGGAGTGGGGAGATGTATGGAAGGCGAAATTGATTTCAAGGGAGAACTAATGCATCCAAGCCGATGGCTAATGGATTGCGGAATTGACTTAGGAAAATCTGAACCCTGGCATTCAATCTGCGTGCCATGAGATTCACATCCTGTATGCCCCAATGCTGGCAAATGAACTGTTTTAGAGCTAACCTGATAGCTCTGAATTCCAGGATGTTGATTAGAAGAAGAGTCTCTGGAGGAGACCCTCGGCTCTGAGCCGTGCGATGGAGGAACACTGCTCCCTATCCGAGGAGAGTGGCCACCACCAGCCAATGGACTGGCAGAAAACCCTTCCCTTGATTCAGGGATAAAGTTCTTGTCCATTGTTTTAAGGAGCTTCTGACTGTGTGAAACAGACGGAAGCGGAGACTTAAAGACGCGGGACTCCTGTCCCAAAACAAAATTAGCTCCAATTGGAGAAAATGAAGCAAAGGCATTACGAGATCCTTGGACCTGGGGGACGTGACTGAAAGAGATATGTTGGGGGGAGGAATAAATATTCGATCTTGTAGCTGGAGTGTACAAGATCGAGGACCCCTACCTCTTAAAACAAGCGTAGGCAGCCGCCTACCCTGCCTGAGTCCCTCGTCCCCGGCCAGGAGTCATTGGGAGGACTGCTTTCGAACAGAGGAATTCCTATTCTCTGTCTGAGAGAATCTGTTTCTCCAGGGTTGAGAGGACTTAGATGATGGTTGCGAACCCCTGTCACTGTGAGATGAACGGGGTGCTCGAGCCGAAGTCGAAGTGGCGGACCAATTAGAGGAGCCACGAAAAAGGCCGGGAATGACCTTGGTATTGATACCGAAAAGATCGATTAATTCTGCGCTGCGGAAGAAATTTGCTCTTGCCGCCAGTGGCGTCAGAAATAATCTGATCAAGACGGTCTCCAAAGAGACGTCCTGACAGATAGGGCAATGAAGTTAAAGTTCTCTTTGAAGCAGCGTCAGCACTCCACTCACGAAGCCATAGAGACCTCCGAATGGCGATAGCATTGGCGGCTGTGCTAGCAGCACAATTGGCTGCATCTAGGGACGCCTGAACCATGTAGTCACCTGCCCGAGTAATCTGATAAGCAGATTACGATGCCTCGGGTGAAAGAGAGATCTCGCTAGATATTTTAACCAAGTTCTCAATCCAGGCGACCATGGCCCCAGCTACCCAAGTGGCCGCAAAAGAAGGCAAAAGAGAAGCTCCAGCCGCCTCAAAGACAGATCTAGCAAGGCTGTCAATCTGTTTATCAGACTGGTTCCTAATGGATGAACCATCTGATACAGAGAGCAGGGTCCTTGAAGCTAAGCGAGATACTGGAGGATCTACTACTGGAGACTCAGACCACTCCTTCACTACAGTTGTTGAAAATGGATAACGAGCCTTCAGAGACTTCAGCAGATGAAGAGAAAAAAGGGAAAAATCCAGCGTGGAGCAGAAATAGTTTAAAAAATTTAATTCTTTAATAAATGTGATTAAAAATAAACAGCAATACTTAAGCAGTACAGGTCCACAAAAATGTAGCAGAGCGATCAACGCGTTTCGACGTTAAGTCTTTCTCAAGATCTAACTCTGACTGAGGCTAAGCGTTATTTATAATAGTAACGCACTACACCTGGGGAAGAAGTGAAGATATATGTGCAACGTGAACATTGGGGTAAGCTGACATCGTCTGTTTCTTCAGAGACTTCAGCCCTGAAAAACGTCTATCTGGACGCTCCCTATGTCCCTGAACAATCTCCGTGAATTCAGGGTGATTACTAAACACCTTGTGAACACGGTTAACTCTTTTGAAAGAGATAGGATGGCTTGGTTGAGATCCTGGTTCCTCCTCTAATTTGAGGATCTTATTAATTGCCTCAATGAGAGAATCTAACGATTCCTGAAATTCTGGCGAGTTGGGGTCATCACCAATATCCGACTCATATTCAGAATCATGATCCTTATGGTATCTGGGAGAGAGGGAGTGAGAACGTGAGCTCGCCGATGCTGAACCGCTAGATGGATTGGGAGATATATGATGGCGGCGTTTTCTGGACAACCGCCTTGCGGACCTAGAAGGTCGGCCCCTATCAGATAAATTCTCTCTAAATACTAACGGCTCCCTTTCTGGAAAAGGGACGTCCTGGGTAGAAGAGGAGCCGCGGAAGGAATCCAAAGCCTTAGTCAGAGAATCCATGGAGTGTGCCAGAAAATCTGGCCACCCTGAAGGACCAGGCTTTATAGGATCAGGAATAGGCAAAGACTCCTGAACCATTGTAGGGGGCTCCTGAGCGGGAGGAACACTGGGCTCTTGGGCACATGATGAACATAATTGAGACCCCCACATTGAAGGTAGTGAAGCATTGCATGTAATGCAGGCAGTATACACCACAGTATAGCCCTTGTTAGCCTTCTTTGTCTCCTTTAATTGTGACATATTAATGTAATTTAAGAGCCTGCTGCAGCAGAAGGGGTTAATTGCTGTGCCGACCCGGTAACAGCAAACACTCACCCAGGTCCCGTGTGCACCAGCCAGGAGGATACTGACGACTGCCAGCGCTGCTCCTCAAAAAAGATGGCGTCCGAGATCTTTATATCAGCGCTTCTCGTGATACACGAGGAGAGTCAGAGGAAGTGGGAGGAGAGGGGGCGGGAACCTGAGAGAGACCACGTGATCTAACGCTGGCCAATAGCGTTATAGATGGGCGAAGCCCTTCGGCCCGCCCCTTCCCCTGAGGCCTATCCCGGCCTGAAGCCGGGGACTAAATTTAAAAAATGCGGCCTACACCGGCCCGAAGCCGGGGCCTAAATTTTTTATTTTTTTTTTGCGGCCTACCCCGGAACCGAAGCCGGGGAGTAAATTTAAGGCCGCGGCGCGAATCTAGTGCTAGCGACGCAGTGCAATTATGGCGCTAGTGGCGCGGCACCAAGACACGGCGGCGCAATACTGCTGCAGCCTCAATACCACGCCAAAGCGGTTGCTGCGCCATGAAAAATCGCCTTCCTGATATACTCACTGCGGGGCGAAGATGGATTACAGCAATTATGGCCATACCTTCTCAATCCACCATCCCCTTTCATTAGGGGGGTGGAGAGGGGAACTCTCATGCGATCCGACCGCCACTGTTTCAGGAAAGATGAGCGGGATATTCACACCTGGTGCCACGTAAGTCCATCAACCACATCGTGGGATATCTCATGGGGAGAGCGGCCCATGTCAGGGAACTGTTGCCCCATGGTAGCGTGGCAGGAGGGATTCGTGGAGGCGACACTCGCACGATGCCGCCTGTTGTTGGTTTTTGGGAGATCGTGACTTTTCGTACAAGTCCCGTCGCCCATCCATGCGTGAAGAAAGAAAAATAAAAAAGTGGGGTCTGAGAGCAGACCCTAGTGCCTCCTACAGACACTAAGCAAGAACTGGTTCATGAGTGAGCCAACAGGAGGTATATACTGCAGGAGGAGGAGCTAATCTTTTGTGCTTAATGATTTGCTTAGTGTCCTAGTGGCAGCAGCATATACCCACGGTCTGTGTGTCCCCCAATGAGGCGAAGGAGAAATATATCTTTGGTAAGGTAATACTGGACTGATTTTCAGCACACAAATTCATAGCAGATAACACACTGTACTTAAGTCCCGGTATGACGCATCCATACAGTTTACCCTGGTGATGTAAAAGACGCACAAGCACATGATTCTTTATAGTAAAAGTAAAGCAACAAATGGTGTCTTTTTTTCCACTATGGAGCTAATCAAGAATCTGCTGCAAAATTTTTGATATGGCATTTGGAGTAAATTCTGCTTCAAAAAACAAATAAAATCATTTCAAATACCCTTTGAAAAAGAGTTACATGGTTAATACGGTTACAAAAAAAAGACAAATGTCCACCAAGTTCCACCTTTGAATTACCTGTACTTTTAAACACAAACCATGCTTCCATGAATTTTTATTATAAGTAAAAAAAAACAGCAAAATTTTAATTTTTGGGGCACTTCTGCTTGAAAAACACTCCAAATTCGACTACTGAATGAATCAGCAAAAAATGCTCATCACACAAAAATACAGGTCAAAATCCATATCAAAATCCTTTTTTTTTTTTTTTTAACTATTTGTGGAGTTTTAAGCCTGAAAACCCCACTTTAAGAAAACTCCATGTGAACAAACCCTTAAAATGGATTTTGATGTTATATTCACTGCAGATTTCACTTTAAGGGCGCAGTCAGACGGCCATATAAGTAGGACAGAGATTGGATTGCAATGCATGGACTGGCTGACCCGAGAGTGACAGCTGCATAAAAATACATGAAGCGGTCATGCTCGGGTGGGTAGAGCCACCGGCCAGTCCGTACATTGCAGTCCGATTGATATGGCCGTCTGGCTATACCCTTACACAGTGAAGGGGGGAAATCCTGCCTACAGATATCAGGGTACGCTAGGGGAGTTTCACAACGGCTGAAGCACCACAGGTTACTGACCCCCAGCAGGGAGAAGTTATGCAAAATACATAGACTTGGGCATTTATATTATTGGAAGATCAGACTATATTGGAATTTCGCCCATGTCCTGAATATTTGGGAAAATGTATAGCGCAACCTGCTCAGCAATGTAATAATCCCATCCACCTCTAGTCTCTGTATATAGACAGATACTCACAACCCACGCATGACTGGGATGGATAGACCCCTTCATGGTGGATCATGGGTATGCAGCATAACATTGCATTTCATGTGTCGGTGTTAAGAGTCACATGGGGTTAAAAGAGGACCCTATATTTGTGAAATGAAGTGCCTTTAAATTGCCGGGCAGTTTTCCAACGCTCACAGCAAATTTTCAAGAAAGGTGCATGTCATTCGGCTTAACATCTCCATTTCACCCTGTACTATCAAATGTTCTTTTGTTACACACGGTATCTGGACTTGCTGTGTTGTTTTAAGGAAAACTTCTGCTTATACAGTGAAAGCTTAAATTCATCAGTTCATATAAAGGTGTATAGATTCCACTCACTCATCGAGCTCATCCTCTTCCTGTCTGGCTTTGTTAGCGTAGAGGTATTTGGTCATATCCACAGGTCTGGCATTCTTCCTCTTTGCTGGCTGTGGAGGGGATTCCTTATGCAGTTCAATAGCCAGGTCAGGCCCCGGATCTGGCTCATCAAACGGGTTCTGGTAAGTTGTGGGCTCAGGGTCTTGAAATGGGTTATAATCATCAAATGGCTCCTCCACTTTTAAAGGGGTTTTCTCAACAGTAATATCTTAAAAAAAAAATTTAAAAAATTACATGTACACAATAAAATTATACAGTTCAATTAATTCTGGAAAATCCTACCACCCAATACACTGATTAGACATTGTCAGACGGACGTAAAAATCTGACCAAGATCGGACTAGCCGCGGCTCTCCCAACAGAAATATATGAAGCTGTCATGCTCGGGAGAGCCGCCAGCCAGTCTGTACATTGCAGTCTGATCTTGGCCCGATTTATACGGGTGTCTGACTGCACCCTCTGCGTGTAAGGATACACCCATTTCACTATAAGATTGATAACACCCATTTGTCAATATAATTCATGTTTATTTCCCAAAGGAATAACAGAGGAATGGCGCAACAAGATGGTGAAGAATTATTATTTTATGGAGAATACAAGTATTTACATAAACCATATTGATGACCAATCCGTAGGAGCAGATAATAGCTGATCGGTAGGGTGCCGAGTTTTGGACCCCGTCAGAACAGACAGGTCATCAATATGTTGTATCCAGACAATCTCTTTAAGTTCATCCAATGCAAGAAGTATATGAATAAATGGACGTCCAGGAAAAATCTTCACGAGTAATGAATGCATTAAAAAAAAATTCTACATTTATTTTCACCAGCTACAAATCAATCACAAGTTCTATTACAAATTGGTAGAAGAGAGTTGGAGCAAAAAAAATAATTTTTAAAGGTTGTTTGTTTTTCAAGTGCATTGGTAATTCAAATGTAAAGATATCACAATATCCTAATTATATGGTTCTCAAATTTTTCATATAATAGGTAATCTTGAGTAACACAGGCAGGAAAATGTCATTACTCACTTGACATAAATGGAGGGGCGAGGGATAACAGCAAATAAAGTAGAAGGAGGGCATGTGTGTTGAACGATCATATCGGTAAAAAAAAAAAAAGCAGCAACATCCTATTGTATCTCAATGCATCAGAAACCTTGTCAGTCCAGTCACACCAATGGCCACACAATTTTATATGCACGTTACCCAATGTGCCAGGCAAAAGTGATCCCTGTGCCGGCTGTGTCACTTGCCAAAGGTTCCTGACCGTGGATATACAATATAGATAGTAGATGATATAGGTGGAGGCTTGAAGAAAGTCTGCTGTAGGGACATCCATCATCACAGAGAGAATCTATTCTATCATGAAGCATCCCGTACGTGAGTGATGAAAGGTACAAGGTGCAATCATAAGAGGGGAACTAGCAAATGAGCTTATTATTATTAAGAAAACAATTACACTATGAAAAACAACAGGTTTAACATAAAAAATATAAATGAAAATAGCTTTAAAGGGACTGTACCACGTTTTAAGGTTCTCTATGGGACGGTCACATAGAAAAAGAATGATCAATCACTGCTCCACTAAGACGAGGCTCTGCAGGGTTCCAATTCAATGGATAGGAATTAACTTAAAAACCTGGCACAAATCCCTTTAAATGGGTTAGTATCCTCCCCATTACCTTCAGTGTCAAATGGATTGATTTCTGTTGCTTCAGAACTTTCGAAGGGGTTGGATCCAGAGTTCACCAAGTCTTGATCTTCGTCCAGAAAATTTAACTTGTTGATAAGCTCTAAAACAGATTAAGAATGACTTAGACCACTAAAGACGATCACTGCTACAATTATGGATTTAATATGTGTATGCAGACATGCAAAACCTATACAAAAAACATAGTAAATGAAAATGTATATTTAAATAAATAAATAATAATAATAAAGGTCATGCTGACACAACGGTTCCATAACAGAGGAATGTACTTTAAAATGATCGTCTGTTTTTTTTTGTAGCAAACCCAACACTTGCACAAGGGTGGAAATTGTAAAGTACAAGTTAGAATGTAATTTAAGGCACCTTTTACATTGAGGTTGTACATGGTGGAAGAACTATACATGACGAGACTGTATGTTTTCACATAGGACAGACCGAACTGAATGTATTAGATTCAGGCTGACAGTATATGGCTCATCAGAAATTGTTCAGGCTTGGTTGGCACTGGGGTAGTAACCTGGAAGAATTGGACACTGGACCAACAAGACAAAACATGGACTGGTAAAGGCTAACGAGACTTCAGAGTCTACTCTTTGGAAATGAGATGTTGCGATACAAATCTGTGGGTGTAGATAGACATTGCCAGACTACAATAGGCAAGTATTAGAGCTGAGCACTTCGATTTGCGATGCCCTGGTCCGGTATCCAGTGCAGTCCTAATGGCACCGATGTTCACTTCCGCAACCATCATCCTGGGTGCTTTTGGCACTTTCTGGGTCCTGCAATGCCATCCGAGGATGCCGGATCGAGGATACTTGATGCAGGAGTGAAGAATCAGAGTAAGCTTGGAGGATCAAACTGAAACTGTACTAGGGCAGCGTAAATCGTATTACTCATCTCTAACAAGTAGGCTAGTATGTATGTAGGCTAACTATATGTTGACCTGTCCACTCCTAAATCTGTGTCCTTCCTTACCTTCACTCTTGCATTAACACATTCCAGAAAAAAATAGGTAGATGTCCTTCTGTGATGTAAACCTGGAGTAATGCTATAGTACACATAGTACTAAGAGGGGTGAATTGGACAAAACAGGGCCGGGTTTAATGTGAGCAGCTGAAGAGTTAGGTCTAACATCTACTCACCATATCTCCACCCCTGGGTGAGGTTCACATTGAATAATGGGGCCTGTTTGTCTCACACATGGTCTGTGTGTGGATGTGCTCAGACTTCCAAGATTGTGTGCTGTTGCTAAAGGTCTAAAGCTGGACTAAGCCAAGCGGACAAACATGCACTGTTGTATGGACTTTTTACTGCATGTTTCACTTTGTGCAGGACAAGGGCTGTATTTAAATTTTCCTGTGATGTGGTTTATGAGGAGTGAAATAAACCAAACGGACTGTTTGGCAGCAGCAATCAAGTGATTAGAATGGCGTACTACCAAAGATGTATCTGATGATGGGCGAGTATACATCTTTAACATTTACCAATCCCTTGATAATATATATACACAATTTTTTTTTATATTGGACAACCTCAATAATGAAATTTACAGACAAGTGAGAGTGGACACATCTGAACGTATCGTCAGGTGTCCAGTGGCCATCTATCCTGATTGCAGATGAAGGCTCTGCTAATCGAGGTTGGGTTACTGTTGTGATACTTCTAGAGGGAGTGATTTCAATAATATTTCATTAGGTAACTGCCATTTAGAGCTATTGACTTTAGTCTCTCAAAAGAAGCATTCATTTATTATAAACCATAAATATCAAATCAGTAACCTAACCCACCATCCAATTGCAAATTTTCCCAATCCTTTACCTTGCTGGTTTTACTACAAATGATCACAGACAGCAATGAAATAAAGCCACAATAACAAAAGATGGAGGCATACACGGCCAGCAGAAGGAAGTTAAGCAGACAGATCAAGGACAGGATGAAAAGATAGCAAAGACCAAAGACCTTCTCGAGGACTGGATGGTTTAGCTGCAGGCATATGTGCTCGCTTTATGGACTCATCTTGATCTTCATGTAAGTTGCTCAAGGCATTCAATTGGTTTACAATTTCTGTTGACAGAAATCAGTCAAGACAGCTATCAGGAAGGAAGCGGATTATTACAGGAGAAGAAGCAAAAAGCATCAGGCCCTTGTCCAGAGAGAAAACAGAGAGATGTTAGACGTAGGAGTGAACGCTGTATGAATGCGGAGGAGGCTGCACCATCACTGAAGACCTCTCAGGAGGAATATACAAGCACCCTCCCTCGCTGTGGGTACAGATCCGGAATATAGTGCCAGGAACATACCACTGTCTCCCAAATTTTACACAGGGGTACATGCAGTTTGTTCTTCTCATGGCTTACACAATGTTATACTGTATTGAGGAGCTATTCTCCCAAAGCAACGATGAAACTCATAGCAGTAACAGAAACCAGTACAGACTGTGCCATCATACAAGGTCTGCGCCTGTGGCTTGCCATGCGAATTAGCGCCTTCCTTATTCTTGAGAGCCTTCATATGCTCCTGCAATTAATTATGCCAATTTTTGTAAGATTTGGTCAAGTCTTCCATGATGAGATATTTTACAAGTTCACTACAGCCTATCGATCTCACCAAAACTGAGGCCTTAAGATCTCATTTTGGAGTCATCGGATGAGGACCCTACACAGGATGAATTGTTCTTCACTTGATCATCCATAGAAAGAAAATCAGTTCTAAGGTTCACCGGCAGAACACTACGTTTTACTGTACACATTGTGGGAATACACGGTTGACGACTGATTGTCTGACCTATTAGTTATTCTATGTATATGTTCACCTATAGATAGTTTAAAGAACTGAGCATGTTTTGATCTACTCATCCAATCCATTAGCATGCATCATTAAAAGGATATTGTATTGTCATAATTTACTGTATATACTAGAGTATAAGCAGAGTTTTTCAGTACAATTTTTATGATGAAAAAGCCCCCCTCGGTTTATCCTCGTGACAGGGTCCAACATGACGGAGGGGGAGCGGCAGCGGAGGAGCAGCGGGTCACAGGAGCCGGCTGCCGCAGCTAACTCCAGTGCCCGCTGCTAATGAGAAATGAATATTCACTGTGCTCACAGTGAATATTCATTTCTTTTAATAGCGGGCACAGTAGTCGCAGCCGCCAGCTCCCTGCAGTGGCAGGGCGATCACATGTGCCTGGAACTTATGTGAATGAATATTCACTTCTCTCCACTCCCATGGGCATGGAGTGTAGTGAATATTCATCCCCTTCAGTAGCGGGCACACGTGATCACCCCGCCGCTCCAGCAGCTGGCACCGGAACAAGACACTGCAAGGGAGCGCAGGAAGGTAAGTGGGATTTTTTTTTTGCGTGTGTTTTTCTGATGAGGGCCAGGCATGCAAGGATAGGGATGAGGAGCTATGCATACCAGGATAGGGATGAGGCCATGCATACAAGGATGGGGATGAGAAGCCATGCATACAAGGATGGGGATGAGGAGGACATGCATACTACGATAGGGATGAGGGGGCATGTATACCAGGATGGGGATGAGGAGCCATGCATACCAGGACAGGGATGAGGAGCCATGCATACCAGGACGTGGATGAGGAGTCATGCATACCAGCACGGGGATGAGGAGTCATGCATACCAGGATGAGGATGAGGGGACCATGCATACCAGGATAGGGATGAGGGGGCCATGCATACCAGGATGGGGATGAGGGGGCCATGCATACCAGGATGGGGATGAGGAGCCATGCATAACAGAATAGAGATGAGGGGGCAATACATGCCAGGATAGCGATGAGGGGCCATGCATACCAAGATAGGGATGAGGGGGCCATGCATACCAGGATAGGATGAGGGAGCCATGCATACCAGGATTATACTAGAGTCACTATGTTTTCCCAGTTTTTTGGGTTTAAAATTAGGTGGATCGGCTTATACTTGAGTATATACGGTAATTGGATTACTAAATTCATGTTGATTTTTCTTATTCTACAAATTAAAAAGATTTTTTTTCTCCATGGATAGTAATGACTAAAAACCATGTATACTTTGGCACCAGCATTTTTGGAATTGTTCATTTGCTTCCTATAGTAAATTCAAAGTTAAACAATTTTAATGGAATCTGTCAGCGTATTTTTGGTGCCTTATCTAAGAGCAGCCTGATGTAGGGACAGAGACCTTGATTCCAGCAATGTATCACTTACTTGGCTGCTTAGAGAAATTTTGATAAAGTCACTATTTTATCTGCATTATATCGACCAGTTCCCTAAATGTTGAGCTCTGTATAACCCTGCCCACACCACTGATTGGTATCTTTCAGTGTACACTGTGCATAGGCAGAAAGCTGCCAATCAATGGTGGGGGCATGGTTTACAGAGCTCATAAATATGGAGGACTAGCCCTCTAGTGATAATTTCTTGCTCATATAACAGTGATTTTATCAAAACTACAGCAAGCAGCTCAGTAAGTGCCACACTGTTGGAATCAAGGTCTCTGTTTTTACAAAATGCTGCTCTCAGATTATTTGGCAAAAACCTGGTGACATATTCCCTTTAAATAGTTTTTATAAATTTTCTACCATTTTGAGTCTGCTGAGAGTCTTGCAAGTCCTTTATCAAGCAGACCTTCCTGTATGTCATGTGTCAGAACTTGACGGCCTCATATATGACTATGAGGTTGTCAAGTTCAAGTCAGGAGGCACGTGGCAGGTCTGTGAATCAAGGTCCATTCTCAGACCGTGACAGACAAATGTGTAAATGAATCCTTAGTGATAGCAGCAGGGAAGGGGTTGTACACACATCTCCAGAAAGGGGATTAAGCATGTACAGTCTCAGGGAGAGCAGATAAAGTGAGTGGAAAAGGAGGGAAGAAAATAAAGCAGAAATAAGTGAAGGATAGGAGGTGTTTGCTAAATGAGCTAATGAAAACAGCATAACCCTGAATATACGGTACACAGTCCTCACTTCTAGCTTATGTTACTGGCAGAGTCACCGTCACAACATAAAAATCTGAAACTTAGTCCAGACTATAAACTCAAGGTGTCTGAAATGTAAGAAGAAATGACTGCAGACTGAAAGTTAGTGGTTGCCCTTAGTTAATAAATTTGCACTAACTTTTGTAAAATAATTTGTTCAAAATGTTAGTTTTTATTCATTTAAACAGCATAATTGAGCTTTTGTCTGCATTTCTTAATCCAGTGAACATATTAGGATTTCTTTATGGTTTCGATTTTCTATTATTAAAAAAAAACAATGAGATCAGCAGTGTGAATAGAGTCGTCCATTTTTTACTTAAATAATGAGACAAAACATAATCATGCTGGCCATTATAAGTACTGACTGTGTAAATTTGAGAATTTCTGGCATTTTGAACAGCTGCCGTCCTTGTTATTCTGGTGGTTAAATCCATAATTACAGGTTCATGTTATTATCTTGACAACTCAAAAGGTGCAAAAATATCATTAATGCATTAATGGAGTCACCTGAGGTTAGAGAATGTGCTGGCTGCATTCATGTAATATAAAGTGAGTCAGGTACGGCACACTGGGGTGCGCACAACATTACCTGCTGCGCTTGGGAATTTTCTTGGAAGTTGCAGCAAGTGTCGACTTGTTATTCTATCCCTAATAACTACCAGGCTTATATAATGTAAAACTTCATATCAAACAGCCTCGCGGTGTGCTCCCAGATTAGGAAAATCGGCGTTATCTCTGCACTTTCATATGATAGGCCACATGTCTAATAGGACATATAACCCCACGCTCGCTCGTCATTAATTTAACAAGAGCGTCTGCCCACTTTGTCAGAGCTGAGCAAATCCGCCATGAAAACCTCACATTGAGCAAAAAATTTGCGAATTTTCACAGCTTTTTAGTCCAGAATCCTTGCTAAAAAGGGCCCATAATACATCTGCTCAGCCAGTTTGATCGTAAACTCTAGTTATGGCCCCCTTTTTGCTTCAAGCAACTCTGACTTAAAGAGGACCGGTCAGCTAGTTAAAAGTGCCAATTTTTGGTCTTATTTTATTTCTGCTACTCTACTAAGTATCCCATTTTTTTTAAATCTATCATGCGGTTGCAGAGATATGTTTTTTTTTTTTTTATTTAGTAAAATTTTTTTTATGGTCTTTAGCAAAAGGGCATTGCTCAAAAAGTAATTATGCAAAGTAGCCTAAAGACTCACTCCCCCAGAATATCCTGTGAGCCGCTCCCCCTTGGTAAAGACCGTAAGGCTGGGTTCACATTGCGCTAATGGCAATGCGCTGACGGCATCCGTTACATTGCGGCACTAACGCTATATAACGGATGCGTTAGCGCACCCATTGACTACCATTATGTAGCGCATCGCTAACGCATGTCATAATCGGCATGCATTAGCGATGTGCCGTCATGCTGTGACGGACGCTCGGACGCGGTCTGCAGCGTTCGGGGTCAGTCACCGCTAGCACAGATGGAGCATCTGCGCTAGCGTGATCGCATAACGCGATCTTTAAAGGCACTTGCGTGAGCGCAGTCCGTTTAACGCATGCATTGAGCGGACTGCACTAACGTAATGTGAACCTAGCCTAAGAATTAGCACTAGTGAGGAGCGAACGTGCTCGGATAAGGAGTTATTCATGCATGCTCGGGTGTGCTCGTATATTATGTTCAAGTCCCTGCAGCTGCATGATTTGCGACTGATAGACAGCCTGATAGGCTTATAGACAGCCTGTTTGTTAGGGAATCGCCACGTGTTCAGGCTGTTTAACAGTTGCAAATCCTGCAGCAATGGGGACTCAAGACATAACATACAAGAACGCCCGAAATACTCGGGATAACACCTGAGCATGCCCGGATAACATCATCACTAATTAGCATTAAATAAAAAGGCCCACAAGCAAAAAAAAAAAAAAAATGTTAAAATCAGGGGAGCAGTGAAAATAACAGAAGGTCACTTTTGAGCTGGTGACAGATTCTCTTTAAAAGGGAATGTGTCTTTAAAAAATGGCCTACTGCTAAAATCAGGGTTATTTTTTTAATTAAATCTACTTTAAAATAAAAAAAAATAAATCATTTTTGCAATATAGCTATAATGAATTAAAAGCAAACAAAAAACGTCTGAAGATTTGCACTTTCTATACTGATCACTAGGACTCACACTTCCTATTCGGCATGTCATCCATACAAGCAGGATTACAATGACAGGTAATGGTCACAGCTGACCCTGCTCCCCCCTCCATCCACGATGACCGGTGTCCTGATGACCGCATGAGCAATAAATATGGTACTTTAATACAATCAGTAGAGTCTAACTAAGTCAATCCATTGCTGCTAATGTTGAGTTGAAGTATGAAAATGTGCAAAAATTGCAAGTTATTATTTTAATATTTTATATAGTTATTGATCTGAAAAAACAAAAACAAAAAAAAGTAAGCACTAATGTTTAAAAATAACTAACAAAAAAAATCTGATTTAAACAGTACGTCATTTTCTGATGACATTCCCTTAAAGGGATTCTCCTGGATTTAAACCTAGATGATATATGTTCGCAGTAATATCTTAAACAGTGAAAATGCAAAATTGTTTAAAAAAAATGAATAAAAAAAGTTTTACTTGTTAAGAACCTAGTTCCTTATTAGTATTAGAGACATAGATTTGACTTCATAAATATTTCACAGACATTAGATGGAAATACTGCTTTCTTTGTGTACATTAATAGCATTGTAATGGTATTTCATTCAGCATGTGGAATTTTAATCCTGTTCTGGCCAAATTCCAACTCAGGTCACATAATCCTGTCTGTTCATGTCCCACCTGTAAACAAACAGATAAAACGGCATATTCAACCCAAACCCCTGGGATAAAACTGTCCGGTAGACTAGTGGTAGGCGGGAGAGGGACGCGGCCACAAGACGGAGCAAAAATAAAAGTATGGTGAAGGGCGTGCAAGAAGCAAAAGTTTGGCTGCAAATTTTGCCTGGCTCCTTTCCCCGATGGTGACCACTCCCCATATGGCTGTGTGCAAAAGCTGGGGGAGTAGGTGTTTTGGTGTCTGCACAGCGGAGCAGGCTTTAGTGAAATTACCCAATGGTGTATGCATGGAGAACTTTTTTTTTTCAGTGCTAAAAACAACCAAAAAAGAGGCAACCAAACGGACCCCCGCACAAATCTATGTTTCGACTCCGCTTTTGTTTGAAACAGAACTGAATCGGATGCTAATTCTGTTTAGATAAACAGGCCTGTGAACAGAGCCTAAGCTGCGCTATATTTATTGTACAGTCTTTCCCCATTGTCAGGTAGACTGTAAGTCGGCAAGGGCACGGCCCTCTCCTTTCTGTACCAGTCTGTCATTGTTAGTTTGTTCTTTGTAATTTATACTTGTATTTCGTATGCAACCCTCGCTTATGTACAGCACTATGGAATCAATGGTGCTCTAAAAATAAATAATAAAATAGTCCAAGGTGTATCCAAGCTATTCTCTACAGTGTGGGTGGGTATCCAAGCTTTTCTCTATGTAATCTAGTGTACAGCACAGTATATAATGTATCTAAGTGCTTTTTTTAACGCAGTATTAGTGTACCAAAACTGTTCTCCCTAATTCACTGCACAGCTTTCATGCGTCTGGGTTCAAAACCTTGAGCCTGTGCTTTGTGGTCGGCTTCTCTGTCCGCCAGCCACAAGAGATACATCTTTTCTCTAGGTGTTTAGTCTGCTATCCTTGCTACAGTCTTTTTAGGGTAACAGGTATTTTCATTTACTCATTTATCTGCCCTATCACCTTTCGGGTACGGCTTTATTTTCTTGTCCCCTGATGGTATTTTCTGCTGGTGTAATGTTCAGTCCTTACTGCTTTAGCTTAAGCTAGTCAGTGAAAGACCAGCTAGGGTTTATCTCTTTGCTGTTTATGTTCTTTACTCTGCACCTATCTTGTGTTTCTTTTTAGGAAGTAGATGGCATATTCTATAACAGTACGTACTTAATCCATTTTTTTTGTATTTTGTCGTTTGTTTTACGCACTCTGGGATATCTTTCTATTTTAGCACACTTTCCCTTCTGTAGGTAATTTGCACTCTGCTCTCCGTTATTTTTTTTTAGCTTTTTTTTAGGAGGAACGTGAAGCACTTGTTGGACTTTCAGGCAGCATAGGTACGAGTTGCCATCGTCTAGTCATTTATTAGGGCTATCTCAGTTCAACCAGCAACCACGAGGGACTGCGGCATCAGGATCTCTAGTCTGTACAGGAACCAGCAAGGTCAGTTGCAGTTTTTAGTGTGTTACCTATTTTAGCTGAGTGAGTTGCTAGATTATCATAACAACAGTGTGGGTATGTATCCAAGCTTTTCTCTAAATAATCCAATAAACAGCACAGAATAAAGTGTATCTAAATGTTTTTGTCTAATGCATAGTGTTATTGTATCCAAACTATTGGATATGTATCTAAGCTTTTCTCTACATAATCTAATACACTTCATACTGTGCTGTTTACCTAAAACCTGTCTAGATTGGATATTCCAACTATGCAGTATGTGGACTGAAGGCCCTTTGTACTAAATGATCATTGGGCACATGTCATCACCAAATAAATGCTTCTTGACTAGCCATTGGCACAGGCATTAATGATTGCGACAAATTTTAGTTTTTCCTGCTTCTATTAACGGTAGAAATCAGTCATAACTTGGTGTGACTCCCGTCTAATAAGTCAACCATGTTATGCATGTTTGCCATTTTGCTTGGTGCAGACTGACAGCAGCACAATGAAACTCCTAAACAAATAATGGCATAACACAGCCATGTGCTATATTCTCTGATGCAACTGTATTTTCTGGCCTAAAGGGTATGCCACACTAAACGAGATCGCAAACGAGATCGCTAACGAGATTACTAAAACGTCACTATTTTGCGATCTCGTTAGCGACCTCGTTGTGTGTGGCATGTAGCAACGATGTGGCCCCTGCTGTGATGTCGCTGATCGTTCACTAGAGTTCTGGACCGTTTTTTGATCGTTGGCGTCCCGCTGGTGAGCCTATATCGCTGTTTGGCACCTTTTGCGAACGACGAGCGACCTCGTTTGTGACGCATATGACTGTTTTGCGTCACGGAGTGGATCGCAATATCTGTAAGTTCTCTTTTGCGTCACAGAGACGATCGCAGAAGTTGCAAAGCAGGCTAGCAGGACGCAGAGAGCAGGAGCGATGCTGGAAATTCCTATGAATCAGAAGCGCTCAGTACATGCTAATGACATCCTAACGACCGCCAAAGTCGTTAAAGAGATCGCTGACCGCTGATGTGTTATTTATGAGATCTCCTGTTTGGCAGCTACTAGCGACCTAAAAGAGATCACACCAACGATTGCGTCGTTATCGTGATCGCTAACGAGATCGCTAAGTGTGGCAGTACCTTAAGAGGAACCATTGTGGGAAAGGCAGCAGATTAACTATTTCTGGACCACCCATGACAATAAACATCACTGTAGAGTAAGCAGCTGCCCAAAACTGTGTGGGTGCGGGAGAGGGGAGCTGTCTGACACAGCTGGACTCCCCATAGAAAAGGCAGTGAGGGTTTATTATAATCTCTGCCTTCCTTATGGCTGTATACACAGCGCTGAATAAGTGCTATGTATACAGTATAGGAAGCACTGACAGTGCTACCTCCTATGGACCCAGTGATCATGCGATCGCTAAGAGGGAGCAGGAGCTGCTGGACTCTTACGGACCCCGATTAGCCAGTGATCATCAAGGAGGCTGAATCTGCTCTGTAACTTGGGTTAATATAACAGTCACAGGTGAAATCAGAAATATTAATAATATAAATTTATTTAAATACTGAAATGCACCCTTCCTTATCTCACACAAAAGATCTTGTATGACAATGTGGGGCATAATGTGTGAAATGGAAAAAAAAATATTGAAAAATAGCAAGAAAAATATAAATAAAAAAAAGCCACTGTCTGTCCGAATCAAGGTGTGTAGCCCTGCTCATGTTGAAATAAACCATATGTAATATATTAAAAAAAAAAAAAAAAAAAACATTCATAAAGCAGAGCTCAACTTAAAATATTTTTAGTAGTTACTTGTGGTCATAAAAAAAAAATAAAATGAAAAACGGACTTGTATTTCCTTTACATTTTTCCCGATATCAGCAAAAAAAAAAAAAAAAGGAATATAAAAATGACAGAAAAATTGGGCCCCATATGTCATGAAAAAAAAGTGGCAAAAATTAATTGAATATGCAAGAAAGAATAAAATTGCTAGAGCTGATAAAAGCGCATGTACGATAAAACTCTAGAGAGATTTTCCAGCTCCAAAGTTCAGGTTCCCATTGATTTCTATGGGGTTTGGGTTCAGGTACTCGAAATGAACTGTGGACCAATGTTCGGTCACTTCCACGGGACCGCTCATCCCTACTGATCATCTGATGAACGAGCAAAACGATTGTTCAAGGGGTGAAATGATCTTATGGCTTTCTCAAAAGATTACCATTCTCGGCCGTGCGTCGTCCTGTATAAACAGGACTTGCGCTGTCGAGAACAAGAGCAGCCAATGTGCACTGAACGATATACTAGGGATAATTCGGTGTGCATCATTTAGTGCGGTTTGCCTGTGTAAGCAATTTATTAAATGACCGATGCTAGATGAATATTTAGCGATCAGCTGTAATTTAGTGCCGCCAGTCAATTCGGGTCAACTGACCTTTACATGAACCATTAGTAATTATTCTAGAATACTTTTGTTGTAAGACAGGTACATTTAACATACAAAATGGCTGCCTTAGCTGTGTAAAAGACAACGGCCTTATACCATAACTATATGAAAGACTGCCTTGGTTGCCCATATCAACCAATCAGAGCTCAGCTTTCATTTCTCAGTAGCTGTTTAAAAAATGAAAGTGGAACTCTGATTGGTTGCTATGGACAACAAGGAGATTTTTTTTTCCTTTTGAGACAGTTTTGATGTATGAGGCCTACAGAGCATTTTCAATGCAGGACATTTTAAGGGTTAATCATTTAATGAGGAGATAAATATAAGATCCTAAGCTCATAAACAAGTTGCTACAATAATTTTTTTTAGTTTCACACCATGAAGTGTATAATTGAAGCTACCACATCTCATGACAACCCTGTCTAAAGACAAGTTTAAGTATATTTGTAAACTATTTTGTTTCTCTTCTGACATGGTGCTTGTCAGGGTGACCACCTTTTCATGTACATGTACAGCAGCGGTCACGTGAACTTCCATCATCCCTATCACAGCCTGGATTAAAATGCAGGTACTTGGTTCATGTCCTAAAAAAGGCACAAAAAATGAGCACCCTTCTAAATGAAACAGATCAATGTTGGGAAAAATTTACAGAAATGAAAAAATAATGAATGACAAGTGCTATGTAATGAATGGAAAAAAATTTGTGGGAAAAGTTTCTGTAAAACTTGCATTTTACTCATTGAAATCCCTGGTGTTTGTCTGCGTAGGAATCCAGTGGGCGGGCCTACTGGTGATTGACAGTCATTCCCGTATGACTGCATGCAGACACAGCCGTCAATCAAGGAGTAGCACCACCTACCGTACTCGTATAAATACAAACACCAGGGATTACTATGAATAATTACAAGTTATACTAAATCTTTTGCAACAAACCTATATAATCATTCTGCTAAGCTTATCCTGCTCTGCACCATGCTGTCCACACATTAAACTGGGTGTAACACAAGACAGGACCCTCCTACACATCTCTCAACGGTCCTTCCATAACGGTCCACAAACCAGGATACAATGCCGGATGGGTTTGGATAAATTTCTGGAGTATAAGGGGGTAGTCCAGTGTTTATGATTTTTAAAAGTAAGGAATAAAAGGTCACCCTGCAAAGGTTCTCGGACTGGGCTGGCAAAGGCTCATCAATAACATTGATTCTTGGTGCCCTTTGTTGCTACATGCAAAAATTACCTGACCCTAGTAAAAAAAAAATGTATTATTGCTTCTGGGTAAAATTAATTTGGCTAGCTTGTTTAATGAATGATAAGATGATACCTTTTCCTGCGAATTGTGAATCAAGTGTAATCGCACTGCTCAAAGGGGCCTGCCGGAGGATTCTCCTGTTCCCCTGTTGACCAGTCCGAGCTTGCTAATGCTAATCTGAATGGACAGATGGGAGTTTCCGGATCGCGCTTCACGCCTCCTCTATGCCTACAATCCCGCCTCTCTTGGAGGGAATGACATCTTTTACGACATCTACCCAGCCTCTTAAACTTTCGCGCCAGAACCGTGAGATGGCAAAGGATAATAATTGGCTGCATTGTGGTCACAAGTGATCAGCTTCTGGAAGTATGATCACAGCATAATTAGGCAGAGAAGCCTAAAGACACAACCCTAGAAAAGCAGAGCCTCATGCCCTTGGTCCTAGAAGATAAAATAGGAGCCTCCATGGAGAACTCTTGGTGATAAGAAAGAGTGAAGAGTTGATAGAATGTGCTCACTTGGAGGAGTTGTGTAGGTCAGAAACAACTCTGATGAAAGGAATAGTGAAGTGGTATTCCTCATATAGACTGCTGCTCCACCCGTTGAAGCCGACAGAACGGCTCATTAAAACAACAGCGAGGCAAAAAATAAGGAAAAAAAAACACTGTAGTGGGCATTGCCACGATGAAGACAAGGATGAGAAGGTGTGGAAAAACAACAAACATTTCTTAAAAGACAGAAATGCGTTTAAAAAATGGGTCTAATTTCTTTCTTGGCTATCATACTAAGAAGTATATAAACCAACTTGTAAAGAAAGTGGTGATCCAAGGAAATTACACGTCCCACCTACTGGTGAGTATCAAAGCCAGGAGACACAACAGAACAACATATGAATAGTTTTACAATCACAATACAAACAGAAAATAGAAGATTATATATCCAATCTCTAGATGAAAAAGAAATTACGGTAATTATGGAAAAAATAAAAATTCCCCGAAAATTTAAAAAACAAAATTATTTTTTAAAAGGTTGAGGGGGAAATTATTTTTTTCCTTCAGAATTATCTACTTTTCCTTCTACAGATGAAATCTTCTATTCTTTATTTGTATTATGATTGTAAACTATTTATATGTTGTTCTATTTTGTGTCCGGGTTTTTATACTCACCAGTAGGTGGGTCGTGTAATTTCTTTGGCTCACAGCTTCCTTTTCAAGTTGTTTTATATACTTCTGTGTATGATAGCCCGAGGAAGAAATCAGATCAATTGAAATGTGTTGCTGTCTTTTAAGAAATTTTTTTTCTACACCCTCTTAACCTTGCTTCATTGTGACATTGCCCACCACAACGTTTTGTTTTTTTTCTTCCTAATTTTATGCCTTGCAATAAATCATAAAGGACCATAAAAATATCGCTAAATAAAAAAAGGTCCACATAAAATAAAATACTCGGGAGAAAAGGGAGTAAAATACGATAAAAACTGGACACGTTTGACCTGGTGAGAGGTCCTCTTTAAAATACTAATTTTGGATTAAAATTTTGTGCCACAAGTCGATGACTTCTTATAAAACCCTAGAAAGTGTGCGGAAAGGGAAACAAGATGGAATGGCTGTGATTGCCTTCTGTGTACGACACTCCACAATCATGCGGCTGCTGTACAAATATGTGAAGAATGCTGATACATTTCCATAGGACATGGAGATTTTTTTCTCACCACGTTATCATTAGACCTGAAGTACATATCTAGCTAAGAGCGTCACCAATTGGACTGTTCAGGAATGTCAGGTGTTGGCGTGTCATTAGTGTCACCTCAGGTGCTTTACTAATGTACACACCTGTAATTTTAGCAGTCTTCTCTTCCTGGTTAACTCTATTCTCCTCGTCATCCTCGTTGTCTTCCTCAAAATCATCCAGGTTTCCTATGTCCGCTTGCTTCATGCTCATCAGACTGGCCAAACTTTGCATATCTTCATCCCTGAAAGAAAGCCACCACAAATCCTTGCCATTTATACCTTCTCATAAATAATGACAGCTTCATCAATACACAATTTGCTCAAGGTAGAGAGGAAAAATAGTCTTGAATCAGAACCTGACAGCATGATTGCAGCCAGGTACGTTCTCTCAAATGCTTCAAAGTTTCATAGAAACAGTAATGATCCAACCGGAGAAGAGAAAATTCCTATGATGACTCCAGGCGGCTGCTTCTTCCACTGCCCAGGTGATTGATGGCAGCCTCTCCTGGTGTGCACACATGGGAGAGACCTGTCAATCACCTGGAATGAACTAGTCATGTCTCCGCCTCCCAGGTCGGAATTCCTAAGTATATGCTCTATGACACTTTAGAGAAGAGAAAAGCATACCCAGATGCCAGGCTCTGATTCATACTGCCTGTGGTTTGGGCAGCATGAATGACAGCTTTAATAGAGAAGTGTAATTCGCGCCCATACACACACCACACCTAACCAGCAATACTAGACACGACCAATGGACAGATGTATCACAGTATCTGAAAAAATTATATAAACTCCTTTTTGGTAATTCTTGACAACCCTATAACACACAAATAATATTTATTGTAATTTTTTCAATATTCTTCTTTATCAATCCTTCACGGGTTTCAGAGTCTCTGATTACTGTCAAACTTTTACTGTTTTTCTGTTTTACTTTTCTAAAGGGTATGCCACACTAAGCGAGATCGTACAATCGCAACTGCGTCACCATTTATGATGCAGTAGCGATCTCGTTAGCGACTTAACTGTTAGATTTCAAACACAACTCATCAGCGATCTGTGATTCCAAACACAACTCATCAGCGATCTGTATAACGACCTCTGCGGTCGTTGGGAAAACCTAGTCCCACCTGCGACGCTGGTGAAGTCGTTCATAAAGGGTGTCACACTCAGCGATTCAGGCTCACCAGCGGACACCAACGACTAAAAAACGGCTCAGAACGTTCATAAGCGATCAGCGACATCTCAGCAGGGGCCACATCGCTGCTACATGTCACACACAGCTAAGTCGCTAACGAGATCGCTACTGCGTCATAAATGGTGACGCAGTTGCGATCTCGTTAGCGATCTCGCTTGCATCTCGCTTAGTGTGGCATACCCTTAACACGTGACTTCAAGTGCTGCAGAATGGCAAAGGCTGGAACTGCCCAATATCTAATGGACGGATGTGGCCCTTCTGGCACCATTCGCTCCCCAATGTTATTTTAATAGCAGCTAACTCTGCCACATTGGTACTCCTCTGAAACCCTTCCTTTCCAATTAAAAAATTGCAGTGTATTTTATAAGCGGTCACAGGTTCAGGTCCCCTAAACAGTGGCCATTTTTTATTTTTTTATAAAAAAAAAAAAAAAAAAAAAAAGAAAAATAACCCAAAAGTTTAAATCGTTCCCAATTTTCCTGTACTGGTAATTACTTATTTTTTATTTTTTTTTAATGAGCATATTTGGTATCATGAAGTCAGGAAAATTATTCACCTGTACAATAAACAGCTAAAACAATTAAATGAATAAAAAAAACCTCCAGAATTGGTGTTTTTCAGTTACGGGTACTTTGTCTCCCCCAAGAAAAGAAAAGTTTGTAATTTTAAAAGCCAGTAAAATATGTACAACAAAAAAAAACCCTACAAATTTGTTAAGTTATCGACATAATCGTGCTGACGGTTACCAGGTCAAGCGGTGCAAACAAAACCCAAGCAACATTGGAGAATTTTTGTTTTTTTCTATTTCACCCCACTTACAATTTGTTCCTGTTTTTCAGTACATTAAATAAAAAGGAATTGAGTAAAAAAAAACAAGAATTCACCCCACAAAAAAAACAAGAGGTTCATGAATGATGGGGAAGCAAAACAAAAGCCCAAAAGTGAAAATTGAATGCTGTGGGTAGGGTTATTGCTCGCGGATAAAAACATCTCCTGGTTATGTGATGCACTGGAATTCCACACCCATATCCCCATCAAATCCGCTAACGTTCTGCATCCAGTGCATGGGAAGGAAGTTACTGTAACCCCCATAGTGGAGCATGCATCTTATTTTGGAAAAGCTGGAAATGAGCCTTAGTAAATGAATACATGGCTAATCCTCATGTGACTCCATGACATCCACAGCTAAAATCCTAGAATCAGCCTGCTATGGTAAAATACACATCAGATTTGTCATAGCAAAATCCGAAAATTGCAAATATAGGAGTAAGGAGTTTGCACCTGTGCATTATGTGACCATTGGAAGAAAACAATGACAACAAGCAGAGATCTAAAAAAAACCAAGATGAGGAGGAAAACAAGAGGAAAATATATTAGAAAACCATAGGCCATGCTTTTCTAATATATCATGTAGGTATTAGGAACAGATTTACACATTTTATTACAACAGCTTCATTATTTGCTTATACATAATTTTCATCTCAAAAAGAAGAAAAACTCAACTAACAGAAAACAATTTCATACGTTCATATTAATCAGACGTCTGCATTCAGAGACACCATCATTGTGCCGAATGGTTACAAAGCATTGGCATTATTATTACACAGCAGGGTTACAGTACTGGCTATTTGTAAAAATATCTGTTACGGACGCCCAAACAGAAAAAAAGGTTTTCATATATTCATTTTTTTTTTTTTTTAATAAGAGAAATGATCTATTTCGAAAAAGGCAACAAATAATACCCTATCTGCATTTTGATGGCTTGCTCGCAATTTAATGATATATTTCTGTAATTGGCATTCAGTACAATTCACACTCACAATGTGTACTATAGTGTTGCGGATTAACACTGGACATTGAAATAGACTTTTCTTTGCCTCCCAAGGAATCCGCACATTTTAATACCCGTGGAGATGATTGCAGGATAGAATACAATTAAATGTTGTCAGGCAACAAAACTGAACTTTGGTAATGTGGTGACAAAGAAGAAAGAGGAAAAAAGGGGATAAAAAGAAATGAATGGATTACAAAAAAATAAAAAATATAACAGAAATCTACAAATTAAAATTCAGTAGAAAGGTCCAAATTTCTTCTTACAGTAATTGAATGCCCCCACCCCCCTCTTCCGAAAGTCAAAACAGCCCCTGCTTAGAAAATGTCATTGCCCTACATTAACATTCCATTAAGTGTACTAACAGCTGGTGCTCCAGAACATCTATGGGAACACGAAACATTCACAAAATACTTCCAATTAACACAGCCAGTTCTCCGATCATTGCTTCCCTGGCAAACTCCATCTTATACCAAGTACAATAACATTGAAAAACCAGCCTGGCATCAGAATAAGACTTACGTAGCTTTGCCTTCTCTGAGGAAAATGCAAGATAAGGAGAACTGCAGAGTGGCAGATACAACCTTCTTGGACAGGGGTTTAAATTTTAGCTTGACGTCAGTTTGGGTAGGCATGGGACTAGCGTATTGCTTCATGTTGATGTTGCTGGTGGCAAGTGCTTTCCGACGACCGGATGGAGATTCCTATTAAAAAAAATATATATAAGTAAAAAGTATGAAAATTGACACCAACACTACTGTACCACGTAATACTTATTCAACCACTAATGATCGGTGTTGGCTTTTATGACTGGCAAAAAAAAGCTGTCAAACCCTAAACTGGGTCTTATTCTTCAGCTGGTTTCACACACCTGACATCCACAGTTGGGTCCAGACCAAGAGCAGATCTTCTTTCCCAAGTTCAATAGCCTCATAAGCATACATAAAGCTGTTGAATTCAGATCAGGAGACTGCCGCCAGGCAGGACATCGAATTTTGGTCAATTCCCCAGGTAGTCACAATTTTATTTTTATGATTTGACACAAATAAAGGATTTATAAAGCCTTACTTCTTGGGTCTAATTACAATACAAGATTATCGACAACCGACAGCTCTCCCCCAATTTCCCCATACACAATAACACTTGGCTTGTTTGAGCTCCTATGTTCCCTTTGAGAGAGACGTTGTCACGACTCCTCTGGCAGCAACTTATTGTCCACAGAACAAAAGGATCGGCTATCGGAAATCCAACAGGCTGGATTTATCTCTCCGACAACATTATCTGCCGAGGGAGAGTTGGGAGTCTCCGGTACATTTTAGATTGTTAGCTGATCCAACTGATATCAAGCGGGTTCGTGTTACTTTGGGGCAAATCCATATGGCAAATTTGTCTGATAGGCGTATAGCCCACTCCCTGAATTTTCCATACACTTTAATGGAGAGGTGGCCATGTTTGTGTGCTGCCCTCTCAATTCAAGGGTGTGAGAATGACAGGATAAGCCGAACAATTCTCACTTGGCTCTTTACGTCAATCCCTAAGTCAGTAGAGGTGATTCTATTGAAGTCTATTCAGGTCATCAGTCCCACATTCTCCCAGTATGTGGGGGTTCTAGTTGTAGGACCCGGACACATGAGGAATTAAGACCCTAAATCTGGAAGATGGGATTCCCAGTTTAAGATATTTTATCATATGCCATTGTAGTGATAGGTAAAATGATAACACGTTTACACTTTCACGTTTGGCAATATATAGAACATCAAATTTCCTGCAAAGTTTCAAGGTGAAATCTACTCAAATTTTATGCAAATAGAACAGAAGTCCCCACATTATAATAAAATCTCCATTGTTTCGCTTGGTTATGTAATATGACCACTCGCATTAGCGTTAAGGAAGAGGTACTCTAATGTAAACACTTAATGGGATCTTAAACCAGTTTTACGAGTCTGTCATTAGTTCCAATATTAATATAAGGTGAAGAGTTCAATTTGTACAGAAATGAGAACAGTCTGCCATTGTGGAGCACCCGGGGAGCTCGTACCGTCAGACGTCGCCTTTGAAGATGTACAGTCTGTTGGATGCTCCGGCTATGTAAGGTCGTGGAGCGATACACCTGGGGTCAGGGTGAGGTGCACTGCACCTAATAGGTCAAATTATAACCTTGTAAAGTATCAAAAAGTAAAAAAAAAAATCTAACAAGACATTATCATGTTTGTTTGATTTTTGACACAATTTCACAGCTTTAAGCTAAATTAGATTTTCCACTTCCCTAAACGTAAGGTATGAAGAAATATATACTGTGTGTACCACACCTCGATCATTATAAATGTCAGTGCCAGGGCATATTAGTAGGCACGCCCTGCATGGCAGCCAAGGATTAAAAAAAAAAAAAAATCAGTGTAAATCACCCAGAAAACAATATGGGAGTTTTAAATGTAGAGCGAGTTTGGTCACGTTACGAGCCATTTTGATAACAGAAAAGCCTATTATGGTACTTCTGCCGACCCAGATAATACTCCTCACTGCCCGATTATAAAAAGACATGGGCATAACTGGTACAATCTTGGTTCCTTCATCTCTACTACTGGAGTGATTGACAGCTCTGCAGCCCTGTCATCTTCTTGGTGAAGTCTTACATTGACTTGTAACTAAGAGTCAAGAAGTCCAGTTTGACCTGTGATGAGGACAATTTTACTCTTACTTTACACCCAGGGAATAGTATTCACTAGACCAGAAATTGAGTCATCTGAAGTCATCAATTAACTTGAACAATAGGTTAAACAAGTGGAAATGAAGGTGAAATGTGTTACTCAACATGCTTAGATGACAACGCAATTACCCTTAGTAGAAGACAAGTCATGACCCGCAATAACTCAGGTCTATGATGACTTTTTTAATTGGAGCATGCAACACATTTTGCAAATAACACTCATGTTAATCAGGGCAGGCTGAAGAATGAAATGACTCAATCAGCAAAGCATGTCGGGACTTAGTTTTATATAAAACAGAAGAGTAACATTTACCGTACTTACTATATCTAATGGCGTTTCTTCTTTTTCTGTAATGCATAGTATATACAAAGCTGCGCTATACCCGTAGGGCGTAGGGTATGCTCACACTGAGTTTTTGGATGTGGTTTTAACTTTATTATGGGGTGTGGCAATGTTTTTCAGCATTCAAAAACATGATTAAAACTGCAACAAAATTGGGTATTTTGCCACAATTTACAACTGGAAAATTTTCCAACACTTTTTCTACATGTTAAAAAAAAATCCCAAAATAAAATATGATGTGCACTACCGGTACATTTTTTTATTCAAATAAATGCAAACTTTACTTAAAGTGTAGTCGAAGATTTCAGTGTAGGATTAAAAACGGCACAAAAAACTCCAAAAACCTCTATGTATGCATATGCTAAGAGCACTGAAGTAATGGCCTGATGCACACAGCAAGCTATTCCTGATCTCTAGGCACCCAATGTGCTGTATGGAGTATCAGAAGGGCACCACATTCTTTCTTAGATTAGATTAATGAGGTTTGTTCATATTGTATCTTCATGAGCGCACTGCTTCTCTGCCTCCCGCCTCCCTGGCTGCCAGGTGCGTTGCGCTCCTGAACACTGACAGTTAAGACAAGATGCAATACAGGACAAATAAAAATCAATGCTGTCACTTTTGGAGAATATTTCAGCAAGAACATGATTCATAACCCTTGCATCAATAAATTTACCCAGAAATATAGGAACTATACTGTCTTGTCTGGTAATTGCCACAACAAAGATTATTATAAAACTACATGATCTCCTACAGTACAGTGAGCCTGTGTGGTGCAAGTGCCAGTACTTGTACCAGTGACTTTAGAAGAGGCTCATGGCAATGCACACTAGGATGCTATGAAGAAAAACTAGGCTGCAATTTATCCATCTTGAGACTGTATAGGAGTTTCAGGATGGTGCTTTGTGGGTGGACTGGGAGTGCACTGAGGGTAGAAGTGTGTGAGCAGTAGGGAAAAAAAGTATTTAATACACTGCCGATTTTGCAAGTTTTCCCACCTATAAAGAATGGAGAGGTCTGTCATTTTTATCACTTCAACTGTGATAAACAGAATCTAAAAATAAAAACCAGAAAAATCACAATGTATGATTTTTAAATAAATTAAATTGCATGGAATAAGTATTTGATCACCTACCAACCAGAAAGAATCCTGGCTCTCACAGACCTATTAGTTTTTCTTTAAGAAGCCCTCCTACTCTGCACTCATTACCTGTATTAATTGCACTTGTTAAAACTCGATACCTGTATAAAACAGACATGTCCACACACTCAATCACACTCCAACCTTTCCATCATTGCCAAGACCAAAGAGCTGTCTAAGGACACCAGGGAAAAAATTGTAGACTAGCACAAGGCTGGGATGGGAAACAGGACAATAGGCAAGCAGCTTGGTGAGAAGGCACCATTGTTGCCTTAGAATCTATGATTCTAAGGCAACAATGGTGCAATTATTAGAAAATGGAAGAAACACAAGTAGACTGTCAATCTTCCTCGGTCTGGGGCTCCATACAAGATCTTGCCTAGTGCGGTAAGTATGATTCTGAGAAAGGTCAGGAATCAGCCCAGAACTACACGGGAGGAACTGGTCAATGACCTGAAGAGAACTGGGACCACAGTCTCAAATATTATCGTTAGTAACATATTACGCCGACATGGATTACAATCTTGAAGGGCAGGCAAGGTTCCCCTGCTCAGGCTAGCACATGTCCAGGACTGTTTGAAGTTCACCAATGACAATCTGGATGATCCAGAGGAGGCATTGGAGAAGATCATGTGGTCAGATGAGACCAAAATACAACTTTTTGGTATCAACTCCACTCGCCGTGTTTGGAGGAAGAAGAAGGAGGAGTACAACCCCAAGAACACTGTCCCAAACGTCAAGCAAGGTGGAGGAAACATTATACTTTGGTGGTGCTTTTCTGCAAAGGGGACAGGAAGACTGCACCGTATTGAAGGGAGGATGGATAGGGGCATGTATTGAGAGATTTTGGCCAAAACTGCCTTTCCTCAGTAAGAGCATTGAAGGTGGGTTGTGGCTGGGTTTTCCAGCATGACAACGACACGAAACACACAGCCAGGGTAACTAAGGAGTTGCTCCGTAAGAAGCATTTCAAGGTCCTGGAGTGGCCTAGCCAGTCTTCAAACCTGAACCCAATAGAAAATCTTAGGAGGGAGCTGAAAGTCAATGTTGCCCAGCGAGAGCCCTGAATCCTCAAATATCTGGAGAAGATCTGTATGGAGCAGTGGGCCAAAATCCCTGTTGAGTGCAAACTTGGTCAAGAACTACATGATTCCTTCTGTAATTGCAAACAACGGTTTCTGTACCAAATATTAAGTTTTGTTTTTCTATTGTATCAAATACTTATTTCATGCAATTTAAAAATCATACAAGGTGATTTTCTGCATTTTATTTTTAGATTCCGTCTCTCACAGTTGAAGTGTAGCTCTCTGTTCTTTGAAGGTGGGAAAACTTGCAAAATCGGCAGTGTATCAAATACTTATTTTCCTCGCTGTACCTTTGGTAGGGATATCAGGGGAAATATAAAACCTTTAAATGCTGCAATTTAATACCTGTAATTGGAGCAAAAGCAATTTTAAGTACCGTAAATATATTTATCATTCCTAAATGCAAAAAGAATTCTGACCTTTATAAGAGGATTTGCGGCATCATAAAACGTGAACTATTCTCTTCTTTCCAGGGGTGAGATCTTCATAACATATTATGCTTTCTAAGAAAAAAACCCTCTAATTTCAAGTCTTAGGGGTGATTCATTAAGACTAGCGTGTGCACATGTTAAGGAGTCTGGCTTTCAGTGTTTTCCATGTCCTTTTTACTTTCTATCTGACATCTTTAATAATATTGTTCTGCTTCCATGTAAAATGCCATCATGGTGGCCAAGCCTTATAGAGAGCAAAACTTATTGTAACCATGGAAAGTAAAATCCCCCCTCAGATCAGCACGTCACCTGCCATTTTCCCAACTTCCAAATTAATCATTTATTAATATTAACATGGTGAACATGACAGTAGACCATACAAGTGTTGTCATTACACCTGAAATATTCCTCTGCTCCAATTCAAAACCCCAACTTCCAGCATGGGCAATCTCACCATACTTTTTACCTTTGGCATAAAATGGGACTTACATCTACTGACAATATATTAGATAATTCACATAGAAGTACACATACTATTTCAGAACTTGATTCCAAATACCCAGAAATGTATTTTGCATTTTTCCTTCATTTACAAGCTAAGACATACAAATCAACTATACTGCCCCACCTCACCGACACAGAGTGGAACCCACAGTTCAGGGTATACTGTTCCCAATCTCAGCTCTCAAAAGCCCAAAAATCAAAATATTATAGGCTCCTTAATAAACCAATAGACCATTTTGCCCCATCAACATCCCTAACAAATGGTCGAGGTATATACCAGAAATCACTATACCAACCCTACTTACAGCAATTGATTATAGCCATAAGTTTCTTCCTTAAGCGAGATATATAGAAATGCTTCTCAATCTCTGGCATCGGGACTATGTTACCCCCATTGGAGGACATAGGATGAGTATTTTCCCTATAACAAACTGGTTCAAGCGTAATGCTCCCCGAGGCTGACCTGTGACCCCTGCATGTGGTCTTGCCCACAAATATATTCTTCATGGACTAAGATTCATGCCTTAGCATCTAATAGCCTGTCCAATTTCGCACCATTGGTCCTGTCTAGGCCATCTTTGGATATCTGGATGCAGAAACGTATCGGTGCAATCCTGGTGTATGGAAACTTTTACACCTAATTGCAGAAGTAGGATCCAAATCAATACTTCATATGTGACTTGGACAGCAAATCCCTCCATGCCTCCTTCTTGATGAAGATGGACTGGGTGGAGGTGTCTCTTTTAAAGGAACATAGAGTTCAAGACTTCTTTGATGTTTGGGAGATTTTTATAGAACTTTTACCTTGCAACAAATCCTTGCATGACAGCTTTGAACCAATCACATGGTTTCAACAATGGCCGTTGATGGGAGATCCTCCGATATTACCTTAGTTTTCCACTACTGGTTATGTCTGCGACATGGAGACACAAAGTCAAGCACCATGAACAGGATTTCCTCTAGTACCACTTTCTCTACAATCACCGTAATTTTCCACGATGGGAGAGAGGAGGTAACATGGGCAATTGCAGTTATTGGCGCTCATTTGCCGATACTGTTAAAACTTGCTTCATAGTTCATGAACCTATTGCACAGCAATTTATATTGCAACATTGACAACAAAAAGGTGATAAATAGAATTTAGTAGAATCAACCATTTAACACTCTATTTCCATTGCTTGTATACTTTGTGTTTTTGTAATTCTAATAAAAACATTCTTAAAAAAAAAAAAAAAAAGTAAATCCACAAATCCCTAAGGATTGCACCAGGAAAAATCTTTAAGCATTCTGCTATGCCTAGTGCAGGACAAGGGGGTGTGGTGCTTGACATGTAGAAGGGGGCAGGCTTGGTTACTGAAATCCGTAGTTAGCGGACCGCTTCAGATACTGCAGCGGTCACTTGTTGACAAAGGAAATGTTACCATGCGTTGACTGAAGGACCAGAAACACAGCAGCGGGGACTTGGAACCACCAGAGCCAAGAAGCTACAGTAGTAACTTACCGTATATCATTTACTATATCAAACTGTTTAACCAATTTCTTTTCCTCTTGAAAAACTTCTTTAAGAGGTATGTCCACATGAGACATATTGGATGCATCAAAATCCACACCAAATCCTCTGGCTTTCCATGTGGAAATTTAAACCTTTTGCATTACAAAAAGTGAAATCGGATGTAAAAAAAAACAAAAAAACAGCATAAATTGACATTCTGCAAATGTCAACTCTAAATTTTGAGGCCCTGCGCAGTAGATAAAAATAGGGACTAAGGACAATGCTCTGCTGTGAAACCTTAGGTCCTGACATTCATGTAAATGTAACTTTATAGTGGCATACCCCAATAGCCACCTCTTACTGAGAATTAAGTCCTGTTATTTTGAAAAATTGTCCCGTCTTGGAACGGTTTGGGGACCATGAAAAAACAACGTGTACAAGAGTCCAGATGTAGTTCCCACACCGTATCTAAAAAAATAACTCGTTGCCTCAACATTCTAATTATTAAGAAATAAAGTTTTGTGATTAAACAGTCAGTGACATTTTGCTGACAACGTATTGGATTTGTCCATAACTATGCCAAAAAGTAATGCAAAGTAATATCCACTTAACAATAACGAACTGATGAGGCTTTTTATTACAAAACAAGAAGCAAAATGTTGAAAAGTAACATGGCTGCGGGTCCATGGACTTCCGTGTGCACAACCCACAGGTTTCTATTACAAGTTCTCAAAACTCGTAAGCCAACTCTGAGGCCCTATGTTCAAGCAATGCATTATATCCGGCACCCTACGGCCATCAAAGCATCTTTCACAAAGATTAGTAATCACTTTTATTTGTCAAGTTAGGAAAAAGGCAATATGTGAATCTGGTCTTCAAAGGCCTTTGAATTTTCTCGTAGTGAATTATCTTTTTTTCGGAGAGATGTGTCATAAACAAAAGGGCTTCCCACCTCCACCCATTAAATAGAGCCAGGTTGTGAATAGTAGAGAATAATACACCAGACAACTCCATCATTTACTTCCATGTAACCAATTCAAGTGAATACAAAAAGCTTCGTAAGGAGGTCCTTCAGGTTGTCTATAAGATCCTCACATTGAAGAGGTTTATATTGTGAGTTCATTTACTCATTTCATTTGTATTCACGTTGAGTGGTGGCGTTCTACAAGAGGGTGGTGGCTCATCACCGAGTATATACCCACGAGAACGTATCTGGCAAGGAACACTCATGTAATCATCAGATATAAGAACTGTCGGGGGGGAGCTTCTCTTCATCAATGTGAATGCCCCGAGGAGGGACCCCCCAAGTATACCCATTCAGAAGGCTTCATAATAATGGACGATCTCTAGGTTATCACAATGCGTCCTTTGTGCATGGCTCTGCTGTTAAATCTACTCGCCCTAGAGAGATGAAGGACTTGACGAAAAATGGCTGCCTTGGCTGTATGTAAGGATATCAGTTTATAGACAGATCACATATTCACCAACATGGGGTAAGCAACTTTGTCAAAAATGAATCCAAGGTGAACAAACACTAGATCAGGGGTCGACAAAGTTGTTCAGAATCTAGGAGCCAGCCAAAAAATTTAGGAGCCAGAATTTTTTTTTTCATTTCATCATCATCACCTCCCCATCATCATCATTGACTCCTCATCATCATCATTGCCTCCCCATCATCATCATGGGCCCCCCCATCATCATCATGGCCTCCCCATCATCATCATGCTCCACATCATCATCATGGCCTACCCATTATCATCAATGCCTGCCCATCATCATCTCATCGCCTCCTCATCATATCGCCTCCCCATCATCATCAATGCCTCCCCATTATCATCAATGCCTCCCCATTATCATCAATGACTCCCCATTATCATCAATGCCTCCCCATCATCATCAATGCCTCCCCATCATCATCAATGCCTCCCCATCATCATCAATGCCTCCCCATCATCATCAATGCCTCCCCATTATCATCAATGCCTCCCCATTATCATCAATTCTCCTCATCATCATCAATGCCTCCTCATCATCATCATCAATGCCTCCCCATTATCATCAATGCCTCCCCATTATCATCAATGCCTCTCCATTATCATCAATGTCTCCCCATCATCACTGCCCTCCCCCCACCACCATCACACATGCAGCACACAAGCACTCTCTCACATTCACACACACACACTGATGCACGCACACACACACACATCTCACCTGTCCGGCGTCCGCGCTCTCTGCCACAGCCGGCCGCTGAATGATGACGTCATTCAGCGGCGCTGCTGTGAGAGGAAGCGCCGGCGCCCCCTGGAGCCCGGAGCTGCGGCAGCGGAGGCACGGGAGAGGTAAGTATTGTGCCAGCTGCTGCCGGGGCCCTGAGCGGGCGGGGGCGGCGCTGACAACCGCTCTCCTCCGCTAACGGGCGCTGGGGTGCCCCCCGCCTGCCTGCTCAGGGCCCCGACAAACCCGGGCGCCAGGCATGATTTTCTAGGCGCCACTGGCGACCTGGCGCCCGGGTTTGTCGAACCCTGCACTAGATCACATGTATAATAAAGACCAAAGTGACCAACCAGTCATGAAGGTCTAAGATCGTACATGGAGAACATCTGAAGAGCTCACACACAGGGATCTATTCACCCCGGCACTTGTCATTACTTACTTCAACCACAACTTTTCCCTACAAACAGGAAAAACAAACAAAAAAAAAAATAGAAAAAAACAAACTTCACGTCTTGTTTTGCTCCCTTTTGGAAACTGGATGGATGCAGGTTGGACCTCTCCTACCCCACCTTTGGAATATTGTACAATACAGTGTGATTAGCTGCAATGTATTGATAAATGAGGATACATTCCAAATACTAAATCGCCTTTTTCAGCAAATGTCACACTCAGGCCTCAATCAGACGTCTGATTTTCTCTAGTACGAGAAAAATCGACCGATTATTTGGATCAGACTGTGATCAGAGTTTGAACAGAGTGTGGTCTGAACGTCATCATTTTTTTCTGACAGCCCATGAAGATCGGACCAGCACTTGGGTTTCTTCCGAATGAAGTACGATTTTTTTCACGGACTCAAAGACTTGCCGATTGTTATCCGACCCGCTGATCAAAATCGGACATGTCTCTGCGATTTTCCGCTGATCGATCGTCCCATGAAAAATCAGACATGTTAATGGTCCCATACTCTTCCATCAGTAGGAATGCTATCCATGAAAACCATGGAGATCACTCATGTGAAAATCGAATATCTGAATGAGGCCTAAGAGAGAGATTACACCAGGACCAAAAATGTAGTTATACCGTTGCACTGTATGTGTGGTGCTGCTTTACTTTCCACTCACACAAGATACATACCTTTATATCAGAAACCAAACAGGTCCGGACCTATAAAGCAGAATTTATTAGGACTGTCATCTCATACTTCAGCCTAGGAGTATATTCACGCAAAGCATTTTTGATTTTATTCCTATGTGAGTAATGCGGACATTTGGCAGAAAACTGCAGCGGAAATTATCCGCATTTTGGTGCGGATTTGATGCTTTTATTGGTTAAAACGCTTTAAGAACCTTTTTTTTTTTTTTTTTAAAAAAGGCACCAAGTGAATGAGATTTTAGCAATGTCATACATTTTGCTATTGCTAGAAAATGGTGCGTCTTTTCCATGCGGACTGTTGATAGCCGGTCAGATCATTTTTTTCATCTACTTATTACAAGCAAAGAAAAAAGGAGGAAAAAAACGCACTTAAAAAAAAAAAAGGAAAAAAAAAAAATGAACTTTTGAACTTGGTAAAAATTTTTAGTTTATTTTGGCTGTAGGCCAATCTGTATACAGCCCATACTGACTTGAATAGGTGTACCTTGGCCTCCTAGCGATAGTGGCAGACAGACAAGATGTTCCCTAGTGGTGTGGATGAGGGATAGTGCTATGGATGAACAGAGGGACAGTGCTATGGATGAACAGAGGGACAGTGCTATGGATGAACAGAGGGACAGTGCTATGGATGAACAGAGGGACAGTGCTATGGATGAACAGAGGGACAGTGCTATGGATGAACAAGAGGGACAGTGCTATGGATGAACAAGAGGGACAGTGCTATGGATGAACAAGAGGGACAGTGCTATGGATGAACAAGAGGGACAGTGCTATGGATGAACAAGAGGGACAGTGCTATGGATGAACAGAGGGACAGTGCTATGGATGAACAGAGGGACAGTGCTATGGATGAACAAGAGGGACAGTGCTATGGATGAACAAGAGGGACAGTGCTATGGATGAACAAGAGGGACAGTGCTATGGATGAACAAGAGGGACAGTGCTATGGATGAACAGAGGTACAGTGCTATGGATGAACAGAGGGACAGTGCTATGGATGAACAAGAGGGACAGTGCTATGGATGACCAGAGGGACAGTGCTATGGATGACCAGAGGGACAGTGCTATGGATGAACAAGAGGGACAGTGCTATGGATGAACAAGAGGGACAGTGCTATGGATGAACAAGAGGGACAGTGCTATGGATGAACAAGAGGGACAGTGCTATGGATGAACAGTGCTATGGATGAACAAGAGGGACAGTGCTATGGATGAACAAGAGGGACAGTGCTATGGATGAACAGAGGGACAGTGCTATGGATGAACAGAGGGAAAGTGCTATGGATGAACAGAGGGACAGTGCTACGGATGAACAGAGGGACAGTGCTATGGATGAACAGAGGGAAAGTGCTATGGATGAACAGAGGGACAGTGCTATGGACGAACAGAGGGACAGTGCTATGGATGAACAGAGGGACAGTGCTATGGATGAACAGAGGGACAGTGCTATGGATGAACAGAGGGACAGTGCTATGGATGAACAGAGGGACAGCGCTATGGATGAACAGAGGGACAGCGCTATGGATGAACAGAGGGACAGTGCTATGGATGAACAGAGGGACAGTGCTATGAAATAAAAAACAAAAACACCATTGTTGCCTTTTCAAGATTTTCAAAATGCTCAAAATCTCTGCTGCTAATAGGAGAAATGGCCACAATGGATTGAAGAATGGGTTTGTAATAAAATCTCCCTTAACAAGAAATCTAGGGTTGAAAATTTTAAAGGGAGTCTCGCAGGCCGATTTGACTAATCAGACTAGCATTATGTCTGTATAAGTCCTATAACAATAAAAATGATACCTAATCCAATGTGCAAAGCTGAGAAATCTAGCTTGGAAACCACATGCAGATGATCCTGGAAGAAGCCGCTAAGTGCACTGACACTGCCCCGCTGCACTTTAAGCATTGAAGCCGCATGTAAATTAGCCTGGAGTGCACGGGGGAGCGTCAGTGCACTCATTGGTTCCTTCTTGGATAATTTGCGTGTTACATCAAAGCTTGATTTCTCAGCACTGGCACATGGGATTGCCGCCTTACAGGTTATGATTTTTACTAGGACCTATACCACTGGTTCAGTAGTAAAATCATCCTTCTTGCAGAACACAGCACTGTATGGAGCTGGGGTAGTTGTCCCCACCTGACACCTTCATAGTGTGGGATTTTCAGTTATGGGTGGATCGGCTCTATAAACTTCTGTTATATGCATGCGACAATCAGGGCAGACATATTATGGACACGACTCCTCTCGGAGTTACATTATTTCCATTTAAAAAGCAGAATTGCGATCCGCCTTAGACTTTACATCCCAGAACGTGGCCTGGTACATGAATATGAGCAGGATGCATTGTGAGCAGATGAATGGGGTGCTAGCATTGATTTAGGCGCAGAAAAACACTTCAAGAAGTGGATCTAAAGGATTCCATTACTCAGCAGTTCAGCTGGTTCCTCCTGTATGCTCCCAAACATTACGCATTCACGGAGCATTGTTTGACACACTGCCATGTTGATGATAAATTGCAACCTACAGCTCACATAATTCTAGCCATGGATTAACATTTCAGAGGCTGAGCCACAGATTATGTGTGTGGATCTTGAATTTCATCAACCCCCCTGGCACAATAGGCTTATTCTTCCCATTTTCCTCTATTTTCTCATGAAGAGTCAGGGAAGCTTAGCTTTTCTGTTGCATCCATTTCATTTCTACCCGATACCTTACCGTCCATATTTCCAGGCACATGCTGCCCCTGTGTACCGAATACGCCTGGAAACAGCGGCGGAGACGATCAAAGGCTGCCATCTGCTGGCCTTAAGCGGGATAACACTGCGGTCAGTTTTAGCCTGCTGCGTGGCGAGTTTATTTAGAAATTGGCTCATTACTTTCTTTGGGCTCACTGCAAATTTTTATTTCACGTACGAGAAAAATGGTCTAAATTTCATAAGTGATTTTGTTCAGATTTTTATCAGAATATAATCTGCATTTCATCTGTTTTTCTTGGATGAGAAGAAAAAAAAAAAAGTTTCTCCACCTTCAACAACCTAGCAGGCGATTTTTTCACTGACCTTGCTTTGCCAATTTTGATCCAACATTTGGATCAATAGTGGACACGTCGCCACAATTTTGTACCAACCACTCAGTCAAGAAAAAAAAAAAAAAAAATTGGACATGTGAACAGCCCCACAGACTTCATGAGATATGATGTCTATCCATGAAAAACCCAGGTAGCACTTGCGCGCAAAAACAGATCTGAATGAGACCTTAGATGTTGCATGCTATTAAGCAACTAATGTGTAAGGACGCTTGAGGTTTTCTCAAATTCGTCTCCGGTCTCATTATGGCCTTAGGGGCTTGTCCTGTGCTTCCACCATGATATATCTTCCAGCACTGCTTCTTTACAATAGCGTTATTTTAAAGGGAATCTGTCAGCAGGTTTTTGCTACATAATCGGAGGGCAGTATGAGTTAGGGGCTTAGACACCGATTTCAGCAATGTGTCACTTCTTAGGCTGTGCACTGTTGTTTCAATACAATGAGTGTTTTATCAGCAGGAGATTATCACTGCGGGACTCAGTGCCCTCATGCATCCCGGTCCAGCTCTGATAAGCAGCTCACTGTCAATGTGTGGGCGGGGTTAGGTTACTGAGCTCTGCTACATCCTACATCTAAAAAACTCTAATTGTATCACGACTGCTGCATTCAGTAAACTAAGTGATGCATCGCTTGAATGAGGGTCTCTTTCCCTACATTATGCTGATCTTAGATGAGGAAGCAAAAATCTGGTGACAGATTCCCTTTAATAAAATTTACCTATACTTTCATACTACATGGAAAGTTTACAAATACACACTGGGAAAATGATATTGTGACTGATTTTAACAAATATATTAGAAAGAGAAAGGTCGAGAATTAGAATGAAGTCCCCTATAGGTTTTAGCATGTTGGCTAAAAAGGGAGTCAAAGAAGTTATTTTAGTTTTCTTTTGCCTTTTTAGAAAGTAACTGCAAACCACTTACTTATTAATGGATACACAATTTTGTGGGAACTGTAGTTGATGATGATCCAACCCAAATTATGTTTCTGATAGAACGATGCTATGAGGACTGAATGCTCGGTGTATGAGGACTCTACGGGTATGTGCACACGTTGCGGATTCGTGTGCGGATTTTTCCCGCACAGAATCTGCAGGAAAAATGACCTGCGTTCTACCTGCGGATTTACTGGGACTTTCTGCAGTTTTTGTGCGGATTTGCCCTGCGTTTTTACACCTGCGGATTCCTATAATAGGAATAGGTGTAAAAACGCTGTGGAATCCGCACAAAGAATTGACATGCTGTGGAAAATAAACCGCTCCGTTTCCGTGCAGAATTTTCCGCAGCATGTGCACAGCGCTTTTTATTTTCCATAGGATACCATGGTACTGTACATCCCTTAGAAAACTGCAGCGGATCCGCACACAAATCCGCAACGTGTGCACATACCCTAAGGTCTTATTCACTGGGCAGTGATTTTTTTTTTCATGTCAGCAAAAAGGACAGCCCTTTTCTCATCTCTTTTGTGTACATTTTAACCATCTGAGTGTCATCCATTTTACTTTTTTTTTTTTTGCGTTTTTGCCATCAGACTGAATTGACACTGATTTTTTCTGGTGATTATCTGTGTTGTCACATGTGAAAAATATCTGCAAGAAAAAAAAAGCTGCATGTCAAATTTTATTGCAGCTGCACTTTAACAAAAATTTTAACATTTCATAGGTACAACTCAGACGTTTTGATGAATGAAGGGTCTGGGTGCAGAGACACTGAATGAAGTGCAAGTCTCACTGATTCAGGGCCTTTGTAGGTTCAGAACATAATGGAGAAGATTTATCAATACTGTCAGATTGATAGACAGAGCAAACCTAGACTAGACAGTGTTAAATTGCACCAAATTTATCAAAGTGGCTCATGATGGTTGACAACCCTGGCTCATGATGAGACTATCTAGTGCAAGTTTCGCACCACCTATTACTTGGCTAACATTGTGCCTGAAATTTGCCAGAATCACCAACAGTTCTTCTACATATTCCAAAGACTGTATTCATAGAAGTGACCACTAGATGACCACGTATCACACATGTAATAATGATATACAGTGAAACTAATGATGATCGAACCGAAAGAAAATCAGTCGCCAAATTTTCCCTAAAAAATTTGATTTGCGTAAAATAAATTTGCCCTACTATAAAGTCACTAATTGCCTGGAAAATAAGAGAGAATGAGAAAAAGTATGAGAAAAAGAAAGAGAAAAGGAGTAAGAAGGAGCTAAAGAGAGAAAAAGAATAAGAGAGAGAAATAGGCCTTCTTCTGTGTGGAATGACATGTGCGCTCTGACCTCCTGTCCCTAAACTGAACAAGCAAAAATTTGCCCCCAAGTCTTATGCTGGATGTGATAACCTCCTGATTGGCTGCGTTCTCAGCATGTGCTGCGATAGGTGCAGGGCATTAAGGAGCAGCGGCCATGGAAAACGTTATTAGCCGATAAGTCGGCAGTGTGTGAAATGGCGCTGGCAATCTTTTCTTTTGTGATCCTGTGAATCGAGTTGCAAATTGTCCAAATTTGAGGGGACAAGCTAATTTCTGGTGATAAAGTTGACTGATCGGCTCATCTCTAAATGAAACCTCTCCACAAGACCACCTATGTAAGAAGAGACCCCAAATCCAGACTTGATTTCCTCTGAGATTTTCAGTTCCATCACACATTATTTTTAGTTCATCTTTGAGAAGACCATAATCCTACAAGACCTCTATTCTAAGCGGTCGTCGCAAGGTTTGAAGGAAAACGATAAAATATGTGAATAAATTACAAGTGTATAATGCCAAACATGATATGAAGTTTACAGGCACATACACTACAGTCATGGCCAAAAGTTTTGAGAATGACACAAATATTAATTTTTTCAAAGTCTACTGCTTCACTTTTTCTAATGGCAATTTGCATATACTCCAGAATGTTATAAAGAGTGATCAGCTTAACAGCAATTACTTGTGAAGTCAATATTTGGCTAGAAAATTAACTTTATCCCCCAAAACACATTTCAACATCATTGCAGCCCTGCCTTAAAAGGACCAGCTAACTTCTTTTCAGTGATTGCTCCATTAACACAGGTGTGGGTGTTGATGAGGACATGGCTGGAGATCAATCTGTCATGATTAAGTAAGAATGACACCACTGGACACTTTAAAAGGAGGCTGGTGCTTGGCATCATTGTTTCTCTTCTGTTAACCATGAGTTATTTCTAAAGAAACACGTGCAGTCATCATTGCAATGCCTAACAGGGAAGAGTATCGCAGCTAGAAAGATTGCACCTCAGTCAACAATCTATCGCATCATCAAGAACTTCAAGGAGAGAGGTTCCATTGTTGCCAAAAAGGCTCCAGGGCGCCCAAGAAAGACCAGCAAGCGCCAGGACCGTCTCTTAAAAGTGTTTCAGCTGCGGGATCGGGCTACCAGCAGTGCAGAGCTTGCTCAGGAATGGCAGCAGGCAGGTGTGAGTGCATCTGCACGCACTGTGAGGCGGAGACTCTTGGAGCAAGGCCTGGTCTCAAGGAGGGCAGCAAAGAATCCACTTCTCTCCAGAAAAAACATAATGGACAGACTGATATTCTGCAAAATGTACAGGCAGTGGACTGCTGAGGACTGGGGTAAAGTTATTTTCTCTGATGAATCCCCTTTTCGATTGTTTGGGACATCAGGAAAACGCCTCATTCGGAGAAGACAAGGTGAGCGCTACCACCAGTCTTGTCTCATGCCAACTGTTAAGCATCCTGAAATCATTCATGTGTGGGGTTGCTTCTCAGCCAAGGGAATCGGCTCTCTCACAGTCTTGCCTAAAAACACAGCCATGAATAAAGAATGGTACCAGAATGTCCTCCAAGAGCAACTTCTCCCAACCCTCCAAGAGCAGTTTGGCATTGTTGAATGCCTTTTCCAGCATGATGGAGCACCTTGCCATAAAGCAAAGGTGATAACTAAATGGCTCAGGGAACAAAACATAGAGATTTTGGGTCCATGGCCTGGAAACTCCCCAGATCTTAATCCCATTGAGAACTTGTGGTCAATCATCAAGAGACGGGTGGACAAACAAAAACCTAAAAATTCTGACAAAATGAAAGCATTGATTGTGCAAGAATGGACTGCTATCAGTCAGGATTTGGTCCAGAAGTTGATTGAGAGCATGCCAGGGAGAATTGCAGAGGTCCTGAAGAAGAAGGGTCAACACTGCAAATATTGACTTGTTGCATTAACTCATTCTAACTGTCAATATAAGCTTTTGTTACTCATATATTTTTTCAATTATTATATTTCTGTCTGTGATAAAAACATCTGTCAAACACACATAAAAACAAGAGGGCAGCAGATCATGTGAAAATATAATATTTGTGTCAATTCTCAAAACGTTTGGCCATGACTGTATATGGACAAAAGTATCAAGAGGACTAAATAACCTCTACATGAGCTTCTGTGGCCTCCTAGTCTACATCAGGACTTATTAATATGGAGTTAATCTTATGAAAGGTTTTCTATAAGATATTAAAGGTGTCTGTGGGAATTTGTTCCCATTAATCCAGAAGAGCATTTCTGGGGTCGGACACTGATGTTGGAGAAGAGGACCAGGCTCACAATCTGTGTTCTAGTTTCAAACGTGATTGATGGCGTTGCGGTCATGGCTCTGCGCGGTCATGGCTCTGCGCGGGCAGGCAAGGTATTCCAACAACACCCCCAACCATGACTTTAAGGACCTCTGTACACTGGGGCACTGTCATGAGGAATAGCAAAGGGCTTTCTCCACAGTGTTCTCACAAAGTTGGAAGAAAATAACTGTCCACAATGTTTTGTATGCTGAAGCAATTTGGCTTCCCTTCAACGGGGAACTAGGTCGACCCCTCCCTGAAAACAGCCCTATAGCAGTATCCCCTGTTGTGAATGGGCTTGAGATGAGTTCTGAGCAGAGGCTCCCTCTGGTGGTTACAAGCGGTACTGGTCTGTTCAGTGAAGATTGTGAGGACTGGGAATCAGGTGTTACTGACTGGTCTTATATAAGGGAGTCCCCTTCCCATCAGGGTTGCCGGTGATCACTTGTTCTGGTCTGAATCCTTGATTCCAGTTTCCCTTGTAGCCTGCTGTGTCGTGTCTGCATCTCCTGCTAACAGATAAGACATTTTCTTCTTTTTGTTTCTGTGCTTGATTTTTGCATTTTGTCCTGCACTTCTGTGGGGGCCTTCTGGGTCCCCTCAGGGGCTTTTGCCCTCTCAGTTTAGTTCAGCCACTGATGTTTGTACTTTTGCTTTTTCCAGTTTTTTCAGTGGCTGCTGTTTTGATTTTGTTACACCAGAGAGCTAATTTAGGTGGTAGAGGTCGTGTGATCTCAGGTGTTTTTGAAATTAGTAGAGTTGGTGCTTTCAGGGTTTTTTTTGGGATTGCAGTAAGTACCCTTCCTATCCTTTTCTATTTAGTTAGTTTGGGCCCCAACGTTTGCTCATACTATTTTCTGTCTGTGTCAGTATTTCGTCTTGTCTAACCGCCATTACATGTTTGGGGGCTTGCTATTATCTTTGGGGTTCTGCTCCGGGGCAGATAGCTTTCCTATTTCTATCTTTAGGTGTAGTTAGTTTCTCAGGCTGTGACGAGGCATCTAGGACCAACGTAGGAACGCTCCACGGCTGCCTCTAGTTGTGGTGGTTAGTCAGGGTACTGCAATCTCATAGATTCCAACTGCTCTGGTGTATTGCCTTTTTGCCTGCACTCCTCAGCTACCGAATCATAACAATCCCCACTTCACACCTGGCACAGTGTAGTCTCCTGACATCTGCCAAATCCAGACTCATCCATCAGACACCAGATGGAGAAGTGTGATCCGTCACTCCATCAAACACGATTCCACTGCTCCACTGTTGCTTTACACCACTCCATCCGACGCTTGACATTGTGCTTGGTAATGTTAGTCTGTCATGCAGCTGCACAATCATGAAAATCCATGCCATGAAGCCCCCGATGCACAGTTTTTGTGCTGATGTAAATGTCAGAGTAGAGTTGGAACTTGAAACAATTAGGAGTCAGCAGAGCTTTTCTGACTTTTGATGGCCTCTGCTCCTCAGCACTCGATGACCCCACTCTGTAATTTTATGTGGTCTGTCATTTCGTGACCGAGTTGCTGCAGTTCTTAATTGCTTCCACTTTTCGATGCTATCATTCTCAGTTGATTAGGGATTATTTAGGAGTGAAGAAATGTCATGACTTGACTTGTAACACCGGCGACTCCTATTACGGGACCGAGCTGATATCAGCAGGGCCGGACTGACCATCTGGCAATTCTGGCAAATGCCAGAAGGGCCTGTGTGGTCATGGGCCGCCTTGTCTGCTACGTTGTTAACAGAATCGTTGTTCTCAAGACACCCATACTGTTAAGAGTTGTGATGTAGAACAAGGTGGCTGACTCCGTCACTTAACCCAGCAGGCCACGGGTATCATTAGAAATATTGGTCTTGTAGAAAATGTTCCTTTCCTCCATCCAGGGTAGATGCTCGTGTATAAGTCGAGGCACCTAATTTTGGGACGAAAAACTGGGAAAACTTATTGACTTGAGTATAAGCCGGGTATGCATTGTCCCCTCATCCCTATCCTGGTCTGCATGGCTCCTTATCTCTATCTTTGTATGCATGGCTCCTCATAGAATCATAGAATGGTAGAGTTGGAAGGGACCTCCTGGGCCATCTGGTCCAACCCCCTGCTCAAAGCAGGATTCTCTAAATCATCCCAGATAGATGTCTGTCCAGCCTCTGTTTGAAGACTTCCATTGAAGGAGAACTTACCACCTCTAGTGGCAGCCTGTTCCACTCCTTGATCACCCTAACTGTCAAAAAGTTTTTTCTAATATCTAATCTGTGTCTTCTCCCATTCAGTTTCATCCCATTGCTTCTAGTCTTTCCTTGTGCAAATGAGAATAAAGATGATCCTTCTACAATGTGACAGCCCTTGAGATATTTGTAGACAGCTATTAAGTCTCCTCTCAGTCTTCTTTTTTGCAAGCTAAACATTCCCAAATCCTGCAACCGTTCCTCATAGGACATGGTTTGCAGACCGGTCACCATTCTGGTGGCTCTCCTTTGAACTTGCTCCAGTTTGTTGATGTATTTTTTAAAATGTAGTGCCCAAAACTGGACACAGTATTCCAGATGAGGTCTGACCAAAGAGGAGTAGAGGGCAATAATGACCTCACGTGATCTAGACTGTATGCTTCTGTTGATACATCCTAGAATTGTATTTGCCTTTTTTGCTGCTGCATCACACTGTTGACTCATGTTCAGTCTGTGATCAATTAGTATACCCAAGTCTTTTTCACATGTGCTGTTACTTAGCCCTATTCCTCCCATTTTGTATATGCTTTTTTCATTTTTATTGCCCAGATGTAGTACTTTGCATTTTTCCCTGTTAAAAACCATTCTGTTAGTTGCTGCCCACTGCTCCAGTTTATTTATATCTTTTTGAATCCTCTCTCTCTCTTCTCTAGTATTAGCTACCCCTCCTAGCTTTGTGTCATCAGCAAATTTGATCAGTTTACCCTCAATTCCTTCATCTAAATCATTGATAAAGATGTTGAACAATACAGGGCCCAAAACAGAGCCTTGTGGTACCCCACTTGAGACATTCTTCCAACTGGATGTGCAGCCATTTACGACCACTCTTTGAGTCCGATCACTAAGCCAGTTATGAATCCACCTAACAGTTGCCTTGTCCATTCCATACTTAGTCATTTTTTCAATAAGGATTGTGTGAGATACTTTGTCAAATGCTTTGCTGAAGTCAAGATATACTATATCTACAGCATTTCCCTGATCCACCCAGTCAGTGATTCTGTCATAGAAGGAAATTAAGTTAGTCTGACATGACTTATTAGTTACAAACCCATGCTGACTCTGTTTAATCACTTCATTCTTATGCAGGTACTTACATACATGTTCTTTAATAATTTGTTCAAAGATTTTTCCTGGTATAGAAGTCAGACTCACCGGCCTGTAGTTCCCTGGGTCCACCTTCTTCCCCTTTTTGAAGATAGGAACAACATTTGCTCTTCTCCAGTCTTCTGGGACTTCTCCTGTTCTCCAAGAATTTTCAAAGATTATGGACAGTGGTTCAAGAATTTCTTCTGCTATCTCCTTCAGTATTCTGGGGTGTAATTCATCTGGACCTGGAGACTTGAATTCATTTAGGTTAGCTAAGTGTTTCCTCACTGTCTTTCTGTTTATAGTGAAGATCAGTTGATGTTACATTTCCTTTCTGAGAGAAAACAGATGCAAAATAGGAATTTAAAAGTTCAGCCTTCTCAACATCCTTTCTTACCATTTCATCATTTTCATCCTGTAAAAATCCTATAGCATCTTTGACATTTTTTTTTACTTTTGACGTATCACCAAAATCCTTTTTTACTTTTGACATCTCTTGCAAGCCTTAATTCATTGTCAGCTTTAGATAATCTGATTTGTGCCCTGCAGGTTCTGCAGATGGCATTATATTCTTCTTTAGATATGCCTCCCTCTTTCCATTTGATAAACATTTCTTTCTTCCTTTTTAGCATGTGTTTAAGTTCTGTGTTCATCCATCCTGGTTTCCTTAAATGCTTCCCATTCTTCCCTCTTTTTGGAATTGTTAACGATTGTGCTTTGAGAATCTCATTTTTCAAGATGTCCCATCCTTCCTGGACATTTTTGTCCTTAAGGATATCCTGCCATTGGATCCCTCCAATTCTCTTTCTGAGTTCCTTAAAATCTACCTTTCTGAAATCTAACCTTGACGTCTGAGTCTTCACAGGTCTTCCTCCTCTTGTTATCCAAAATTCTAAAATAACATGGTCACTACCTCCTAGGGTCCCAGCCACTCTTACCTCCTCAACCATTTCCTCCCTGTTTATAAGGATTAGATCCAAGGTAGCAGATCCCCTTGTTTTCTCCTCTACCTTTTGAAAGATAAAGTTGTCAGCAAGAGAGGATAAGAATTTCCTTGACCTGTTAGTTTTGCCTGAGAGAGATTCCCAACAAATGTCTGGATAGTTGAAATCTCCCATGACCACTTTGTCATATTTTTTGGAGAACTTGGCCATTTGATGCATAAAGAGTTCATCCATATCTTCAGCTTGCATAGGCGGCCTGTAGTAAATGCCTACAATGGTGTCCTTTCCATTGTTCTGTCCTTGTATTCTTACCCAAACAGTTTCCACAGAACTCCCAGTCTCTGAAGCGTCAATCTCTGTGCAGATATACGCTTTTCTAACATACAATGCGACACCTCCTCCTCGTTTATCAAGTCTGTTTCTTGCAAATATGTTGTAACCTTCTAGCCTTGTATACCAATCATGTGTATCGTCCCACCAAGTTTCAGTGATTCCAATGACATCATACTTCTTCTCCAGCGTTAGTAGTTCCAATTCTCCTTGTTTGTTGCCCATGCTTTGTGCATTTGTATAAAAACATTTTAGTTTGTGATTGGTTTCTCTTCCTCCAATATTTTTATTATTTAGATTGTTTTGTCTTCGTTCTTCCTTTCCACTTCTAATAGCCGAGTCCTCAATAGCATTTGTCAGGTGTATGGCTTTTGCTGGCGTTTTGCTTCCCTTCCCACATTGTTCTAGTTTAAAGCTCTCCTGATGAGTGTAGCAAGGCGACTTCCAAATACATGTTTTCCAGTCTTCGTAAGGTGCACCCCATCTCTAGCAAGTAGTCCATCGTATAGGTAATTCACTCCGTGATCCAGAAATCCAAATCCTTGCTGACGGCACCATCGACGTAGCCAGTTGTTCACCTGCAGAATCTTATTCCACCTCCTTGTTCCATGGCCATCCACTGGAAGGATGGATGAGAAGACCACCTGCGCTCCCAGTTCTTTCACTTTCTTGCCTAAGTTTTCAAAGTCACTGCAGATGGCTTCCAGGTCACTTCTTGTGGTGTCATTTGTCCCCACATGTATTAGCAGGAATGGGTAGTCATCTTTAGGTCTGAAGAGTCCTGATATCCTGTCAGACACATCTTTAATTTTTGCACCTGGAAGACAGCACATTTCTCTTGAGGTTATATCCGGTCTGCAGATAGCGGCCTATGTTCCTCTCAACAGGGAATCCCCCATGACAACAACTCTCCGTTTCTTCATCACAACATTTTTCTTTCTCCATTCAGGAGGACTCTGAGGGCTTACAAGGTTGCTCTTTGTGGGCAAAGTCTTATCCTGATGTATTTCTTCATCGTTCTCCTGTGTAAGAGCCTGGTACTGGTTTCTGAGCAGAATTGGTGCTGACTGCCTCCTGATCCTCCTGCTTCTCTGGGTCACATGCTTCCATTCCTCTGTTTCTTCAGGTGCAGGTCGAATTTCTTCTCTTTCTGCACCATGAAGAGATAATTCTGCTTTGTGTAAGAACTCTTCATCTTCCTTAATGATCTTCAATGTAGCTAACCTCTCTTCTAGATTTCGCAACTTTTCCTCCAACATGGACACAAGCTTGCATTTGTGGCATGTGAAATTTGGCTTTTCCACTGGTAAATCTGTGAACATGTAGCAAGAAATGCAACTCACCACTTGGCTCTTAGCCTCTTCCATGCTCTTATTGTTAAAGAGATATGACAGTGGTGATATCCCATCTGGTTCATGGGCTTGTGTGATTTCAAATGCCAGACTGAATTCCAGTCCCAGTCCGTACCTGGGTATCAGTGAGATCTTTAGAACGAGCCATTCTGCCACAAATGTTAGTAAAGGAAGACGCCATTGACGAGGGGCTGGATGTTATAAACTGGGGGCGAGGGGCCAGATATTACTGGGGGGACGAGTGGACAAATATTATACCCTAGCGGGGTGAGGGGCTGGATGTAATACACTGGGGGGACGAGGGGCCAAATATTATACCCTAGGAGGGTGAGGGGCCAAATGTTACACGTTGGGGGGCGAGGGGCTGGATGTTATACACTGGGGGGGCGAGGGGCCAGATATTATACACTGGGTGGTGAGGGGTCAGATATACACTGGGAGGCGAGGGACCAAATATTATACACTGGGGGGACGAGGGGCCGGATATTATACACTGGGTGGTGAGGGGTCAGATATACACTGGGAGGCGAGGGACCAAATATTATACACTGGGGGGACGAGGGGCCGGATATTATACACTGGGGGAGAGGGTCCAAATATTATACACTGGGCGGTGAGGGCTGGATATTATACACTGGGGGGCCAGGAGCTGAATGTTATACACTGGGGGGCCAGATATTATACACTGGGGGGCCAGATATTATACACTGGGGGGCCAGATATTATACACTGGGAGGCCAGATATTATACACTGGGAGGCCAGATATTATACACTGGGCGGTGAGGGGCTGGATAGTATACACTGGGGGGCCAGATATTATACACTAGGCCGTGAGAGGCCGGATGTTATACACTGGAGAGTGAGGGCCAGACATTATACAAAGTGGAGGTTAGGTGCCAGATACTATACACCAGGGACAATGGGAATTAATGAAAATCCTGAATTCACTGATTAATAAATATCTCAATATGTTTTAGGGACTTTTACACAGAGGACTACTGATAATCCGACAAGTTTATAAATGCAATGAGCTACTTCCCTTCCTTGTCATAGTGAGAGGGAAGGTCAGACGACCCTAATCTAGAATTACTATCAGCACAGTAGGAAGGTCTGAACAGGAGATTTCTTTCTATTATAGGGGTCGGTGAAATGTCTCATTGTTGGTCAGCGGCAGTGACATCTCTGCTTCATCTTGATACTTGGGCTTTGCAAGTATCAGTTTTAAGAATGTTTGACTCTGTAGTCAGCAGAAAGGTCTGTATAGTTATAGGAAAATTGCTATGCATTTACAATTTTCATATATAATCCCCAGATTACTGCATATAAATATCAAAGTATTGCCTACAAATTGCACTGCGCATAAACTGTAAAACTGGTATGCTGCTTGCAGTTCACGGTGTGCAATTTTGGGCTAAGTGCTATGTAAAATATAGGTCCCGACAACCAGCTGTCTGGATTTGAATTAAACTCCTATAGTTTTGGTCCCATATTGTGCCACAATGCTCCCACTGACATATTAAACAATGGATTCCATAAAAATCTTAAAAGGGAACTCGTCAGTTATGATAACTATTAAACTGCAGAGTGCCCAGCCACAGTACCGAAAGTGTGGCTCTAGGGAGAAAATTAACTATTTCTCCCGGGAGCCGCCGGCTTTCAGTCATGCAGTCATCACTCACAGCACAGAGCTACGGCAGTAAGCATAACCCAGTACTTTGACTGATAGCTGGCTCTGCAGTAATGTAATGTCAGTCATAGTGGTGAGGTGTATCAACAGCCATCTTTCACAGTATAGTGAGAGATGACGTTATCCCTGCCTGCATAACTGAAAGCCGTCGGTTCCCGGGGAAAAAATTAATTTTTACCTAGGCGCCGCCCTTTTTCAGTACTGAGGCTGGTCACCTTCATAACACTATCAAACTGCAGATTAGCCCTATATCTGTATGTTAATAGCGTTATTGGACCAGCTGGGTTCCCCTTAAGGGTTAGTCAACTTTAAAGTAATGAGAATATCAGGGAAACTAAACAAATATTAAAAAAAAAACAAATAAAATAAAAACGGCACTGACAAAAATAATAATTTGTCATCTCAATATTAGAACTAAAAAGCGGTTTGTCACTATTTGCATCACAGAACATAAACCCACAGGAGACATGGACAGACATTCTGCATTACAGGACTGTTACTGACGAGGCGCCATTCATACTCCATCCTAAAGTGGCTGTCAGCATCCCATCGATAACGTGTGCCAAGAGAAAATCTTCTATTCCCACTGATATTCTTCATGACTGCACAGAATTTGCCAGAGCAAAAATATGGGCAATTATCATTTTTATCCACTAGGTGGTGCTGTTATACCATTTAATGCATTTTAAGGCGTTTATTACAGACTGACAATTAGACTTTTATAACATATTTTTACATAAAGTTGATATAATACTAAACACAGGCTAAAAAAAATCTCATAAATAAACATAATAAAGGAACTATAGAGAGATTGAATAGCTAGTCACAACTAATCTCAACTAATCAAAAGAATAGAGGGGCATCCGCGGTCCCACGCTGATCACATTGTGATGATGTAGACCCTGTTGGATATCCCTTAGAACACGGAAGTGGGTAGATTACTTTTTTGTACACTATGATAAATATATTTTACTTACATTTTCTATTACGAATGTCCATTCTTTGTCTTCAAACTCTTCTGCATGGGGGTCCTAGGAGACAATGTTAAAAGCCAAGCTTCAGAACATCATTATAGAGGGATAGCATGCATGTTCCCTTTATAACTACATTGCACACTGAATGGTCAATAAAGCCACAGGGATGAGTTCTGGTGTAAAACCCACTATGGGGTCCGGTCCATATACACTCGTGTCTTAGAATGGACAGGTACATATCATTTTGGAGTCCAGTCCCAGAGAAACCCCTAGTTCTCTAGGACTCTAAAGTGGGGATATATGTGCATATAAACTTAGATTTAATTTTATGATCTGAACTGTCAATACTGAAATGAGCAATGGGCAACAAGTAAAAAAAAAAAAAAAAAATGGCTGACCTCTTCTAGAACCAGTCCCGCATTAGTCCACAGGTTGTGTATGCAGATTACAGCTCCATTAAAGTTAATGGGGCTAAGAGGAAAAACCACACACAACCTATAGAACGCAATGGCTACCTGGATGAGGGTAGACATATATCTTTCCCATAGTCATAGATTCATTGGATTTCTATTGAATTGGGCTAAGCATATAGATGTCTTTGTGCCGCCCTTAGATTGAAGTTATGAGGTCACAGAGCATTCAGGCTATCAGTCAATCAGGAGGAGGCGACTTGGAGGGAATAGAGCTGGAGTGACAGAGGTTTCCGATCTATAAATAGCCTTTGCCTCATTTGCATATTAATCCAAACACTGATTTCTCAGTAACCGAAGAACGGACTGGCCATGTAAAGGTACTGCTGGACTTGTCTTTAAAAGAGCTACATGCATATATAAATAGTTTGGGGTGTGTAATCCTGCTGATAGATTCCCTTTAAAATCAGCACAACATGTCCTTTTCTGTCCCTAAAATTTTTCAGTGTGTGGATAAGACTTGGTAAAATCAGATACAATTTGCTTCAGCTATAAATGTGTTGCAGATTTTCTGCCTGCACACAAGGCATGTGAACATACACTTACAGAACACTTACCTTAAAGAGGGTCACAGTGATTTCAACATTTTCAGGAACGGGCCACACCACAACCCCACGATAGGGTTCTTTATACCGGGCTGCCAACTATGCGCCTGCAATACAACACGACACAGTGTAACTGATTTTACTGTAATAAAAGCAGACAGACTAAAAAGACAAAGAGCAGAAACTACATTTTCCATAAGATATGAAAGAATTTGCAGAGATAGTCCAGTAAGTAAAGGTTTCATAAGGTTTATCACAGGAGAGTTGATAAATATGATCGTTGTGGATCCAATCACCATGACCTCCACAGATAACACCTAATATCTTTCTCATTCTCATCACGCTTCCTAAAGCTCAACGTGGACAAAACCCAAATCATCTGTCACAATAAATGATATCACATTTTCTCCTGTACTGCAAGTCCGCCACCTCGGCGTAACCCTCAACTCTGCCCAGTCCTTCAACCAAACTCTTTCCCCTTCTTGTTGCCGCCAACTCAAAAACATTTCTAGAATCCATCAATCCTGAATGTACTAACATGTCAATGCATGCCCCCATCATCTCCCGCCTCGACTACTGCAATACCCCTCCTCTGTGGCCTTGTTGCTAAGACTCAAACACCTCTCCAGTTCGTAAGGGCCGGATCCTCTTCCCTCTGTAACAGTCTGTTACTGTTAATTTGTTCGCCGTGTTTTACAATTGTATTTTGTATGTAAACCCTTCTGATTTACATCACCATGGAAGCAATGCTGCTCTAAAAATAATAAGATTTTGTAAGTAGCAGTAATAGGCTGAAGAAGATCCAGGTGAGGAGACAGCAACGTAAATATCTATTACTCCTCGTTGAAGTACAACACCCCAAAAGGGGCTGAGCGATTCTGACCGGTGTCGCTGCTCAGGCTGGTTTATACAAACTCATGTCAATCCCAGTAAACTATTTTGCTAATCATCTCCCCTCCTAGAGGGACAGGACATCTTAGCATCTAAATTCATCTTCCAGTGTAAACAGTGCTCACTAAAAGCTTTAAAGTATTTAATGAAAATTTCTTGTAACACCTGTAACAAGTCGTACCCAAAAATGGAAAACAGTATCCCTAACCTGACGTTAGCCAGGCTGCAAGGTGATTAGTAAGAGAATTTTTTCTGCTCGAAGATCTACACGGTATTCTTCTTCTTTGCAGGCATAATGTACTGTTACATAGAGAAGAATCTGTACATTCACTGTATGCAGAATGGTATTCTTCTTCTTTACAGGCATAATGTACTGTTACATAGAGAAGAATCTGTACATTCACTGTGTGCAGAATGGTATCTTCTTCTTTACAGGCATAATGTACTGTTACATAGAGAAGAATCTGTACATTCACTGTGTGCAGAATGGTATTCTTCTTCTTTACAGGCATAATGTACTGTTACATAGAGAAGAATCTGTACATTCACTGTGTGCAGAATGGTATTCTTCTTCTTTACAGGCATAATGTACTGTTACATAGAGAAGAATCTGTACATTCACTGTGTGCAGAATGGTATTCTTCTTCTTTACAGGCATACTGTGCTGTTACATAGAGAAGAATCTGTACATTCACTGTGTGCAGAATGGTATTCTTCTTCTTTACAGGCATAATGTACTGTTACATAGAGAAGAATCTGTACATTCACTGTGTGCAGAATGGTATTCTTCTTCTTTACAGGCATAATGTACTGTTACATAGAGAAGAATCTGTACATTCACTGTGTGCAGAATGGTATTCTTCTTCTTTACAGGCATAATGTACTGTTACATAGAGAAGAATCTGTACATTCACTGTGTGCAGAATGGTATTCTTCTTCTTTACAGGCATAATGTACTGTTACATAGAGAAGAATCTGTACATTCGCTGTGTGCAGAATTATTAGGCAAGTGACTTTTTTGATCATATCACTTTTGTACATGTTTTCCAACTCTAAGTTGTATAACCTTAAATGTATATTGGATCAAACAGATCAAGTCATGTGTATTTGTATAATGAGTGAGGTTGTGGACTAAGGATATAACACCCTTTATCAAGGTGCGCAGAATTATTAGGCATCATTCTTTACTCAGAAAAAATGGGCCACAAAAAAAAAAAAAGATTTAACTGAAGTAAAAAAAACAAATGTTACAGCGAATTATAAGGAAGGTTTCCTTAACATGGAACCATAGATTTGGGTATGAAAATCTAGGAAACATTTCAAGGCTTAGTCCTCTGTACCTTACATATAAAAGCGACTTCTGTTTAGGTGTCAGCACTCATCTCTTCAAGGCTTGCTCAGTATTAAGCACATATCTATTCCATTAAAGGAGACATATTGTAAACTGAAGAAGCAAAACTGCAAACAATCAAGAGCAATGGAAAAAGAAAAGCTCTGCCATGTTTTAGCAAAACTGGGACTTGGAATTCAAAGAAAAACACGCATTAAAATTGGCCTTTAAATGCCTTTGTATTTTGTACTACTCTCCAAATTTCTTAAAGGGAATCTGTCAGCAGCAGTTTCTGCAACACCATCTAAGAGCAGCATAATGTAGGGGGAGAAACACTGATTACAGAGATGTGTCACTTACTGGGCTATTTGGCGCAGTTCTGATAAAATCACAGTTAGGTTATGTGCACACGTTGCGGATTTGCGGCGGATCCGTTGCAGATCTGCAAGCGATTTACAGTACAATGTAAATCTATGGGGAAAAAAAAAACGCTGTGCACATGCTGCGAAAACAAGTGATTTTTATCAAAACTACAGTAGACAGACCAGTAAGTGACACACTTTTGGAATCAGGGTCTCTGTCTCTACATTATAATGCTCTCAGATTAGGTGGCAAAAAAACTAGTGACAGATTCACTTTAAGAAAAGTCACAAGATGCCACAATCTATTTTGAGTTCAGGTGCACTATAGAAACTAAAAATATTTTTTATTAAATGTAATTAACCTGGGATAAGCACATGCAATATTCACTTGCCATTTCCATGGTATGAGACAGTAATCGCACAGCTTTAAGCTATTTTATTCTGTAATCACCTGCTGAGAGTTGCAAGGAGAGGAGTAGGAAAAGAATCCAGCTCATCCAAGCAAGATATCTGACAGCGTACCACCCATGCTAAATGTGACCCTGGGCAAATAAATTGTGATGTTTAATATTTTATTGCGACGTCTGCTCTTCTCATTACAGTAAATGGCCGCCGGCAACATATTAAATGAAAATGACTTAATGTACATAATTGCTCATGGGAAGAGTGACAAGGCAGGATAGGTAGAACAGCTAATTGTACACGAATTATAAGGAATAACGGAGTGGAACTGAATATAGGAATGATAGCAGGGGATCAAACTGGTTGTGGGGCACATAATATACAGCTAGGTCCAGAAATATTTTGACAGTGACCAAATCTTTGCGATTTGGGCTCTGCATGCCACTATTTTGGATTTCAAATGAAATAAATGAAATGCAATCTAAGCGGAGACTTTGTGTCATTCAAAAGTACAACTCGTCCCGCAAAAAACAAGCCCTCACACAGCCGTACTGACGGAAAAATAAAAAAGTTAAGGCTCTGGGAAGAAGGGGAGCAAAAAATGGAAATGCAAAAATGGAAAATCCCAAGGTCGTGAAGGGGTTTAATATGTTTTGGTAAACAGCTAAAATGACAAAACTTGTGTCACTGTCCAAATACTGCTGAACCTAGCTCCATCAGGTTCTGTGTATTAAAGAAAAGCTTTAGCAATTTAGGCCCCAGAAAAAAAGGAGAAGGCACTTTATAGGTTATGGGGAGAAACATATCTATGTGCATGGTCATGCACACTGCACGCTATGAAAGCCTTTAGGCTTAATACCTACTAGAAGAAAAAATTGGCCTAAGCCACTGTATTTCGGCGAGAATGGCAGACTTTTTAATGTGTATGGGACTCCTGAATGTCCCCCGGGTGGTCAGAATAAATTCATTTATACACTGGAAGGAGTCCCACCAACACCATGGTTGGCAAAGCATCAGACCATCCCAGTGAGCCCAGCCACCCATACTGGAACTTTCTGTATGGTAGTAACACGCCTAAGGCTGCTTTCACACATCAGTTTTATTACGTCAGGCGCGATCCGGCGTGTTTTTAAGAAAAAAACGGATCCGGTAACGGATGCGTTTTTTGGCATTGACTTTCATTAGCGCCGGATCGTGCCTGATGTCATTGCGTTGCATCCGTTTTTGGCCGGATCCGGCGGAAATGTACATTCCGGCGGCCGGACAAAACGGTCACTGCAACGGTTTTTTTTTTCCGCACCCGCCTGATAGTGCCTGAATCGGCGCATCAGGTGGCCGGAAATAATAGAAGTCTATGGAACTAGACCAGTCTTTTGTGTGATCCGGATTCTGGAAATCAAGGACGACTACGACTACTACGACTCCTATGACTACGACTACTACATTTTCCACTGTCTCCGGACATGCGAACCTGCATTTTCCGGCTGCAAAACTTCTTTTTTCCGGGTTCAAAAGTTCAGGTCGGATCCAGCAAAAAAACTGATCCGTTGCATCAGTTTTTTCATTTCAGCGCCGGATCCGTCCCTTCAGGTACTTGACGGATTATGCCTGACACAAAAAAACTGATGTGTGAAGGGCATGTTCAGACAAGATTGTTTTTTGGTCCGTGTGCTATCAATTTGGACCAATTGCGGCAAAGGAGCAAGTTTTATGGACCACAATAGTTCATGCAACAGAAGACAGCTACTTCACCTATCTGCGAAGCGGACAAGCACACAGAGCCAATCCAGTCAGCAAGTAGTCGACCTGACAGGACCGATTTTACATATGGCTTCCTGATCGCAGGTGGCGAAAAAAACCCTTGAAATTTAGTACAATAAAGCAAAAGCCCGTGGTTAGACGAAGCAGATTTTGCACGGGAAATGTGTCAAAGTACAGGTCTTCCAATCAAAATGCCCATCCCAGATGTCACACTGCTCAGATCCCTCACCATCAGGGATAAGCCGCATGAGAACCTGTCGGCAAGTGTTCAATTTCCCTACAGCGCCTCTGCAGGTAAAATGGAGCATAACACAAATCAATGTGCTGTCCGTGTAATGTAGACTTGTGCCGGGTCCTCCACAGAGAGACGCTTACTGTAACTGCTCTCCGCACTAATTTATTACATCTTTTTCTTTCTCCAGCTCCTTCATAATTATCGGTCTGCTCAGTGTGAATAAGGGGGTCCTTCAGTACTGCCCACCTTAAACTACATTTCCCACAACCCCCTGCATCTTCTCCAGGCTCCCTGTTGTCCCATGTGTACAGATAACATTAGATGCTCCTCCAGCTGCTCTGTGATCTGCTAGTGGCCAGAGCTGACTGGAGACATGGTGCTGTGATCACTTTCTAATATTATATCAATAACTGTAATCCTGTCCCCACCGCCCTGTGTAACAGTCTTTTATCCTCCATCTTGCAATTCTGTACATATCTCAGATATATTTCTCCAGTGTCCTCTCCTAGCTCTTTGTTGCCCATAACAACCAATCACAGCACAGCTTTCATTTTACCAGAGCTCTTAAAAAAATGAAAACTGAGCTCCGATTCGTTGCTCTTGTCAACAAGGACAGTTCGTCTTTCAGGCAGTACAGATAGCCTGGTTTGTAAGTATAGAATGCCGGTGTCCAGTATAACAAAGACGGGCAGAAATATTCATGCTTTTAATGAGAAACAGCATTGGTGGATTAATGGCTGTTACTTCTGCGCTTGCTCTGCTGCATCCATCACACAGCGGTGCAGTCAGAGAGGAGGAGTTGTTCCTTTTCACAGGAGCGAGCGCATGGCGCCCATGCCCGCCGTGCGCAGTGATGACAGTCATGGTTGCCAACTTGACTGTTTGGATTTTTTTTTGTTAGTTGTCCAGAAAAGATACAGACAAAATTTTTACAGACACATTGGAAAACCATTATAAATAATTACAATTATAAGTGATCCATGTCTATAGCCCAGAATTATGAATATCAGCTGCATTCACCGTAAACTGTAAAATGATAATTACAGTCATAATAATATGTATAAATTAAAAAGAGCTCTTATTATACTCCCATACGGGGCGGTCCGCTCCAATGGACGTCGCTGTTCTTGACCCAGTGCCTCCGCTCTTCTTGCTTTTGTGTCAATGACATGTCCTATGTCATCCACAGTGTCCTCGGCATAGCGTTCCTGCGCAGGCGCACTTCTCTACCCTGCCGAGGGCAGAGCAGAGTACTGTAGTGCGCATGCATACGCCGATGATCTTTGTCCTTTCCCCGCGCATGAGCATTACAGTACTTTGCTCTGCCCTCGGCAAGGCAGAAAGAGGTGCAAGAAGAGAGGAGACGCCAGATCAAGAACAGTGATGCCCATGGACTGGACCACCCCATTAGCAACTATAATAAAAGCTTTTTTATTTTCTGGGGAGCGCATTGGGAATATATAGACGGCATCTAGAATGCTGGGAAAAAACCTGGCGACAGGTTCCCTTTAAAAAAAATTTATGGACGGGGTAAAAAAGTTCCCTATTTTTTACGGACTGTCCTGGAATTTCTGGACGATTGGTAAACCTGATGACAGTGTAATCACGCTGCGCCATTTCACTGAAAAGTAAGAAAAGCATGAATCTACTGAGGATGTGCGACCTTTCATGAAAGAACCACAGGACATATCCATGGACAACTAACTAGGCAAAAGCCTCCGACATACAGACTTTATAAGGTCAACATCGGGAGCAGAAAGCACTTTTGGAAATTGACTGCACTTGACAACTTTATTTGGGAATTTAAGCCACTGATCTATGACTGATTTTATGGTAGTACCCCTTTAACTCACAATTATTAAGGACAACACATTGATTTTATCACCAAAATGTCTTCTCACCTTGGAAGATTTCCTTCGACTTCTTCTGGTCCACACCACAACCAATTTGTCTGGCTGCCTGTATTAACACAGAACACATTCTTGTTATTTATTTAGATTCTTAAAAAAAATAAATAAAAAATCAATAATAGCTGCTGTCTTAATTCACAGAAGCATATAGGCCCCACTTCATCAAAGTGTTTCAGCCAGAAATCTGTCATAAAACACTTTGAAAAGTTACAAAATTTAAGTACAACAAGGAGTTGTGCAATAATTTTGTGACTTTTGGTGTTTTAGCCAGCTCTGCCAAAATGGTTGAGGCCGGGGCAGGACGACACCTCCTCGTCTAATTCATAACGAGTTGTTGCATTCCTTATGGCACAAATCTTGCTGGTGTGGTGTACGAAGGCACATGCCACTTTTAAGAAATGCCTGATTTATTAAGAGGCACATTTCTTAATTAATCAGGCACCTCTGACTCCAGCAAGCCGATCAACATGAGTATTGATGAATCAAGGTCATAGATTCAGAAGAACTCATTCATATAGCTGCTGGGAACATAATATAAAAAAATGCTGTAAATCCCAACATCCTCCATGGCTAAATAGTTTACGTTTCGTCTCAGTTTCAGTACACCCAAAAAAATAGTAGGATATAGTAATTTTTGCTGTGAACCACCAGACACTGCTAATAATGACTATAATTACAATTCCATCATGAAAACTCAGACTCCTACAGTACAAAAATTATACTGTACCCACAGACCACCATATTTTGAATAAAGGGACCCGTCAGGTCTCCGTACATGTCAGTTTTAGCATATATTTATTTTTCCATTAAAAAAAAAAAAAAAAAAATTATTGATTATGAAACGCCACATTCCTCTGTTACTCTTCCCGGAAATGAGCATATATTTTTTGACAAGCGGGTGATACCCATATAGCCTGACCCAATCAATGTTGATGGCCTACTGACAAGAGAGATGGTAACGCCTGGATGTCAATTATGCATACTTTTCCAGGAAGAATACCAGCACAAAGTAGAATTGAAGACTATGTTCACACTCTGTGTTTTTGCTGCGTATTTTTTTTTCCCTTGCAGGCAAAACCTGCTCTTTTGACAGTAAAGAAGCTGCTTACAAAAAGCAGGTTTTGGTGCGTTTTTCAGGATCCCAAAGGTCAACTTAGAAGCGTGAACAATGCAAGGTGTTAGATCAACAATGCAAGACATATGTGAAACCATAAAACCATAAGGGAAATTTGATCAAATTATTTATTGGAAAAAAAAATAAGTCTGACAAAAATAGTGACTATTCTGAACAAAAAAGTTCATGAAAAAATACACAATTACAAATGTAAAAGCGGGTGAGGGAGTTGTTGAATTGGTCGGGAATAGTTTACCTAAGACATTGGCAGGGCATTGAGTTTGTAGGACACTGTTTACATTCATACTTTGGGTGGCCCTTGAGTTGGTCAGGCATTGTTCAATTTCTCACACATTACTACTTTAATTAAACTGTACTAATCCTGACTGCATTCTCACGTGAGGAGACCAAGACATTATGGCTTCAATTTGGGAAAATCAAAAACAAATGGGTTTCACATCCTGCTGCACATGCGTTTTTTTCACTAAAATTGGAGCATCACCTGATACCTGCATTTTTAGCATGATTTTGATGTGTTTTTTTGCACTTACTCATTGCTTTCTATGGGCCAAAAAATAGCTGCAAACACTCTAAAAGAATTGAAATGCTGCAGAAAATAAATTGCTGCAAATACAGATTGAAATTTACTAATCATGTGCACAGGATTGTCATTGAATAAACTTGCATAAGTATTCCATTGCGTTTTTGGACCATTTACGCATGTAAAAAACTGCAGTAAATATGCATCAAATACGCAACGTGCGCACATAGCCTAAAAGGGTTATCATCATCATCATCTTTCTCCAGGAACAAATCACTCTCCAGCCTGCCGGCTTCCTGTTTGCCAGGGGTCAGTGCATGCCTGATGATTCACAGTTCGGACCAGCAGCATGGATGAGTTGCTGGGCCAAACTGAGTGCAGGGACATTGAAGCTGGTCACATCAAGTAATCTGGCCAGTTTCAGAGCAGCAGGAGGAGACTTGCAACCTTAGGCTATGTTCACACTTTGCCATTTTTTTCTGCAGGCAAAACCTGCTCTCTTGGCAGTATAGAAGCTGCTTACAGAAAGCAGGTTTTGATGCATTTTTATGGTTGCTTGTGCTAACTGATAAAGTTTAGTGCCCCCCCCCCAAAAAAAAAACCACAATGCAACTTCCTTAGGTTTTTGCACCAAAAAAAGCCGCAAAATCTGATGCCTGCGTTTTTTGCTGCGTTTTTGCACTTACCCATTGCTTTCTATGGGCGAAAAAAGCTGCAAAAACTCAGCACAAACGCTGAAAAAAGGGACATGCTGCAGTTTGCAAAAACACAGCAGTTTTCCAAATCAGTCAGGGAAAAAAAGCCTTTGCTGGTACTGTAAAAGCAGCTTAAAATTTGCATAAAAAAGGAACAAAAATGGAACGTGTGAACATAGCCTTAGGAGACTGACCAACTGTGTTAGATTGCAGAGGTGGCCGGTAAAGGTAGGCAATGAACAGTAAACTTAAAAATCTCCCCATCCTTGAGAATGGGGAACATTTCTAATAAAAGGTAAATTGCACAGTTGCCTGTTCTTACAAGCACTTTACAAATTTAATCATTTACATAGATGAGAAAATCCCTTTAATGAAATGATGCTCTGGTATTTTTATTCCATGGGGAATGCAAGAAATTACTCCCAGGATATGAATTTAACGCGTGATTTATAGTGAAAGGAATCCTTTTTCAATGTCACAAAACCACCAGCATGTATGTCATCAAGCAGCTAAGATTTAGCTCCTAAACATGTCTGTGGCCATTTGCACATTCAGAAGTAAAAGCTGCTCTCCAGGCCGGCAGCACGTGCACTGCATAAAAAAAAAGCAAAAGCCGGTACGTCTTGCTTTACCGCACTTGAGCGGAGTCTCAGATCATTCTGAGTACGGTAATTAACTTTTAATACCTAGAGCTGACAAAGGTGGTTTCAACATGTGCATGTCTGTGAAGCCAAGCCAAGCTTGCACATACAGGTGCATCTCACAACATCAGAATATCATCAAAAAGTTAATTTATTTCAGTTCAATACAAAAAGTGACACTCATATTATATAGAGTCATTACACACAGAGTGATCTACTTCAAGTGCTTACTTCTGTTAATGTTGATGATTATGGCTTACAGCCAATGAAAACCCAAAAGTCATTATCTCAGTAAATTAGAATACTTTATAACACCAGCTTGAAAAAATGATTTTAAAATCCGAAATGTTGGCCTACTGAAATGTATGTTCAGTAAATGCACTCAATACTTGGTCGGGGCTCCTTTGGCATCAATTACTGTATCAATGCGGTGTGGCATGGAGGCGATCAGCCTGTGGCACTGCTGAGGTGTTATGGAAGCCCAGGTTGCTTTGATAGCAGCCTTCACCTTGTCTGCATTGTTGGATCTGGTGTCTCTCATCTTCCTCTTGACAATACCCCATAGATTCTCTATGGGGTTAAGGTCAGGCGAGTTTGCTGGCCAATCAGTAGGCCAACATTTCTGATTTTAAAATCATTTTTCAAACTGGTGTTATAAAGTATTCTAATTTACTGAGATAATGACTTTTGGGTTTTCGTTCGCTGTAAGCCATAATCATCAACATTAACAGAAATAAGCACTTGAAATAGATCACTCTGCAATGACTCTATATAATATAGGAGCTTCACTTTTGTATTGAAGAACTGAAATAAATTAACTTTTTGATGATATCCTAATTTTGTGAGATGCACGTGTCCATACAGTGGAGATTTAGTGGCCCCAAAACTAGTGGTGGGGTTTCTTTAGCTACTGGACCCTCACTGATTAAAGGGAATCTGTCACCCCAATTTTGCCATATCAACTGTAGATTGTGCGCCCTTGCGGACAGTGTCCTCTCTCCTTCTGTACTTGTGTGTGCCTTGTATTGCTCACGTTTACTGTACTTGTCTATATTTGCCCCTTTACACATGTAAAGCGCCATGGAATAAATGGCGCTATAAAAATGTATAATAATAAAATGTATAATAATAATAATCAACTAAAGATATGGCTGAATAGTGCATCCCATAACAAAGCTATCGGTAGGTATCATATATCCTGATACCCCCGTTTTCATATCAAAATACCTTAGTAAAGTTCGTTTTTGCGCTGTCAATCAGGGCTGTCAGGAGGGCGGCGTTTTCCATGTCCTCTCCCCCCCCTCTCCTCGGCATCACTTGCGTAGGGCCGTCTGTGAATCCCACAGACGGCGTTCAGCTTCCCGCAATTGCGCATTTCAAATTCGGCCCCGCGCATGCGCAGGTGCTTTGCCCAACAGTGGGCAAAGCATAAAATCATTACAGCGCATGCGCTACTCTTTCCTTGCCCCGAAAATGACTGCTTGCCTTGGATGACTTCCGGGGCAAGGAATTAGTAGCGCATGCGCTGTAATGATTTTATGCTTTGCCCACTGTTGGGCAAAGCACACTGCGCATGCGCGGGCCGAATTTGAAATGCATAACTGCGGGAAGCCGAACGCCGTCTGTGGGATTCACAGATGGCGATACGCAAGTGATGCCGAGGAGCGGGGGGGGGGGAGGACATGGAAAACGCCGCCCTCCTGACCTGACCGCCCTGATTGACAGCGCAAAAACCAAACTTTACTAAGGTATTTAGATATGAAAACGGGGGTATCAGGATATATGATACCTACCAATAGCTTTGTTATGGGACGCACTATTCAGCCATATCTTTAGTTGATATGGCAAAAATGGGGTGACAGATTCTCTTTAAAGCAATGAAGAATCCGTGATGCAAAGAGTCTTGTTGATAATACGGCTGTGTGTTAAAAATGTAAATGGGGTCTATGCACTACAGTAAAAATTGTCTGAAAATGCTAAAAAGTAGTATCAGTCTTAAGAGGAGTAATCAGCCATAAAATTATGATACGGATCATGATGAAAGCAGCGTTAAAACACATTTATATAATATTCAGAGCTATGACATAAAAGTGTAAGCTGGCCAGCGATAATTAGCATTAATGATGCCTATTATGTCTATGCTACTGAAAGGCCAGGTTCAGACCTCTGTCTGTGCACAGCACGCTCTTTGCTGGGTTTTTATATGAAAGGAAATGCAATATGAAGACATAATCCTACATACGGTAATACCTGAGCTACTCTCCCACTTTCTGATCCCGCTAATAGTTTTTATGCCTGTCCCGGCTGGCCTTGACACTGGAAACCATTGTGCAGGACTAGCTGCCAGTTGTATGCGCTCCGGACTTCCTTTCCAGCACTTCGTGCATTCTATGTGCTTTTGTATATATGATGACTAGAAAGTAAGTAATTGGGGAAGCTGGGTTACAATGATTGTTTAAGGCTATGTTCACAAATTGCTTTTTTGCTGCTTTTTTTTCTGCAGCCAATACCTGATCTCTTTGCAGACAAAAAGCAGGTATTCTGGCTTTTTTTGCTGCTTTTCTTGCTGTTTTGGAAGATCTAAAATACAGTTTTGCTTCAACCATGCAGGCATGAACAATACAAGGTGTTAGGCCACCAATGTAAGACTAATGCGAAACCATAAAAAAAAAAAAAAAAATGGAAAAAAAGGGCAATTTGATCAAATTATTTAGTGGAAAAAGTTTTTTATTTGTGAAAAAATAGTGACTATTCTGAAAGAAAAAGTTCATGAAAAAATACAAATGTGTCTCTCATTTCATTTCATATGAAAAGGAAAAAATACAATTGCAAATGTAAAAACAGCAGGGGTGTTAGTTTGGTAATAAAGCTGGGTTACATCCGTTAGCACTCTGGGGAGAATCCCCCCACAAAAGTGCAGAAGATCATCCTGCTTGCCTGTAACTATAGACGAATAAATCTTGACAACAGGCAGTGGACAGCAAGTTGCTCAGAATAGAGACACTGTGACTAGGGATGAGCGAACGCACTCGGTCATACTCGGATATCTGTCGAGTATCAGGGTGCTATGATGTGCTCAGCATTCGGCGATCACTGACAGGTGCTCGAATTTGAAACTCGAATCCGCGCCCAGCATGTTTGACGCCTGTTACACAGCCAATAAGCATGTGGGGATTGCCTGCGAGTCACTGTAATGCCGTAGCCATCTTAGTAGTGCCATTATTTTATCAAAGGTTATAAAAGGACAGGCGCCGCCGCGCTCCACTCACTGACGCCATTGCACAGTCCAGGGACAGTTCTTACTGGAGGGAGAGAGTGCTTGTCCAGGCCTGTGTGTGCACAGTTTAATGAATTAGAGTCCCCTAGTGTTGCTACTTGTGCAGAAGCTGAACCATCATACTAACAGTCCTTCTAAGGTCGGGGGTCACACTTGTGAGTGTGATGTGAGAAACTCACGCGAGTCTCTCGCATCAATACCCGGCACTGCCGCCGGCACTCGGGACCGGAGTGTGCGGCTGCATGTATTTCTACACATGCCAGCGGCAGTGCTGGGTATTGAGGCGAGAGACTTGAATGAGTTTCTCGCATCACACTCGTTTAGCATGTAGACTGCGCAGGCGCCAGATTGCCAGCCCCGATGTGAATACATGATAACACACTGCGGGGAGGGATCAGGGAAAGGCAACGACGCAGGCGCTATAGTCTTCTGACAGTTCCCGGGCAGCGCGCACTGCGCATTCCCGGGGACTGTTACAAGAGCGCAGGCGCCGCACAGAAAACGAAAGTAAAGAAAAAAAGTCTGGAGGAGGCGCGGCGACGCTCAAGGGGCTTGATGGATGGCTGGGGGGGGAAAGAGGACAACCCTCAGTGACACATCTAATGTATGGGGACCTAGTTTTAAAAATGAATATTTCAGCGTTGCAGGGGCACAGAAAAAAAAGAGCCACCTTCACAGACTGCTGCTGAGGGTCGCTCTTTTACTTCAAAATGGCCGGGGGGTGTGACAAGTTCCCTTTAAAGTGGAGTAAAAGTGTGACACCATTGTTCTCAGCAGCGATCTGGGAGTTAGAGATGCTTACAGAGGTCTTCCCCATGTTCTTATCCTTCCATTCAACACTTTTTCCATCTATTTCAACATTTTTACTGTCCCTTTGATTCACATTATACTACAGTCATGGCCAAAAGTTTTGAGAATGACACAAATATTAATTTTTACAAAGTCTACTGCTTCACTTTTTCTAATGGCAATTTGCATATACTCCAGAATGTTATACAGAGTGATCAGCTTAACAGCAATTACTTGCAAAGTCAATATTTGGCTAGAAAATGAACTTTATCCCCCAAAACACATTTCAACATCATTGCAGCCCTGCCTTAAAAGGACCAGCTAACCTCTTTTCAGTGATTGCTCCATTAACACATGTGTGGGTGTTGATGAGGACATGGCTGGAGATCAATATGTCATCATTAAGTAAGAATGACACCACTGGACACTTTAAAAGGAGGCTGGTGCTTGTCATCATTGTTTCTCTTTTGTTAACCATGGTTATCTCTAAAGAAACACGTGCAGTCATCATTGCAATGCACAAAAATTGCCTAACAGGGAAGAGTATCGAAGCTAGAAAGATTGCACCTCAGTCAACAATCTATCGCATCATCAAGAACTTCAAGGAGAGAGGTTCCATTGTTGCCAAAAAGGCTTCAGGGCGCCCAAGAAAGACCAGCAAGCGCCAGGACCATCTCTTAAAAGTGTTTCAGCTGCGGGATCGGGCTACTAGCAGTGCAGAGCTTGCTCAGGAATGGCAGCAGGCAGGTGTGAGTGCATCTGCACCCACTGTGAGGCGGAGACTCTTGGAGCACGGCCTGGTCTCAAGGAGGGTAGCAAAGAAGCCACTTCTCTCCAGAAAAAACATCATGGACAGACTGATATTCTGCAAAAGGTACAGGCAGTGGACTGCTGAGGACTGGGGTAAAGTTATTTTCTCTGATGAATCCCCTTTTCGATTGTTTGGGACATCAGGAAAACGCCTCATTCGGGGAAGACAAGGTGAGCGCTACCACCAGTCTTGTCTCATGCCAACTGTTAAGCATCCTGAAACCATTCATGTGTGGGGTTGCTTCTCAGCCAAGGTAATCGGCTCTCTCACAGTCTTGCCTAAAAACACAGCCATGAATAAAGAATGGTACCAGAATGTCCTCCAAGAGCAACTTCTCCCAACCCTCCAAGAGCAGTTTGGCGATCAACAATGCCTTTTCCAGCATGATGGAGCACCTTGCCATAAAGCAAAGGTGATAACTAAATGGCTCAGGGAACAAAACATAGAGATTTTGGGTCCATGGCCTGGAAACTCCCCAGATCTTAATCCCATTGAGAACTTGTGGTCAATCTTCAAAAGACGGGTGGACAAACAAAAACCTAAAAATTCTGACAAAATGAAAGCATTGATTGTGCAAGAATGGACTGCTATCAGTCAGGATTTGGTCCAGAAGTTGATTGAGAGCATGCCAGGGAGAATTGCAGAGGTCCTGAAGAAGAAGGGTCAACACTGCAAATATTGACTTGCTGCATTAACTCATTCTAACTGTCAATATAAGCTTTTGTTACTCATATGTTTGCAATTATTATATTTCTGTCTGTGATAAAAACATCTGTCAAACACACATAAAAACCAGAGGGCAGCAGATCATGTGAGATTATAATATTTGTGTCATTCTCAAAACTTTTGGCCATGACTGTAGTTACTCTAAACGAGCATCCGAGCAATAGGAATTGCTCAGTTCGATTAACGACCATCCGAGCATTTTAGTTCTCGCTCATCTTTATTTGTGACCATAAGTTTAGAGCAATGTTTTTTTTGTTTTGCTACACACAAAAAAACATTTTTAATAATGAAAGTATATTTAATTTTTTATTGCATCTACATTGGCAATCTAATAAGGAAAACTTTTTGAAAACGAGAGTCACCAACAAAAAGTCCCATTATCATGTAGTGGAATAAAACTACAAAAAAACAAACAAACATGCTAGGGATCTTCAAATTCAAAGCATACTTATTCTTGCATTAATACTGTGGATTTTCTCTAACATTTCAGTGTACTCCCATGGATTACTTGTGGACATTCTCAGCTACAATTATTTGCCACTTCTGGACCTTCCAAATTAGAAAAAGGGTGTTTTCCGAAAAAAAAGGTAACAAGTCACCATGGACTACAATAGGTATTGCAGCCCAGCCAAACTTACAAGAGACACTGGTTTGGAAAAAGTAGTACATGTGTTAGATTAAGAAAGTAGCAGACAGAAAGAAGCAACATTTTTCTGATATTATAAAGTTGCTTATTTTCACATGTACTATTGATTTAAGAAATAAAATTTAAAACGAGTCATCCAACCTGAGAAAAATAATTAAATATTGCAGGGCCTGGCTACCAGTAGAAAGCATGTAAATGCTCCAACCATTGGTTGCGTCAGTCACATACTGACTCCTTTTAAAAAAGGCTGAGTGCACCACCAGAACGCAAATGCTGGATAACTGGGAGAAATTATTTTTGTTTTAGAAAATTTGCTGTTTTTTTTTTTTGTCAGAAGTCGCTTAACCCTGTTATTCATTGCCACTCTCTTCAGTTTTACAAAATCCATGTATTTTATTAAAATGGGTATAGATGGGTATAGTTTTTCCATAATGAAAGCAGACCTCTCATTTTGGGGAAGGAGTAGGTGCTGCCAACATCGATGATCTCTGAGCGAATCTTGATGGCGGCTTCGTGCTCTACAGATCTGACTGCCAGGGTTTATACTTCATTACCGGTCACTCTGACTCCGACTCTTATCACTAAACTACAAGGTTTAGATAAACTGATTGTTCGTTTTTTTCCCAGGGTCAGACAGGTTTCCGTCTCTGTTACAAGGTCATCACTTTAGCCAAAAAGATTTGATGACACAAATATAGGCTCTTGTCCTATAATCTGCCATCCGCTTATCCAAACCATGGGAAAACAAACATTGTCATTTAACTATTGTGCTATCAGGATACCTTTTTAGTGATTCTACATAGTAACGCTGGTATATCTTACTATATTATCTTCCTTTATGATACACTATTATGCGCTTCTTATAGGATAAAGGATTTTTTTCCCCAAAGCAGCTTGCTCTAGGAAAAATAAAATCAGCATTAGTCACCTTCTGCTGCGTCAGCACCGTCTTTCCGCTGCTGACCCTTATATTTGATGACAGGCTGCAGCGGTGACATCACAACTACAATATTCATGACCACTGCAAAGAGTCCCTTCTTCGCCAAACACCCCTTAAAAAGGTAAATCGAATTCTGACACATCAATAGAACTAGATGACTCATTTATAATATATGGAAAAGCCCCAGGATTAGATAGAATGGTCTGCTCGCCTTCCAGAAACTACGATGACGTGTCTTGTATTGCAATTTAAAGGTTGAATTTTGATTCATGACAATGTCCCATGGGGAAAAGTAGCACTGTAACTTCTGCACACGGCATAAATTAAGAGGGTCCTTTAACACAGGCAGATTTCTGGCCTAGAACAAGCACCATGCGCCAACAGAACAAGTCTGGGGAGTTCAGAACTCCTACCGCAACCGCTAATGAGCCACCTTCTAACAGTTAAGTACAACGAGCTTTCCAATTGGTAATGGTCACATTGATTTGGAAAAACCCATGGCAATTAGACAAAACTTTTGCAATTAATTTCTAATGATGTAGTGGAAAGCTGCTGCGACTGTTAGGAAGCGGCTCCTTAGCAGCCGCACTTCAAATGCGGGTTACAGGGTCTATGAATGCTTGGTGGGACCCCAGCCTTAAAGGATCTTTTAAACGGGCAAATGAAATTGTACAGAGACCAATGTCTGTTATCCTCATCATTGGGATCCCAGTTTGCATATTGTCAGCAGCACTGGCGGACGCAGACGGAAAGGGGCCCCTGTGCAAGAACAATGCATGGGCCCTTTGCAGCCCAATATCTCCTAAAAATGCAAAATTGCACCTGATTTGGAGGTATAAATGGACCCCCTCACCTCTTGGGCCCCTGTGCGGCTGCACTGGTTGCACCAATGATATGTCAGCCCCTGGTCAGCAGCAAATCCCCGGGAAATGTAAAAGAGTTTTCTCGTTTTATTGCAGCTGTGCCAATGCAGGCTAATTATCAGCCCGTGCAAATGGGGCTTTACCTACTACTCTACCTCCTGATCTCGTAATGCAAGACTACCTTGTGACTAGGAGCCAGTTTTGCAGAATACAAAAATACTTTTGATAGCATTATAAGATACGGTATAGCCGTGGCACCTGCGCTGCAGCATATCACATGTGTATTGTATATAATCAATATGGTTGAGGTTATCCTGATATTCCACAAAAAATAAAAAATCCATTTGAAAATGGCGTGCCTGCGCAGTAGCACATATCAGTGTATATAGAGGTGAGCGGATACCTGCTACAGCGCAGGCACCAGCCATCTTGCTAGAGAGAGAGAGAAAAAAAAAAGTTTCCTCCTACAGGATGGGGCCCCCAGCGCCTGCGCAGTAGCAGCTGTCGGATCACCTCTTTATACACTGATAGCTGCTACTGCACTTCCCCCAGCTAACTAAGGTGAACACCTAGCTGGTGACATTGTGAGCCTGCCAGATGCAAATAATCACAGCCTGTAGAGCTAGGATTTAACCCTAGCCTACCTGGCTTTGCTACACCTCCTTATTTAGAAGCAAGGTTGGTATTGGTGGCAAAAGTCTGTCTCAAATAAATCACATATGGCACACTATGCAAATCCAAAAATCCAGATCATGATGTATGCACAAATGTATCACTTGAAAAATATTCGCAACAGGTATGTGTGAACCTAGCCTTATGTTATATCATTACCATAGACCTGATTTTGCAAAGAAAAAAAAAAAAAGAGCACAATGAAGCCACAAAATAAGATTACTACATGAAAGAGAAAAAAACGTAAGCTGAGTAAAAATCGAAAAAAGAACAGAACGATTGTTAAAGCAGCACTCCGGCTTCATTTCAGTGCTGGATTGGTGCCACTAATGCAAGTTCCCTGACCCTAGTAACATATTTGCTGGCTGCTGTATTCAACATATGCAGAGGTCGCTCCCATGCAGAGCCGCCTCCACAGACCGCAACTTCGAACTGACCGGAAGTCAGAGAAAACGGGCACAAGGTCTCAATGCAAATCTGTGACAGACGAGTACTGGCCCCGTTCTGGCTCTAATAGACTTACAATGAGTTGAGACTTCCGACTCACCCAGCAAACAAAGGAGCAATCCAGCGAGTCACTACCAGCAGAAGACGATTGGAGCGGCGTGGAAAACAGAAGAAGACAGCAGTTAAGTGCATTACTAGGAGCAGGGAAGATTGTTGGAGCAGAGGTTTTAACGTAGAGCTAATGAGCAATTTACAGAATTTAATCTGGAATGAAGCAAATTTCAGAGAAAGCTATAGGAAAGATGTGTATCTTTGTACCGTGTTAGCCAGTAGATAGAAAAATATTTAGACTTGAGAGTCCTCAGTGGTTGATACCTTTTAATGGCTAACTGAAAAGATGGTAACAAATTGCAAGCTTTCGAGACTACTCAGGTCTCTTCATCAGGCGAAGACTAATCCAAAATCTGAAGAATCACATATTTATACACAACAGGATACAGGAATAATGCAATAGGTAAGACAAGTGACGTGAAGCAGAACTGTCATTATGGCAGAGGGATGAACATAAATATTGGAACAGTTCATAGATAAGGAGTGAAAGTTTTATTGCCCTCTGATTGGAGTCTGCTATTGTGTTTTGATGCCCCTAGAACAGTGTTTCTCAACTCCAGTCCTCAGGACCCACCAACAGGTCATGTTTTCAGGATTTCCTTAGTATTGCAAAGGTGATGGAATTAATGCTTGAGCAGGTGATAAAATTATCACCTGTGCAATACTAAGGAAATCCTGAAAACATGACCTGTTGGTGGGTCCTGAGGACTGGAGTTGAGAAACACTGCCCTAGAAGGTCAGAGAAGCAGATTCCTTAATTGATGTAGAAAGACATGAATCCGTGTGATATATTCATTCCAGCACTAAGAGTGTCAAAGGTCATCATAAGTTTATATTCCCAAACCTTTCTATCTTTCTCAGATTTGAAGAGAAAGCTACCAACACCGTACACTAAGCCAAGTATGTAAGTGAAGAATGACCAATAGGTTGTGTATATTTAGAGGTTTTTCAAAAAGGACATAAGTGCATGTTCCGTACAAGGGCAGAAGCAAGACGATTCATGACTATAACGTGCCAGATTAACAACATTTATGTACGCTGGCTTTAGTTGCAGAATTCCAAGGAAAGTAATCCTTTTTCCTTCTGTGAACATCATAATTCAAAATAAAAGAAAAACAATGCGTGAGAATCCCTACAACGGAATTCTAATTAAATGCATTCTTTATCTTTTCTCTTTTTACATAAGACTGCATATATAGGGGCCTATAAACAGCACTCACCCCCTTGGACTTTTATAATCCAGCATTTAATAATCCTGACCCACAGAAGATTTACAGAGGGCTTCCTAAAATATTTAATGATAACAAGGCTATGACAAAAGCCCAAAACAAAATACAACCAATAACAACTTTTCTTAGGAATTTCATGCCATTGCCATACTACAGTAACTGCCCTTAATACTATGTGCCCATGGTGAGTTTTTGATGCTGCGTATTTTCGATGCATCAAAAATGCAACATACTAAATACTCACCATTAATATGTAATAAGTCAATCTCTTCCACATGACATGGCATGAGCACAACATCAGACTCGGCCGACAAATGTGATTATGATAAGCCACATCATCAGGTGTGATTAGTGCATATAAAAAGTAGCTGGTCCTAAATATTAAATAGTTTGTCCACTACTAGGACAAAAAAAAAGTCTTAAATACCATTTTCCCGCTTGTAAAATAAAAAATACCCTAAACTCACCTCCTGTACTGGCGCTGTTCCAGCTGTGGCACCATAACTTCCTTCAGACCAACCTCAGACTTCAGCAGGAAGTGGAAGCGCTGCAGCCCATTACCAAACTGCTGATTGACTGCAGGGGTCCCGTCACATAATGTCACATGAGCCTCAGGAGAGTTGTTGGAACAGCGTCAGTATGGGAGGGGAGTAGAAGGCGTTTTTATTTTACAAGGGGGAATATAGTAGTCAAAAAGGCATTGTTTGAGTAGTGGCCTCCTCCTTTATGAATACATTAAGTGATGCACTCCTGTGAAGAACAAGTTTAAACACAAGTAGGAGATTTATCACAACTGGTGGAAAAAAGTGGAAAAGTCCATAGTAAATCTCTGGGAAATGAGAGGAGGAATTTGGTTATTATGGGAAATTACTTTAATTTTCCTTTGCACCAGTTTTGAAAGATGTTCCCCACAGTTCAGTTTAAGAATTGGCAAACTGACATGAAGTAAAGATAAAGGATTCACATGTGGGTCTCTTATGTTTTCCTCCCTTTTCAAGCAATTGCATAAAACTTCTGTCCTTGACTTCTGGCCTTTGCTCAGTAGCAAATTTCATAAATCAACAAGAAAGACTAAAAAGCTGAAGACTTTTAAGGAACTCTAAAAATGAGATAGTAAAAACCTTTTTTTTTTAGTTTTACATAAATAAAACAGAACCAAAAAAAATGTTATTACTGGTTATACATAAAATAGAAAATAATCAATAGCATAATACACACTGCTCAAAAAATTAAAGGGAGCACTAAAATACCACATCCTAGATATCACTGAATTAAATATTCCAGTTGCATATCTTTATTGATTACATAGTGGAATGCGTTGAGAACAGAAAACAAAAATGATCATTGTAAATCAGAATGAATAGCCCATGAAGTTCTGGATTTGGAATGTTACTCAAAATCAAAGTGGAAAATCAAATTACAGGCTGATCCAACTTCAATAGAAATGCCTCAAGACAAGGAAATAATGCTCAGTAGTGTGTAGGGCCACTATGTGCCTGTATGACCTCCCTAGAACACCTGGGCATGCTCCTGATGAGGCGGTGGATATTCTTCTGACGGATCTCCTCCCAGACCTGGAATAAAGCATCAGTCAACTCCAGGACAGTCTGTGGTGCAACGTGGCACTCTTGGATGGAACGAGACATGATATCCCAGAAGTAATCGATTGGATTCAGGTCTGGCGCTTTGTGGCCCTCCAAAGAAATGTCTCCCCACACCAATACTGACCCACTGGCAAACCGGTCATGCTGAAGGATTTTGCAGGCAGCAGAATATTCTTCATGACGTCTTCAGACTGTCACATTTGCTCAGTGTGAACCTGCTCTCATCCGTGAAGAGCACAGGGCGCCAATGTCAAATCTGCCAATCTTGGTGTTCTCTAGCAAATGCCAATCGCCCTTCACAGTATTGGGCTGTAAGCACAACACCCACTTGTGGACGTTGGGCCCTCATACCATCGTCATGGAGTCTGTTTCTGACACTTTGAGCAGACACATGCATGTTTGTGTCTTGCTGGAGGTCATTTTGCAGGGCTCTGGTACTGGTCCTACTGTTCCTGGTAGCACAAAGGAAGAGGTAGTAGTCCTGCTGCTGGGTTTTTGCCTTCCTTCGGCCCCCACGTCTCTTAGTGTACTGGCCAGTTTCCTGGTATCTGCTCCATGTTCTGAACTCTGTGTTGATGGAAACAACTACCCTTCTTGCCATAGCTAGCATTGATGTGCCATCCTGGATGAGTGGCACTACCTGAGCAACTTCTGTGGGTTGTAGACACCGCCTCATGCTACTGTACAATACCTCTAGGAGTGAGAGCAATGACAAAATGCAAAAGAGACCAAAACAACAGCCAAAATGGATGAGAACAGAGAAATGGTCTGTGGTCACCTGCAGAACCACTCCTTTATAGGGGTTGTCTTGCTAATCACCTATCATTTCTAACTGTTGTCTGTTTGATTTGTACAACAGCAGGAGAAATTGATTCATAATCTGTGTTACTTCACAACTGGACAGGTTGATTTCACAGAAGTGTGAAGTGTTACATTGTGTTGTTTAAGTGATCCCTTTATTTTTTTGAGTAGTGTATTATATTAAAACCCCAATTCCAAAAAAGTTGGGACACTGTGCAAAATGTAAATAAAATAAGAATACTATTATTTGGAAATCTCTTACAGCCGTTTTTTTTTATTCCGAGTGAAGAACACAGATCAGAAAGTGAAAGTCAGACATTTTTCCTTTTCATTTGAAAAAACTAACTCAGAAATTGATTGAAGTCACATAGTTCCAAAAAATTTGGGACAGATGTAACAGTAGGCTGGAAAATGAAGTAGTAATAAACAGCTGGAGGGTCAATGTCTGTGTATAAAAAGAGCATGTTAGAGAGGTAGAGTCTCTCAGAAGCAAAGAAGGTCATAGGTTCACCAATCTGTGAACAACCGTGTCTAAAACATTCCTCAATGTAAAATTGCAAAGATTTTAAATATCTCACTATCCACATTACATATAATCAAAAGATTCAGACGTCTTGGAGAAATTCATGTGCACATTGCTGTCCGTTAAAAAAAAATAAAATTGGACTGGACACACACATTCACACGGATGTGTGATTGATTGCACTTAACTTTCACCTTCTGATCTGTGTTCTATGTTGTTGTGAATAAAACACAGAAGGTGAAACAAATATTGAACACGTCACCAATTTTCTAAGTAAATATATTTCTAAAGGTGCTATTGACATGAAATTCTCACCAGATGTCGATAACAACCCATCCAATCCACACAGGCAAAGAAACCAAACCATAGCTGTCCATAAATTAAGTTATGAGTAATAATGAGTAATGAACAGGGAAAAAGTATGGAACATATCAAGTAAAAGACGGGCACAAAGCCATGGAATGTCATGACCAGCTTAGTGAAAAATAATATCAGCTGGTTCCACTGATGGCCTTTAACCCCTTCCCGACCCATGACGCCTACGTTGGCGTCATGAAAACCTGTGCCATCCCGACCCATGACGCCAACGTAGGCGTCATGCTATAAATCATGTTCCTGCGGACGGGGTGACCGGGGTCACTGAAAGGTCACCCGACCTGCAGGCACAGGACCCCTTGCGCATCACCACAGTGGGGGGGTGGCTTAACCCCCACGTGGTTACGATCGCTCTGATTGGCTGTTAAAAGTGAAACAGCCAATCAGAGCGATTTGTAATATTTCACCAATGAAACTGGTGAAATATTACAATCCAGCCATGGCCGATGCTGCAATAGCATCTGCCATGGCTGGAGACCGCGATCTGACCCCCCCACATCGAGTCACGGCGGTGATCGGCCGCTGCCACCGAAAGATGGCAGTGATCGGTCACCGCCGTCACTATCTGCTCCCCTGCTCCTGCGATCCGCTGCCCCCACCTTCCGATCCCCCCCCTCACCATCCGACCCCCCCTACTCACCTCTCCCGGTCCACCGACGTCCCTGGATCCGTCCCGGCGGCTGCCCGGGATTCTTCATGGGCGCCGCCATCTTGGAAATGGCGGCGCATGCGCAGTGCGCCGCCGGCGCATGCGCATGCGCCCGCCGCCGGCGCATGCGCAGTGCGCCCTCCAGTGTTTCAAAAATTTATTTTGATCACTGTGATAAACTGTCACAGTGATCAAAATAAAAAAAAGTAAACGAACCCCCCCCATAGGTAGGGACAAATAATAAAATAAAGAATTTTTTTTTTTTTCCTAGCGGATTTTGCTGCTGATCCGCAGCTGATTTTGCTGCGGATCCGCGGCGGATATTGCTGCGGATCCGCGGCGGATATTGCTGCGGATCCGCGGCGGATATTGCTGCTGATCCGCGGCGGATATTGCTGCTGATCCGCGGCGGATATTGCTGCTGATCCGCGGCGGATATTGCTGCTGATCCGCGGCGGATATTGCTGCGGATCCGCGGCGGATTTTGCTGCGGATCCGCGGCGGATTTTGCTGCGGATCCGCGGCGGACTTTGCTGCGGATCCGCGCGGACTTTGCTGCGGATCCGCGGCGGACTTTGCTGCGGATCCGCGGCGGACTTTGCTGCGGATCCGCGGCGGATTTTGCTGCGGATCCGCGGCGGATTTTGCTGCGGATCCGCGGCGGATTTTGCTGCGGATCCGCGGCGGATTCTGCTGCGGATCCGCGGCGGGATTTCTGCTGCGGATCCGCGGCGGATTTGCTGCGGATCCGCGGCGGATTTTGCTGCGGATCCGCGGCGGATTTTGCTGCGGATCCGCGGCGGATTTTGCTGCGGATCCGCGGCGGATTTTGCTGCGGATCCGCGGCGGATTTTGCTGCGACGCGGATGCTGCGGATCCGCGGCTGATTTTGCTGCGGATCCGCGGCTGATTTTGCTGCGGATCCGCGGCTGATTTTGCTGCGGATCCGCGGCTGATTTTGCTGCGGATCCGGCGTGCCTGATTTTGCTGCGGATCCGCGGCTGATTTTGCTGCGGATCCGCGGCTGATTTTGCTGCGGATCCGCGGCTGATTTTGCTGCGGATCCGCGGCTGATTTTGCTGCGGATCCGCGTGCTGATTTTGCTGCGGATCTGCTGCTGATCCGCGGCGGATATTGCTGCTGATCCGCGGCGGATTTTGCTGCTATCCGCGGCGATTTGCTGCTGATCCGCAGCGGAGATTTTGCTGCGGATCCGCAGCAGATTTGGCGCTGCGGATCCACAGCAGATCCAGAAACCATGTACAGTACAATGCAAATAAATGGTTAAAAAAAACGCTGTGCACATGCGGATTTGCTGCGGTTTTAAATCCGCAGCATGTCAATTCTTTGTGCGGATTCCGCAGCGGTTTTACACCTATTCCATTATAGGTGTAAAACCGCAGGGAAAAACTGCAGCAAATCCGCAGGTAAAACGCAGGTCATTTTACCTGCGGATTTAAGAAAAACCCGCAAGTGAATCCGCAACGTGTGCACGGGCCTCAGGGTTAGGCTGGGTTCATATTGCATTATGGCAGTCCGTTAGATGGACTGCGTTTCACCGCGGTATAACGCAGTCCGTTAAAGCTGCCATTCACCCCATTTGTGTGCGCATCGCAACGCATGTCGTAAAGCGGCATGCGTTCGCGACGTGCCGTCATTCAGTGACGCAGCTTCGGACACGGGCTGCAGTGTCTGGGCTCCGTCACCGCTAGCACAGATGAATCATCTGCTGATTCATCTGCGCTAGCGGGTATAGCACAACGTGATCGCGTTATGCTATACCGTTACCAGCCGGTCAACGCTACATGTTGAACGGGCTGGTAAAACGCAATATGAACCCAGCCTTAGGGTTAGAACTAGGGTTAGGGTTAGCATTAGGGTTAGAATTAGGGTTAAGGTTAGAATTAGGGTTAGGGTTGGAATTAGGGTTAGGGTTGGAATTAGGGTTAGGCTTGTGGTTAGGTTTATGGTTAGAGTTGGGATTAGGGTTAGGGGTGTGTTTGGGTTAGGGTTTGTATTAGGGTTAGGTGTGTGTAGGGGTTAGGGTTGGGGTTGGAGTTAGAATTGAGGGGTTTCCACTATTTAGGCACATCAGCGGGTCTCCATACGCGACATGGCGCCACCATTGATTCCTGCAAATTTTGCGTTCAAAAAGTCAAACAGTGCTCCCTTTATTCCAAGCCCCGACGTACGCCAAAACAGTGGTTTATCCCCACATATGGGGTATCAGCGTACTCGGGAAAAATTGCACAACAACTTTGGGGGTTCTAATTTCTCCTGTTAACATTGGGGAAAAAAATTGGGGACTAAAAATTATTTTTGTGGAAAAAAAATGATTTTTTATTTTCACGGCTCTGCGTTATAAACTTCTGTGAAGCACCTGGGGGTTCAAAGTGCTCACTATGCATCTAGATAAGTTCCTTAGGGCGTATAGTTTCCAAAATGGGGTCACTTGTGGGGGAGCTCCAATGTTTAGGCACACAGGAACTCTCCAAATGCGACATGGCAACCGCTAAATATTTCAGCATATTTTCCATTCAAAAAGTCAAATGGCGCTCCTTCCCTTCTGAGCCCTGCCGTGCGCCCAAACAGTGGTTTATGACCACATATGAGGTATCTGTGTACTCAGGAGAAATTGCCCAACAAATTTTAGGATCCAATTTATACTGTTGCTGTAAGGAAAAGGTTGTCGCCATTTTGTATAGGGCCTGTACCAGCCTCCATTTTGTCAGTTCACACAGCCACAGACTTTTAGCTACACAGGGCCTATTAGCCTATTCAGTACGGCCAGCTTTGATGTCCACTATGAATCAATAGGCCTTTACATGCTAATTGGTTTAGGCCAGGGTCTGAATAAGATGGTCAGTCGTATGGTAAATAGCTCAAGCTCAAGCCATTGTTTCCTGCTCCATATGAATTGCAGGCCAGTTAATATGCGTGCTTCAAAGCAAATGGGGAAGGGCCTAGCAGGTTTAAAAGCTGTAGCCAAGAAGAGGCTGGTCTCTCATTCCATTTTCACACACAGAAGCACAAGGGACAGACTTGCCAATGAGCTGCAGCACATGCATTGGGGACTGTCCAGCAACTGAAAACTTTCACCTGGGGAACGCAGAGCTCCATGCCTCCCCATGACCATACTACAACCCGGTAATATTGATCTATAGCTAATACCTTTAAGCCTTGTACATTATTGTTGTATTCTTACTCTGACTGCAAATCCATTGTAATTACGTTGTATAGCTTTACTGTATATTTCTGTAATTATCTAGTGCGCCCTTAAGGCAAATTAAACCATAAAATTAATCTTGGGCTGATGCTTTTACTCTGATCACGAATCTTAGAATACCCAGTGGGTAACAGGACACCTTCCCCGGCGGCCATTTGCTCTAGGTGCAGTTCTCTTACTGACCTGAGAGACAAAGGGGGGCGCCGGAGAGCTGTACCTGTGGAGTTACGTCCCATTGGTGACGTGGGAGGAAAGGGATCGTCCGTCACATTTGGTAGCGGCGGTGGTATCAGAAGCTGTGATACCCGGGCTACCGTGTGGCGGCCGGCTGAGTTCCTCACAAATTGGTGGCAGCGGTGGGATCAGAGTAATAGTGTGCGTGGGACCCCTACTCCCAGACACTAGAGACTACCAGCAGTACTTTCACTGCTGGGGTCTTAAGGTCAGCCCAGCACTAGACGGTCAGAGTGTAAATATAACAAGTTGTATGCAAGGTCAGGGTTGCAGCTGTGTTTCAGTAACCAAAAGGTACCCAAGATGGCGGAAGGCACCAGGAGTAGGGCAAAGGGGAGGCCAATGCTGTGGCCTATGAGGGGTTCGATACCGATGAGGGGGAGCTCAGCCAGGGCTCCCCAAGGAGCCCGACCCCCGTGCTCAGTCTCACAGTGGACTGTCCACCCCCTGCCCGTCCCAGCCTGTCCAGATCGGAGGCCCTTTTCCAAGCGGCTATGGCACAGCTCGAGGCTGGTAATGACGCCGCCTATGACAGACTCCTGGTGGCAGAGCAAGAGAACAGCAAGCAGGAGCGGAGCGGAGCAAGCGGCGGCAGAGAAAGCAGCAGAGCGTGAGCAAGAAGCAGCAGAGAGAGCAGCGGAGCGGGAGCATACAGAACGCCGTGAAGCTGCGGAGCACCGGCACCGACTGGAGATGGCTCAGCACGGGCCCCCGCTGGACGCACCAGGCCCACCGGAGACAATGGCTTCCAAGGTCCGGGCGGAGGACTTTCCCTTACTTGAAAAGGATGGAGACCTGGATTCCTTTCTGCTTGCTTTTGAGAGGACATGCCTCCAACATCATCTGGCCCTGGATCAGTGGGCAAGGTACCTGACCCCCCGTTTGAGGGGTAAGTCCCTGGAAGTTTTGGGGGACTTACCTGCCGGGGAGGAGCAGGACTACAACAGCATCAAGCGAGCCCTGATCCAGCACTACAACCTCACCCCGGAGTCGTACCGCAGGAAGTTCAGGAGCCTGCAGCGGGGTTCAAAGGACACCTGGACCGACCACATGCGGGCCCTGCTGAGAGCTGCGGAGCACTGGACCTCTGGTCTAGAGCTCACTACCCGCCAGGAGGTCCAGGAACTGTTTGTCGTGGAGCAATTTTTGTGGAACTGCCCAGAAGAACTCCAGCAGTTCCTCCGTGACCGGAAAACAAAGGGGGCTTCTGCTACAGCCGCCCTGGCAGACGAGTATGCCAACAACAGGGCGCCGGAGCCAAAGAAGCCTGCCAGCAGCACCTGGAGAGGGGGTAAGCCCAATCCTGCCCCAGCCCCATATCCAGCCCCCAGAGTGCAAGGGGTGTACCCCCCTGCTGCCCTCTCCAGGCCAGGAACAGAACCCAGACGTTGTCATAATTGCAATCAGCCAGGACACTTTAAGGCTGCATGTCCCCAGCGCCAGAAGGCCCCATCCCTGTCCCAGAAACCGTCCACTGTTTTGTGTGTGGGAGGGGGTGGTGGGAGGTCCCTAGACAATTACCAACCCGTCACCATCGGCCGCTCAGCGGTCATGGGACTGCGGGACACAGGCGCTGAACGAACCCTGGTACGCCCTGAGGTGGTGTCCCCTCAAGACTTGGTACCTGGGAAAACCCTTTCCGTCTCCGGAATTGGAGGCGTTGAACCGGCGCTGCCCGTTGCCAAGGTGTATTTGGATTGGGGTGCCGGGAGGGGGATGCGGGAGGTGGGAGAATAACGCCGAATATTCCTGCAAATGTGTTGCTTGGGACCGATTTGGGGCGGCTAGTGTCCCAGTATGTGGCCACTGAACCCCCAAGTCCGGCTCCCCAAGAATGTCATGACTCTACTGTGAATGCTAATGTTAATGTATTGAATGTGCCTCCAACAGTGGAGGAGGGAGTGAAACCTGATGGTAAGCCATGCACTGACACTACACACACAGGGCTCACAGTGAGGACAGGTGAGGAGGCTGCACGGGAGAGCTCAGAGGTGGGGGGAGGGGCTGCTATGGGCAGTGCAGGGCCCCTAAGTGAACCCAGCCTGCTGAGTCTAGGGCCCCTGCAGGAAGAGGAACAGGCCATGGGGGGAGGGGGCGTCCCGGGAGAGGAGCCACCAGGTAAGACCCCAGGGCAGGAGTTCCCCACATCCGGGATGTCAGGAAGTCAGGGAAGTCTGCCTGACCCGGCGACTTGGTCAGGGGACGAGGGAAAGCAGGCGCTACCCGTGGTCTCAGCGGTCGTGGACCCTGTTACCAGGAGTGGGAGCGTTGAAGCCCAAGGAGCCTCGCGGAGGTCCGACGGTTTCCCCCTCTCCGACCAAGTGGCTGCCGAGTCAGACAGTAGCCAGGAGACAGATCCCGGGGAACTGACAGAGGACAGGGCAGTTTCATCAATTCTTGCCATATCTAGTCAGGGATTTCAAGCAGCGTTGGAAGCTGACCCTAGCCTGAAGACTCTCAAGGAACAGGCGGCACAGCCTCCCCTGGAGTCCGACCGCGAGCGAGTGGTCTGGGACCAGGGACGGCTGTACCGGGTAACGGTCCAGCAGGGTTCACCGGAGGCGTGGCCCAGGGACCGTCAGTTAGTGGTGCCCCATCCGTTCAGGGCGGAATTGTTGCGGATCGCACACGAGATTCCAATGGCCGGACACTTAGGGATCACTAAAACCAGGGCCAGGCTAGCTCAGCATTTCTACTGGCCTGGAATGAGGACCGAGGTGATAGCCTACTGCCGTTCGTGTGACACCTGTCAGAGGGTGGGGAAGGCGGGGCCGCGCCCCAAAGCCCCACTGGTAACTCTGCCCATCATCGAAGAGCCTTTCTCGAGGGTGGCTGTGGATCTCATTGGACCTCTGTCCACTCCCAGCCGCTCCGGGAAATGCTTCATACTAACGGTAGTGGACTATGCCACCCGGTACCCGGAGGCGGTAGCTTTGTCGTCCATTCGGGCCGACAAAGTGGCCACTGCCTTACTGGAGATTTTCTCCAGAGTGGGGTTTCCCAAGGAAATGCTCACCGACGAGGGACCCAGTTCATGTCGCAGCTGATGGAGTCTCTCTGTAAGCAGGTACAGGTGCAACATCTGGTGGCCAGCCCGTATCACCCACAGACCAATGGCTTGTGTGAGCGGTTCAATGGCACCTTAAAGCAGATGCTGAAGATGTTGGTCGACTCCCACGGGAGAGACTGGGAGCGGTATCTCCCACACCTGCTGTTTGCCTACCGGGAGGTCCCACAGGCCTCAACGGGGTTCTCCCCCTTTGAGCTCCTGTATGGGCGACGTGTACGGGGGCCCCTTGCTCTGGTGAAGGAAGCATGGGAAGGGGATTTAGCCACCCCTGGAGTGTTGGTCATTGAGTATGTCGTGCGCTTCCGGGACCGAATGATGGCCTTGACGAGGCTGGTGCATGACAATATGGCCCAAGCTCAGGCTGACCAGAAGCGATGGTACGACCAGAATGCTTGTGAGCGGACCTACCAGGTGGGTCAAAAGGTGTGGGTACTGGTCCCCGTACCACAAAACAAGCTTCAGGCGGCCTGGGAGGGTCCATACCTCGTGCACGAGCAGCTCAACGCCGTCACCTACCTGGTCACCCTGGACCACGCCCGTGGAAGGAGGAAGGCCTTCCATGTGAACATGATGAAGGCCCATCATGAGCGGGAGGCTTATGCTCACCCAGTGTGCAACCTTCCAGAGGAAGGAGAGGCAGAAACCCTCCTCGATCTGCTCACCCAAGCCAAGGCGGGTGGATCCATCGAGGATGTGGGGGTTGGCCACCAGCTCTCAGAGGACCAACGTTCCCAGCTGGGGGCCACCCTGCACCCCTTTCGGGAGCTGTTCAGCAGCCTGCCCGGAAGGACTGAGGCAGCAGTTCATGACGTGGACACTGGTAACCACCCCCCAATCCGGCGTTCAGCATATCGGGTCTCTCTTGAGGTGCAGCAGCAGATGCGCCAAGAGATAGACGAGATGCTGAGGCTGGGGGTGATCCAAGCGTCCAACAGCACATGGGCTTCGCCTGTAGTCCTCGTCCCTAAAAAGGACCGAACTACGCGGTTCTGCGTGGACTACAGGGGGCTCAACGCTGTGTCGGTCACCGATGCGTACCCAATGCCGCGCATCGATGACCTGCTCGACCAGCTGGCCGGGGCCAAGTACCTGACCATCATGGATCTGAGCAGGGGGTATTGGCAGATTCCCCTGACCCCTAGGGCACGGGAACGCTCTGCCTTTATCACCCCATTCGGACTGTACGAGTCCACGGTGATGCCCTTCGGCATGAAGAATGCCCCTGCCACTTTTCAGCGGATGGTCAACACGCTGCTCGAGGGACTGGAAGGGTATGCGACCGCGTACCTGGATGACATTGCCATCTTCAGTCCCACCTGGGAGGATCACCTAGAGCACCTGGCGCAGGTGCTCGGGCGGATCCAGCGAGCAGGCTTGACCATTAAGCCGGAAAAATGCCAGCTGGGTATGAGTGAGGTCCACTACCTGGGACACCGGATAGGTGGGGGAGCTCTGAAGCCAGAGCCCGGGAAGGTGGATGCCATCGCATCCTGGCCCACCCCCAGGACCAAGAAGCAGGTGATGTCCTTTTTGGGTACTGCTGGGTACTATAGGAGGTTTGTTCCACACTATAGTGCCCTGGCCAAGCCCCTGACGGACCTCACCAAAAAAAGGCTGCCCGTCGCAGTCGACTGGACAGTCGCCTGCGAGACAGCTTTCCAGGCGCTCAAGACCGCCCTTTCTAGTTCTCCTGTACTACAGGCAGCCGATTTCACGCGGCCATTCTTAGTGCAGACCGACGCCAGCGACTTCGGCCTCGGTGCTGTGCTCAGCCAGGTTGACACTACGGGCCATGAACACCCCATTTTGTACCTGAGCAGGAAGCTCCTGCCGAGGGAAGTGGCCTATTCCACGATGGAGAAGGAATGTCTGGCAATTGTGTGGGCCCTGCAGCGTCTGCAGCCATACTTGTACGGACGCCAATTCACCGTGGAAACAGACCACAACCCCCTCAGCTGGTTACACACGGTCTCTGGGACGAATGGGAGGTTGCTACGCTGGAGCATCGCTCTCCAACAGTACCATTTCACCATTCGCCACAAAAAGGGCAGTGACCATGGTAACGCTGATGGGTTGTCCCGGCAAGGAGAGGGTGCGGTAGGGCGCACGGGGGAACACAGGAATGTGATGCCCCCTAGCGCCCTCAAAAGCAGGGAGGTGTAAGGAAAAGGTTGTCGCCATTTTGTATAGGGCCTGTACCAGCCTCCATTTTGTCAGTTCACACAGCCACAGACTTTTAGCTACACAGGGCCTATTAGCCTATTCAGTACGGCCAGCTTTGATGTCCACTATGAATCAATAGGCCTTTACATGCTAATTGGTTTAGGCCAGGGTCTGAATAAGATGGTCAGTCGTATGGTAAATAGCTCAAGCTCAAGCCATTGTTTCCTGCTCCATATGAATTGCAGGCCAGTTAATATGCGTGCTTCAAAGCAAATGGGGAAGGGCCTAGCAGGTTTAAAAGCTGTAGCCAAGAAGAGGCTGGTCTCTCATTCCATTTTCACACACAGAAGCACAAGGGACAGACTTGCCAATGGAGCTGCAGCACATGCATTGGGGACTGTCCAGCAACTGAAAACTTTCACCTGGGGAACGCAGAGCTCCATGCCTCCCCATGACCATACTACAACCCGGTAATATTGATCTATAGCTAATACCTTTAAGCCTTGTACATTATTGTTGTATTCTTACTCTGACTGCAAATCCATTGTAATTACGTTGTATAGCTTTACTGTATATTTCTGTAATTATCTAGTGCGCCCTTAAGGCAAATTAAACCATAAAATTAATCTTGGGCTGATGCTTTTACTCTGATCACGAATCTTAGAATACCCAGTGGGTAACAGGACACCTTCCCCGGCGGCCATTTGCTCTAGGTGCAGTTCTCTTACTGACCTGAGAGACAAAGGGGGGCGCCGGAGAGCTGTACCTGTGGAGTTACGTCCCATTGGTGACGTGGGAGGAAAGGGATCGTCCGTCACATTTGGTAGCGGCGGTGGTATCAGAAGCTGTGATACCCGGGCTACCGTGTGGCGGCCGGCTGAGTTCCTCACAGTTGCCAATGTGAAAATGAAAAAAACTGAGGCTAAAAGAAAATTTTTGTGAAAAAGTACTTTCTTTTTTTTACAGATCAATTTGTGAAGCACCTGGGGGTTCAAAGTGATCACTATGCATCTAGATAAGTTCCTTAGGGGGTCTAGTTTCCCAAATGGGGTCACTTGTGGGGGAGCTCCAATGTTTAGGCACACAGGGACTCTCCAAATGTGACATGGCAACCGCTAAATATTCCAGCATATTTTCTATTCAAAAAGTCAAATGGCGCTCCTTCCCTTCTTAGCCCTGCCGTGCGCCCAAACAGTGGTTTATGACCACATATGAGGTATCTGTGTACTCAGGAGAAATTGCCCAACAAATTTTAGGATCCATTTTATCCTGTTGCCCATGTAAAAATGAAAAAATTGATGCTAAAAGAAAATTTTTGTTGGAAAAATTAAAATGTCCATTTTTTCCTTCCACGTTGCTTTAGTTCCTGTGAAGCACCTGAAGGGTTAATAATCTTCTTGAATGCAGTTTTGAGTAGCTTGAGGGGTGCAGTTTTTATAAAGGTGTCACTTTTGGGTATTTTCTGCCATATAGACCCCTCAAAGTGACTTCAAATGTGAGGTGGTCCCTAAAAAAAAATGGTTTTGTAAATTTTGCTGTAAAAATGAGAAATCGCTGGTCAACTTTTAACCCTTATAACTTCCTAACAAAAAAAATGTTGTTCCCAAAATTGTGCTGATGTAAAGTAGACTAGTGGGAAATGTCATTTAGTAACTATTTTGTGTCACATAACTCTCTGGTTTAACAGAAAAAAAATTAAAAATTTGAAAATTACAAAATTTTCAAAATTTTCGCCAAATTTCCATTTTTTTTCACAAATAAAAGCAAAAATTATCGACCTAAATTTACCACTAACATGAAGCCCAATATGTCACGAAAAAACAATCTCAGAATCGCTAGGATCCGTTAAAGCGTTCCTGAGTTATTACCTCATAAAGGGACACTGGTCAGAATTGCAAAAAATGGCAAGGTCTTTAAGGTCAAAATAGGCTGGGTCATGAAGGGGATAAAAAGGTGTCTCATTACCAAGGTGCCACACCAGAAACATCTCATGATGGGTAAAACCAGTGAGCTTTCTCAAGACCTTCATTACTTTATTGTTGCAAAACATACTGATGGCATTGGTAACAGAAGAATTTCTAAACTAGTGAAGGTTCCAGTGACCACTGTTAAGGCCATAATCCGGAAGTGGAAAGAACATAATTTCACCATAAAGCAGCCACAACCAGTTGCTCCCCGCAAAATTTCAGACAGAGGAATGAAAAGAATTATCAGAAGAATTGCTGAAGAGCCAATGACCACCTGTGGAGAGCCACAGAAAGACCTGGAATCAGCAGATATAATTTTCTTTCAAACAATTGTAAATAATGCACTCAACCTCCATGGCCTGTATGCACACTTAGCACGCAAGACTCCACTGCTGAACAAAAAGCATGTTTGAGCGCGTGTCTCGTTTGCTCAACAACATTTAGACAAGACTGTGAAACACTGGGAGAATATGGTCTGGATGCCTCGATGAACTCTTTGGATGCCATAGAACACACCATGCTTGGAGGCCAAAAGGCACGCATATCACTCCAAAAACTCCATACCAACAGTGAAGTTTCGAGGTGTGAGCAACATAGTGTGGGTTGTTTTTCAGCATATGACACTGGCAAACTTCATATAATTGAAGGAAGGATGAACAGACAAATGTACTGAGACATTCTTGATAAAAATCTGCTGTTTTCTACCAGGATGATAAAAATAAAACGAGGGTAGATATTTCAGCAGTTTCAGAAAAAGATAATAAAGCTGCTAGAATAGCCCAGCCAATCACCTGATCTGAATCCAATAGAAAATTTATGGAAAAGGAAAAATTCTCCAGCGTGTAATCCAATAAAATCATTTTTTTATTCATGACATTTTAAAATGTATGTATCAAAAATACAAATGAACAAAGGAAAGGAAGGATGGGGTCCCATAACAACCAACGCGTTGTTTGTATTTTTGATACATACATTTTAAAATGTCTTGAATAAAAAAATGATTTTATTGGATTACACGCTGGAGAATTTTTCCTCTTCCATTTTCCATTGCCTCTGATCAAGGCTCCTCCATGCGTGTTCAATCAGAGAAACCTGCAGAAGACTGGTGAGCTGACATTTTCCTTTTCCCTTCATCCAATAGAAAATTTATGGAAGGGACTAAATCTCAGAGTTCTAAGAAGGAGCCCACGGGACCTTCAGGATTTGAAGAGTGTTTGTGTGGACGAATGTACCAAAATCACACCTGTGCAATGCATGCAGACTAGTTTCTCCATACAGGAGGCATCTTGAAGCTGTCATCACCAACAAAGGCTTTTGTACAAAATATTAAATGTACTACTACTACTGCTGCTGCTCCTGCTGATACTACTACTCTTGAATAGTGCAGAGAATTAGTAAGATCTTCCACTCAACGAAAGCACTTTAGCCTCATTTGCATATCTATTAAAAGACTGATTTCTCAGTAACAGAGGAAGAGACTGACTATGTAAATGTATTGATGGACTTGACTCTAAAAGAGCTACATGTACATATCGTTTGGGGTATAAAATCCTGCTGACAGATTCCCTTAGAGAAAGACTTAAAAAAAAACAGCAACTTAAATTAAGTTATAACTTAATTTATCTGGGAAAATGATCTACAGACAGATGAAACCAAACTACAGCTCTCTGCATGTCAGGGTTATATTTACAGATGATGAAATAAAGCCCATAAAGATGAGAACACCCTACGTATAGTGAAACATGGAGGGTGATGGATAATGCTCTAGTGCTGCTCTGATACTGGAGGCCTTGAGCGTGTTACAGGAACAATGAAATCAGACGAATATTAGCGCATTTTAGAGTAAAATGTTCAGCCAAGTGCAATAAAACTAGGTTTGAGTCGATCAAAATGAGTCCTAGAGCAGGGTAATGAACCAAAGTACACATCCAAAAGTACACAATATTGAAGGAGAAAAAGAAGAAGCCCTGATCTCAAAGTCCTTGGAGAGAAACAAAATCTGCTGTTGAGAAAAGGACCCGGCAAAGATTTTAGAGCCTCAGAGAATTGCAGTCATCATGAAATAAGCAGCTAGCAGCAAATAAAGATCAAAGATGGTGACAAAAAGCATTTGGGGCCTGTTACATCCACAAATAAGGGAAAACTGCCTTTATTCTGGTCATATACTATTTTTTCTTCTTTATTTCATTTTTTTTAAATGACTGCACATATCCAGACAGGTAAAGATGAAAAAATTTGAGTGAATTTGAATTGCACCAAAATTTTTTTTAAAAAATCCGCGTTTGACAAAACACAAATTTTTTGTAAATTTGCTTCTGTGCAGATTTAGCAAAACAGCTGCCGGCTGGTCGCCATTTTACTGAACTGGAAAAGGACAATCGAGAGGTTAAAAATAGAAAAATAGTAAAGGATAATTCAGGGCTCCATAACATCAGTCTGAGATCGGACCGAAATGCATGGACGGGCCGCGGCTCTCAGGACCCGAACGTGACAGCCTCATAGACGTACATAAAACGGTCACGGTTAGGTAGGGAGAGCTGCAACCAGTCCGTACATTAGCGATCTGTTCAGATGTGCATGGACGTCTGAATGAGCATTTATGCTCACCTCTCCGGCCCCTCCGCTTCACACCGTCACCCGTACGGTCCTTGCTGCATTTTCCTACGGTCACCGAGAGCACTTAAATCCTGAAAATATAATAGGTACAGAAGGGCTTCAAAACCAAAATCATAGAATCATGCCCTATAGGCAATCCTTTTTGATTATATGGGTAGCACCCAGAAACAACCGTGATAAAAAAACAAAAAACAAAGTGTATTCCTAACTTAAACCCTTAATAACAGGGACCCTAGGGTCAGCCATCGTGGAGCGGGGGCGCCACAACGCTTCCCCCTAGGGTGCCAACCTCCGCTGTTAGGCAGGTGACAGCCCAGACCTGCATCAGGGACTCTAGGCTATCCCATAGCTTTTAAGTTAGGAATACACTTTGTTTTTTTATCACGGTTGTTTCTGGGTGCTACCCATTGAGGTATTTTATCAATAAAGGATTGCCTATAGGGCATGATTCTATGATTTTGGCACTTAAATCCTGAGCCTCGTCACTAGGCTGGGAACATTCTGCACATGCGTGTAAGGCCGTGCGTATATGGAAAAGCGTCCCAGTGCAAATTTATTTATTTTTTTATTCAATTTCTCCCCATTAAGAGATGAAGGGGAGTCCTGGAGGAGGACGTGCACTCCTGAAGATCGAAGAGGCGACAAACCCTTTAATAAATGTGCTGCCATTACCAGAATATGAAATTGGTACACAAAGTATAAAACTTGAAGAACTTTATATACAAAATAAATGTTCTTTGTTCAGACCACAATACGCTTTAATGCACTCTGCCGAGAGCAGATTATTTTTGGTCCAATTCATCGGATCTCATCCATCTCAGCGGCAGAAACTTCCCCATATAGGTGGATGGAACGGATTTTAAGCAACAGAAATATCTGCAGTAAATCTTCCATGTGTGATTCCTCCTTTATTACACAGACATCCATTCTAACACTACTTGGGCACACTGCAAGTATATGTATCTGATGATAAGGCATCATCAGGATGGTGAAAGTATGTATGACGTACAGATGAGGAGGGTCCCGGCTGCCCCCCATCCCTCAGCACACGGCCCATTACATAATCGGGAACAGGTGGATTTGCTCTTAGTGCGGTTTAACCATCTCCAGCCCCTGACGTTGCCACGTAGTATGTGTATGTCTTGTAAGGCCGCTGCCTGAACCTCCATTGAGGAGGAGAGGGTTCAGCATCTCCCAGGAATTTCAGTCTTGGACGACAGAACAGGCTTCTTTCCCAGTTGCATAGTAAGGCCGGAGGGAGGATCACAAATCATTTGCAGGGAAAAATGCTGCTGCACACAAGCTGGTACTTGCTGGCGAGGCTGCTCCTTAACCCCTTCACTGTCATGTAAATTAACCATGGAAAGACTGTTGTGCTGAAATGTTTTCCATCTCCACTGAGACAAACAGCTTATTGTGGGTATGAAAAACAAAGTCAACATTTACGGTATTTTTATTTATTTTATTTTTTTTTAAAAAGGACACTACAATGTGCCACCCAAAACTGCAATCTGAAAAGTGACAAAAAGATTCCTTATAAACAGGGCTGTGTAGTCGGAGTCATGGAGTCGGTGTCCATTTTGGTGAAGCCTGAGTCGGTAGAAAATGGACCGACTCCTAAAATACATAATACATTGGGTACAGCAGTACAATGCAGCATGTGATGTAAATCTTTTCATAATAATTTGAGAAAGTTATGAAATGTCCTCTAAATGTCTGTTCTGTTGCTGATCTAAGGATTTGGGCTATTAGCTGAGATGAATCTGTGCTGCACTTTTTGTACACTGCTCAAAAAAAAAAGGGAACACTCACATAACACATCCTAGATCTAAATGAATGAAATATTCTCATTGATTACTTTGTTCTGTACAAAGTTGAATGTGCTGTCAACATAATCAAACAAAAATCATCAATGGAAATCAAATTTTTGAACCAATGGAGGCCTGGATTTGGAGAGACTTCCAGGGCAAGGAAAGGGAATGACAATAGCTGCGCATGCGCTGTAAGGATTTTATGCTTTGCCCACTGTTGGGCAAAGCACACTGCGCATGCACGGCGGGTAATTTGAAAAGCGCAATCGCGGGAAGCCAAACGCCGTCTGTGCGATTCACAGAGGGCCATATGCAAGAGATACAGAGGAGGGGGGGGAGGGAGAAGAGAGAGAACGCCGCCCTTTGGACCGGACCGCCTGATTTACAGAAAAGAATCCCAACTTTACAAAGGTATTTTGCTATCAAAACGGGGGTATCTGGATATAAGCTACATACCGATAGCTAGCTTATGGGACGCACTATTCAGTCATATCTTTAGCTGATATGACTAAAATGGGGTGACAGATTCCCTTTAAGACAATGAAATAATATATACTCGTTCTCTATTCCATCGATGCATACCTGCCAATATACAGCTTACATTGGCTGCTATGTGATTGCTGCAGGTATACACTGCTGAGCTGAGGTGGGGTATACGGCCTGTGATGTCTACAGCCGTTGTAAAACAGGTTACGGGCACTGAATCCTGTGATGGGGCGTTGATCCAGGGAACTAGTCTGATTGCCGCGAGGTCAGTAAGGAATTTTCCCCCTAATATGGTGCTATTAGTGTCTGCCCCATAGGGGTTTTGCCTTCCTCTACATCAACATATAGGTTGAACTTGACAGACTTAGGTCTACCTTCAACCTTAAAAACTATGAAACCATACGATCATGCTAAGAAGGTGCAAAAAAATGCAATTTACAATTCACTATGAACTCAACTTTTTATTGTAATTTCTCAAACAAACTGGTGCATTTTGCTTAGGAATCCTCCCCATTATGCTTTTAAGAGAGAAGAGCGCATGCATTCTGCAGCTTGTACATGCAGGACAGAAAAATGGCAATGAATTCCATCTCTGACAAGCAAACACTCATGACATAATGCTCCTGCAATTCTGATATCAAACTAGACAATTGCTAACAATACAATTCCATACACAAACTATGCAGAGGCTAAAAAATGGACAATTGGAGACCTACATAGCCCTTAGACCCCTGTCAGGCCCACATACAGCCAAATCAGATCTCATGCTTTGCACTGAGGAGAGGCAACACCCCAAAACATGTCTGCAAATGGAGATTCTAGCTTGGCTTTTATCCCAAGTCATGTGACAAGGCTCGTTAAAGGGTCATTATTAGTGACTTTAAGGATTGCTACTTCCAATAGTTTGCGCTAGAGTTCAAGTCCTCTTACCTCTCTGAAGAGAGAATTTGCAGACCTATCGCTTTAAATCTTATGGCATGGCCGGCTCTCTGCCATGTCTCCAGCTGTTGAGGTCATACGTAGGGTTTAGCAAAAATCAATAAAAAGAATTTAAAAAATTATAGACCGTTGCAATTTTACATTTAGAAACCATTTTTTATACAACAGTAAACCTGAATAACAGGATAAAAGAAATAAGTAGGTAAGAAGCCGGGGCCATAACTTGCACAATAGAAGCCGACAGGAATTCTCACGACATAGCAACAGAACCTCCATGTTCGCTGATAAAAAAAAGCAGTTTTCTGTCTTGCTGCTGTCATGTTTTTCTCCTCATATGATCAGTATAAAAGGCAGCGCAAAACCACATCCCGAGGGCTAATAACTGAAGAGGGTGAGAAAAGAAATCCTGGTCCGCAGGCTATGAATTCTGAGCACGTGCCAAACACGGAACATTCCAAGTATTTACAATGTTCTTGCGCGCCGAGGCCGAGACGTCTCTACACACATACAGCCTCGTGGACTTGTAAATACAGATTTACGTGATCGGTCTGTAAATGTACAGTCAGGCAAACAATGATTTCTAGGGGTAACCTGCGAGGAAGCAGTGGGATCAGATTTTTCTTTCAATTTACAGTGAAAAAGTATTAAAAATTCCCATCGGATGTAAACAATGTGGAGTGCAATCTGACAAAGCTGACGCGAAACGAGCGTCGGGGATCGTGCCTGGCTCCTTGGCATCTCTTTACTCTTACAACTGTATTATTGTATGCAATTTGCAATGTAATTGTGACATTGCCATGTGCATTGCGGCAGCGTAACCACCTAAGTGCACCTGCTTTAATCTCTTTTCACTGATGTTTTGCTGCCGAGGTGCACTGGTATCATTGATGATCAGTTTGTTCCTATTTCACCACCATGATGTCTTTACTATGACTATGTATTGATGCCTTGGACCCATGCTTTTTTACTAGGGTCATTTTTCCTTTTTTCTTTGTTCTTTTGATTTTTTGTACTTTAGAAATAATGACTTGATAAAATGTATTTATAAATTATTTAATAAAGAATTTTTGATACCTTTTTACATATAGCATAGTACTCCATTTTTTGGCCTTTATAATACAAGGGGGTATAAAATAACTATCCAAATCTAACTACATGAGGAACGTAGTACGTTTTCTATTCTATGATACCCATTATTTCTGTGAGTTTGTTTATAAAGATGGATAGTTGATTACACACAGAGTCCCACTTTTATTTTAGTGGATGGGAAGAGCAAAGTATGAAAATGAAAAACAAAAAAAAAACCTTGGCGGAACATGCCCTTAGAAATGTTCACAGTGGATGAAATTTAATAAAATTCTCTTTTACTATGCTGGCACTGTAATACACAGCAGATTAATGATGCGTAAAGAATGGACAGAAAATCCATTGCGTATACAGTAAAAATGCAGAGACCTTAGTAGCTGCAGAACTAGAGGGGACTATCTGGCACAGATCACCGAAACATACCAATTGGCCGCAGCCGCCTGCTACTGGGTGTGAAGAAACCCCTGCCCAAGAATGGTGACTGGTATTGAAGTGAATGGAACTTAGATGCAATACTACATACAACCTGCAGTCAGGTGTGGCTCTATTTCTGGAGTAAAGCAACCATGGTGTTTGAATATTAAACGACCCCTTTAGAACTGCAGAGAAGAAAAACATACTGAAAACAGAAATCTCAAACACCTCAATTTACAATCGCTCTGAGTCCCTCCACCCTCTTACAGACATAGCCTCACTTCATGACACAGATGCTGCTGCCACCTTTTATAACACCACAATAACAGCAGCACTTGATTCGGCCGCCCCCCTCATGCAGAGCAAAACTCGTACAGTCAACAGGCAGCCCTGGCTGACCAGCCTCACGAAAGAACTGAGACGGGCTTCCAGGGTTGCTGAGCGGAGATGGAAGAAATCCCGCTCTGCCGAGCACTGAACCGCATACAAACAGTCCCTCACCAGCTTCAAGTCCACGCTCACTGCCGCAAAGAAAACTTACTTCTCATCTCTCATATCCTCCCTGTCTCACAACCCTAAACAGCTCTTCAACACTTTCAATTCTCTACTCCGTCCCACCTCTCATCTCATTACTGCTGATGATTTTGCCTCCTTCTTAAAGCAGAAGATTGATACGATCAGGGAAAGCTTTGGCCCACAGCCCCCAATGCCCCTCTTAGCTGCTCAGCCCTGTTCCTCCAAAACCAACTTCTCCACCATGACAGATCAGCTCTCCACCCTCCTTTCAAGATCACACCTCACCACTTGCACACTTGACCCGCTCCCGTCATACATCATCCCTAACCTCGCCAGTCTTCATCCCTACTCTAACACACCTCTTCAACCTCTCACTTACAAATGGTGTGTTTCCCTCATCCTTCAAACATGCCTTGATCGCACCCATCCTCAAAAAGACCTCCCTTGACCCATCCTCTGCGTCTAGCTATCGCCCGATATCTCTTCTCCCTTACGCCTCAAAACTACTGGAACAGCATGTATATCTTGAACTGTCCTCCCACCTCTCCTCTTGCTCCCTCTTTGACCGCTTACAATCAGGCTTCAGACTGCATCACTCAACTGAAACTGCCCTAACTAAAGTCACCAACGACCTACTAACCGCCAAGAGCAAGCGACACTACTCTGTCCTCCTTCTCCTGGACCTGTCTTCTGCCTTCGACACTGTGGACCACTCCCTCCTGCTCCAGATTCTCTCATCTCTGAACATCACAGACTTGGCCCTAACCGGGATCTCATCATATCTAACCGATCGAACATTCAGTGTCTCCCCTCCCCACACCACCTCCTCACCTCGCCCCCTCTCTGTCGGTGTTCTTCAAGGCTCAGTTCTAAGACCCCTACTCTTCTCCATCTACACCTTTGGCCTGGGACAGCTCATAGAATCCCACGGTTTGCAGTATCATCTTTGCCGATGACACGCAAATCTACCTATCTGGACCTGACCTCACCTCCTTACTGACAAAAATTCCACACTGTCTGTCCGCTATTTCAGCTTTCTTTTCTGCTCGCTTTCTAAAACTGAACATGGACAAAACAGAATTCATAATCTTCCCCCATCTCACTCTACCCCTCCACCAGACCTATCCCTCAATGTCAACGGCTGCTCACTCTCCCCGGTCCCGCATGCTTGGTGCCTCGGTGTGATACTAGACTCTGCCCTTTCTTTCAAGCCACATATCCAAACCCTATCCTCCTCCTGCAGTCTCAAACTCAAACATATTTCCGGGATCCGTGAATTCCTTGACCACGACACCATAAAAACACTAGTGCATGCCCTTATCCTCTCCCGCCTTGACTACTGCAACCTACTTTCTGGCCTCCGCTCTAACACTCTGGCACCACCCCAATCCATCCTACATTCTGCTGCCAGACTAATCCACCTGTCTCCCCGTTATTCCCCAGCCTCTCCCCTATGCCAAGCCCTTCATTGGCTTCCTATCATTCAGAGGCATCAGTTCAAAACCCTAACTATGACATATAAAGCCATCCACAACCTGTCTCCTCCATACATCTGTGACATGGTCTCCCGCTACCTACCTACACGCAATCTTCGATCCTCTCAAGATCTCCTTCTCTACTTTCCCCTTATCTCTTCTTCCCACAACCGCATACAAGACTTCTCCCGTGCCTCCCCTATACTCTGGAATTCTCTACCCCAACACATCAGACTCTCGCCTACCATGGAAACTGTTGTGAATGTGTTAGAAATGAATTCTGAGCAGAAGCTCCCTCTGGTGGTTACAAACCGTACTGAACTATTCAATGAAGATTGTGAAGATTGGCAATCAGGTGTTACAGACTGGTCTTATATAAGGGAGGTTCCCTCCCATCAGGGTTGCCGGTGATCAATTGTTCTTGTCTCAACTTTGGTTCCTGGTTCACTTGGAAGCTTGCTGTGTCTTGCCTGCATCTTCTGCTAACAGATAAGATATTTTCTGCTTTTATTTTTTGTGCTTGCTTTTTGCATTTTGTCCTGTACTTCTGTGGAGGTCAGCCAGGTCCCCTCCGGGGGCTTGTGCTCCTCTCAGTTTATCTGAGCCACTGTTATTTGTTCATTTGGCTTTTCCAGTTTTTTCAGTGGCTGCTGCTTAGTTTTGTTACACCAGAGAACTAATTTAGGTGGTAGAGGTCGTGTGATCTCAGGTGTTTTTGCAATTAGTGAGTTGGTATTTTTTTAGGGTTTTTTGGATTGCAGTAAGTGTCCTTCCTATCCTTTTCTTTCTAGGAAGATTGGGCCCACGTTTGCTCATACTATTTTCTGTCTGTGTCTGTATTTCCTCTTGTCTAACCACCATTACATGTTTGGGGGCTTCCTATGTTCTTTGGGGATCTGCTCGGGGCAGATAGTTTTCCTCTTTCTATCTTTGGGTGTAGTTAGCTTCTCAGGCTGTGACGAGGCGTCTAGGACCAACGTAGGTACGCTCCACGGCTGCCTTTAGTTGTGGTGGTTAGTCAGGGTACTGCAATCCAGTAGATTCCAACCTCTCTGGTGTATTGCCTTTTTTGCCTGCTCTCCTCAGCTACCAAATCATAACAGGAAACCTTCAAAAAGCCTACAACCAGCAGTGATCCTCAGTCTACTGAATCGCCTCACGACCAGTTCTACCCTCTCCTACTGTATCCTCACCCATCCCCTGTAGATTGTGAGCCTTCGCGGGCAGGGTCCTCTCTCCTTCTGTACTTGTGTGTCCTGTATTGCTCATATTTATTGTACTTGTCTATATCCGCCCACTCTCACATGTAAAGCGCCATGGAATAAATGGCGCTATAAAAATGAATAAAATAATAATAATAATAAAAAAAAGGGGGAACGTGTGACCTCAACCTCAGGTTGCATCAGTTGGAGCCTTTTGCCATGCACAGGGGAACAGTGACGAGCACAAAGGTCAATTTACTAATCAAATAATCATGTTTTCTATCACAAAATAAAGTCACTTGGCATTAGCAAAAAATAACTAACCAAAAATCCAGAAACTCTAACCAAGAAGTTCTCCATTGCTCATCTAATTACTATGCTGGTTTTCTACAGGGAAGCACCACATGCATCGTATATGAGAATATAACTCTTTTCATTTGTCATTAAAAGCTGATTTCACCGTATAATAGCAATAGAGGAATCCGGCACAGGTCACAATGGTGTACTCACTCAGCGCTCATTCACACTTCCTTACTACAGATCAGTTTTTTTCCAGATTAAATACATTTTACTGTAATTGTCACATTTTCACATTCCATTTTTATACACACTTTTTTTTTTAACTCATGGCATTTTACCACCCATGTAGGACATTCCTAGGGATCAGTATATATTTTTTTTTCAGATTCAAAGAGATAAAAACGAAGCATAGGTTTTTAAAAGTTTTGTGTGAGTATTAGAACATTACAAAATTAATAAGTGTCCAGAAAATAACATAAAATATAAACTTAAAGTGGTTTTCTGGTGTTGGGAACTGATTAAAACCGTTACATATTTTTTAATATAATTCCCCCAAAATATAAAACTTGAAATGAAATTGCCTTCACCAAACGTAAAAGGCAAAATTAAAAAAACAAACAAAACCAAACATACCAAAAATACAAAAGCGAACAAAACATGGTTTGTACCACAAAACGGTAATAAAATGTTTTTCGATAGTCCTGAAATGGCTCAGTTGATGCAAAAAAAGTGAACAAAAAAAAAAAAAAAGTTATGGCCCTTTGAAAAAGACAAAGAAAAACCAAAAGTGCAAAAGTGAAAAATCACCTGGTTCTTAAGGGCTTAAGCTTAACTTTTACAACGGTGGAGAACCTCTTAATATATTTTAAGCTTTTTTTTGTCCAGCCTCTAAATAGACAAAACCTGCTCGGTCCATACAGACATGCGACTGCTGCAGCTAATCACTGCCAGCAGCCATGACAAGATGATCACCGCTGTGACCAGTGATCTGCTGCAGCGGTCACATGTCTCTCTACACTAAAAAGGAATTACAAAGACTGTCAGAGAATCTGTAAGTATGACTTAAATTTTAAAAAAAAAATTCCATTCAAGGGGAAACAAATCTGTATAATCACATTTTTTAAGTACTGAAGGTTAGAACATCTCTCGGCACATTGGAGCGGTACAAGCGGCAAAACCGGATCTTGATTATGACAATGACTTTTTTTTGGCCGAGGTTCTGAAATGTCTTCACCTGTTTCCTCACTCTCTGTACGACCCGGAGGGCAGGGGGCCAAAATATCTTTATATTGCACAGCCCTTCCTGACTGTACACATGTGCACAGGAAGCGAGAGACAGATGACAAATCACAAGCATGGAAAATCAGAGTCTTCATACGATACCAGGGATAACGCAGCGGACAGTAAGCGAAACATCTGATATTGCGAGGAAATCATTGGCGGATCATAATATTTACCGCAATCATTTGTTCTGATAAACTGCTGATTCCTCCTCAGAGACGTCTACGCATCAAGACAAGAACTCTGGGTCAATGTCTCCTCTCACTGCAGACGGGGATGTAACAGTGCACACGAAACCCAAAAATCAATGAGGGACAAGAAATAGAGATGACAGATAGAAAACAAAGGATCTAATAACGCTTTTGTTTTTTTATTATTTTTTTAAATATTTGTTTACTGGTATGTATTGGGTTTTTTTTTCCCTTCCCCTTCGATGCATCCAGTGAAAAGAAGTTTTGACCTATAGTTGATAACATAATGATTGGTGGGGACCCCACTGATCAACAATTTTACCCATTAGAATGGGACCTCAGTACACCTGCTCGACCAACGAGCCATTCATTCATGGGTATAACAATCTCTACGCTTGGCTTATTCCAGCCGTTCCATAGAGAATGAAAGGAGTGATTGTGATTCATGTCCACTGCCGCGCCACAACAATTGGGATAAAAGCGCCCCATTCTGGAAATCAGTGCCGGCTCCCCAACAATCTACACAATGACCTATCAACTTCACCAAACAACTCATTTCAAGCAGATCTTAAGCCACACATCACAATACAGACTGCAAACGCTACTGAATAGATCAGACCTGATGAGATTGGTGTAATTACTCTGAAAATCCATGTCAGAATGAGAACCTGTCTGTCATGGGTGCATCGCCACGAAGATCGTCGCGATTGCACATTCTGACTTCTCACAGCTGAGCTGCTGTTTCTTTGTGTTTGGTAATGAGAGAGTTAATTTTACCTAGCTCTTTGCTAAGACTAGGTCCAGCCTCGCCCGGCTGCTTTGGATTATGTTCTAATTAGTTTCCTTTATATTCCTGCCAGTCTGGGTGTTTGATGCCGGTGAAAGCATTCATATAGTTTAGCAGACTGGATCGGTTCTGGGAATACTTAAGCTAAGAGCTCCTTAGTTGTTTTTACTCTTACAGCTTATAGTTTATCTCTGAGACCTAAGGTGTTCCTACTGTGTGTGAGTGTTGTATGTAAGACTTTATTTACTTTATTTCTTATCTTTCTTGTTTGTCTTTCTGTTCATTAACCATTACCTGGTCATTCCCTTTGGTGGTATTCAGGGTCCTTCTTAGGACTAGAATACAGTTGGCAGGGATTGATAGGAGACAGGGTTTACGCTGGTGGCCTGGACCTCTGTACCTTTAACAGTACCTCCAGGTTGAGGGATTAGTTAGGACCCCAGTTAGGGTCAGCTTAGACCCCGGTCACCCTCTAGCCGGAGACAGCGTATAACGGATTCCGTTCTGACCCACTGGACTTTCTGTCAGGTAAATCTATGTTATCATATAGCTATGCGCATGTTATATAGTATGTTGCCCTTTTGATATAGATTATTGTCATCACATATATATATCTGCTATACAGCGTGACATTTTCACCGACCATACTAAAGATTCTCCCCAGCTATCATGGATCCAGTAGCCCAGCTGGCCCGGCAGTTGCAGGGATTGTCCATGGAGTTGGCAGACATTAAGTCCAAGGTTTTGTCCCCCGGAGCAAACCAGATCTGAACCTAAGGTTGCTCTCCCGGACAGGTTCACTGGTGGGCGGGACAAATTTTTTACTTTCCGGGAGGCATGTAAATTGTACTTTCGGCTGCGGCCTCGGTCATCTGGGAGTGAAGAGCAGAGGGTGGGAATTGTTATCTCGCTCTTACAAGGGGATCCTCAATCTTGGGCGTTCTCTATTCCTCCAGGCTCCCAGATCTCCAGTCAGTGGATCGATTTTTTACTGCCCTGGGTCTGGTATATGATGATCCGGATCGAGTCTCCCTTGCTGAAACAAGGTTACGTAAAATACGGCAAGGAAATCGTCCAGCGGAGGAATATTCTTCTGAGTTCCGTAGATGGGCAACAGATACTCAGTGGAATGACCCAGCTCTTAGGAGCCAGTTTTGTCAAGGGTTGTCTGACAAATTAAAGGATGTGTTAGCTCAGTATGATTCTCCTCCATCACTGGAGGCTGCTATGGCCCTCGCTATTCGCATTGATAGACGTCTTCGGGGAAGACGCGAGGTAACTCCGCCTCCCGTGATGACTCCACCTACTACTAAAGTCCCTTATACTGAGGTTCCCCTGGTCTGTTCTGAGGAACCCATGCAGTTGGGAGGGACATCATTTTGTAGGAGGGAATCAGCGGTGCGCCGCAAGACTAGAAGGTGTTTCTTTTGCGGGAGAGAGGGACATTATGTTGGGGGGTGTCCATCCCGGACCTCTTTGAACAAGGAGTTAACCTGGGAGTGTGTATTTCGTCCCCAAATCCCTCTCAGTTTCTCGTGCCTGCGGAGGTGGTGATTGGTACTAGAACTGAGAGGATTTCTGTTTTTCTTGATAGTGGGTCCGGGGCTAATTTGGTGGACACTCGGTTTGCCCAGGTGCATGGTATGCAACTGAGTGTATTGGCCAAACCGGTCCCTATACTCTCTATTGATTCTAGACCTCTTGGTCAAGGTAGCTTGGTACAAGCTGTTCATAACATAGATCTTCGAGTAGGGGCAATACATAAAGAGCAATTGTCTTGTTATGTGTTGGAGGGTCTGCCTGCTCCTATTGTGTTGGGACTTCCTTGGTTGGCTAAACATAACCCAGTGATTGATTGGCAATCCAGAAAGATAAGCCAGTGGGGTGAATTTTGCAAGAATAACTGCATGAGCACGGTCATCGGTGCGGTTGTGCCTAGGACTTTGCCTCCTTTTCTGGAGGACTTTTGGGAGAAGTTCTCAGAGGAGGGGTGTAAAGAGTTACCTCCTCATCGCACATATGACTTCTCAATAAAGTTGCTTCCTGATGCCTTATCTCGTACTTTCCCAGGGGTCGGGAAGACGGATGATCCGGTTCCTATTCCTCAGGAGGGAGTTGTAGTGTCAGCTGTATGCTCTGAGCTTGAGGGGGAGGTATTGGGGGCTCAGGGGGACGCCCCTGTGGGACTTCCAGGGAGACTGATAGTTCCAGATCGCTTAAGACTGAAGGTTACGGAGAACCCTTACAAACGGATGGCTGATAGGAGGAGAGTTTCTGGTCTAGATCTGAGGGTGAACGATCTGGTGTGGTTGTCTACCAGGAATATAAAACTTAAAGTTCCCTCCTGGAGGTTGGGTCCAGATTCATCGGGCCATACAGGATCAGTTCCATAATTAATCCTGTGGCATTTCGTCTGGACCTCCCTCCTACATTTAAAATTCATAATGTGTTTCACAAGTCATTACTTAAAAAGTATGTGGCACCAGTCATACCGTCACCTCTACCTCCTCCTTCAGTGGTAGTCAATGATAACGTGGAAGTTCATTGGAGGGGGTATGGTCCTGAGGAGAGGACGTGGGTCCCTGCGTCTGATGATAACGCAGATCGATTGGTTCGGACCTTTCACACAATTTACCCGGACAGACCTGGTCATGAGGGTCCGGAGGCCCCTCGTAGAAGGGGGGGTACTGTCATGGGTGCATCGCCACGAAGATCGTCGCGATTGCACATTCTGACTTCTCACAGCTGAGCTGCTGTTTCTTTGTGTTTGGTAATGAGAGAGTTAATTTTACCTAGCTCTTTGCTAAGACTAGGTCCAGCCTCGCCCGGCTGCTTTGGATTATGTTCTAATTAGTTTCCTTTATATTCCTGCCAGTCTGGGTGTTTGATGCGGTGAAAGCATTCATATAGTTTAGCAGACTGGATCGGTTCTGGGAATACTTAAGCTAAGAGCTCCTTAGTTGTTTTTACTCTTACAGCTTATAGTTTATCTCTGAGACCTAAGGTGTTCCTACTGTGTGTGAGTGTTGTATGTAAGACTTTATTTACTTTATTTCTTATCTTTCTTGTTTGTCTTTCTGTTCATTAACCATTACCTGGTCATTCCCTTTGGTGGTATTCAGGGTCCTTCTTAGGACTAGAATACAGTTGGCAGGGATTGATAGGAGACAGGGTTTACGCTGGTGGCCTGGACCTCTGTACCTTTAACAGTACCTCCAGGTTGAGGGATTAGTTAGGACCCAGTTAGGGTCAGCTTAGACCCGGTCACCCTCTAGCCGGAGACAGCGTATAACGGATTCCGTTCTGACCCACTGGACTTTCTGTCAGGTAAATCTATGTTATCATATAGCTATGCGCATGTTATATAGTATGTTGCCCTTTTGATATAGATTATTGTCATCACATATATATATCTGCTATACAGCGTGACACTGTCAGCAGGATTTAGCCCTATAAACTAAAGGAAAGGCCACAATGATGCTGTGATGCGGATACAACTGATGTAAAGCGATCCTTATAACTCATATTATTCTGCGTATTTTAGGAGTCGAGCTCTCAAAATGTTGTTCTAAATAACAGGATTATACAGGTGTTTGGATATGGATTTTGAAAGTAATTACAACAGCCTCATTAGTAATGCATGCAATTCGGATTGTGAAATCCAGTGACAAATCTGCTTTAAGGAGTCGTCTCACAAACATTTATAAGAAATGTTCAGAGGTTCCAACCTGGACTGGGAACAGAACACAAAGTCCCAAAACCTCTCGTGTGAAAGAAGCGGTAACGAGCCGTGAGTGACCACCGCGCCATCCACAGTCTCAAGTGGCACTATCACACCCATAAAAGTGAATGGAGAAAATATCATGTATGCGTCACGTGAGGCTTTGCGTGGAGGGACACAGGAGACTTTGGGACACCTGTTATTGTGATCATGCAGGTCCCACTGAGGGAACTACCTGCAATCATATTGAGAACATATCCTATTGATAAGTGATGAAAGTTGATAGATATTCACACCCCATGAACTTTTCCACATTTGTTCACGTTACACCCACAAACTTAAAATAATTTTATTGGGATTTTATGTGAAACACCAACACTTTGTAGCAAGAATTTGTGCAGTGTAAAGGAAGTGATACATGGTTTTCTGAATATTACCAGAGTCTCAATGTAATTTAGGCCTGGACTGGGATTTGGCCGATCAAAACACACACATGAATATGCTTTGATCTAAACCATCCATTGTAGCTCTGGGAATATGTGTACAGTTGTTGTCCTGCTGGAAGGTGAACATGCACACCAGCCTCAGATTTTCCTCCAGGATTGCCCTGTTTTTAGCTCCATCCAGCTTCCCTGTCTCTGCTGAAGAAAAGCATCCCCACAGCATGATGCTGCCACCACCATGCTGGATGATGGTGATGGTGTTTTCAGGGAGATGTGCAGCGTTAGTTTTCCACTACACAACTTTTTGTTTTGCATTTAGCCCAAAAAGTTCTATTTTGGGCTCATCTGACCAGAGCACCTTTGTCCACATACTAGCTGTGTCACTTACATCTTTTTTTTTTTTTTTTGCAAACTGCAAACAGGACTTATTTTGCCTTGATTTTAAAAAAGGACTTTCTTCTTGCCACTCTTCCATAAAGTCCACATTTATGGACTATACAACTGATAGTTGTGTGGACAGATTCTCCCACCTGAGCTGTGGATTGCTGCAGCTCCTCCTGAGTGACCATGAACCTCATGGCTGCTTTTCTAAATAGGGATCTCCTAAACTTTCTCCATGTCTTCGTAGATTTGCAGTTGTGCCATACTCCTTTCATGTTTGGATGATGGATTGGACAGTGCTCCGTGAGATGTTCAGAGATTTGGCTATTATTTATTTATTTTTTATAAAACCCAACCCTGTTTTATTCTTCTCCATAACTTTATCCTTGACTTGTCTGGTGTGTTCCTTGGTTTTCATGATGCTGTTTGATTACTAATGTTCTTAAACAAACCTCTGAGGCCTTCACAGAACAGTTGTAGTTATATTCAGAATAAAATGACACACAGGTGGACTCATTTTACTAATTATGTAACTTCGGGAGACAATTGGTCACTCAGGATTTAATTTCAGCGTATCAAACTGCATGGAGCTGAATACAAATGCACATCACAATCTTAAGATTTTTTAAATAGTTTGAGAACCATGGATAATTTCCTTTACACTTCACAAATGCTTGTTACTTTGTGGTGGTATATCATATAAAATACCAATAAAATACACTTAAGTTTGTGGGTGTCACGTGAAAAAATGTGAAACAGATAATTGGGTATGAATACTTTTTCAAGGTACTGTGTGTCCTAATAGGGTTGCCTTTATGAGACCACTCCTTTAACTTTACACATCTGGAAAGGAGAAATCTGCATTTACTATTGCCGTGTAATGTACTATTCTCATATTGTTTGATTACTAAGTAAAGACAATCTGATACTAATCTGAGGGCAGCATAATATAGGGGCTAAGACCCGATTCCAGAGATGTGTCACTTGCTGGGCTGCTTGCTGTCCTTTTGATAAAAATCACAATTTTCTCTGCTGCAGATCTAGCAGAGCTCTTGAACGATGAGCCCTGTATAATCATGGCAGCTTTCTGTGTACTCTGTACATTGACAAAAAGCCGCGAATGTTGTGCCAGAGACCATGATTCCAGTGATGTGTCACTTACTGAGCTGCTTGGGGACAGGATTACTGTGAGGACAGGGTTACACAGAGCAGTTGACTAGGAGGAACAAGACATCCAGTCCTCTAGTGATATTATCTTGCTGATAAAACAGGGATCTTATAAAAACTGCAGCAAGCAGCCCACTAAGTGACACATCACTGGAATCAGGGTCTCTTTCCTTACATTATTTTGATCTCAGATTAGGAGGCAAAAACTCCACTTGCAGTGCAGAGTGCCACTATCGGACCTCCTTATGCCAAACACATGAAGTTTTTTTTCTGCAAAATTCAAAAACACATACAAAAATTGTGGCGTGTCCAAGCGCATGACGTACCTATGGGGCTGGTCTCTTCTGGAGGACAATTTGTCGTACATACAGTACCCAATGAAGGATGGCACACGGAAGCCATGCACTGACAATACAGTTGTGTGTAGGGGGTCTTGGTGCATTGATGTTTAGGGGTCCTATGTATGTAGTAGTTACATACAGTAGAAGAAAACACTAATCACCGAATATAGCGGGCATACTTCCCTTAAACACTGCAGACACAAATCACTGCTCTTCTAGAAACAGAACATTGTCCTACAAGATGTAAAATATTTATGAGCTAGAAAGATGAGCGTCGGGAACAATTATTCAGCTGACTGCAGCGGCTGTGGAGGAAGCAAAGACATGGCCTCAACCGCACCTTGTAACATGGCTGACATACACGTGGACATCTGTAAAACATTGCCTTGTACAGGGTACACATCCCACTACACCACGTATGCGTATAAGGCCCTGTTCACATCTATTTTTTTTGTTTAGGTTCAGTATTTTTGCTGGGAAAGCCCCCAATGTGCCGACAGAGCGGCAGTGGTCAGATGAAGGCCAAAGTCCGTCCTCAGTTGAAGCTTATTCAATGAGCTCCTTGGTGTTTGTATGCATAAGAGTCCAGTGGGTGGTCCTAACCAGTGATTGACAGCTATCGCTACATGCACATACAGGGACGACAGTCAAGGATTTCAATGAGCAAAATGCAATTTTGACTGAGACTGCTGCCTCAAAAATGTCTATTGATCTGATCAGCTCCTCCTGCTCTATGACATCCTGATCAGATACCATGTCCAACACGACAAGTTCCCTTTAAGCACCCCAGCCTGCTGAATACACATATTATATTAATATTATTAAATGTTCCACATTTCCTGTCTGTAAACGCTCTTGTCAGTCACAGTCGCCCTCCCATGGGTGATCATGCTTCATAAAGGAAACAATGGAGTCACATTCACTTTTTTTTTTTTAAACGGAAAATTAAAAGTATATACCGGTACAAATAGAAATAAAGAACAAAAAGGATGTCAACAAAATTGTTCACTCGTGAAGGCTTAGACCACATTCACATTAGTACATGTGGCGACACGGTAGGTCAACAGGTGCTCTATTCCGCTAGCCCGAAACCGCATGGACCAAAGGTCATCCCACCGAATGCCAGTTCTCCTTTTATAGTGGGCATAATACTACTCAAACAACACATGGTGAGGGTAAAACAGTGTGGCAATACTTTACTGAACCACAAAACAGGCAAATAACACATAGAACAGTCCTAGCAAAATACCCAAGATGGTGCAAAATTACAGAGTCTCACCCTTCTGCTGACTCGCCGGGATAAGAGCAGCTGAGATTTCACAGCTTCCAGGGCCGACTACCCCCAACTGTGGCACACTCAGAGAGGAGGTAACGACAAGCTTAGGAAGTGGACAGTCCATTGAGGTACAAGGTCAGGTGACCGGACAGTTACAACCTGGCTTCTCCGAACATCTCCATGGAGCCACGTGAACGGTGGGTCCCAATCTTGGCTTTCCAAAATGTATCCATGGTGCTCAGGTGACCAGTGGGTCCAAATCTTGGCTTCCCCAAATGTATCCATGGGTTCAGTGATGGTCAATATAGCAGATCTGTATTCTTTCAGCTGGAGTTGTAGTCCCCTAAGCTGGGATCCTGTAGAATGTCAAATCTGTGTCTCTCGAGATGGAGCCATGATGTCCTGTAGTGGCTGTAGTTTTGTAAAGAGTCTCTGGTGCTTTGAATCTCTTGTTACAGAGGCATACCCCTTTATAAATTTCACAACTGTAGTCCTTCCAGCAATTATCCAGAGGTCAAGAGGAAGGTGTGATGAGATTAACTCGCATTGTTTTGAGTATTTAATCTATTTGCATAGCTTTTACTCCTCTGTTTTGCAAGTCAACAAGCCACAGGGTCCCACACAATGGTCAATCAACATATTATCAAACATCCATTGTTCAATGACCCTGCATCCCTGTCTTGCAAAGACAGACAAACCATAGGAGTCGATATAAGAGACAAACAACAGCCATTCAAACACAAAAAATAAAATCAACGTTTAAGACTCATATCACAACAGTCTATGGTTCTTAACCAACTGAAAACAGACGTCTGGATAATTAAGATTAAATATTGTGTCGTCACAGTACAGTTTTTCTGTTTCATTGTAATGGGCTGAAGAAGCTTTTTAATTTTTTTTAGCATATGAGAAAATCACGGATGATGCACTGATGGTTAGTACTGACACAATGACCAAACACTGATGAAAATAGGACTGAGAAACATGATTGATGTCTGAATGAGGCCTTCAGAACAGGAAAAAAAAACCTTATTCATTAGCTGTAAAGGATCAGTCACAAGGTGGGCACAAATGGTGGCAGACAGCCTCCCCAACTATAATGAGATCTGTTGAGTTTCCATCACTGTATGCAAATTTTTTAAGGAATCTGCAACTTCTCTTTTGTAAGCAACCTTCCTCTCTGCAATTAGTGTGCATGCAGCCATACACTCTATAATAACTGCATGCGTGCAGCCTCCCCCTCTACAATGTATGTGCCACGCAGCTTCCTCCCCTCTATAATGTGTGCGTGTGAGCAGCCTCCTGATAGGTTTAAGCACCTACTATTTAAATAAATCCTACCCAATGACATTGCGATCTGTATTTAGCACTAGTGTCCCAGAGATTTAAAATTGCCATATGACATAGGGGTCTCTGAAAGTCCCTCCTTTGTTGTCTGATGTTCTCTGTTTGTAAAGGATTCTATTGTGTAATTATTTATGTATCAATAAAGATTAAATATTTTATTGGCGGAGTACTCCTGTTCTTTAATATCTGTGTGCGAGCAGCCTCCTGTTCCTCTCACAAGGTGGGTGTGCGCATCCTTCTCCTCCTCTACAAGGTGGGTTGCCTTGTGGTCGCACCTTCTCCTCTACAAGGTGGCGATTGTTAGCGCATGCCTCCTCTCTAATTGCCATCTACAAGGTGGGTGTGCGCAGCCTCCTCCTCCTCTACAAGGTGGGTGATGCGCATCCTCTCTCCTCCTCTACAAGTGTGAGTGCGCGCAGCCTCCTCCTCTACAAGGTGGGTGCGCTGCATCCCCTCTCTCCTCTACAAGGTGGGTGGCGCACTCCTCCTCCTCTACAAGGTGGTTGGCAGCTCTCCCTACAGTGGGTATGCGCACTCTCCTCCTCTACAGGTGATGCCACTCTCTCTACAAGGTGGGTGCGCCAGCTCTCCCTCTACAGGGGTGCGCCAGCCTCCTCCTCCTCTACAAGGTGGGTGCGCGCAGCCTCCTCCTCCTCTACAAGGTGGGTGCGCGCAGCCTCCTCCTCCTCTACAAGGTGGTGTGCGCGCCAGCCTCCTCCTCCTCTACAAGGTGGTGCGCGCTCATCTCTACAGGGCCGCGCCTCCTCCTCTACAAGGTGGGTGCGCTCAGCCTCCACCTCCTCTACAAGGTGGGTTGCGCTCAGCTTCTCCTCCTCCTCTACAAGGTGGGTGCGCGCAGCCTCCACCTCCTCTACAAGGTGGGTGCGCTCAGCTTCCTCCTCCTCTACAAGGTGGGTGCGCGCAGCCTCCACCTCTACAATGTTTTCGGGAAACTTGCACTCTTCTGAGCCCGTGCACGCTGCTCATCTATCACAATAGTTCAAATGGGACAGAAACATAAAAAATAATGTACTTATTGTGGTATTTGTCCAATACTCAAGACTTAGTAATAAATATGTACCCTCCTTGGGGCACACAATGCTGTGCTGTGAATGACAGCCTGGTGGAGACGGACTTCTTTTTTTCCCATGTCACACTCAGGCTCGGTAGATCTTGGTACATACTGTGTGACAGCCTCAAACACCAGCAGCAAGCAGACTTCAGGGAGCATCAAGGAGCCATCAATCAAGTGGAGACAGATAGCATTTAGTGCTGCTAATGGCTGGATGCATGTAATGTCTGATGACTTTGCAGGTCATTATGTACTTTTTCATTACACAGCTGAAAACCGGCACTAATGGGACCTGACAGGTGGCAGATTAGCAAATGTTGTTGGACGGCTGTGGAAAAGTATAGTCAGATTTTAAGACATTTCAAAAAAGCAAGAAATGCTGTCAAAGAAAAAAACAAACACCTGTTAAACCCAACGTGCCCCTGATGATCCTTGCCCGTCTATACTTTTCTACACGATTCACATGACCGCTACGCCGTTACTCACTGGCATCAGGAGGGCAGCCACTGATCGGCATCTCTCAAAATAGCGGAAATGTGGGAAACAATGGGGATTACTTTTATTTTATTTCATGTCATTTCCTGCTTTTAGAAAAAAAGTGGGCCAATTAATTAAAAGTGCTTATGTCACAATTCTGGAGTTAAACACCTTAATAAGTCGCAATATTTTCTGCAGAACTTTGAAGTTGTTAAAAAATATGGTGACACTTGGCGTTTACATGCCAGTGTCCCCCAACAAATCAACATTACTATGTAAAATAAGAAGTATTTACCGGGGACTGCGATCAGACAGGCGCCAGCATTTATACTCGATTATTAAGTGTTAATGTATGCGCTCTAGACTCCTTGGGCAGACTGATAATCCGGAAATAACAGTGTTTGTTCCTGATTATCGGCCCTTCTAAACAGGCAGGCGAAAACACGAGCAAGCAAAAACGCTCGTCAGGTGCGATGATTTTTTAATAAAGCTTAAAAATTATCATTATCGGCAGCACATCGTCCTATGTAACCAGAACATGTGCTGCCAATAAGATGTTCTATGGACATAAAATTATCATATTAATGATCGATCGTGCACATAGAAGTGCGGCAGGACAGTCCAAAAAGGCCAATAAACGAACTCCAATAGGCGATTAGCTAGCGGTTGTTTAACGTTCAGGATCGCGCTGTGTAATCCCGGTATTAGCGCTCACTGCACCAAGTTACGGTATATAGTACACAGTGCGCTCGCATGCTCCCCCTAGTGGCAGCTTGAGACAAATTAAAAACATTCTGACTAGGTGTTAAAAAGTCCTTTGAGCACCTTAGGCTTTGAAGTTGAAATATTCAGGAGCCTAGTAAAATTTCCAACCATTGTGGTGGACATTGGAGGCCCTACAACGGTCACAGTCAGACAGTAGGGATTATATAATTCCTGATGAAGTGAGTTCATCCTTTATATACCTCCCCCTTAGTCTCCTTACAAGGTTGTCTCTACATCTGGAGAATTCCCGCGGGCATAGATCAAGTAAGTAAAATAGATTAGATGCGCCAATAACCAAGTTAAGTGTGTAATTCAATGAGCACTTGTGGTTCAATAACGATTAAGCAAAGCAACAGAAATACCAGATGATTCACGGGAGCATTTCCTCAGTTTCAGATCACACTTTGGGCAATCAAGAAAAATACAACGTTACTGACAACGTGCCAGACATCTCCAGTGCAGGACTCAACAGGCCGAGAACCTTTCACCGGACTCGCCCAAGGTATGTGCTGTTCTGACGCCAAATTGTACTTTCCGTAAAGAGCGTCTCTTTCTTGGCTTGATTAAATTAAAGATATTTACTTGTTCAAAAAGGATTTATAAAAAGAAAAAAAGAATACATCAAACATTTGGATAAAGAAGTGCATGTAAGTTCTATAAAGTCTATCATTGCAGCGCTGGGGTCCTGGGTTCAAATTCCACCAAGGACAACATCTGCAAGGAGTTTGTATGTTCTCCCCGTGTTTGCGTGGGTTTCCTCCGGGCACTCCGGTTTCCTCCCACAATCCAAAAATATACTGATAGGGAATTTAGATTGTGAGCCCCATCAGGGATAGCGACAATAATGTGTGCAAACTGTAAAGCGCTGCGGAATATGTTAGCGCTATATAAAAATAAAATTATTATTATTATTAATGACACCCAATTTAGGCACTTACAGCCAAAGCTAACAGACAGTTCTCCATCCTCCTCGTTGACCTGTCCTCTGCCTTTGACACAGTCGACCACTGCCTACTGCTACAGATTCTTTCTTCCCATGGCATCAAAGACCTTGCTCTGTCCTGGATCGCCACTTACCTTTCTGACCGCACATTTAGCGTCTCCTACTCCCACACTACCTCATCATCCCGCCCTCTGTCTGTTGGAGTCCCTCAAGGCTCTGTCCTGGGGCCCCTACTTTTTTCCATCTATACCCTTGGCCTAGGAGAACTCATAAAGTCCCATGGCTTCCAGTACCACCTGTATGCGGATGACACTCAGATCTACCTCTCTGGCCCAGATGTCACCTCTCTGCTGTCCAGAATCCCGGAGTGTCTATCAGCCATATCCTCCTTCACCTCTCGCTTCCTAAAACTCAATATAGACAAAACCGAACTCATCATCTTTCCTCCATCTCACGTATCTTCCCTACCCGATCTATCTAACCCGATCTATCTATTATGGTAAATGGCATGACGATCTCTCCCACACCTGAATCCGCTGCCTCGGAGTAACCCTCGACTCTGCCCTGTCCTTCAAACCACACATCCAAACTCTTGCCACCTCCTGTCGCCTCCAACTTAAAAACATTTCCAGAATCCGTCCCTTCCTCAGCCCTCAATCTACTAAAACTCTTGTGCATGCCCTCATGATCTCCCGCCTCATCATCTCTGGCCTCCCCGTCAACTCTCTTGCACCACTCCAGTCTGTCTTCAACTCTGCTGTCCGACTAATCCACCTCTCCCCTCGCTACTCCCCTGTTTCTCCCCTCTGCACATCCCTCCATTGGCTCCCAATTCCCCAACGAATCCAGTTCAAACTAGTAACACTGACCTACAAAGCCGTCCACAACCTGTCCCCTCCCTATATCTCTGAACTAATCTCCCAATATCTTCCTTCACGTAATCTTCGATCCTCCCAAGACCTCCTACTATCCTCCACACTTATTCGTTCCTCACACAACCGCCTCCAAGATTTCTCCCGAATATTCCCCATCCTCTGGAATTCCACGCCTCAACATGTACGATTATCCACCACCCTTGGATCCTTCAGACGGAACCTGAAAACCCATCTCTTCAGGAAAGCCTACAGCCTGCAATAACCATTCCGCCTCGCCGACACCACCTGAGCTTCCGCCTCGCCGCCACCACCCGAGCTTCCGCCTCGCCACCACCCGAGCTGCTGCCACCACCAGAGCTGCCACCTCACCGCCACCACCCGAGCTGCCGCCACCACCAGAGCTGCCGCCTCGCCGCCACCACCAGAGCTGCCGCACCCCCGTCCTTCTGTTTCTTCCCCATTATCCCGTAGAATGTAAGTCCGCAAGGACAGGGTCCTCTCCCCTCTGTACCAGTCTGTCATTGTAAATTTGTTTACTGTAAACAATATCTATAACTTTGTATGTAACCCCTTCTCATGTACAGCACCATGGAATTCATGGCGCTATATAAATAAATAATAATAATAAATAATAAATAAATAGTCACAAGAGGCAGATAAGCTGCAGGGTGGAAAAATAATATCAGCAAAGTGGACCAAACCGTAACAAACCTTACTTACACGATGAATAAATAAATCAGCATAAAAATTGACCTGTTGTGCCGATTTTAAAATTGCATGCAAAATTTTACTGAATGCAGAGGGTAAAATCCATGGCTAATTCACATAGAATTCAGTTTACGGTATTTTTTTGCTGTATACAGGACTTCATTCACACCTATGTTGTGGTTTCCATCTTTCCGTCTCATACGAATATAGCCTTCAAAGTAAAAATGTAAATTGTATCATGACATAATGCCTCATCAGTAATACAATGGATAGCCCTGGTGCTTACCTAAATCTTGCCATACACATTAGATGAATGTCAGCCATGATCGTTTGGCCGAGCGTTCATGTGTTCTTTAGGAGAAAGTCACTGTCCGGAACGTCAGACGTCGGCTTATCTCCAGGATAACAATGCGATCGGCAGTCCGTAAGCAGATGTGCAAACAACATCTTTCCCGACGATCAGTCGGCCGGTGTCTGCATATACATTGGACTGTTGGCCAAACGCATAGATACTGGCGGGTTCAGCAGACTTTAGTCTAATGTACATTGGGATCTTACCCCTTTGGCATACAACGGAGTCCATCATGTTTTGCTGTGGTGGTTTTAACGACATGTAGTGAAACTCTTCCCTTCAAATCAGATGGATCAAACTCTTCAAATGTGAATTCGGCTTTGGTTGGTCATGACTAAGACTTATGGCTTATCACAACCCATGAAAGATTCCACTTGATGAGTCAAGCTGTACCTACAAAGGGTTTCATCATCTTATAGGACTGCAAATTAGCAGCCCACTAAAGACAATGGAAGTTGCATTAACAGTAGATGATACATAAACTACTTACAGGTTTTAACAACCTCATACCAGCAGGTTCTGGATGGTCCATATATAAAATAAATCCAATTATCAGCTCAGGCTGTTCCACGTTACAGCAAAGCCTAATGCTATGGATTTGCGAACACAATGGTTGTAAAGAAAGCCTTAAAGGGGCAGGAAATATTAAGAGTAAGAATTTGTCCTTTGACTCTTGCACATGGAAAAGTCTAGCACATGACTCTTCTACATACACTGGCTGATAATCTGTCATATTCCCATCATTCAGATTAATTATGTGACGTGAATGGGTTAAGTGATTGAACGATGGGCGCTCTTATCGCTCATGAAACCATTTATGCGTCCTATACAAACACTTGCTTGAAATCATTTGCTGGTTGTGAGATACAATCACATTCTTCATCATTTAATCCATTATTTGCACATGTATACAAATAACTTTAGGGTATGTTCACACGTTGCATAATTGTAGAGGGTTTTTTTTATTTCCACACCAAAAACCAGCGTGTTGGCAAGAAATAAATTCTGCGTACAATATGCATGTGTTGTTGCATTCTTCAGTGCGTTTTCAGTGTTTTTTTCATCCACTCACGTGAATGGGTTAAAAATGCTGCAAGAAGTGATATGCAACTTTTGGGCAAAAGCACAGCAGGGCTCAAACTGCAAGGAGAAAAAAAAAGCATCTGTATATTTCAGAAATGTCATTGATTATGCTGATTCTGTAAAATGCAGCGTATTTTAGGCAACAAATAAGCTGCGTATAAGGCGTCATGTGTGAACATACCCTTCAACTACGTTCCCACAGTTGATACTATACATTCTCGGCAGCCTTTCTGCATCTTATAGCTAAAATAGGTGACTTGTGTTTTTATATTGTGTTTTTGCCTCTTGTTGTTGTGTCATGTTTTAAATAAAGCTGCTTTGCTTTCCATACTTCCTGGTATTTAAATTTGACAAAACTTTATTGATGCAGTCATGTGCGGATTACATACATTCTTAGGGCAATTCCGCTATGGAAATGCAATAAAAATAAAATGACTTTTTTTTTTTTTTTAGCTAACAAATTTTGGCATCTAATCCACGTCTATAGGGAAAATCCACACATAATACTCAGTGCACCTGCAAAAGAAATTGACATGGTGCAGATTTCAAACACGCACCGCAAGTCAAATTAAGCTGTGTAAAAAAAAAAAAAATAATTTATAAATCCCATTCACTTAGCTGGAACTGTAAAACGCCACTTTTTTCTTGCGCAACGAAAACAAGCAGCGCCAAAGATTCATCATGGGAACTTAAAGGGGTATTACCATCTACCTCTCCCAAGATCATATCCCAATACATAGTAGGTGTAATAATAAATTAGCAAATACCTCCAATTAGAATTGTAGTATAGTTCTTCTGATTCGCTATGTCTCTTTCCTCAGGTGCAGGGCATTGAAGTAGCCTAGATATTCATGGTTATGAGCACTACCAACTAACGGTCACTATGAATGGTCGTTACCACAGATACCTAAGCTACTGCAATGCCCTGTACACAGGGTAAGTAACATAACGAATCAAGAGAACTGCACCACATTTCTAATTGACGGTATCGGCTGCTATTATTATTACTACACCCATTACATATTGGGATCGGATCATAGAGATGGGAATACCTCTTTAACCTTAGACCTCCTTCACTCGTCCATAGAAAACATGTACGTGAAAAATTGGTAACGGCATTTTCCAGTGTCATCAGTGTGTCCATTTTTGCCATCTGTGTGTCATTCATGTTTTTCCAGTAAGGCTAAAGAACGAAATGACAAAGCTTCTCCTATACTTTGTGACGTTAAACACTTACAGCACAAGGATGGTACACCAATCACATCCGAGGCTGTACATGTTTTTCAAAGACTCAGACTTATATTGGTCCTTGTCATCTGTGCTGCTGGAAAAACGGACATGTCGCCGTGTGCTTTGCACGGTCACACGGTCTACATAAAAACACGAACACGTGCACCGCAGTACAAGTTATAATAGGTATGTGTGGCATCTGTGAAAAAAACAACATACCACATGTACAGGAAACACAGACGTGTGAAGGAGGCCTTAGGTCCCTTTCACACTTCAGTCGTGCGACGTCAGTCAAAATCCACCAAAGTGTGAAAAAAACGGATCCGCCAATTTTTTTGGGGGGATCCGCTTTTTTTCCCATTGACTTGCATTAGTGACGGATTTTGAAGGATGGTTGTCCGTTCGATCCGTTTTTTGACGGATCAGCCATAAATGTGGCGTCCGCTTTTTTAAAAAAATGTCCAATGCAATGTTTTTTGTGTCCGCCAAAATGACGTTTTTTGACGGAATCCGCCAGCGGATCCGTTCCTCCCATAGAAAATGCCCAGAACACTGTCTGGGGTCGGGGTCGGTCTCTCTCTCCCCCCCCAGACATGCGTACCTGCATTTTCCGGGTTGAATAGTTCATGGCGGATTACATACATTCTTAGGGCAATTCCGCTATGGAAATGCAATAAAATAAAATGACTTTTTTTTTTTTTAACTAACCAATTTTGGATCTAATCCACGTCTATAGGGAAAATCCCACAATACTCAGTGCACCTGCAAAAAAATTGACATGGTGCAGATTTCAAACACGCACCGCAAGTCAAATTAAGCTGTGTAAAAAAAAAAAAAAAAAAATCTATAAATCCCATTCACTTAGCTGGAACTGTAAAACGCCACTTTTTTCTTGCGCAACGAAAACAAGCAGCGCCAAGATTCATCATGGGAACTTTTGCATCCGTTTGCATCCGTTTTCCACCTTTTCTGGCGGATCCGCTATTTTCACACTTTGGCGGATTTGAGCTGACGCCAAACGGCTGAAGTGTGAAAGAGGCCTTAGGGTACTTTCACATTGCGTTCTGGCACCTGTAGGGGCTTATGTCAAAACTCCTGCAAAACGGAAGTCAGACGTATGCGCTGACGGGGCCATAGACTATAATGGTGCCAACAGAGAGAATGTGAGCTCTGACGTGCATCATTTTTGGGAGTGCATGCCTACTGGAGACAGACACAGACTATGTCTTGAAATCCCATCCACTGTGCTGTAACATTTGGACACTACGAGTTGGATGCTGCACAAGTACACAGCCTCAGACCCTCAGTTTACGGATCGTGCGCACATACCCTGAGTGACCACCTCCAGTAGGCATACACTCTGGAAAATGATGCACGTCAGAGAGCATGTTCACTCTGCCGGCACCATTATAGTCTATGGTCCAGTTGGTGCATACGTCCGAATCCCGTTTTGAGAGGGGAGGAAAGCCCTCTAACCTACTAGTTGTGCTCCCCCCCATATCAGGACACCTGAATGGAGCGTTAATAAACTATATACCCAATGCAAAGTACCAAGGTAATATTTTAATGGCCCTAAGATTAACTAGGCTCCTGAAGAACCACACAGGCCTCTAGTGTGATCCCACTGAGCTTCTAAAAATCTGAAGTAATAGATATTTCCCTGAGAAAGTCGCCAAAACATCCAGGACGTTATTATATTACAGTCTGGTTTCCTTCTGGACATGGAGCTGAAGTAGACGCCTCACATAAAGGAGAAAACAACCTTAACAAAGTAATGTGATAGATCTGAGCGCAATAACCAACTAAAAAGATCACGAGGAGCAATATTGGAAGTGGCACTCTAGTAACACGCTGGCCATCTCTCAGTAGAAGCCGGGTCTCCCCTACTGACTATCAGGTTACCGTATGGAAAGATGAAAAAAAACAAAAACAAATCACAGATGTCTTCCAAGATGTCGAAAAATTCCAGCAAGAATACGCAACTACATTAAGTGACTCGTGTAAAATACTTATTACTATGGCCTGCAGATGTCCCCCTACAAAGCCTGTCTATAGCACACACATATAATAACCAGCATGAAGCTACCACACGCCAATATGTCAAATTACCACCATTAGGTGACTTTTGTGCGACAGCGACCATAAAAATTGTACCACTGTCGACTGTCAGAACTAAGCCGAGTCTACACAAAAGACACCAGAAATCCAGCTTATTGTAAAGTGCCCATATGTACAAAGCGTTCAGGTTTTTTTTTTTCTCCCAACAGGCAGAGAGAAGTAGCACGCTGTTCGATATCTCAGACTATAGCTAAACTCCTATGAAACCGGAAAGATGAGGCATTGATAGTCATCTCCAAAATCGTCTGTCAGAGTGACCAGTTTGGCTGAAATCGATGGGTTCGAGTAAATTTTCTCTGATATGTATGGATTCTTGTAACAGCGTCTGCTGTGAATCTTACGCACTTCACCAACACAGACCGCCGATTTTATACACATTTATCTGGATCTGCCAACGGCCTGCAGAAATCCCATGTGGCAAGTTTTACAACCAGACATGTTGGCGATTCTGTAATAGTTCATGTGGCCACTGAGTCCATAGACGGCAGGCCAGTCGAATTTTTTACAATAAGTATTTTCAAAAATATTGATGATTGCTCATCTGTTAAATACCCCGCCATTCCGGTGACAGCCAGGCTGTCTATTTTCCTGCAGTAAATGTGATACGACGATCATGCACGTATGACGGCAGTGATATTGGCTTGTGTAGCACTAGGCCCCTGAGATTAGTGCTGGCCGCTGCTACATGCGTGTGGAAGCTCATTATTACTAGATCATTGGAATAACCAGGTGAGTATATATTAGGTTGCCTATAATGGCCTATACTTAGGATAAGTAACCAATATCAGATCAGTTTGGGTCTGACATATCACCCCCCCAATAATCAGAGGGAGTTGCAAACAGCTGATATGATCTGGAGGATAGGTCATCAACATATTCGTCCTTGACAATCCGTTTAACATATTCCCTGCTTTTAGTTCATTTTTACAGCATGAAAACTCTATTATGAATCTTACAATTCCTTTAAAAGGTAATCTGTCAGCAGGTTTTTGTTACGTAATCTGAGAGCAGCAGGGGTAGGGGCTAACACTCTGATTCCAACAATATGTCACTTACTGACATTTTTTATAGAATCACAGTTTTCTCAGCTACAAATCAAGCATTGCTCGAGAATGCTGAGCCCTGTACAATCGGGCCCACATCACTGATTGGCAGCTTTCTGTCAATGTGTAGTGTACACAGAAAGCAGTTAAACATAGTGGATGGGGTGACACAGAGCAGTTGACTAGAAGACACAAGACGCCTAGTCCTGTAGTGATAATCTCCTGCTGATAAAGCACTTATTTTATTGAAACAACAACACAGCCTGGTAAGTAACACATTGCTGGAATCAGGAAGTCTGCCCCTACATCATGCTGCTCTCAAATTACATAGCAAAAACTCTCTGACTTCTGACAAACTCCTTGTAACAATAATTCTAATTATTGCTAAGTAAGAGGCATTCCCTTACAATGCTATGTTCACTGAGATGCAATTGCGGTACTCATGGTGCCACTGTCTGATGTTTGGCCTTGGACTTTAGAGGACGGCTCTGTCTGCTCACTGCTTACCCGACTGAGCTATCAATGTTGCAACAAAAACAATAAAGAGTGCCAACACCATTTACTCAACACATAGCTCGCTGTACTATCACAGGACGCTGTCAGCAGTGTTGTTTTCTGTGCAAACAATAATAAAATAAAGTATTAAAAAGAGAGTACTTTTAGGAAATACTAGAATGCCCAATGTACTATACTTTGTTGAGGACGGCATACAGAGGGTACTGTGTGACCCCCATGGGAGGCAATAAGCACTGTACGGAAGCGGAAAAAAAAAAAAAAAAAAAATCAACAGAACGGCACAAATAAATGTTCTTATTAGGAAAGAAAATGGTCATTGCAAAATCATCCAAAAACTTGTACACAAGCTCCGGTACACAGTGTAATCCTAGATAGATATAAAGGAAACCACATGAAAAGAATTACATTCAGTCATTATTAAGCAGCCGTCTTAAGTTTGACTATAAGCAATTCCTGGAAGTAGAGTCTTTGCAAATAAATTTGCAGGACCCGTTCCATCGGCCATGTCGGTAATATTTGGCCACCGGACAGGATCCACGAGTAGTGATTGGCGAACCCGAACAATAAAGTTTGGGGTCTGTACCAAACATCTAATATTCGGGTTCGGCACCCCATCTAATGTTCGGGTTCATCAGCACCCCAAACATAAGGCGTTTCACACGCTGTCATCTGCATGACA
>JARQOD010000005.1:510509457-510836675 GCA_033576555.1 Oophaga sylvatica
CAGAGTGAAAAATTGTTGTCATTCCCGAAATTCATGGCTGTACTAGCTAAAAAGGTGTTCACTAAAAACTGAGCAAAGGGTTGAAACTTTGACCATGTGATATTTCATTTTTTTGTTTAAAAATTTTGGAAAAAAATTGCTACATTTCTTTTTTTTCTGTCAAATGGGGTCAGAATTTTTCATTAATGAAAAAAAAATGAATTTTTTGAATTTCCCAAAGGTTTGAAAGAAAACAAACACTGCTAAAAAAAAAAAAGGGGAACACTCAAAAACACATTCTAGATCAAATGAATGAATTTTCCCATTGAACTTTGCTTTACAAATTAAAATGTCTGAAAACAAAATCACACAAAATCATCAATGGAATCAAATTTACTAACTAATGGGGCCGGATTTGGGTCACACAAAAAATTAAAGTGGAATGTAATGTCCTTAAAACAGATAAAATGATGCCGTAGTGTGTGGGGCCTCCACGTCGGGATGCCCCCTGTGCCTTTTGAGCTCCCTACAATCCTGGGCTGCTTCTTAAGAGGCGGCGGATGGTCCCCTCAGGGATCCCTCCCAACCGGGACAAAAGCATCCCCCAACCCTGGACAGCTGTTACGTGATGTTGGGGGAGGGAGCGGCATGAGTCCCAAATGGGCTCAATCGGATTCAGGTTGGGTAATGGGGGGGGGCAAGCCCATAGTTCAATCCTTCATTTGCAGAATGTGCACCCCCCACCAATGGGTCTGCTTGTCCTGCATTAGGAAAACCCGGGGCCAATCGACCAGCATATGGTCTAAAGGGGGTTTAGGATCTCATTCGGACCTAATGGCAGTGGCTACCTCTGGCGAGCAATTTTCAAAAAAATTCCACCCTACCCTTACTGACCCCCCGCCAAAATGGTCATTTTCTGAGGAGTTGCAGGCAGCAGACGCTCTCCACTGCTCTCCAGACCTGTCACATCTGTCACATGGCTCAGTGTGAACCTGCTTTTTCTGTGAAAGCACGGGGCGCCGGGGGGGGAAATTTTTCCCTTTTTCCTGGGGTTCTGTGGAAAAATCCCAAGAAACCTGCACGGTTTGGGCTGTGAGCACAACCCCACCCGTGGATGTTGGGCACTCAGACCATCCTCAGGGGTCGATTTTTAACCGTTTGTCCCGCCCAACATAAACATTTGGGGCCTGCTGGAGGTCATTTTGCGGGGCCCCTGGCAACCCCCTCCTTTTTCCCCCTTTGCCCAAAGGGGGAAAGGGTAGCGACCCTGCTGGGGGTTTGGTTGCCCTCCTACGGCCCCTCCCCGTCTCCTTTTTAGGGCCTTCCCCCTGGAGCGCCCCACCTCAGGCCCTACCCCCCTGCCCGACACAGAAAACCTTTCCCTTCCCCACAGTTTCGCATTGGTGCCATCCGGATGACTGCATACCTGGGGCCACTTGGTGGGTTGTAGAGTCCGTCTCTTCACCAGAGGTAAAAGAAACCAAACATTAAAAGGAACAAAAACATCAGCCAAAAGCATTTTACTGAATTTGGTCTGGGCCCCACCTCGAACCCTCCTTTTTATGTTTTCCTTGTTAATTGGAAAAAAATTTCCCATCGGTTGTCTATTCCAAAATAAAACCACAATGTGAAACTGATTGTCAATCAGTGTTGCTTCCTAAATGGACAGTTTGATTTCACGGAAGTTTGATTTACTTGGAGTTATATTCTGTTGTTTAAGTGTTCCCTTTATTTTTGAGCAGTGTATATTTCATTATTTTATGATTTAAAAAAAATATATTTTTACTATTTTTTTACTTTTTTAATTAGACCCACTATGGGACTTTCACTTTCAGCAGTCTGATCGCAGTTATAATGTATTGCAATGCATTATAACTGTCATTCTGCTCAGTCAGCCAGCTTGCTAGAGCCTGGTGACCCGGGTGTCGACATGACATCATCGGGTCACCATAGCATCAATCGGAGCCTGCGATGACGTTGCAGTGGATAGAGTGAACCCCCTCCCTCTGCTTGTCTTCTAAATGTTGTAAACAATATCAATCGCAGCATTTAAGGGGTTAAACTGCTGGGTGCAGTGTGTCCACCTCTCCTAGCACTGAGTTGCTGGGTGTCAGCTGAACAACCAGCGGTGGTCGCCCATACGCAGTAGAGAGTGAACAGAAGGGGTTTTTTGTAGTTAAAGTATATTAGAAAATCAATTAGATTACATTAAGGCATTTATTATTAAAATCAATTTTTACTTCTGTCTCCCCCTTTATATCTAATGTGAACAGAGCCTAATATTTAGGCCTGGTTTTGAAACCTAAATGGGTTCCTCATTGGTTCCTCATTGATTTTGGAGCAATTGTTTATCATTCCATATGACTTGCATATCTTATTCAAAGCTTCCATGTGTATTCACACCTATAATTCTGCACTGTTCCTTGTGTTTTGTGCCGTCATGAACTTATAGGGTCACTAATGACCTGCTTAAAATGCCCTAATCCCACCGGTATTTCTTGTCAATGGAACGATGAATAGATGCAAAAAGTGGAGAGACGCAAATATTTAGTTTATTATTGTGTCACAAATGCGAACAAATGTTAGAGTATTTTTATACCCGAGCAGGGGTTATTGTGAATGTGACTATTTTCATCCAGAAATATATTCCTCATTACAGCACGTCTATAAAAAGTAACAACCACATTTTACATATAATGGTGAAGTGTTCCATGTCTCACCAATGTAATGGGAGTCGTAAAGTGTCTAGCCTCCTTCCTACAGATCTGATTTCATTAATCTTTTTCCAATCCATCCTGAAACTTTAAGCTACAAATTCATTGTCTGTTACCATATTTACATCCAAATAGAAGCACTTAAAGGGTTGGCCACTACTTGGACAACCCCTTCTCAATCCCTATGTTTCCTGCCAAGAAAATAACAAGACTTATACTCACCTCCTTTGAGTGTCGACACTGGCTCTCCCCGGGATTGCGTGACATTGTTATGTGTCACGCCAAGACAGGCGGAGCGAGGTTAGTGAATCCACTTGACCACAGGGGCGCTGTGGAAGCTGAAACCCAGGAACCACCTGGACAAGGATGTCAGATGAACTGCAAGGCTTTATTTAAATTCTTAGACAGGAGAGCCTACAACCCTCTGGACCAAAACACTGAATTCCCCCGAGGGAGCTCCAGCGAGCAAACCTCTATAACAACTTCTATAACAACCAGCTGACATGCGGCACTTTAACCCCCGGTGGCATAAGGAAGCATCGCGCAGGGAGGGGGCTCCCTTTGTGCTTCCCTGAGACCATCAGAGCAATGCGATGTGATCGCGTTGTTCCGAGGGCCTCCTCCTTGCAGGCCTCTGGATCCAAGATTACCACGGGGTCCTTCCGGGTCCTGCAGGGAGGTGGCTTGTCAGTGCTTGCTGAGAGCAGGCGCCGGCAAGCCTCCTGCACTGCCTGTCAGATCGCTGATCTGACAGAGTGCTGTGCAAACTGTCAGATCAGCGATTTGACATTGTATAGTGATGTCTCACCCTGGGACAATGTAAAAAAAAAATATTATACTGTATAAAAATATTTTTTTAAAAATCCCTAAATAAATAAAAAAAATAATATTTCCCCAATAAACACATTATTATTATGTAAATAAAAAAACAATAAAAGTACACATATTTAGTATCGCCGCATCCGTAACGACCCGCCCTATAAAACTGTCCCACTAGTTAACCCCTTTAGTGAAACACTTAAAAAAAAAGCAAGGCAAAAAACAATGCTTTATCATCATACCACCGAACAAAAAGTCGAATAACACGTGATCAAAAAGATGCCAACGTCATCTTGTCCAGCAAAAAATGAGCTGCCATACAGCGTCATTAGTGAAAAAATAAAAGTTATAGCTCGCAGAATAAAGCAATGCAAAAATAATAATTTTTTTATATAAAATAGTTTTTATTGCATAAAAGCGCCAAAACATAAAAAAAGATATAAATGAGGTATTGCTGTAATCATACTGACCCGACAAATAAAACTGCCTTATCAATTTTACCACATGGGGAACGGTATAAAGAAATTCATGAATTGCTGATTTTTATTCATTCTGCCTCTCAAAAATCGGAATAAAAAGCGATCAAAAAATGTCATGTGCTTGAAAATGGTACCAATAAAACCGTCAACTTGTCCTACAAAAAACAAGACCTACATGACTCTGTGGGCCAAAATATGGAAGAATTATAGCTCTCAAAATGTGGTGATGCAAAAACTATTTTTTTTGACAGCTGCCAAACATAAAAACCCGCTGTAAAAACCCGCTATAAATAGTAAATCAAACCCCCCTTTATAACCCACTTAGTTAGGGAAAAATAATAAAATTAAAAAAGTATTTCCATTTTCCCATTAGGGTTAGGGTTAGGGTTGGGATTAGGGTTAGGGTTGGGATTAGGGTTAGGGTTGAGATTAGAGTTAGGGCTGTGTTAGGGTTAGGTTTGTGGTTAAGGTTGGGATTAGGATTAGGGGTGTGTTGGGGTTATGGTTGGAGTTAGAATTGGAGGATTTCCACTGTTTAGGCACATCAGGGGCTCTCCAAATGTGACATGGTATCCAATCTCTATTCCAGCCAATTTTGGTTTGAAAAAGTCAAACGGCGCTCATTCCCTTCCGAGCCCTGCCGTGCACCCAAAACAGTGGTTTTCCCCTACATATGGGGTATCGGCGTACTCAGGAGAAATTGCACAACAACTTTATCTGTCATTTTTCTCCTAGTACTCTTATGAAAATAAAAAAAATTGTTTGTAAAAGATCGTTTTTGTGACTAAAAAATTAAATGTTCATTTTTTCCTTCCACATTCCAAAAATTCCTGTGAAGTACCTGAAGGGTTAATAAACTTCTCAAATGTGGTTTTGAGTACCTTGAGGGGTGCAGTTTTTAGAATGGTGTCACTTTTGTGTATTTTCTGCCTTATAGACCTTTCAAAGTGGGTTCAAATGTGATTGGTTCCTAAAAAAAATGGTTTTGTAAGTTTTGTTGTAAAAATGAGAAATCGCTGGTCAAATTTTAACCTTTATAACTTCCTAACAAGAAAAAAAATTTGGTTCCAAAATTGTGCTGATGTAAAGTAGATATGTGGGAAATGTTATTTATTAACTATTTTGTGTGACATATTTCTCTGTTTTAAGGGCATAAAAAGTCAAAGTTTGAAAATTGCAAAATTTACAAAATTTTCACCATATTTCCGTTTTTTTTCAGAAATAAACGCAAGTTATATCGAAGAAATTTTACCACTACCATAAAGTACAATATGTCTCAAGAAAACACTCTCAGAATCGCCAAGATCCATTGAAAGCATTCCAGAGTTATAACCTCATAAAGGGACAGTGGTCAGAATTGTAAAAATTGGTCATTAAGGTGCAAACAACCCTCGGGGGTAAAGGGTTAATAAATTTGCAAAAAATTCTGGTTAATAAATTTGCAAAAATTTCTACATTTCTGTTTTTTTTAGTCAAGATGGGGTGCAGAGTGTACATTAATGAGAAAAAATTAACTTTTTTGAATTTACCGGCGGCAATGAAACAAAAAGTGAAAAATTTAAAGGGGTCTGAATACTTTCCGTACCCACTGTATGTCTTATTTTGGCCATTACTGGTAGAGATCAGCTTGTGGCGGTGATGAGATTTTGACAGTGGTGACACATTGTAGTTGTCCAGGTACACCCGTCACAGAGGGAATTATCGGTGACAACACTTAAATCAAACCCAGGCAGGATTTTTTCAAGTGCATTGATAGAGATACAAAACGGTGTTGTTCTTTACTTAAGTGAACACTTGAAAATGCCAATCACACTCATCTAGGCTGCTGACATGATAAATGTAACACAGATACAGTCAGGCCTCTTAGTTTTTGTATGTACTCATACTTTTTGTCTGATGCATTTACTTAGTTTTACTAGTTAATAACCAACTAACTTATGTTCATGTCTTACCAGGATAGCACCCTTTAAATAAGAAAATGTTTAAGATGCACTTAATAAACTAAGTCTGGTGGAAAATATGCACTGTAATTGCCCTTATCTTCCTGAACTAATGGTGTAATGGACTCGGCTCTCCTCACTTCTGTGCCGTCTCACTCCGCTACCTGGCATTACAGTGGACAGAGTTGACAGCTGGGGAGACTTAACCCTAATCCTGGCCCCCATCCTGTAATAATGTCCCCCTATACTGCCTCCAACCTGTAATAATGTGACCCATACTAGCCCATTTCTTTAATAATGTCCCCCATTATGGCCCTTGTCCTGTAATGTCATCTTCTTGCTCCCCATCCTGTAATACGGTTGCCCACCCTGTAATAATTTCACCTAACTTGACCCCCATCATGTTATACTGGCCCCCATCCTGACCACTTCCTGTAATAATAACCCCCATCCTGGCCTCAATCCTGTAATAATGTCCCCCATCCTGGCCTCAATCCTGTAATAATGTCCCCCATCCTGGCCCCCATCCTGTAATAATGTCCCCATCCTGACTCCCATCCTATAATAATGTCCCCATCCTGACACCCATCCTATAATAATGTCCCCATCCTGGCCCCCATCCTGTAATAATGTCCGCCATCCTGACACCCATCCTGTACTAATGTTCCCCATGCTGTAATAATGTTCCCTGTCCTGTACCCCTTCCTGGCCCCTTTCTGAAACAATTTAACCCATCCTTGTCCTCATCCTGTAATAATATCCCCTTCCTGGCTTTGTTTTTCATACACAGCCCATATATACATTGCAGTCAGATAAAAATATGTTACATTGTGCATGCAGTCCAATCTGTGAGCAGAAAGGCTGAGCTGATTGATGTGTAGGTTTGTAGGTAAATATTATGTATGACTTGTCATTTTTAATTTATACATCTTTATTCTGAATGTAGGAGCTCTCTGTGTCAGGGGCGTACATAGAAGTCATGGGGCCCCATAGCAAAAGTCTGAATGGGCCCCCCCCCCAAAAAAAAAAAAAATCAACAGGTGCTCTTAACTCCAGGCATGCATGTTATATGTCAAACAATTAATTTTATAGCTAGTCTTTGATTTTTTTCTCATTTGAGTAAAAGAAAAAGTAAAACACATCCAATTTGATATATTCCTTGTAAGGCCGGGATCACACATGCGAGTAAGTCGTCCGACACTCGCATGTGAAATCCCAGCTCTGGCGCCGGCACTCGGGAGTGGAGCGAGCTGCTGCATAGAACTACATGCACCTGTACACTCCACTCCCAAGTGCCAGTGCCAGAGCTGGGATTTCACATGCGAGTGTCGGACGACTTACTCGCATATGTGATCCCGGCCTAAAAGTCAAAATGGAAGATTAAGCAGGACAACCTGAAACCGCAAAACAGATATAAAATAATTACTTTACATAACAAGTCTACCTTCAAAAAAACTGCCTAAATCAATAGTATAAGTGAATGTAAGAAACTTTGTAATATCTTCTCAGGAATATTAGTTTCATTCTATGCTTATGAGGCAATTTTTCCCCTCCCCATCTCAAATTCATTTACTCTTAATAAACTGTTCAAGTCAGTCTTGATCAGCACAGCACAATGATTTCACAAATTACGAGGGAGAGGAGGAGCAAAGCCAGGAGGAAGCACAAAAAACATTCTCCTGCAGGTTTCCTAGAACTGCTTATTGCCCAATAATCAGTGTAAACAGACAGCCGATCATCACCCAAACAATGAACAATTCAACAAAACAATTATTGACTAAAAAGATTTTCAATCTGGCTTAAAAATACTCCCACTCAGTAAACACATCCTTCATTGTAACCAGTATGTGCTGCTGAGAACAATAATAATCTATGCACACAAAACAATCTATACTGATCATCCTGATCCTGTAGCTGTGAGCATAAGAAATGCCAAAATGGGCTATCAGCTATTGGCTAACAAGTAGCTGATTGATTGTCAATATATATAACACAGACATTTAGCAAGGCAGAATAAATCATTGGTGGCTTAGTGGTGTGTATATATATATACATATATATACACACACTCACACACACACCTGCAGTGCATGCAGGGCCCCCTACACCCTCCACAGTGCGTGCAGCCGGGCCCCCCTCCCTAAGGTGCAAAGTGCAGCCAGAGCCATTGTAAATGTAAAGTGCCAGCACAGTGAGGGGACACATTCAACAAAAAAAAATCCACCCCAGCCAGCAGGACTCACCTTATTGTGTGTATCTCTCCCTGAGTGAAACTTATGAATGTTTCCTGCTTCCTGTGAGGCACGTGTTGATCTCTGGCTGCAGGCTGGCTTTCTTATGCAAATGCAGCCAGAGACTTAAGCCAACAGCTGACAAGGAAACAACAAGGAAAGGGGACCTTCAAGGGGGTTTACAGTGTCCGGCAGTCATTGCTTATATTTAATTAAAGGAGATAGTACTGTGTCAGCACAGCACAGCTGCCAAACGACAGCGGCCGTCGTGGGCCCCCTCGTCGTGGCCCCCCTCACCTGTCTGGGCCCCATAGCACGCTTAGTCTGCTCTATTCACGGGATGCCACTGCTCTGTGTGATATGCTCTGTATTACTCCCCTCTCCTGGATCCAGCACCATGTCCTCTGTCGTCTGTAGCCACCAAGTCTCTGCTTCTCCATGGCAGATCATGGTACTCCAGTGACATTACTCATCCAGGGGAGGAGTCCCGAGGAGATAATTTGCATATTTCCAGTGCCTTCTGGGATAAGTGAAGAGTCTCCGCGAGCTCAAGGAACACTGGATTTTGGCTGTTGCAGCTGAAAGGAGGACATCAGTACACCAGGGAGGAGTCCCGAGGAGATAATTTGCATATTCCCAGTGCCTTCTGGATAAGTGAAGAGTCTCCGCGAGCTCAAGGAACACTGGATTTTGGCTGTTGCAGCTGAAAGGAGACATCAGTACACAGGGAGGAGTCCCGAGGAGATCATTTGCATATTTCCAGTGCCTTCTGGGATAAGTGAAGAGTCTCCGCGAGCTCAAGGAACACTGGATTTTGGCTGTTGCAGCTGAAAGGAGGACATCAGTAAACCGCGCGCCGCTAGGCGCGCGAGTTTTGGCTTATATTTCACCGCTTGATTATCTCTTGAACAATAAGAACATGGAAGAGGCTAGGAGCCATGTGGTGAGCTGCATTTCTTGCTACATGTTCATAGACTTACCAGTGGAAAAGCCAAACTTCACATGCCAGAAATGCAAGCTTGTGTCCCTGTTGGAGAAAAGTTGCAAAATCTGGAAGAGAGGTTATCTACATTGAAGACCATTAAGGAAGGTGAAGAGTTCTTAGACAGAGCAGAATTATCTCTTCATGGTACAGAAAGAGAAGAAATTCGAAGTGCAACTGAAGAAACAGAGGAATGGAAGCATGTGACCCAGAGAAGCAGGAGGATCAGGAGGCAGTCAGCACCAATTCTGCTCAGGAACCAATACCAGGCTCTTACACAGGAGAACGATGAAGAAATACATCAGGATAAGACTTTGCCCACAAACAACCTTGTACGCCCTCAGAGTCCTCCTGAATGGAGAAAGAAAACTGTTGTGAAGAAGAAACGGAGAGTTGTTGTCATGGGCGATTCCCTGTTGAGAGGAACAGAGGCCGCTATCTGCAGACCGGATATAACCTCAAGAGAAATGTGCTGTCTTCCAGGTGCAAAAATTAAAGATGTGTCTGACAGGATATCAGGACTCTTCAGACCTAAAGATGACTACCCATTCCTGCTAATACATGTGGGGACAAATGACACCGCTAGAAACGACCTGGAAACCATCTGCAGTGACTTTGAAAACTTAGGTAAGAAAGTGAAAGAACTGGGAGCGCAGGTGGTCTTCTCTTCCATCCTCCCAGTGGATGGCCATGGAACAAGGAGGTGGAATAAGATTCTGCAGGTGAACAACTGGCTACGTCGATGGTGCCGTCAGCAAGGATTTGGATTTCTGGATCACGGAGTGAATTACCTATACGATGGACTACTTGCTAGAGATGGGGTGCACCTTACGAAGACTGGAAAACATGTATTTGGAAGTCGCCTTGCTACACTCATCAGGAGAGCTTTAAACTAGAACAATGTGGGAAGGGAAGCAAAACGCCAGCAAAAGTCATACACTTGACAAATACTATTGAGATTTCTGCTATTAGAAGTGAAGGGAAGAACAAAGACAAAAAAATTTACATAATAAAAATATTGAAGGAAGAGAAACCAATCACAAACTAAAGTGTTTCTATACGAATGCACAAAGCATGGGCAACAAACAAGGAGAACTGGAGCTACTAACGCAGGAGAAGAAATATGATGTCATTGGAATCACTGAGACTTGGTGGGACGATACACATGATTGGAATACAAGGCTAGAAGGATACAACTTATTTGCAAGAAACAGACTTGATAAACGAGGAGGAGGTGTTGCATTGTATGTTAGAAAAGCGTATATCTGCACAGAGATTGACGCTTCAGAGACTGGGAGTTCTGTGGAAACTGTTTGGGTAAGAATACAAGGACAGAACAATGGAAAGGACACCATTGTAGGCATTTACTACAGGCCACCTGTGCAAGCTGAAGATATGGATGAACTCTTTATGCATCAAATGGCCAAGTTCTCCAAAAAATATGACATAGTGGTCATGGGAGATTTCAACTATCCAGACATTTGTTGGGAATCTCTCTCAGGCAAAACTAACAGGTCCAGGAAATTCTTATCCTCTCTTGCTGACAACTTTATCTTCCAAAAGGTAATGGAGAAAACAAGGGGATCTGCTACCTTGGATCTAATCCTCATAAACAGGGAGGAAATGGTGGAGGAGGTAAGAGTGGCTGGGACTCTAGGAGGTAGTGACCATGCTATTTTAGAATTTTGGATAACAAAGGAGGAAGACCTGTGAAGACTCAGACGTCAAGGTTAGATTTCAGAAAGGCAGATTTTAAGGAACTCAGAAAGAGAATTGGAGGGATCCAATGGCTGGATATCCTTAAGGACAAAAATGTCCAGGAAGGATGGAAAATCTTGAAAAATGAGATTCTCAAAGCACAATCGTTAACAATTCCGAAAAGAGGGAAGAATGGGAAGCATTTAAGGAAACCAGATGGATGAACATAGAACTTAAACACATGCTAAAAAGGAAGAAAGAAATGTTTATCAAATGGAAAGAGGGAGGCATATCTAAAGAAGAATATAATGCCGTCTGCAGAACCTGCAGGGCACAAATCAGATTATCTAAAGCTGACAATGAATTAAGGCTTGCAAGTGACGTCAAAAGCAACAAAAAGGATTTTGGGGATACGTCAAAAGTAAAAGAAAAGTCAAAGATGCTATAGGATTTTTACAGGATGAAAATGATGAAATGGTAAGTCAGGATGTTGAGAAGGCTGAACTTTTAAATTTCTATTTTGCATCTGTTTTCTCTCAGAAAGGAAATGTAACATCAACTGATCTTCACTGCCCTATTAAAGGAATAGAAGAATCCAGGATATCTATAAACAGAAAGACAGTGAGGAAACACTTAGCTAACATAAATGAATTCAAGTCTCCAGGTCCAGATGAATTACACCCCAGGGTACTGAAGGAGATAGCAGAAGAAATTCTTGAACCACTGTCCATAATCTTTGAAAATTCTTGGAGAACAGGAGAAGTCCCAGAAGACTGGAGAAGAGCAAATGTTGTTCCTATCTTCAAAAAGGGGAAGAAGGTGGACCCAGGGAACTACAGGCCGGTGAGTCTGACTTCTATACCAGGAAAGATCTTTGAACAAATTATTAAAGAACATGTATGCAAGTACCTGGATAAGAATGAAGTGATTAAACAGAGTCAGCATGGGTTTGTAACTAATAAGTCATGTCAGACTAACTTAATTTCCTTCTATGACAGAATCACTGACTGGGTGGATCAGGGAAATGCTGTAGATATAGTATATCTTGACTTCAGCAAAGCATTTGACAAAGTATCTCACACAATCCTTATTGAAAAAATGACTAAGTATGGAATGGACAAGGCAACTGTTAGGTGGATTCATAATTGGCTTAGTGATCGGACCCAAAGAGTGGTTGTAAATGGCTGCACATCCAGTTGGAAGAATGTCTCAAGTGGGGTACCACAAGGCTCTGTTTTGGGCCCTGTATTGTTCAACATCTTTATCAATGATTTAGATGAAGGAATTGAGGGTAAACTGATCAAATTTGCTGATGACACAAAGCTAGGAGGGTAGCTAATACTAGAGAAGAGAGAGAGAGGATTCAAAAAGATATACATAAACTGGAGCAGTGGGCAGCAACTAACAGAATGGATTTTAACAGGGAAAAATGCAAAGTACTACATCTGGGCAATAAAAATGAAAAAAGCATATACAAAATGGGAGGAATAGGGCTAAGTAACAGCACATGTGAAAAAGACTTGGTATACTAATTGATCACAGACTTAACATGAGTCAACAGTGTGATGCAGCAGCAAAAAAGGCAAATGCAATTCTAGGATGTATCAACAGAAGCATACAGTCTAGATCACGTGAGGTCATTATTGCCCTCTACTCCTCTTTGGTCAGACCTCATCTGGAATACTGTGTCCAGTTTTGGGCACCACATTTTAAAAAAGACATCAACAAACTGGAGCAAGTTCAGAGAAGAGCCACCAGAATGGTGACCGGTCTGCAAACCATGTCCTATGAGGAACGGTTGCAGGATTTGGGAATGTTTAGCTTGCAAAAAAGAAGACTGAGAGGAGACTTAATAGCTGTCTACAAATATCTCAAGGGCTGTCACATTGTAGAAGGATCATCTTTATTCTCATTTGCACAAGGAAAGACTAGAAGCAATGGGATGAAACTGAATGTGAGGAGACACAGATTAGATATTAGAAAAAACTTTTTGACGGTTAGGGTGATCAATGACTGGAACAGGCTGCCACAAGAGGTGGTGAGTTCTCCTTCAATGGAAGTCTTCAAACAGAGGCTGGATAGACATCTGTCTGGGATGATTTAGAGAATCCTGCTTTGAGCAGGGGGTTGGACCAGAAGGCCCAGGAGGTCCCTTCCAACTCTACCATTCTATGATTCTATGATCTAGACCATTTATAGTTTTAAAGTGAACCTGTCAGCAAGATTGTTCACAATAACCTACAGACAGTGTCAGGTCGGCGCCGTTATACTGATTACAATGATACCTGGTGATGAAATTCGTCTTGTGGTTGTTGTGTAATCTTTATTTTCAGTTTTGAGTTAATGATATGCTCGTGCTCTGGGGCGGCCTGTGAGGGGTCTCCATATGGTTCTCTGCTTAGGTATTCATCTGCATGGCTTCTGACAGGTCACTGATCCCTCACTGACCTGCCCCCTAGTTTACATAATTAATTTTATATATATCTTGGAAAAAAAGAAAAAACCCTTCTGCAGGCAGGCGTCTGCGGTGGCTCCTGCGCTGCAGCCTGATCACATATGTAATGAATTATACACAGATTTGTTTGATGTAATCCTGAAGTTTCTAAAATAATCCGTTGGCATCCGCTGTGCCTGCGCAGTAGCAGCTATCGGTGATCGCCGATAGCCTCTACTGTGCATGCGCCAGTGGTGCCGTCTTGCTAGAGACAAAAAAAATTCCTCCTCTAAGATGAAAAGTATAATAGAAACACGTCACCACTTCTGCACTTTTCATCCACTCCTGATTTTGGCTTACAAATACTGATGTGAAATACTGACCAAATACTGAATGTGTGAACATGGTCTTATTGATTTCTATTGGGCTAAGCTGCAGTATCAGACACAGCCCCTGTACACTCTTATAATGCAATGAGAGTCTTTTCCTATAACAATTTACTACATACAGACTTACCGTAACTCTATACAGATACCAAACATACCGGAAATACTCAGTAGCTTGCAAAATTGTGACTGCATCTGTGGATTATAAGAGGATAGGATGTAATTCAGGATCAGTACGAAAATAAGTAATAAAACTGTAACAGTGCTCAACTTTTCATGTAGGTTATTTTATCCTTAGGGTGGAGATCGCCGCCCAAATGATAAAATAACCTACATGAAAAGATGGAACACATCAAAGCTGGTCTCCAGTCATAAATAACTACAAGACCTGTATTGTTGTTCTACCATATATTGCATTATTAAATCCCCATTTTATTTTGCTGTAGAATAACTTAAAGGCCATCACAACATCATTCATCTTTTAAAATTTTTAATATTATTAAAATCCTCCCTGTTTTCAAAAACAGAGGGATTTTTACATTTTATTGTTTTGTGATTGTGGTCTTTTTTACCGGGTAACTGCAGTTTAGCCAAGCATGTTCAGTGCTTACAAGCCCTTATTAATAGAGCTTGTGTCACGCACAAAGGGATGAGGGGAAGGGAGCCCAGCACTAGGGAAGGGGGGTAAAGGTGGGATTGGAGACCCCTAGGCAGATCTAAAGTCACCCTGTCTACCCTAAACGTTCCTATATAGGTTCTGCACCTATCGCTGAGCAGGAACCTAATCCCTACCTGACCATGGCGATAAGCCCTACTTAGGGAATGAAGGGGTGTGCACTAGTCAATCCCCACTACCACATAAGACAGCTGGGATAGACGAACAAAGGGAACACTTATCTTGAGTAGACTCAGAGATGTAACACAGACGTCCTCCAGCAACACCAAAAAGGAACATAGCCGACTGCTATAGCTCCAAGCCTCAACAGGGGGAAATCGAAATATCACCAGTAACTCCCAGCAGCAGACTGGGAGACTACAAACACCCAGGTCCAGGTGTGTCAATTAGAGAAAGGTTGCCACTGGGTCAGAGTCAGAAGGGTTAAGAAGGTGTCTGCAAGGCCAAACGCAGAGACCTTCTGCAGCTAGATGCACTACGACTGTCTGCAGCCTCTGACACACCCGTGACAACTTGTAAGCACTGATCTAAAGCTCTCTGGAATGTTATCTTTTGTCTCCCTCTGTTTCTTCAATGCTGATGCAGCTTTGAAGCGTGCACAATTCGGACCATGCAAATTGTCAGTCTTCAAGAGCACACCGCCCCAGACAAATAGGAAGCTGAGAGGCAGGGGAGCGGTGTGCTCCTGAAGATTAAGCCTTAGAACAACTCCTTAAAGGAATTATCTGTGAATGGATTGTTGATGACAGATATCAAAGTGATTTAAACCTACCCAGCAATTGAATGAAAAAAACATCTATAAGTTCATTGCAATTATTCTGTATGTCTGATATATTTTAGAAAATGAAACACTGCACATATGGAGAACATAAAAAAGACAAAGAACGATTTTCTGCTGTTCCTGTGACCATAGACCCTGATGAAATTACGATACCTTAAGATTACTTGAACATTGCAGTAGCCATATGTGAAGTTTATAGATTCTTGTTAATTCCAGAGATCCCGAGGAGTAACAGTCTGGGACGGGTGCCACCACTGTCAGACACATATTTTAAACAGGAAAAGTATTTGAAGGGTCATTTCAGTTTTCGAGTGTTCAGCTGGATATTCTAGCATTCTGCTTCTGTGCTAGGTTTATCAGCTATACATAAACACTTCAATGTTTAGAATATTTTAGAAATTCTATTCTGAATTAAAACGAGGAAATTAGAACAAGGAATTTAAAACATTGGCCCACAAAAATTGGGTGTAGTTTGCAGCAAAACTTTAGTGTACGCACTTTAACTTCACCACTCCATAATTACCAAATTTCGCAAATTTACCTTAGTGGGAAATTTTGCACAAATTATGTCAGCGTAACTTTGTAAGCATGTTTACTATACTTCCCTCTGTTAGAAAAGAATGGAAGGCCAGTGAGTTAAATGTCTGCCGTTAATGTTTAACTTTGTGCAAATTGCGAATGTTCATGTTTCTTAAAAATGAAGGTAGCAAAATAAATGAATTTGATCTGCTACCATTTTTAAGACCACTATGCCCTGTCTATATTAGAAGACTCTTTTGTGATTTATTAAAAAATGCATTTAGAAATATGTCATACTTCATGCAAAGAGGTTAACCACTCAACTCTTTTCTCATCATTTTAAGTTATTGCCTTGGTATTAAAGGGGTTGTCCACTACTTGGACATCCCCTTCTCATTCCTCATGTTTGGACCTGTTAAAATAAAACACTTAGGCCATGTTCACACGTTCAGTATTTGGTCAGTATTTTACATCAGTGTTTGTGAACCAAAACCAGGAGTGGGTGATAAATACAGAAATGGTGACGTGTTTCTATTATACTTTTCTTCTGATTGTTCCACTCCTGTTTTGACACAAAATATAGAAGGAGGGAAAGGGGATAGTCAGATCACCGATAATGCTATGCACCTTGTCCGTAAAGATCATCCGCACAGAGCCGTCCCAGTCTCGGACGCAATCAACAGAGCAGTGAGGAAAAGATGGGTCTCCAACGATGAAAGGCTCAATTCCAGCAATAAGGTAAAAAAACGTAACTTTTAATTAAACCATGACTAAAGCTTGCTGCTGAAACGCGTCGGTTTCATCTGTGTAAACTATCTGTTCAGTGACCCACACTGGTTGTTAAGTTTTTTAATGGTTTAATTTAAAGTTAAGTTTGTTTACCTTATTGCTGGAATTGAGCCTTTCATCGCTGGAGACCCATCTTTTCCTTCCTACTCCAGTTTTGACTTACAAATACTGAGGTCAAATACTGACCAAATACTGACCAAATACTGAACGTGTGAACATGATCTTATACTCACCTTCGGTGTCAGCATCATCATTCTCCTTGTAAAACAGATCTACTCTGTCTTGCTCGGACAAGATGGGCTTCCAGCGCAGTGAGTTGTTAGGTTATACCTTCTATCAAACTTTCTGGAGAGAGTGAGGAGGAGCAACGTGAGCAGAGTGAGAAAGCAAGCAGAGGGAGACACATCAAGATTGTGCTGAGCTTTCTAACACATATTTTACCTCATCTCAGAGTTGTATTCACATTTACACTGTTCAGTACTGATGTTGATTTCCTCCATTCTGCTTTTGCTTCTCTCTGTGTGTCAACTAAGAAGTGAAGAGCAGAAATACATTTCTGTGTGCTGAGCAGTGTATGTGAGAAATTGCAGAGCTCAGAGTTGACTGCAAATGAGCCCGAAGAGAGGATAATTGGTGAAGATGCAGAACACAAGTCATAGAATGGCCAGCTATAAATACCTCATAGTCGCTCACAGGACAGTTTATTCTTAAAAGTTACTTAATAGTATGGTTACCCTTTAAGATGACTTGTCCATCATCTGTGCCCAATGCTTGATTTGTGAATTGTGTTGCTTACATGTTATACAGTATTCAAGGTAAACATAACCCCAACACAATACGAAGAACAAAAAATGAAGAGGAAAGAAAAAGTAAGGAGACAGAAAGAGGGTCTAAAGTGTAAAGTAGGGTGTTACAGCATTGTTCCTTCTTCATGTAAAATATGAACCAATTTTTGCATACCTGCATTAGATTTATGATAACCTTGTTACAAATTCCAGGGCCAAGTTCAAGTTTTATATTTCTAGGTGTTTGGCTTCTGTCAAAGTAAAGCCCCTCATCAGAGGCGGTATAATTGGGCACAGTAATCCAGTATATACTGGCAGCAGACCTAGAGAAGCAACACTTTATTATTCCCCAGTTACCTTTGTTAGCTTTATTCCTTGCCTGCATGGTGACATCTACATTTTTTAGGGAAGTTCTACATTCTCTTCTATATTCTCTACTCCTCAGAGATTACTGGTCACTCACCAAGAATTGTAATGCTCTGCATCATAATAGAAAGAAAGCTCAGCAGGAGTAGCACAATGTGACCAGGCCATTGGACTCTAGTTGTGAGATTGGCGTGAGAAGCTCATGAATAATTCTCGACCCTTACCAGATATACTGAGAGGTTTAGCAGTTAGCCAGGTCCACAAGAAATTGTAATGATGCAACAATATAGGGTGGTAAGAATTTGGCCATGGTGACTCCACCTTTTTTAGCAAGAATATTCAATGTGTTGTATTTTCCCTTACATGAAAAATCTGTAAGAAGGAAGACCGGACTGCGGATACCTGCATTGAGTCAGGTCCGGAACTGTCAAGGCTGCGCCCCATGTTGCCCGAAGGAAGCAATAGGGACCAGTCAGGTCCCATTACCCGGGAAGAGGGGGCATGTTTAAGCTGCAAAGGGAGCTGAAAGCGCGCGAAGCGGCAGAGAGGTTCCCACCATCAGGGAGAGTGCAGTAGGGTGAGCAGCGCGCTCCGTATCCAGCGCCGGCGCGCCGCAGAGCCGAGACGGTCAGCGTCCACATTTACCCGCATGCTCCAGAGGGACTGTGACTGAGGAGAGCGCCGTGTGCCCGGATAAGCGATGGGCAATGCTCGCGCGGACAAGTGTGCCGACCAGCATGCCTCAGCCCACATTTGTTCCAGGGACTCCTGCAGCTTCTTTGACTTTGGCTAAGCAGGCTTATGAACTAGTGGCTCAGCGGGTAAAACCGGAGACCGCCTGATGCTGCCAGAAGACGGATCGTTAATATTGGACCCCATCGTAGGACACTACACCGGCCGTTACAACCCCCATCGGACTGTGGACTAAGGAGCACCAGCAGGAGCCACGATTAATGTTGTTTGAACCTCAGACTGTCGCATTAATTCTTACTATTTCTTTAATTCTTGTTCACTGTTTATTCATTCCCTGCGAGGAGATTACTCTCATCTTTACTGTTAAATTAAGTAATATTGTTATACCGTACTGCTCTGCAATCCCTGCGTACTGCATCTCAGCACTTGCTTACAAATCCACAGGTGAATTCAGTATCTATGGATGATAGTTTCCTTGTACATGAGTAAGGAGGTGGCTGGTCCCCTCAGTTGCACCCTCTCCTCCTTCCGTGTGACCCCCACATACACTTTTTTGTACATATGTTATGTACCTGTAATGTCCCAGATGTGTTTTATGCCTTGTAATGTATTGTGATGTTTCCCTTCAATTGCTGTATTTGCAAAATATAATGTCATGAGTACTGTGTTTTAGAGTTAGGGAAAGAAACAGTTAATTAAGGGGGCTGGACTTGCAGCATGGAGGGAAGAGGAAGTTGCAGCTTTCTCAGAGCTGCCGGATACGTTGACCAGGGTAGACGTGATTTTTCAGACAGGGCACTGCCAGACCCCCGGACGATAGAGGTGTGTTACTCAGGACTAAGGACTAAAACAAAGGGACTAACTACTGCAACATGGGCCCCATGACTCTAGAAGGGCCCGATGAAGGGGTTTAAAGCGCCCAGATCCCAGCGTGTGTGACTTCTGCAAATCTTCGGCTGCTGCAGCTGCTGTGGGTGCAGTTGGAGAGAGTGTCAGAGAGAGAGCAGGAAAACCAGTGTTGTACTTGTGCCTTTCTTCTTCACCACTGTTCATTAAAAAGTTATTTCACTGTTGGACAACAGTTGCCTTTGTGGACTCTAAATCCCCTGGACTGCTGTGACCAGAGGAGAAGGTAACCTGTGGGGAAAAGCTGCGTCGGTCCCGTATTGCATGTACAAGGGGCCGGGGTGTCATCAGACTGTGTTTAGTGGGTGAGCTCGGTCAGGACTACCACCCCGGTCTCCCCTTGTTACACATGCTCCTCGAGACTTGCTTTACTCTACAGCTCAAAGTCTCTCTCACATCCAGGAGTCTCAGCAAAGCTATGATATACTGCTTCCCAACCAGTCACCCATACAGCACATCACTGATGTATAGCAACTTAATTTGAGAAAAAGATTTATTTAGACATTGCTTGTATCTAAGACACATCATCTATGTAGCCCTCAAAATCTTATCAGATTTCATTTTAGTGGCTGATATAACTTATCTTTTGCAAGAATTGCATTATTCATAGATCAGTGGAAGATAGGATAATGAACTTTGCTAGTTAATAACAGACCATGATCTGTTTTTTTTTTTGGAGCTGCAATATTCTCCAGTAGAGAATATTATGATGTGAATTTTTCTAAGGCGCAGTGCTTAATCATTAAAATGTTATTGTCTTAGCTTTGATAATGATATGCACATTGTGACACAGATTGGTGTATTTATGCAGTACAAGCAGCAAAGAAAGCAGGAGCAGAGCACACGTGTAGCCGTGTACTGTACACTGTGCACACTATACAGTTATCAGACGTAAGATGGGAACCAGAAAAAGCTTTCAAATACGCCATGTATCCACCACTGGTCTAAGGCGGCGTTTCCCAAATTCCAGTCCTCATGGCTCCCAACAGATCATGTTTTCAATGATTTTCTTAGTATTGCACAGGTGATGGAACTATTATCAAGACGTCAGAAATTCCAACAAGATCTGTCACTTCTGCAGTAGTAAGAAAATCCTGAAGACATGATGTGTTGAGGAGCTGTGAGGACTAGCTTTTGGTAAACACTGGTCTATTAGGTATTGAATGAGGAGGAGAGGGTGAAGGGGAATGCTATGTACACTGATCTTAGGTATTGAATGAGAAGGAGAGGGTCAAGGGGAATGCTATGTAGGATATGCAAGATGGGTCATCAATATCATATGGCAGGACAACCCTTTAATTAAGTGCAGTTGTTTTATAACTTGAATTGGGTGCTTAGAAGCCATGGAACCAACCCATAAAATGTAAAGGGCACTGCTGAGTATTGCTTCCATATCAGCTGATTGTCTGAAATGTTTTTTTTCCCTAGGGGTATTGATAGTTCAGATATAAAGCCCAATAATGCACTAATTTGAGATCACACAGAATGTAGTTCGCTGGGATATAAAAGATACTATTGCTATATCAGTAGTGCAGATCAGTGATCTGTTGGTAGGATCAACCCTCCTAAGCCGTCTGTATGGGCATGCAGCTCATGGGAAGCTGAATAAAGTGATACTTTGATATCTGCGATCCGATATCTAATTATGTTATTCCCGAGAAATCCATGTTTTTCATAATATGTAAAAAAAAGCTGTTAAGATCGATGGGCAGGATATACTATAGATCTCCCCAAGAGTCTGCCTCCAGAACTTATTTTAATTGGAAAAAAAACATTGTCAGAAAAAAAAATACATGCAACAACAAAAAAATGATTGATTATGACTATTTTGGGTATAAAATGATGGCAACATTATGCTTTTTTTTCTTTTTTTCATTTATCAAAAACACAAGTGTCTCATTTCTTTTCCAGCACATTGCTGCTATAATTAGATTGATTCTGGATATCTGTTGAGCACATTGACGTGCTTGTGTGTCATGCAGAAAACCACATGCTTTTCTTTTACTATGCCGGTGTCCAGGGATTTCACTACTGGTATACAACATGGAGCCATTCTGACACATGTATGAAAGATATCTTACACCTTTTTTAAGTCAGTTTTGGTTGTGACTTTGTTGCTTTTAGACTTGGGCTACACTATGACTTTTTGCAGCGCTGCTGATTGATTTTATTTATTAAATGGCAGCTACAGTCCACCCAGTTGCATACAGTTCACCATATTTCTTTGGACTGTAGCTACAGTAAATAGTTAAAATCAAGCAGTAGCACTACAAAAAGTCGCAGTGTAACCCAGGTCTTATTCTTATCATATTTATCAAAGTTTTGCACAATGCTCATTTTCTTTGGACCTGTGTTTGTCTAATTGTGTGTGTTTTGCACCTAGTTTTTATTTGTTTGCATTCAATTCATTATTTTATTTGTACTCTTTCTCTTTTTTTTAAAGTCTATTTTATATGTGCTCGGCCGTCGCTATTTTTTTCCACTTTGTGGGCGAAGTTTAGCAATCCCAGATGTTTTAGTCTGATACATCAATTGTGACTTTTTAAAAAGTTGCAAAATTTGGCACAACTCCAGTGTCCCCCTGGTAGTCCAGTGTCCCCCTGGTGCTCCAGTTTTGTGGCACACTTTTTTACGTCATTCCAAAAATTGCAAAAAAACTGTTCAAGACAGGAAGTAAGACTATTTTTCACCTTGCTCCAAATTCATGAATAGCGTGCATCATTTTTTTTTTCCAACATGTTTTATTGATTTAAAGAGTATTACATTACAATATATTCATACAAATCATTAATGTTACAAGCTTACTTGACAAGTGTAAAACTCAAGATAATGATTTAAGGAACAAAACTAAGAAGCAAGTCATACAGATTTGAAGATAGTAAGCTTAATAAACTCTTGTTTAAAAGGTACAATACTCTTAAATGTCCCCCCACCTTCCTCCACCCTCCCACCCCCCCAACATATAAATCTCTGAAACGTCCCCACATTCATTAACAATCAACAAGTTTAAGGAATAGGATTATGTCCACTAATTTTCTGAAGAAGATACCACTGAGTGTTTTCAAAATGTGTCCTTAGTTTGTCCCTAGTGTCTTGAGATAATGATGGGATGAATAGTGACCATGTGTTTAGAAATTTCCCAGTCAATTTCTCTTTATTTGTCAGGGTATCTAGCCAGCACATTCGAAAGATATACATTAATTTGGAGTATATGAGAGATTTGGGTGGTGGCAATGGATCTAGCCAGTGCTGCAAGATACTTTTCCTGGTAGCTGAGGCCCATAATATCAACATGGCCTTAACATGTTTGGGGAATTTGTGTTGAGAGCTATCTATAATATTAAATATTGCCCATTGCGGGTCAGGGGAAACACTATCCCGCCAAGATTCTGTAGTTCGGCATGGATAGACTGCCATAATTTTTGCACATGTGATGAAATATGTCTGTGTTTCCTGTCCCGCATTTGGAACAGGTGAATGTGCCCTCTGGAGACATCCTAGACTTAATGTGTGGGGTAATATAAGCTCTATGAAGAAGTAATAAAGACATGTTTGTATAACTGCTGGAGGGGATCACCTTCCGTTGCAATAATGTGGCATCTAAGATTTCTCTGACTGTGATGTTCTGTAGATCATTAACCCATCGTGCTGGACCTGTCTTTTTGCCTTCCCAAGACCCATGCTTACGTTACATTGTGTAGATGGTGCTTGTTGAGGCTAATTGCACCCTGGCGGTCCTAATGAAACCATCCAGAGCGTTCCTCCTCCTTCTCGACCCCCCATGGCCATACCCTTCAAGGTTAAACTCCTTGCTTGAAGAAAAAGGAAGGGCTTATTAACAAATGATGGGAAACGTTGTGCTGCTGTGTCAAATGTGAGCATAGAGAATCTATCATCTAAAAGATCAGCAGCCAATATGCATCCCTGCCCAGCTAGTTCAATGTAGGGTAAGGGTGTTTACCTCCCATAAAGCCCGGGTTACCCAGAAAGGGCACAAAAGGAGAGATATTGCTTCTCAAGTGACAAAGTTTCCTACACCTCCTCCACGTCTGTATCGTTTGCCATAAGGTGGGGTGGATTCTTATGTCTGCAATAAGGTCCTCGTTGGTCATATGTAATAACGCTGGTAAGGAGATATGGGGACTTAATTGTTGGTCTAAGAGTACGTTTGCGAAATGTGAGTTGCCTCTCAACCAATCGATAATATATCTGAAATTTGCTGCTAGATTGTACTTTGCAATGTCTGGGAAATTGATACCACCCTCCTCCTTAGGGGCTTGTAGTTTGATAAGACCTATTCTTGTACGCTTTTTGTCACCCCAAATGAAATTCCTAAAAGCAGTATTTAGAGTTTTAACATCAGCACGTGTCAACAAAATAGGTAATGTTTGGAAGATGTACAATAGTTTTGGAAATATTATCATCTTAATTAAATGACATTTACCGGAAAAAGATAAAGAAAAATGTTTCCAGGAGTTTAGAAGGTGAAGTATGGATGTAATTAGGGGTCTAATATTAATGTGGTATAAGGACGTCAAATCTGCCGGGAGGTGGAACCCAAGTATTTGATAGATGTTGTGCTCCATTGGAAGGGAAGTGTCGAGTTATTTAATTTTCCTTGCTCAAACAAGGCCAAGGCCTCTGATTTGTTATAATTTATTTTAAAACCTGAGCACTTGCCAAAGTGATTTAAGGCCTCCATGATAACTGGTATTGCCGCATTGGGATTGGAGATGAATAGGAGTATATCGTCGGCAAATGCCGCAATTTTAAGTGATGTGGAGCCTACCTCTATGCCCCTATATATTGCAGAATTTTGGAGGGTTCTGAGTAAAGGATCTAAAGCAAGGTTAAAAAGCAAAGGCGACAAGGAGCAGCCCTGACGTGTTCCTCTTTGGATTTCAAACGTGGAGGAGAGTATGCCATTTATGGCCAGCCTGGACACCGGGCTTTTATATATTAACTTTATCGCCTCACAGAAACATGGGCCAAAGTTTCTAAACTCCAGGATGTCGAAAAGATAATCCCATGCAACCCTGTCAAACGCTTTGTCAGCATCCAGGCTGACCACAATAGACTCTAGACAACCATGAGATTTGCCATGGGAAATAACTCCCAAAGCCGTCCGTATGTTGTATGTTATGGATTTACCGTGAACAAACCCAATTTATTGAGGCAATATCAGGTTGGGGATTATTTTTTGCACTCTATTTGCTAAAATTTTTGTGAAGATTTTAAAGTCAGAATTTAAAAGCGAGATTGGTCTACTTCCTTCCACTAGTGAAGGATCTTTGCCCGGTTTGGGGAGCACTATTATGTCTGCTTCATTGAAACGGTCCGGGAGCTTCCCCGACCGAACCAACTGATTAAAGACGTCACAAAGATGTGTCCCTATACTACCACCCAATATTTTGTGTAGTATTCATTACTATACCCATCTGGGCCAGGGATTTAGCGAGCTTCAAGGAGCTGATAGTTTGGATGACTTCTGAGGGGGATATGGGAGCATTAAGAATTTCTCTGTGATCCTCTGTTATTAGGGGTGCCACCTCTGTTTGCATAAAATTTAGAATATCATCCCCTTCTCTCTTCTCCGCTTTGTACAAGGAACCAAAAAAAGATCTAAACTCCTCTATAATCTCCTCATTCTCTGTTGACACTCTGCCCTCTTTGGTCCGAATTTTGTGAATCCTTGTGGCTTTTCTGTATGGTCTGGTGAGGGATGCAAGTAATTTGCCAGGTCTATTGCCCCATTTAAAAAATTTGTGCTTTTGAAGATCAATACTATAAGTGGCCCATTCATGAGCCAGTGCCTCTGCCGACTCCTTTGCTTCAGTATATTGTTTTTTCGTGAGGGGTAAATTGTTAAGTTTAAAATTTTTATATGCTAGGGCTAAAGCCTTCTGCGTTGCCAAGGTCCGCTCCCGCAACTGTTTTTTTTATGGCTGATATACGCGATTATTTGCCCTCTCAGCACGGCTTTGAAGGTATCCCAAAAAAGAATTGGTGTTTCACAATGTATTTGGTTGTCTGATTTGTACATGTCCCATGAAAATTGTATGAATTTTTTGAAATCATCTGAGTGATATAGGTATGACGGGAACCTCCATTTTCTATGGGAATAGATTGGTTTAGTTAGTTTTAGGCTGAACGTTATCGGTGCATGATCCGAGATGTACACGTTCAGAATTTTGGTGTGTGTGATTCTTGACAAAAGTGAGGGACTCAACAACCAATAATCAATTCTAGCATGGGAGTTATGAACATGTGAATAATGGGAGTAATCTCTTTCAACAGGGTGTTGCACTCTCCAGACATCTATCAATCCCAAATGATCTAAAAAAGATTGTATTAGTTTCCCATGCATATGAGGAGATTGAGAATTAGATCTATCCATCTCGACGTCGTGCACCTCATTAAAATCACCGCCCACAATCATATGGGAGGTGTCCCATCCTGCGATTTTTTTAAGCACATTGGCCCGAAAGAGCGGATCCGATGAATTTGGTGCATAAATATTTATTACACTGTAGGTTGTCCCCTCCATAACCAGCTTAACGCAGACAAATCTCCCTGAAGGATCTTCTAACACATCCACTATCTCATGGTCAATATTCCTGTTTATCATAATAGCGACACCCCTGTTTTTTATTATGCCTCTGCACATAACACAAATTTCTTGCTAGAAAACCCCGGATGATCACCCTTCATCCAATGTGTGCAACAGTACAATATGAAATTTTTTTTGATGTAGATAATTTAAGATTTTTTTCCTCTTGACCGGGGAATTTAGGCCATTGACATTCCAGGAACACCAAAGGAGAGATGTCATAGCGGACATTTTTTGCTTGTTGATATTAGCCATTAACCCACTCCAGTGCGGGACTTATGATAAGATATGACCGTTACATAAAAATAGGATTCCTGCCCATCCCAGCGAGTAGGCATTAGAATCCCTAAAATATTGAATACTTGAAATCGAATGCAGAGACTCCCTCCCCAAAAAACCTCCCCTTCCCATAAAACCCGTAACTGTGTATCACATTCAACATTACCCCCAAACCTGCATCCCAACGCTAGATGCAGAGGTAATAATACAGCAAAAAAAAACAACATAACCAACGGATGTCAGTTGACATCACCTTATATGATTCATGGTATTGTCGCTGAGTAAGTCACTCTATATCTTGCTCATGGTGGTTGGGAAATATCCCGGACAGTCTCCAGAGCCTTCACCGGGTCGTCGACAGCCCAATTTTTCCAGATAGATTGAAGCGCAATAGCGCTGGGTATTGTAGGCCAAACCTAATATTTTTGTCGACCAGCAACTTACACACCGGGTTGAAGGCCCTACGTCTGGTCGTCACCATGGCCGAATAGTCCTGAAACATCAGAACTTTGTGCCCTTCGTAAGATAGATGCGCTTTCTTCCTGTAAGCATTTAGTAGACGAATTTTGTCTTGGAAGTCAAGGACCTTGAATATCACCGGTCTGGGTCTATCATTGTCCTTACCCCTCTGCGGGCCTATTCTGTGAGCTCTCTCTACCGCCATTGAACCGGATGTTAGTTGAATGTCCAAGGCTCCCGGCAACCACTCAGATGTTAATTTTAGCAATTCAGAGGAAGAACGGACTCAGGTAGTCCTATCAGTTTTAAATTATTGCGTCTAGATCGGTTTTCTAAGTCGTCCACTTTGGATTGAAGCTCTGTGACGTCTTTCTCTTTTCCCTCTAGACGTTCTGCCGTTTCCTTGGTGACCTCCTCCAGATCAGAGATACGTTGTTCAGCCTCATCCAGGCGGGTGCCCTGACTTTTAACTTGTGATATTATTGAGTCTATTGAAGTTTGAAGAGTGGCAAATCTAGAGTCTATTTCGGGCATAAGGCGGTCCATGATGGCATCCACTATTGAATGAGAAGTCTCGCTACTGGTATCCGAGGTAGATTTAGGCGAGGATGAGCCTTGTTGGTTTTGGGTAGAGGCACGGCCTCCTTTAGAATTTTTGCCCACAAATTTATCCATACTCAGCGACATTAGTGAGAAGATAGAAGGCGGTGATGTCTCAGTTAAGATGTGCTACATTAAAATCTGCTGTGTAGCATGTATCTCCTGTGTAGAGCGTATAGCACAGCTGGCACTCGACCTTTGTCCCGCTGCACGGCGTCCCCCACGCCTGAAGCCTCCCGAGGAGCCTGGAGAGGTAGGCCAGATGCACAAGCCCCCCGTCCAGGTATTCCCCCCGCTAATAGAGGCTATATCTCCTCTCACAAATTGAGGGATAGTCACCGATGAAAGTAGGCCAACGGGGAGTTCCGTTAAAAAGCGGCCAAACCTTGACTCCGCCTCTCGGAAGTCTCTGCTTAATACTTTTGAGAAAGCGTGGGGGTAGACCTTCCAGTCTAACAGACCAGGCCTATCATTTGCGGGTTCCCACCAGTCTGAGCGACTATGTATATGCGATAATAAAGATTACTCCTGAACAAAATAGTGATGTGTCATCAGTGAGTGTCCGCCTGCTGCTGGGGCCGTGATGGCGGTGTTGCCCTACTGTGGAAGTATTTCTGGCCCAATGTGGCCCAGGTGCGCTGAGACAGGGGTTTGGATATGGGATCCAAAACTGAAGATGGGCCGCTGCACAGCCCCCCAAGGACCAATCGATAAGCCGGGAGCCGCCCTGAGTAACACCGCCAAGCACTGAGCCGATTCCCGGATTGTATTGGGAGATGCGGATGACTGAAGGAGGGAGCGCTCGCGCGTCCTCGGCCGCTGCTGCAGAGCTCCTCGCCCCCAGTCCCAGCGCGCGGCCAGCAGCCCAAAAGTATCCGGATCCCCGGCAACTAGGCCCAACCGGGAGGTCCTGAGCCGTCGGCAGGGTCCCCTGATGGGATCCTAAGCGAGCGATCTAAAATCGGGTACCGCGGCAGGCCGCAAATGAAGCCGGAGGAATCGGAACTCCGACAGTAACGATGACGCTGCCGGGCTGTAAAGTACAGCTATGGCTGCCGTCCCAGCGTCTGTACTCACGCGACTCCGCGAGCGCTCCTCCCGCCAACCGGAGATCGGGCAGGTGCCGGGGTGAAGGAGGGAGACAGCAGATTGTCGATAGCCTCAGCGGGAGGCTCCGGTAAGTCCGGGCGATGAGGGGCGGCGTAACTCGCGACCGTGTGAGCAGTCTGCAGTAAGGCCTCAGAAGGGTCCGCAATCTGAGTCGCTGCAAATCAAACAGCGGCGTGCGTTTTGAGTCCAGGTAATAGGCGGTCTCGTGGGATTCTCGGCCGGGGGACCAGGGCACTGATGAGGGACTGATATGACCGCGAGGCTCGTGACCGTGTGAGCAGGCCGCAGCTAGGCCCCAACAGGCCGCAGATGTTTGGAGCCCAAGATGACGGTCTTTTTGGGTAAGAGTGGTCTCCTTGCACTTCTGCTGAAGTGCTCCTAAAGAATCCCGAGGCAGATCAAGAAATAACTTGAGATGCAGTTGATTTTTATAGCGATGGAGGATTTCCCTCAGGAGCCCCAAGGAAACACGTCTTCCTCAGCAGAGACCCAAGCCACACCCCGCGTGCATCATTTTGATTAATTTGGTGTCTAAACGTCAACTAATACGACAAGGCAAAAAGGGAAAGTGACTTAAAAAAATGCAAATGATTTTCTTTTAAATTTTTTTCAAAAGTAGGAATTCAGAATCCTGGCTAACCAAACCCCCTTTTTTTCAAAATTGGCGAGAGCAATGTAAAATCGCAAAAGTCTCAAACTTTTGCATGAAAAAGACATGCACCAAAATTTGCAACAGTTTGATGCCATAAAATCTTCTCTATGAACTTAATCAGAACAGATGGAGTAGTATTCTCTTCCCATATACATCAACTAGCCTTGATGCCCCCAAATCACCAATTTTCCTAACTTAAACCAGTGATACTAAGTGCTTTATACCCTGAATGAACCACAAGACCTGCTGTTTTGCTGTTTGGAGGTGCTCTGATCAAGTTGCTCAGTTCTTTACACTTGCTTAATATTTCTGCTTCTAACACATCAAGAACGTACCTCTCATTTAAAGAGGTTGTCCAGGATTTTTTTTTACTATGTGCCTAAAAACTAATAGGCAGGTAGTTGCTAATTTCCTGCCTGTTGTGCGCGACGCCATTTGAGAGCGATCACCAACTGCTGCTATCGATGGTCCACGTTCTTCTTCTGGGCAACTGTGTAGATTGGGTGTGACTGCCAGCATCATGCTGATAGACAGCCGGTTTCTCGCAGTTAGGCAGAGGGGTCGGCTGTCAATCAGCATGACGTCAGCAGTCACACCCTGTCAACAGAGCAGAGCGGAAGAAAAACAGCTGCTCTGTCAACGTGACGTCTGAGGATGCTGCTGAATCACCAGCAGGATTGCTGACAACAATGTTCATCGGGCACAACATGCAGAAAGCTAGCAATTATCTGCCTGTTAGTTCTTAGGCACATTGTAAAACAGTCCCAGATAACTCATGCAATGATTTAATTTTCGACTCGTGCAGTAGTTGAGTGTTTTTATTATTTCTGAACTATGTAGACTCTATCTCTGGAGCAGGGGCCTAAGGCAAGGAATTTAGGAAGAAGCTTATCATCCTCAGTTCTATGTATTCTGCATCATAAGTATAATCTGAATTATCATCTAAGGCGCTGTCCCACATTCACAAGAAAGGCGATACGAAGTCCCCTGTTTAAAGGGAATCTGTCATCCCATTTTTGGACTATGAGATACGGCCACTGCCATCGGGGGCTTATCTACAGCATTCTGTAATGCTGTAGATAAGCCCCCAATGTCACCTGAAAGAGAAGAAAAACGAGTTATATTATACTCACCCAGGGGCGGTCCGCCGTCCGGTCCGATGGGCGTCGCGGTCTGGTCTGGCGCCTCCCATCTTCTAGCGAAGCCGGCCTCTTCTTTCTGTCCAGTCGCGGCTCCTGCGCAGGCGCACTGATCTGCCCTGGTGAGGGCAAAGCAAAGTACTGCAGTGCGCAGGTGCCGGGAAAGGTCAGAGAGATGCGGCGCCTGCGCACTGCAGTACTCTGGTCTGCCCTTACCAGGAGCTGCAACAGGACGGAAAGAAGAGGCCGGCTTCGCTAGAAGATGGGAGTTGCCGGACCGGACCGCGACGCCCATTGGATCGGACCGGACGGCGGACCGCCCCTGGGTGAGTATAATATAACTTGTTTTTCTCATCTTTCAGGTAACATCGGGGGCTTATCTACAGCATTACAGAATGCTGTAGATAAGCCCCTGATAGCAGTGGCCGTATCTCATAGTCCAAAAATGGGGTGACAGATTCCCTTTAAATAGGGATTGAAATAGCTGGCTGCAGTGTGTCCAATAGACTTTGAATAGAACGGTAGTGCGCAAAGTCAACTCACGGCACTCCAGGGCTCAGGACCTCTGTTCTCGCTATTGGTGGTGATCCAACCAGTGGGGGCCCCAGCAATCAGCAAATTCACCTATCGAATTAAGTTCTAATTGTGGAACAACCAATTTAATTTACTAATATTGCGTAATTGTTGTGCTCTGTTCTTTGAAATACCCATGTGTAATAAATGATATCTTATCTCTATAAACTGTGACTTTAAATTTAATTTGTAAATCTGAGCACATGCTATTTTGTTTTCTTGTCCCATCATTTTGTTGAGAAGCAGGCTTTAAAATATATAACATTCAGCGGGTGAAAAACGGTTTCTTAAACTTTCCTCACGGAGATCCTGCATCAGAGATTATCCTAACACAACATAAATCTCATCATACGCAATGCTAGAAAATATTCCAGACATGTGAAATATGACTGCGCTTAGTGACTAATGCATCTTAAAACCTGATGAAAATGCAATGTCTGCCGTTCAGGAATTATATCCTTAGAGCTGTCAGAATGACTTCATATGACAGCTTAGCAGTGAGCTGTGGTATCTCTGCTTTTTCTCAGTATACAGTTATACAGACACCAATAAATATGTAACTCTGTCCTCCACTGAACATTAACATTTGTCCAAAATTCCCTGCTTACTTTTGGACAATTAAGAAAGGTTTAGGAGCTTAGAGCATGCAGCTATGTGTATGCGGTAAACTTCCCCTAGTGGTGACTGAAAGCAGCAATTTTTTTTTATTATAGTGACTCTGTCAGTAGGATTTCACATCCAAACCGTTTATATATTCATGTACCTCTTTCAACGACAAGTCCAGCCATACTTTTACATAGCCAGTCCTTTCCTCCATAGCTGAGAAATCGGTGTTAGATTTGATATGCAAATATGGCTGAAGAACTATTATAGAGCTGTGGGTCTCTGTCACTCCAGCTCTATTCCCAGTGCCGCCTCCTCCTATTTGACTGACAGCATCTTTGCCTGAAGTCACACACAGCATTCTGAAAAAATCAGTGTTTGAATTGATATACAAATAGATATGGTTATTCTGTCCTCATGCACGTTAGCAGGGTGTGCGATGAGACATGTAGCTAAACCCCCTGTCTTCTTTAAGAAAAAGAGGCTGTAAAATTGTAACCTTCTTTTATTGATTGCAGACGTGACAGGAAAGGGTAAAACTATAGAATGCAATAATAAGAGCATTTCAGAATATATAACTGCACAGAGCATGAAACACAAATAGTTTACAATATACAGAATACAAACTGATTATTACCTACTTAGTACAACAAACGTACTGATAAACACAGGATTATAACACTTAGATAGTGCTCACCGACTATGCTTAGAGCAGGCTGTTTAAGAAACATGAAGAACACCAGTGATGTAGTTTCTCTTAAGGCACATGGAGAATAATGGCTGCTGTTCTCCTTCAGTGTGATAAACAAGACCATAATGCAACAGGAACAATCCCACAATGCTCTTGGAACTTCCCACAAGACATTACAAATTAAATTAGAATCTATGCATCAAACAGCCAGCAGGTGGCGCTGTTACCTTACAACATAAAAATGTATGAAAGACCACTACATTCAACAATTGCAATGTCTATAACAATTGGAGACATAAAAACAATGACTAGACTTTCTAGACAGCAATTATATGGCTGGACAGAACACTCCCCGCTTGACGTCAGCCGACGTCACTATTGTGTTTATTGGACGAGAACAGCAGAACGAGTTCCCCTACTGGCCTGAGGAACAATTTGGTCTCGCTTTGTTTCCCTATTTTTACTTCCACCTTATGTACGATTCCATCCTTACTTGGGAATGTCTGAGTAATAAGACCTAATGGCCATTCATTTCTCCGAGACTGACAGTCTTTCATTAGTACTACATCGCCAGGCTGGAGGTTAGGCTTGCTGGTTTGCCACTTTCTCCTCTGCTGCAGGGTAGGCAGGTACTGTTTTTTCCACTTGTCCCAAAAGGCATTGGAGAGACTCTGCACTTGTCTCCATTGACTCCTGTAACGGTCTTTAACATTAAATTCTCCAGGTGGCGAGCAATTAAGGTCAGTCTTCTGCGTAAGCAACAGGGCTGGGGTGAGAACAGTTGGGTCATCAGGATCACTGGAAATTGGAGCCAACGGTCTCGCGTTTATGATGGCTGACACTTCGGCCATGAATGTTGTTAAGCTTTCGTGTGTCAGTCTTACAGATCTTTTCTGTAAGAAGATTGAATCGAGGATTCTCCTTGCAACACCTATCATTCTCTCCCATACACCTCCCATGTGTGAAGAATGTGGTGGGTTAAAGGTCCAAGTACACTCATGTACACTTAGGTATCTTTCAACGTCCTTCATATCCAAGTTGGAAGAGAGTTGCAGTTCTCTTGCTGCTCCGACAAAGTTGGTGCCTCGGTCTGAACGAATATGTTTGACGGGTCCTCTAATGGCAATGAAACGCCGGAGAGCATTTATGAAGCACGAAGTGTCCATAGATTCAATTATCTCTATGTGGACGGCTCTGATGGATAGACAAGTGAACATAATCGCCCATCGTTTCCCGTTTGCGTGGCCTCCTCTGGTTTTTCGGACAACCACAGACCAAGGACCAAATACATCTAGTCCGATGTTGGTGAAAGGTGGATCTGTACTAAATCGGTCATATGGAAGATCTGCCATCTTCGGAATCTGTGACATACGACGAAGTTTCTTGCAAGTAACACAGTTAAAGATGAATCTGCACACACATCTCTTAGCTCCAACTATCCACAACCCAGATGTTCTTAAGGCTCCCTCTGTGAACATACGACCTTGGTGTTTTGTCTGCTCGTGATAATGTTGAACAAGCAGAGTAGCTATGTGATGTTGTCCAGGAACTATCACGGGATGTTTCTCTGCCGAACCTATTTTTGCCTCTTTAAGGCATCCTCCTATTCTTAAGAGACCATCTACATCCATGACTGGGTCGAGTTTCCTCAGAACACTATCTTTTGGTATTGGTCTTTGATTGATTACACAGTCGATTTCTCTGGCGTAGTTTTCCCGTTGTACAGCTCGGATAATTATATTCTTTGACTGCTCTAGATCGAGAGCTGTGTGGACATGTTTACAATGATGCCAACCTGTGCAACTTTCCTTTTTTGTTGGTGAGGTTGCCTTGTAAGACTGAGCTATGTGGGTCAGGCAGGCGATGGCACGAACAAGTGAATTCCAAGTAGAGAACCTACTGAATCGCTGAGATCCCAGGTGGCGCTTCAAAGTTTCAGTATGTAACGCAGACACTTGAGGGCAAATTTCAACGTCAGCATGTGGATCTACTAGTTCAAACAAGGACGTTTCTGTCATGTTGGGCAATGACCTACACAAAAACTCAGGGCCTGTAAACCAAATCGTGTCTTTGAGGCGATTGGCAGCAACAAATCTGGTAGCCTGGTCCGCAGGGTTGAGATGTGTAGGCACATATTTCCATTGTTCAGGTGAGGTAGACCTTCGAATTCTGAGCACTCTGTTGCTAACATAGACATAGAAGCGTCTCACTTCGTTATGGATGTACCCAAGTACTATCCTGCTGTCAGTGTAGAACTCAAAGTCTTTAATTTCTAGATTCATTTCCATAGCAATGAGTTCTGCCAACTCGACTGCTAACACAGTGGCACAAAGTTCCAGGCGTGGTACGGTGTGTTCACGGAGCGGTGTTAGTTTTGCTCTGCTCATGACAAACCCTACATGGCATTGTTGACTTGTGTCTATCGTCCTCAAATAGGCTACCGCAGCAATAGCTTTGATTGAAGCATCGGAGAACACACAAAGGGTTTGTGTCTCTATCTTGGTACTCGGTACAGACACATACGAACGTGTTATATGAAGACTTGACAAGGCTGTGAGGGAATTTTTCCAGATCATCCACTTGGTTCTCTCTTTTGTGGGAAGAGGAGTATCCCAGTTCGTCACCTCTGTGGTGAACTCTCTTAACATAGCCTTGCCCTTGATGACTACAGGAGCTACAAACCCCAGTGGGTCATACAAACTGCTTATGGTAGAGAATACTCCTCTGCGAGTAAAGGGTTTATCTTCTCTGTTAACCTGGAAGGTGAAGGTATCAGCTTTTATGTCCCATAGTAGGCCGAGGCTCCGCTGCATCGGTAGGGAGTCTATGCCTAGATCTAAATTCTTCAAGTCACTTGAATGATCCTCAGGAGGGAAGGCTTCCATCACTTCCTTGCTGTTAGAAGCGATCTTGTGCAACCTCAGGTTAGATACAGCGAGCATGTCCTTGGCTCTTTTCAGAAGACTAATCGCGGTCTCATTTGTTGGCATCGATTTCAAACAGTCATCCACATAGAAATCTTTCTCTATAAACAGTCTGGCATCTGTTCCGTACTCTGCTTCAACCTCTTGAGCCGCACGTCTCAGCCCATAGATGGCTACTGCAGGAGAAGGACTATTACCAAAAATATGTACCTTCATACGATACTCCGTAATCTCTTTGGAAGGATCGTTATCCTTGAACCACAAGAATCTCAAGAAATTTCTATGTTCCTCTTTAACAAAGAAGCAGTGGAACATCTGTTGGATATCTGCTGTGAATGCAATGGAGTCTCTACGAAAACGGATAAGCACTCCTAAAAGTTTGTTGTTCAGATCTGGGCCTGATAACAAGACATCATTCAATGAAACACCTTCATACTTAGCACTCGAATCAAATACTACTCTGATTTGACCTGGCTTTTTCGGGTGATACACGCCAAACAGAGACAGGTACCAACGTTCTTCAGCGTCTTGAAGTGTAGGTGCTAACTCTGCATGACCGTTTTTAAATATTTTCTCCATGAAGGTAAAGAAATGACCTTTCATCTCTGGTTTATTATGGAAGCTGTGCCTGAGGGAGACAAATCGTTTGTAAACTTGTTCTCTGTTGTTAGGCAAGCGTTGTCTTTGAGGCTTGAAGGGTAGAGGTGCAATCCAGTTCTTCGTTTTGTCCTGCACCATTCCTTGCTCCATCATCTCTAGGAACAGTTTATCTTCAAATGACATTGCTATACGATTATCTTCTTTGGTTTTGTGGAAGACTGTACACCCAAGTTGATCTTGGTCCCAATTCTGAATGCAATCATCATTGGCACTACTCTCTAAGATACTTGGTGCTGAAGTATTGTGTAGCAGCTCCTTTATGAAGTAGTGATTTTCACATGGTTGAAGGAGAGATGGACGTCCATTCTCGAGAGTCCTGGTAAACATGTTGTTAACTACTGTCGGTTTGTGTGTACCTTCTAAACAGACCTCTCCTACAATGACCCAACCAAGGTCGAGTCTCTGAGCATATGGAGCATTGTGTGAGCCATTGATCTGTTGTCTAACCTTGTGAGCTTGTAGAATATCTCTCCCTAAGAGCAAGATTATTTGAGCCTCTGGGTCAAGGTTAGGAATCAGGTGTTCTATACGCTTCAGATGAGGATGGTACGATACCACTTCAGGCGTAGGTATCTCTGACCTGTTGTCAGGAATCTGGTTACATTCCAATATGGTTGGTAAGGGCAGACACATTTGGCCATCTATAGACTCGACTACGTAACCTGTTGCTCTCCTACCAGCTGTCTCTATTATACCAGCACAGGTTTTTAAAGAGTAGGGGGCGCTGGGTCCTCTGACGTTAAAGCTATCAAAGAAGGCAGACTTGGCTAGTGACCTATTACTCTGATCATCTAAAATCGCGTATACTTTGATGGCTTTGTCCTTTTCGTCTGCCGGGTAGACTCTCACTAGAGAAATTTTAGAGCAAGACTTGCCTCCCATGAGATTTCCACAAACTTCTGTACACTTAGAAGTAATGGCTGGAGTGTCAGTATTTGAGTCATTCAGCTCCCCGCTATGCTCTTGGGGCAAAGTATCTGATGGTGATCCAGGGTGTAGAACTGAGTTATGTTCGGTGCTGTCACATTCGGTACACCTTGCACTAACCTCACAGTCCCTGGCAAAGTGGGATGTTGAAGAGCAGCATTTGTAGCAGATGTGATTCTCCTTAAGGAAGGCCTTCCTTTCCTCCAATGACTTTTCTCTGAAAGCTCTGCACTTAAGTAAGGAATGTGGCTTCTTGTGTAAGGGACACTGCCTGCTTGGATCCTTGGATTTGTCTTCTCCTTGACCGGAGCTGAACTCTTTGCGAACTGGACCTGTGGGAGAAATGTTAGTTTTGTGGACCTCTACAGTTGTTCTACGAGGTTTGCTAACAGAGTTATTGGCACATGACGGCATGAAATCAAAGCTAGGGTCATTTCTAATTTTTGCTTGTTCTGAGACAAAATCTACAAACACATCGAATGGAGGAAACGGTACATTGTAAGTCTGTTTATACCTAGATCCATATGTAACCCATTTGTCTTGCAGGTTATATGGGAGTTTCTGAACTATGGGGTTCAAACCTCTAGCAGTGTCGAGATATGTCAACCCCACAAGATCTCCTTCTGCTTTTGCTACACACAACTCCATTAACAAGTCAGTTAATTCTCTGAGCTTTGAATAATCCTTGTTTGCTATTCTAGGAAAATCCTCTATTCTTTTAAACAAGGCGTTTTCTATAACCTCTACTGAGCCATAGCATTCATCAAGTCTATTCCAAATTCTTTTGAGGCCGACATCTGGATAATTTACATTAATGTCTCTGATTCTCTTTGCGTGTTCGGCGGACTCACTTCCTAGCCATTTTACCAAGAGATCCACTTCTTCACTACATGATAGACCTATGTCTCTTATGGTATTTTTGAAGGAGGCTCGCCAAGCCCTGTAGTTTTCAGCGCGATCGCTGAACTTTACAAGTCCCTTAGTGATCAACTCACGTCGAGCAAGAAACTTGGCAAAGTCCATTGTTGCTTGATTGGCACTGATGCCAGCTGATGGAGTGTTGTCAGAGTACATGTGTGCTGTGCGATCATACCTGTTAGGTGTCTCTGGTTTCGTCCAACTGCTGTAGTACCTTTCTGAAGCGAAGGGATTCTCTTTAAACCGGGACAGATTTCGGACCTTCTGCTCTGGAGAAAGATTATTGTAGTCAGTATCATCCCAATGTGTATCTCCTTGCTTTCGGTAGGGACACTGATAGTTGGCTTTCTGGGGGTCCGAATTATCTGGTTGGCTTGGCTTGTTGACAAAATGCTCTGTCTTCGCCTGTGGGTCTGGATCGTCATTTGGTTTGGAATGTCGATGGACGTACTCTGCAGTACGCTGCAATGGATCGTGAGTAACTCGTTGTAGACCTAGCACACTGCTGTGTCTGCTGTGTTCACCGTCGGAATATACGGCAGTTTCTAGGGCTTCTGCTTCTGCTATGGCAGCTGCTGTTTCTTTTTCAATAGCAAGTTTCTGTAATGTTGCTTCAAGGCGCGCTTTCTCTGCGTCCTGGCGTGCCTTTTCTGCATCCAGGCATGCTTGTTGTAGTTTCAATTCTATCTCCTGCTCAGCAAAGGTGCTTCTTGCTTTTGCCGCTTCAGCCTTTGCGCGGGCAATAGCGGCGGCATTGCTGATGGAGGATGTCTTGGAGGAACCAACTTGTGATATCGTCTTGAAAGAGGATGCTCGCCCTTGAGACATGATTCGACAGTTGGGCAACCACTGTGATATCCCTTTGTCGGCTCTGCGTGGATAATGGCGGGCTCTGTATGGTCCGATTATTCGGTCCGACCGTTAAGAGGTTGCTGCAATATCCGCATGCAATAACCGTATGCTTGGATAATGGGGCTCTGTATGTCTGATCTTCTGAGCTTGTTCTCAGCAGTCGTTTTACTATTCTGTCCTCATGCACGTTACCAGGGTGTGCGATGAGACATGTAGCTAAACCCCCTGTCTTCTTTAAGAAAAAGAGGCTGTAAAATTGTAACCTTCTTTTATTGATTGCAGACGTGACAGGAAAGGGTAAAACTATAGAATGCAATAATAAGAGCATTTCAGAATATATAACTGCACAGAGCATGAAACACAAATAGTTTACAATATACAGAATACAAACTGATTATTACCTACTTAGTACAACAAACGTACTGATAAACACAGGATTATAACATCTAGATAGTGCTTACCGACAATGCTTAGAGCAGGCTGTTTAAGAAACATGAAGAACACGAGTGATGTAGTTTCTCTTAAGGCACATGGAGAATAATGGCTGCTGTTCTCCTTCAGTGTGATAAACAAGACCATAATGCAACAGGAACAATCCCACAATGCTCTTGGAACTTCCCACAAGACATTACAAATTAAATTAGAATCTATGCATCAAACAGCCAGCAGGTGGCGCTGTTACCTTACAACATAAAAATGTATGAAAGACCACTACATTCAACAATTTCAATGTCTATAACAATTGGAGACATAAAAACAATGACTAGACTTTCTAGACAGCAATTATATGGCTGGACAGAACAATGGTAGATCTAAAGCCTCTGTCACTCCAGCTCCATTCCCCATCCAATGCTGCCTCCTATTGGGCAGGGAATAGAGCTGGAGTGACAAAGGCTTCAGGTCTGTAGCTCATTTGCATATTAATTCAACTGTTGGTTCCTTTGTAATGAAAGAACGGACTGGCCATGTTAAGGTATGGCTGGACTTGTCTGTGAAAGAGCTACATACAGGCACATATAAATACTTTGGGGTGTGAAATCGTGCTAACAGATTCCCTTTTAGTTCTGTACATTTATGGAGGGTAGCAGGTGGTCTAATGCTACATTATCAGGAGTATAATAATAAATCACAAGACCTTGTAATGGGAATTGAAATGGTGACCATATTCTATAAGATCACCTTCATAACTGCTTATGGCTGTTTTGGTCTCCACTCTGTGTAACATCTCATCACTAATGTCCAGGCGTCACAAGCTTACCGCAATAGAGAGTTGACAGAAGACTGTGGTGTCTGATTTCTTATACTTCTGCACTGATTAGAACCACTTCACCTTCATATTAAACAGTGCAGGTTTCTGATAGCAGTGCAGGGGTTATTCTGTTCAGTTGAGAGCTCCTGGAAGCTTATCTGCTTTGATTGTCTCAGCTATTCAGTGTTGGCCACTCTCCTCTGCTATATATACTTGCCTTTGGCAAGCAGGGATTTCTAGTGTTAGTTTAATACTGCCTGGTTCTGGAGTTGGAGGTGTTAGTTGATAGGAGGCAATTGGAGTGTTGTTCTAAAGACTGTTGCTTGGTGATTTGCCTGTGTGCATATCCTCATCCTCTCCTATTTAGTTTTTCCTCCCTTTACTTTCCGGTGTTCCACTCTGTTGTTTATGAGTGCATATTTGTATGATTGGTATATTCAATTATCCCTGTATGTGTTCCCCAGTTAGTCTGGTTTGTGCATTCGTATACACTGCTACTCCTCACTTCACTATGTGGGGGAGGAGACAGATAAGGGCTGATTTGGGAGCTCAGTAAGGCACATAGCTCCGGCATCTTCACCATCAGAACAAATCCGAGGAGCAGGAATAGCTATGGCGCCCCTAGCTTTAGGGATATGGAAGAAGCCTCTAGCCGCAGGATCTCTGGCAACTATACTGTGACAGCAGGGACCGAGTATAAAGTGAGTCACAGTACCGGGAAAATGCACAGGAATGGGATAATTTAAGTCAGTGATGTCACCAGTGTGACAAAAAGGGCAGAATGTGATAAGAGATGAAAATTCTCATTTCCTGATATTCAGAAAAAAAATTTTGAGCCAAGGTGAACCTTCCTGAACAGTGTTGGGCATTGCATATGTTCTAGTGGTCACAGCTTCTACAATGTAAAGGCCGGTAGTGAATGTGGTTTCCTTTATCTGACCAGCTTAGCTGTCTCTGGCATTAAATGGCAAAGGATAGAATGGAGAAGCCACCAAAGACTCCAGTCCTGTCTCAGAAAGGATATGAGGCAGGATGGTCATGAAAGAGACATTGTCCTCACAATGTAAAAGTCCTAACAACTTTCCAGTGCTGACGTTTATTAACCTAGAACGGTCAATTATCTGACTACCCTTTTGTTCATGTTACATTCAGGGAATGACAACCCAACACTTTCACATGGAGGTTTTGAGTAAATGTTATATTTTGTTTTATCCTTGAGAGAAGACTGCAGAAAAATCCATTAATTAAAAGCATTTATTCCTTGAATGGTCTTATGGCGCTTCTCACATCAGGGTTTCTCACAGTTAGTTTTTTGAACCATTAAGACAAGCTCTATTGTGCTACTGAAACAAAGAACAAATGGAACGAAGCAAGAAATTCCAAACACTTATAACTGCAAACCAGAAAGATTTGGAGAGGTGGGTGGCAAAAAAAAGACAATTTAAGGCTTGGTATTTGTAGTACGGATAAGAATATTATTTCCAGAAGATTGATAAATCTACAGCTGTTTCCTTTTCTGTCTTCATGTAATTCCCCATATATTATAAGCCATGTGTCATGGGTTTACCGCAACAGAGAGGAGCCAGAAGACCACAGCGTCTGATTTCTCCTTCTCCTGCACTGATTAGAAGCACTTCACCTTCATATTAAATGGTGCAAGTTTCCTTTAGCAGTGCAGGGGTTAATCTGCTCGGTTGAGAGCTTCTGGAAGCTTTCCTGCTTTAAGACTCAGCTGTTCACTGTTAGCCACTCCCATCTCCTATATAATCTGTGTCCTGGCTAGCACTCATTGTCAGAGATAACTTTTGCTGCATGGCTGGAGGTTGTTGTTGGTAGTCATTGGAGAAGGCATTTAGTGTATTTATCTGTGACTGTTGCTAGGTTTTGAGTGTGTGATAATTCTCTTTCTTCTCCTACTTTGGTTTTACCCCATTCTCCACTCCCCGATGCATTCCTCTGTTGTCTGTGTGAGTATATTTGTATATTTGGTATTTTTCATTATCCCTGTTCGTAAGACCTTGTTAGTCTGGTTGGTGTATTATGGTACACTACTACTCCCCTCTTACCCAGGTGGGGAAGGGTACAGACTGAGGGAGGATTCAAGAGCTAAGGCAAGGTACATGGCCCCAGCATCTTCACCATCAGAAGTAATTTGGGGAACAGTGCGAGCTAGGGTGCCCCTAGCGTTAGGGAGAGAGAAATCGCCCCTGGTCCCGGGACACCCGACAACAGAGTTGTCGCACCATGCTTGTTGCTGACTATTTATAGTCAGTAGCTGTGAAATATAACATACAGCATGTTGGACATTAAAGGCAACTGGTGATCATGAAAATGCCATCCAATCTGCAGGTACCATGTTATAGAACAGGAGGAGCTGAGTAGAGTGACATATACAGTGGTGGCCAAAAGTATTGGCACCCCTGCAATTCTGTCAGATAATACTCAGTTTCTTCCTGAAAATGATTGCAAACACAAATTCTTTGGTATTATTATCTTCATTTAATTTGTCTTCAATGAAAAAACACAAAAATAATTGACCTAAAGCCAAATTGGATATAATTCCACACAAAACCTAAAAAAGGGGGTGGACAAAAGTATTGGCACTGTTTGAAAAATCATGTGATGCTTCTCGAATTTGTGTAATGACCAGCACCTGTAACTTACCTGTGGCACCTAACAGGTGTTGGCAATAACTAAATCACACTTGCAGCCAGTTAACATGGATTAAAGTTGACTCAACCTCTGTCCTGTGTCCTTGTGTGTACCACATTGAGCATGGAGAAAAGAAAGAAGACCAAAGAACTGTCTGAGGACTTGAGAAACCAAATTGTGAGGAAGCATGAGCAATCTCAAGGCTACAAGTCCATCTCCAAAGACCTGAATGTTCCTGTGTCTTCCTTGCGCAGTGTCATCAAGAAGTTTAAAGCCCATGGCACTGTGGCTAACCTCCCTAGATGTGGAAGGAAAAGAAAAATTGACGAGAGATTTCAACGCAAGATTGTGCGGATGGTGGATAAAGAACCTCGACTAACATCCAAACAAGTTCAAGCTGCCCTGCAGTCCGAGGGTACAACAGTGTCAACCCGTACTATCCGTCGGCGTCTGAATGAAAAGGGACTGTATGGTAGGATACCCAGGAAGACCCCACTTGTTACCCCGAGACATAAAAAAGCCAGGCTGGAGTTTGCCAAAACTTACTTGAGAAAGCCTAAAACGTTTTGGAAGAATTGTTCTCTGGTCAGAAGAGACAAAAGTCGAGCTTTTTGGGAAAAAACATCAACATAGAGTGTACAGGAAAATAAAATAGGCATTCAAAGAAAAGAACACGGTCCCTCAGTCAAACATGACGGAGGTTCCCTGATGTTTTGGGGTTGCTTTGCTGCCTCTGGCACTGGACTGCTTGACAGTGTGCATGGCATTATGAAGTCTGAAGACTACCAACAAATTTTGCAGCATAATGTAGGGCACAGTGTAGTGGAACGGCACCAGCATAGGAGGTGATGTATTTTTATTTTATCGGGGCCAAACATTTAGCTCAAGAAATGGTTGTCCTAGTAGTAGACAACTCCTTTAAGAAAAACAAAATTAAGACTTTTGAGTGGACTAGTCAAAATCCTGACCTTAATCCAATTGAAAGGCGGTTCATGCTCGGAAACCCTTCAATGTGGCTGAATTACAACAATTCTGCAAAGATGAGTGGGCTAAAATTCCTCCAGAGTGTTGTAAAAGACTCATTGCCAGTTATCGCAAATGCTTGATTGCAGGTGTTGCTGCTAAGAGCAGCCCAACCAGTTATGAGGTTTAAAGGGTATGCCACACTAAACAATATCGCTAACGGGATCGCTAAAAAACGTCACTATTTAGCGATCCCGTTAGCGATGTTGTTCAGTGCGGCAGCTTCCAGCGACGAGCTTCCTGCTGTGATCTCGCTCGTCCTGGAATCGTTCCGGACCCTATTTTCTCGTCGGCGCTCCCGCTGGGTAAGTATCTTATCGCTGTGTGGCACCTTTTCTTAGCGATTTAGCGGTACTTTTGTACCGCTAAAGTCGTTAAGAAGATCGCTAACGGCGATAGCGTCGTTAACTATATCGCTAAATGTGGCCGCACTTAGCGATATAGAAACAATCCCGCTAGCGATCGCATTAGTAGGCGTCGTTATCGTGATCGCTAGCGGGATTGTTTAGTGTGGCAGTACCTTAAGGGGCAATCACTTTTTTCACACAGGGTCCCGGAGATTTGGATTTTTTCCCCTTAATAATAAAGAGCTTCATTTAAAAACTGCATTTTTTGATTACTTGTGTTATTCTTGTCTAATATTTACATTTGTTTGGAGATCTGAAACATGTGACAAACATGCAAAAGAATAGGAAATCAGTTTTGTGAGAAAAGATTCAGTATAGCTTATGCTTTAATCATTTAATCCTCTGTTCTTCCTGGGCCTTTTTTTCCAGGGGGCAGTCTTATCAGTGACTGACAGCTATCTGTATATGCATACAAAGAAAGCTGTCAGTCACTGATAGGACCATTTGCTGGACCGAAAATCCCATAAACAACAAAAGATTAAATTAATAAAACACAGGTTATGCTGAGTCCTATCCATACACTGTGGTTGATGACTTTGTTATAAAGCCAGCACCTTCCTCTAACAACAGCCATTGAAGCTAGCTCTGATTGCTACAGTTTAACTACATAAATGCCTTTGTCAATCTCTGACATCAGCATTAAAAGGGTTTATACAATACTAAGATATTGAGTGGATAGTAATATATCATTTGTAATATTAATTTTATTTATATAGCGCAGCACTTTACAAATAATGGGGATATGTACAAACAAGACATCACAAAGTAACTCAGTTCAAAAGTTACAGGAGTGAGGGCCATGCTCACACCTTACAAGCTGTAAAGGCCCCGTCACACTCTTCAAAGTCCCAGCGATCCCACCAATGATCCAACATGGATGGAATCGCTGGTGAGCTGTCACATGGGCAGACTCACCAGCGATCAGGACCAGCGAGCACTCTGGTATCCAGTGTAGACATCGGGTAACTAAGCGCTGCGCCACTCTTAGTTACCCAATGTATACCCTAGATACCAGCTCCCAGCTTCTGCTGTACGCGCTGGGAGCTGGTATCCAGTGTACACATTGGGTAACTAAGCGCTGCGCCGCGCTTAGTTACCCGATGTGTACCCTAGATACCAGCTCCCAGCTTCTGCTGTACGCGCTGGGAGCTCGCTGATCGTTGGTCTCCCGCTGTCACACGCAGCGATGCGCGCTGGCCAGCGGGAGACCAACAATGAAAAAATGGTCGCCGACAATCAGCGATACCCACAGGGGGGCCGGTCGTTGCTGCGTGTCACACTAAGCGAGATCGCTGGCTAGGTCGCTGTTGCGTCACAAAATCGTTGACGCTTCAGCGATCTCGCTTAGTGTGATGGGGGCTTAAGGAAATAGGGGCGAGACAATAGGTGGAAAGTGCTTGTTATGTGTGGTCCTGCCACCATTATAAGAAAAAGGGCATTTTAAATAAGCTGCATGTTCCAGTCACCAGCCAGTATATGTCTAGGTACAGTTGCCAAGTGCTATTAGGTGCAAGGAGGAAGTGGAGACAAATGAATAGGATGGACATGGTTCCGAGTAAAATTTTGAAAGAGGTAACAGGGGAGAGGTAGGTTAGTGAGCTGAGGTGATAGGCCTGTCTAAAGACGTGTTTTTAAAGCACATTTATAAACGTGGAGCTAGGTATCAGTCAGATCGTCTGGGGTAGTGCATTCCAGAAGACCAGAGCAGCACATGAGAAGTCTTGGAGACAGAGGTGGGAGGTTCGGATTATGGAAAATGTTAGTCTTAGATCAATTGTGGAGTGGAGAGCACCGATAGGGTGATAGAGATGAGGGAGAAGATATAGGATGGTGCAGAATGTGGAGAGCTCTGTGGGTGAAAGACATAAGTTTTTATTGTATTCTGTAGCGAATGGGTAACCTGTGCAAAGACTGGCACAGGGTAGAAGCATCGGTGTAGCGGATGGACAGAAGTGCAACCCTGGTTGCAGCATTCAGGATGGATTGGAGAGGTGAAAATTTGGTTAGAGGGGGCCGATCAGTAGAGAGTTGCAGTAGTCCAGAAAAGAATGAATAAGAGCAACAGTAAGAGTTTTTGCAGTTTCAAAGGTGAGAAACGGTTGGATTCTGGAGATGATTTGCAGGTAGTGAGAGAGTGTGAGATTGGCTATACGGAATAAAGGAAAGTTTTGTGTCAAATATAACCCCAAGACATAGAGCGTGCCCCTTGGGAGTTATGGTTGAACCATCCAAGGCAATTGCAATATCGGGTATGAGTTGGTTACTAGAGGTAGGAAATACGAGAAGTTCAGATTTGGAGAAATTCCGTTTCAGATGGAGGGAGGACATGATGTTAGAGACAGTGGACAGACAATCCCTGGTATTTTATATTAAAGTGGGGGTGATGTCAGGAGAAGAGGTGTAAAAATGAGTGTCATCAGCACAGAGATAATACTGGAAACCAAATCTACTGATGGTTTGTTCAATATGAGCAGTATATAGGGAGAAGAGAAGGGGGCCTAGAACTGAGCTTTTGGGAACCCCAACAGTAAGAGGAATATTAGAGGACTAAGAGTCAGGAAAAGATACAGTGAAGGAGCGGTCAGACAGATTAGAGGAGAACCAAGAGAGAATAAGAAGTAAAAAAAAAACACAGTCAGGTAGGTGCTGCCTACCTACCTGTTTTGCCAGGCACCTATTTTTTCTGACACAGAGTGGTTAGAGTCCGTTCCAGCCGGCGATTCATCAGCTTCTGCTGACATTATTTCGGCAGAGGAGTGGCTTCTTTTACTAACTGCTCTGTTTATGGGGAGTGACAGACAGCTCCTAACTGCAGGGAACCAGCTGTCAATCATCATCATCGACTGTCGCACACCGTTGAACAAGTTATTAGTAGGGTGCTGACAATCAGGACCCCACTGATCTAAGGATAGGCCATCAATTTTAATATATTTAAAGGAAAGAATGAGTCCAAAGTGAGAGCTCTAGTTTGCCGGGCAAATACTCCACCACTCATATGTACATGAATCCTATGTCACGTCTATAATATAGTGTTATACAAAGTGCCTGTGGGCCACTTACTAGGCTGCTTGCTGCAGTTTTGATAAAATCACATTTTTATCTGCTGCAGATCTACAAGTTCTGTGAATGCTGATTGGCAGCTTTCAGTGCACACTGTGCATAGGCAGAAAGCTGCCAATCAGTGGTGGGGGCTGCTTTTACAGAACGCATAATTATGGAGGCGTATATGGCATCAAGTTTGCTAGTCGTCAAGTGATAATCGTCTGCTGATAAAACGGTAATTTTATCAAAGCTACAGAAAATAGCCAAGTAAGTGACACATCGCTGGAATCAGGATCTCTCTAATTTACGCTGCTGTCAGATTAGGTGACGAAAACCTGTTGACAGATTCCCTTTAATTATTTCTATATGAGGAGATTCTGTTTTTTTTTCAATGCAACATGGTATCAATTTAATCTTTTTTGCAGACACAGCATAGTTTGATTTTTACATTATGTTGGCATAGGAATTCCAGTCTAAATTGCTCTGTGCATTGCCTGCAGTGTAAGAAAGAAACAAAGCGGCTCTTTGTGAAGCTAGGCCCACACACATTCCTCTGTAGAGGAGCTGGAAAACACGAGATCCTCAGGCGTTAGATAGTTAATTTGTATTCTAAGAATACACAATTCCTAATTCTGGTACTTTCTCTCAATGCTCCGAAAACCGAGCAAGTGTCTGCAATGACAAGATGCAATAAAGCGCGGCTCATCTGCTATGTCATCCCAGATGCTTCCTCCCAAATCCTCCGGCACAGTCATATCACCCCGCCGAGCGAATCATGCGTCTTATTTGGAAACATTTTCTGTTTAATTGAAGCGCAGACTGTAAAGCTTTTAGAAAGCTTCGACATAGCAGAACCCACATTACTCTTCCTATAAATGACTCATTATTTATATCACGGCTCTGACAGGAACATCTGAATAATGACTATGTGCACAGAGATGGGTTTCCATTAGAAAACTAACACCATAAAAATAAAATGGATCGTGAATACCATTGTGTAAAGGAAGCGCATAAATCTGTTAGTCTTAACAGTGTAGAGATAGGCCATCAATGTTTGATCGGTTGGGGGTTGACCTGTGGGGCCCACATTGCTGATCAGGGTATGTGGATAGCAGTGTTTCTGCTAGCTCCATGTTCCCTTCTTTATTCACATAGTTCCTTACATTTGGTTTAGGAGGTTGTGCCTGGTTCTGTAGCTATGTCTCATTCAAATGAAAGGGACTAAGCTACAGTACCAGGCACAGGTATCCAAATGGACGATTGGGTAAACAATGAAGGAAAGGTCGATTTCCAATTAATCTAATCTTGGATAAGCCAAGAATGTTTCATTTTGTAGCAATCCCTTTGTTATTGAAAAATTACATACAGTAGGGACTGATGGACTTCTGGCAAAATTGGTCCACTTAAAGGGAAACTGTCAGCTAATTCATGCTGCCCAAACCACGGCCAGAATGAATCACAGTTTAACTGCAGCCAGGTTTATATCTTCCTCTGAAGCGTTCTATTGTTTTAGAAAAAATGTAGTTATAAGATCAGGCCAGGGACCAAAAGGAGAGGCGAGACTAGTGTGGCACCATGCCCTGCTAGCTATTCCCAGCGCCGATCCAGGTGATTGACAGGTACACTCATGGGAGAAACATGCCCATGACCTGGAGTAATAATAAATAATAATCTTTATTTTTATATAGCGCTAACATATTCCGCAGCGCTTTACAGTTTGCACACATTATCGTCTGTCCCCGATGGGGCTCACAATCTAGATTCCCTATCAGTATGTTTTTTAGGAGTGTGGGAGGAAACCGGAGTACCCGGAGGAAACCAACGCAAACACAGGGAGAACATACAAACTCCTTGCAGATTTTGTCCTAGGTGGGATTCGAACCCAGGACTCCAGCGCTGCAAGGCTGTAGTGCTATCCACTGAGCCACCGTGCTGCCCTATGTAACAAGGGAGATCTCTTAACTATATCTTATAGAACAACATACTTGGCTGCAATCGTGCAGCCAGGCACCGACTCCACGGGCAGCATGAATCTGCTGATAGCTTCCCATTATCCCTATTGAAGACAACTATGTATTGTGAAATTGGGCCCTTTTCTGGTTAGTCTGGCATCACACATTGATGTGTCTGAATTTTGAACCATATTTGAAAGGTGGAGGTTTATTAGAAATCCATGAAAGGGGTTATGCAGGCTTAGTGTCCTATCTGACCTGACCATTTGGCAGTCAGCGAGTACCGTATACTGTACAGGCTCTAATCTGCTCATTAGGACTAGTGTGTGATACTCCCTGGGTAACGCTACTACCCCGCATGCAACACCTTCCTTTCACGCCTTTTTTCAGATGACAATGAAGGGTTTGCCCTTACAACACCTCTAAGTAATAATTAAGACCCTCATACACATTAGGTAAAAGTCAGGATTGGCCAACAGTCTAATGAGTGTGGAGGCCTCCATACTCTTCCCCGACAGATGATGTCCTGCCTTCACGAGACTATGAAACTCATTACAGGATTTCTTACTGCTTTGATCCCCAGTGATCGGTTGGGATCTTAAATAAACCAGATTGATTTTGAATTGGGCTCAGTATAGCAGCCAGAAAGAAATGAATGCAGGAGCTTTTTGTTCATTCATCCTACTGGCCCCTTAAAGTCTATGGCACTGACAAAGATAGGCGGTGTCTCCAGTGCCATAGACTTAGAAGGAAGCAGCAGGGCACATGGGCAACCAACTGCTCCATTCTTTTTTACTTGCTGCTGTCATGCGACCACAGAAGATCGGGGACACAGTCAACCATTCTATATCGATGAAGGTTCCGATGGTGGATCGGTGATAATTTATGGAATACCCCTATTGCAATCCATTGATTTTACTGAGAATGATATATTGCTTAATTTCCACTGTGACGGCGTATCACGTTGCAGCCTGCTACCTGTCAGGGTACAGCTGATTCCTGGGGATGGATCCTTGCAACAGGACATCTTGCAATCAGTTTGTTTAGGCAGGACATTCCCCAAACAAATCTGATCTATCCAGTGGTAGTAATTTATATAGACAGGAATACCTCTTAAAGGGTTTGTCCACTACCTGAATAACCCCTTGTTAAATTCGATGCATATGACATTGTTATGCAGTGCACACACCTACCTTGTATGACACCTAGACGTCTGAGGGAAACATTGGAACTACAGCCTACTAACGGCCGCTGATGCAGAGCACACATGGTCAGTTAATGGTGCGGGAGATGAGTATCTTTTTTTTTAACTTTATTTAAACTTGGTAATACAGCATTTAAGAGAGGGTTAGCTAAGTAGTAGACAACCTTTATAAAAGGACCTGATACCCTATCAATGCCGGGGCGTGATTACAGTCACCGCTAACTGTGTACTGAAGCCGCACCTCTATGACTGAAAGCCAAAGGCCGCCGGGAGGAATAATGTTTATTTACCCCATGTAGCTGAGCTCTCAGTGAGGAGGCCGCATGGCTATAGAACACTACTAACCTGCAGTTTAACCCCATATCTGCTGGTCAATAGTGTTTGGGGACGTTACAGGTTCCCTTTAATTAGTTCATGCACATGCTGATTCCTCCGGGTAGCAGGAGATGCTCTTTGTAGTGATTTTTTTACTCACTGATGAAGGGATCTCTATTAATTTAGTTTTCTTTCTGCTATGTTGTTGTATATGCCATTTTCTTAGTTATATCTTCTTTTTTTTTGCCTAGCGTTATCCAATATATTTTCATGTAATGATACTGGCCAAACGTCCAAAGTACATTTGCTTTTTAGAATGTGATGAAAAGCTCTTACGACCTCTATAGAATTTGTAATAAATAACTACCGTGTATTGGTTTTCAACCATCGTTTTCTGGAACAGATAAAAAATCTAAGAAACTGCTAAATAGACTGATAGATAAATATGTGACAGAATACAATGATCCCCCTCCCTCCTCACAGCGTCATTTATGGGACATTTCACAGAAGCGTTACCTGCCGCCCGGGCACATCGGTGAAATATCTGCCGTGGGTAAAGCCTCGCTGTGCACATGGGCGTTTTTTAAGAAACATTAATTTGGGCTCTTATACTTCTAGAACGAGCAAAATTAAAAATATATATCCCAGGAAAACCTCTTTAACAAAGTATATCGCTAAATCAGGGTATCGTATACAGGCAGTTACTATCTGCAATGACAATTTCCAGGGGTAAGACACAGGCAATGATGTTAATGGAACAAAAAAGCCATTTTACAATCATTAGTTGAAGAGAAAACCTCTTTATGGGAACATAATGTATGATTAACATAGTTCAGAGAATAGATGACAAACTGGGGCGAGGATGACTGCGAGTACTTCATCTATGGAGATAAGTGAACAGTCAGATGAGAAACATTTCCTGCGATCCCTTGTATTCAGCAGAATGCAGAGATATCTGTTCGACCATATAATGGTGTTGTAAGGGGGTGAAGAAGTATCACTGCTTTGCCCTGTCCCTTAAATGCTCCTAATGCATACAGTACAGATCAAAGTTTGGACACACCTTCTCATTCAAAGATTTTTCTGTATTTTCATGACTATGAAAATTGCAGAATCACACTGAAGGCATCAAAACTATGAATTAACACATGTGGAATTATACATTACACTTAACAAAAAAGTGTGAAACAACTGAAAATATGTCTTATATTCTAGGTTCTTCAAAGTAGCCACCTTTTGCTTTGATTACTGCTTTGCACGCAGAAAAGGTGAACGGATGGACTCTGCATGCCTGGTTCCCACCGTGAATCATGGAGGAGGTGGTGTGATGGTGTGATGGCTTTGCTGGTGAGACTGTTGGGGATTATTCAAAATTGAAGCGGTGAGCGGTCCAGCTCACCCCAAACCATCTCGATTGGGTTCAGGTCTGGTGACTGTGGAGGCCAGGTCATCTGGCGTAGCACCCCAACACTCTCGTTCTTGGTCAAATAGCCCTTACACAGTCTGGAGGTGTGTTTGGGGTCACTGTCCTGTTGAAAAATAAATGATGGTCCAACTAAAAGCAAACCGGATGGAATAGCATGCTGCTGCAAAATGCTGTGGTAGCCATGCTCGTTCAGTATGCCTTCAATTTTGAATAAATCCCCAACAGTGTCACCAGCAAAGCACCCCCACATCATCACACCTCCTCCTCCATGCTTCACGGTGGGAACCAGGCATGTAGAGTCCATCCGTTCACCTTTTCTGCGTGCAAAGCAATAATCAAAGCAAAAGGTGGCTACTTTGAAGAACCAAAAATATTAGACATATTTTCAGTTGTTTCACACTTTTTTGTTAAGTGTAATGTATAATTCCACATGTGTTAATTCATAGTTTTGATGCCTTCAGTGTGATTCTACAATTTTCATAGTCATGAAAATACAGAAAAATCTTTGAATGAGAAGGTGTGTCCAAACTTTTGGTCTGTACTGTATTTGTGATAATGGTTGTAAATATTTCAGTATTCATGTATTACCACACATAGCAATGGTATTGCCACATCTTCTATTGTGTTACCATTATGCGTATAATTTTGTATTATATAATGTGACTTATGTTCTTTGTCATATACAGTTTAGGGAAAGTGAAGTGCATCCTTTGGGGACAATAGAGGAGGGCACTTTAGTATATAGTTCTTATATACTTGGGGGAAGTGTAATTCTGTTGTGGGCCATTAGGTAGGGGCATGCTAGTGGGCCTTGTCAGGTATAGCTGATAGGAAGTTCACATAGGGTTAAGTGTAGGAGGGGCTGCCGGATAGTAGTGAGGAGTTTATAGCAAGTTAGCTCAGACGGGGCCAGTGTGCCCAAGTGTCCACATGGGTTTAGGCCCGGACAACCAGAAGCCACGCAATGTTTAAGCGCTGCAGCCCACGTTACCCACAGCCACCATATCTGTGGGACCTTTACAGAGAAGAAAGATGTAGCGTCTTACGATTTGGTAGCTGAGGAGAGCAGGCAAAAAAAGGAAATACACCAGAGCAGTTGGAAACTATGAGATTGCAGTACCCTGACTAACCACCACAACTAGAGGCAGCCGTGGAGCGTTCCTACGTTGGTCCTAGACGCCTCGTCACAGCCTGAGAAACTAACTACACCTAAAGATAGAAAGAGGAAAGCTATCTGCCCCGGAGCAGATCCCCAAAGAACATAGAAAGCCCCCAAACATGTAATGGCGGTTAGACAAGAAGAAATACTGACACAGACAGAAAATAGTATGAGCAAACGTTGGGGCCCAAACTTACTAAATAGAAAAGGATAGGAAGGGCACTTACTGCAATCCCAAAAAACCCTGAAAAGCACCAACTCTACTAATTTCAAAAACACCTGAGATCACACGACCTCTACCACCTAAATTAGTTCTCTGGTGTAACCAAAAACAAAACAGCAGCCACTGAAAAAACTGGAAAAAGCAAATGTACAAACATCAGTGGCTGAACTGAACTGAGAGGGCAAAAGCCCCAGAAGGGACCCAGAAGGCCCCCACAGAAGTGCAGGACAAAATGCAAAAATCAAGCACAAAAACAAAAAGAAGAAAATGTCTTATCTGTTAGCAGGAGATTCAGACACGACACAGCAGGCTACCAAGGAAACAGGAATCAAGGATTGAGACCAGAACAATTGATCACCGGCAACCCTGATGGGAAGGCGACTCCCTTATATAAGACCAGTCAGTAACACCTGATTCCCAATCCTCACAATCTTCACTGGACAGTCCAGTACCGTTTGTAACCACCAGAGGGAGCTTCTGCTCAGAACTCATTTCCAGCCTATTCACAACAGTACCCCCCCCTTGAGGAGGGGTCACCGAACCCTCATTTGAGCAACCAGGTCGGTCAGGATGAGTTCTATGATAAGCACGGATGAGTCTCCTAGCATGGATGTCCAAAGCAAACACCCAAGAATTGTCTTCCTGACCATAACCTCTCCATTTAACCAAATACTGGAGTTTCCGTCTAGAAAAACGAGAATTCAATATTTTCTCAACCACATACTCCAGATTGCCCTCAACCAAAACAGGGTCAGGAGGCACAGTAGTAGGAACCACTGGCTCAACAAACCTCTTCAACAAGGACTTGTGGAACACGTTATGGATCTTAAATGTCCCTGGAAGAAGCAAACGAAAAGAAACAGGATTAAGAATCTCCATGATCTTATAAGGTCCAATGAACCTAGGCTTAAATTTAGGAGATGCCACTCTCATAGGAATATTTCTTGAGGACAACCAGACCAAGTCCCCCACTTTAAATCGAGGACCATCAGTCCTATGCCGGTTAGCAAACCGCTGGGCCCTCTCCTGAGAGAGGGACAACCTCTCCACTACCTGGTCCCAAATCTGTTGCATACGCTCCACAACAGAGTCAACACCTGGACAGACAGAAGCCTCCGTCTGTCCTGAAGAAAATCGAGGGTGAAACACAGAATTACAGAAAAATGGAGACATCAAAGTGGCAGAGCTAGCCCTATTATTAAGAGCAAACTCAGCCAAAGGCAAAAAAGAGACCCAGTCATCCTGATCAGCAGACACAAAGCATCTTAGATAAGTCTCCAATGTCTGGTTTGTTCTCTCAGTTTGACCATTGGTCTGAGGATGAAACGCCGAGGAGAAAGACAATTGAACACCAATTTTAGAACAAAAGGTCCTCCAAAATCTGGAAACAAACTGGACTCCTCTGTCAGACACAATGTTCTCAGGAATGCCGTGTAAACGAACCACGTGCTGAAGGAACAAAGGCACCAATTCAGAGGAGGAAGGCAACTTAGGTAATGGCACAAATGTATGCATCTTGGAAAACCTATCGCAAATCACCCAGATGACGGTCATTCTCTGAGAAACAGGGAGGTCGGAAATGAAATCCATAGAGATATGGGTCCATGGTCTCTTGGGCACAGGCAATGGCATCAACAAACCACTAGAACGAGAGCAAGGCTTGGAGCGAGAGCAAGTCCCGCAGGACTGCACAAACTCCCTGACATCACGAGACAAGGTAGACCACCAAAAGGACCGACTAACCAAGTCTCTGGTACCAAAAATTCCGGGATGACCGGCCAAAGCGGAAAAATGAATCTCAGACATTACACTCTTTTTCCACTGGTCCGGGACAAACAATTTCCCAACAGGGCAGCGCTCGGGTTTATCCTCCTGACACCCCTCCAGAGCCAGTCTCAAATTGGGCGAGATGGCGGAAAGAACTACACCCTCTTTCAAAATAACAGAAGGATCAGATAACTCAGGAGAGTCCGCCAGGAAACTCCTCGAGAGGGCATCCGCCTTAACATTTTTAGTGCCAGGAAGAAATGAAACCACAAAATTAAAACGTGTGAAAAACAAGGCCCACCTGGCCTGTCTAGGATTAAGTCGCTTGGCAGATTCCAGATAAACTAGATTCTTATGGTCCGTAAGGACCACCACCTGATGTTTGGCTCCCTCCAGCCAATGTCTCCACTCTTCAAAATCCCACTTCATGGCTAATAACTCCCGATTACCCACATCATAATTACGTTCAGTGGGAGAAAATTTTCGAGAGAAAAAGGCACAAGGGTTACTTTTAGAGGTCTCTGGATCTCTTTGGGACAAAATGGCACCTGCCCCAATTTCAGAGGCATCCACCTCCACCTGAAATGGTAGAGAAACATCAGGCTGCCGTAGAACAGGAGCAGAAGTGAATCTCTGCTTAAGTTCCTGAAATGCAGAGACTGCCTCAGGAGGCCAATTCACCACATCAGAACCCTTCTTGGTCAAATCAGTTAATGGTTTAACAATAACAGAGAAATTACCAATAAATTTACGATAAAAATTGGCAAAACCCAAGAATCTTTGAAGAGCCTTTAATGAAGTAGGTTGGACCCAATCACAGATGGCCTGAACTTTGACCGGGTCCATTTCAATAACAGATGGGGACAAAATGAATCCCAGAAATGAGATCCTCTGAACGCCAAAAAGACACTTTGATCCCTTCACATACAGAGCATTCTCTCTCAAAATCTGGAACACAGTCCGAACATGTTTTACATGAGAGTCCCAGTCATTGGAAAAAATCAAGATATCATCCAAATAAACAATCAGAAATTTATCCACAAAATCCCTGAAAATGTCATTCATGAAGGACTGGAAGACAGAAGGAGCATTAGTGAGCCCAAAGGGCATCACAAGGTACTCAAAATGCCCTTCAGGGGTATTAAATGCCGTCTTCCATTCATCCCCGTGCTTAATGCGAATAAGGTTATATGCCCCCCTGAGGTCAAGCTTGGTAAACCAAGTAGCGTTTTTCACCCTGGAAAACAGATCAGAGATCAAGGGTAACGGATATTGATATTTCACAGTAATATTGTTCAAGAGACGATAATCAATACACGGCCTTAATGAACCATCCTTTTTGGCCACAAAGAAAAAAACGGCACCTAAGGGTGAAGAGGATGGTCTGATATGACCCTTCTCCAATGACTCCTTGATATAAGACCGCATAGCGTCATGTTCAGGTACAGACAAGTTAAAAAGGCGACCGTTAGGGAATTTACTACCAGGCACTAATTCAATAGCGCAGTCATAGCTCCTATGGGGAGGTAAGGATGCAGATTTACTTTCGCTAAACACATCAGAAAAATCAATCAAAAAGTCAGGAACATCCTGAGCCTGGGGGAGGCAGAAAAAACAGGAGTGTTGGTATTAACACATTGGCAGCCCCAACTGGTAACAGACACAGATTTCCAATCCAAAACAGGATTATGAGACTGTAACCAAGGGAAACCCAGTACGATAATGTCATGCAGATTATACAGAACCAAAAATTTGCAACTCTCCTGATGATCAGGCTCTACCCTCATTATCACCTGAGTAGAGAACTGAGGTTTATTCTCAGCCAAAGGGGTAGAATCGATCCCCAGTAGGGGAATAGACTTCCGTAGGGGTATCAAGGGAAACCCACAACGTTTAGCAAAATCAAAATCCATCAGGTTAATAGCTGCCCAGAATCAACAAAAGCCTGAGCAGAAAATGAGGACAGAGAGCATATCAGGGTAACAGTTAATAAAAACTTAGTCTGAACACTACCCAAGACAACTGAGCGTGCAAAACGTCTTCCCCGCTTAGGGAAGACTGAAATAGCATGAGAGGCATCACCACAGTAGAAACATAACCCATTGCGCTTTCGAAATTCATGACGCTGTGCCCCAGAAACCACTCTATCACACTGCATGGATTCAGAAGCAGGTTCACAAGGCAACATTATTCCACGCATACCTTTCCGCTCCGCAAACGTCTGTCAATTTGAATCGCTAATGACATATAATCATTGAGACCAGAGGGAACAGGGAATCCCACCATAACATCCTTTATATTATCTGACAGTCCCTTCCGAAAAAGAGCTGCCAAAGCGTCGTCATTCCATTTGGTCAGGACTGCCCACTTACGGAATCTCTGACAGTATAACTCAGCGTCCTCAAGCCCCTGACTTAATGCCAACAAAGTTTTTTCAGCTTGATCAGTAACATTAGGCTCATCGTACAATAACCCCAAAGCCTGAAAAAACGCATCAACATCACTCAAAACAGGATCCCCAGGTGTCAGGGAAAAAGCCCAATCCTGAGGGTCGCCGCGTAGGAGAGAGATGACAATTTGAACCTGCTGCGCTGCGTTCCCTGAGGACTTAGATTTTAAGGCAAAAAACAATTTACAGTTATTTTTGAAATTCAGAAACTTAGCTCGATCCCCTAAAAACAAATCTGGCATGGGAATCCTAGGTTCCACAACAGGCAACCTAGCAAGATAGGTAGCAATACTCCGAACTTCAGTGGCAAGCTGATCCACACGGCCAGACAACTGTGCAAACTCCATTGAGAGTGAAAAAAAATCCTCCTCAGCAACCAGAGATACAGAGGGAAAAAAAAATGCAACAAACAGAAAAAAAAAAAATAAAAATCTCTGACAACTCTGACAACTTTTTTCTTTCCACAATATTTTTCCCTTCTGTGAGTACCATATAATTTTCAGTTTAGGCCGGTGATACTGTTATGATTTGGTAGCTGAGGAGAGCAGGCAAAAAAGGAAATACACCAGAGCAGTTGGAAACTATGAGATTGCAGTACCCTGACTAACCACCACAACTAGAGGCAGCCGTGGAGCGTTCCTACGTTGGTCCTAGACGCCTCGTCACAGCCTGAGAAACTAACTACACCTAAAGATAGAAAGAGGAAAGCTATCTGCCCCGGAGCAGATCCCCAAAGAACATAGAAAGCCCCCAAACATGTAATAGCGGTTAGACAAGAAGAAATACTGACACAGACAGAAAATAGTATGAGCAAACGTTGGGGCCCAAACTTACTAAATAGAAAAGGATAGGAAGGGCACTTACTGCAATCCTAAAAAACCCTGAAAAGCACCAACTCTACTAATTTCAAAAACACCTGAGATCACACGACCTCTACCACCTAAATTAGTTCTCTGGTGTAACCAAAAACAAAACAGCAGCCACTGAAAAAACTGGAAAAAGCAAATGTACAAACATCAGTGGCTGAACTGAACTGAGAGGGCAAAAGCCCCCAGAAGGGACCCAGAAGGCCCCCACAGAAGTGCAGGACAAAATGCAAAAATCAAGCACAAAAAACAAAAAGAAGAAAATGTCTTATCTGTTAGCAGGAGATTCAGACACGACACAGCAGGCTACCAAGGAAACAGGAATCAAGGATTGAGACCAGAACAATTGATCACCGGCAACCCTGATGGGAAGGCGACTCCCTTATATAAGACCAGTCAGTAACACCTGATTCCCAATCCTCACAATCTTCACTGGACAGTCCAGTACCGTTTGTAACCACCAGAGGGAGCTTCTGCTCAGAACTCATTTCCAGCCTATTCACAACAGCCTGGGCCAATGCTTTTAGGGCAGAAGTTGGCTGGACTAAGGAAATGAAGGGAGCTTGAGCTTCGACGAGTTCGGTACAGACGGGCCGGATGCTTCACCAGAGGCCACCAGATGTAGTGATTGATGAATTCAGTTCTGAGGCGAAACAGGCTGAAGGAAGTGTCATTATAGCGAGGACAGGCCTGGAAGGAACTGGGGAGCAGTCTAGGACGGTCCGGTCCGGGCATGTACTGCACAGAAGTTACAGCAGAGCAGGGCAAGATAAGGAAATGAGTGAAACACCTGATGTGCCAACTGTGGATGTAACGTGTGAAGAGTTAAGGAAAGAGTATGTTCAAGTTATCCTGGACTGTGTCTCCATTACTGGGGGTTGCCTGGAAGAGGGACCATCGTCGCCTGGGGAGTGCCCAGGAGAAACTGTACTTGGAGATGCAGGTATGCTGAAGAGCAGAATACAGTTTCATGTGGGGGAAGGACTAGACATAGATATTTTATTAATTCAGGTCACGACTACAGTCCAGTCTCTCCCTTACAGTGTCACGCTGAGAGCTTATCTATCATGGTGCTGAAAACATTGTCGCCAATTCATTAAAACTGACGTTTTGTTTAATGAAAGGTTCACTTAATTTGGTACATCTTACAACTGTTGTGTGCCTCCGCCAGAAATGTTACTCCAGCCAGGGACTGGCATACATTTCTGGCGGAATTTGTGTTTCATAAATTATGATGAATTTGTTGGGAGGGCTTTACTACGGACAAGACAGACATAAAATTTTCCGCAGTTTCAAGTTCCACAAAAATGTTACTATATTTCATGGAATTTTGCGTCAAAATTCTGACGTAACCTCTTTGATGAATCAGGGCCATTCAGTCCTGACTAGAGATGAACGCATCAGTTTTGCGCAACCACGGTCCACAGTTCAGGTAAGTGCTGTCTGGCTGTGGCCGTATGCAAATTTCCTGAGCTCCAGGGTTCCCCGATGCCGCACTTGATTCTCCAGCTTGACATGCAGTGTGATGCGCACAGATAACATCTCGCCAGCTCAACTTATTGTTAGCCAAGCCTGGGATCCCTGAAGGTAGTTCACGTAGCTCCTGTTCACAACCAGGGATCACTAAAAATGACTGTGGACCGGGGATGCACAAAATGATCCTCTCATCGCTAGTCGTGACTTATAGATATCTGTCTCTCCAGTCAGAAAAATTAATGTTCAAGCTAAAATTTTTCATTCATTTTTTACTATGACATGAGAAAAGTACATGTGGGGCAACAAAACATGCAATATCTCATTTTGTATTTTTCCTAGAATCACAATTGGATCCACCCTTCACACAAAGTCTTCTGAGAAGGAAAAATATCTGATGCGCTTTTAAAGAAAAATCCACTTCAGAAATCTATGTACTTATTCCTGTTTTTCAAGGGGTTTTGAAGGGATTTTTTAAAGGGAATCTGTCACCAGGTTTTTGCTAAGAGTACCATGATGTAGGGGCAGAGAACCTTATTCCAGCAATGGGTTGCTTATTTGTCTGCTTGCTGTAGTTTTTATAAAATCACAGTTTTATTTGCTGTGACAGTTCTCTGAATACCAAGCTCTATATAACACTGCCCACACCACTGATTGGCAGCTTTTTGTGTAAACTGTGCATAGGCAGAAAGCTGCCAGTAGTAGGAGTGGGGTTATACAGAGCTCATGATTATAGAGGACAATCTGGCAGGTTTACTAGTCCTCTAGTACTAATCTCAGAAATGTGACATTGAGTCACTACTCACGGACAGGTACTGAGACAGTAATCAAGAGGTCCGGGGTCAGATACCAAGAGAGCTCGTCATAAACAGAGAGGTTAGTCAAAGGCGCAGTCGGATCAAGACAAAGGGGCTAGGTAAACAGATGGTCAAAGGCAAGGTCAATATCAGGCAGCAAAAGATCAGAAAAAGAGCACTGGAAAACAAGACGCACACACCACCAAGCTAAAGCTAGGACTGGCAATAATCAGACAATGACAGTCAGCTAAATAGCCAGGTAATCACCCAGAACAGGAGACACCTGGAAGAAACTCAGCACGCCCCTGCCTCGATTGGCGGTTGGATTGTCACTCACAATACTGATAGCTCAGCATGACCCTGATTCACAGTGAGTGGTGGAACCGTGACAGCAACCCAGTAAGTGACACATCCCTGGAATCAGGGACTCTATCTCTTTGTTATGCGTCTCTCAGATTAGGTGGCTGAAATCTGGAGACCGATTCATTTTAAACAACTTCTTTTCCCTTTGGCGAGGTAAAACATTGTTAGAAAAAAATAAAAAAAAAACCTCACTGTATGAACAGCAATGTAGATTTCACATTGAAAGCCATAGAATGAGAAGTCAGGGAATATTTGAAGCAGATTTTAAGGCTGATTCACGTAAACACTCTGACTGAATTTTACTGTATATTCAAGACATTCTCACTTGAACACATTTAGCATAAACAACGTCCGAAAGACTAATGGCAATGTTTTTTTCAAATCTGGTCCTCTCTAATCAGTCATCTTCAAATATCTCCATCCCAGAGGAAAGGTTATGAAGGATACATCTTTACGTGTTCCTAAGGGGGTATGCACCATGTCCTCCACCAGTGCTTTCAATGTGCAGCACAGTGTCTAATCATAGTTTTTTGAGCACTTAATGTATTTGAGTAGCAAGTCCTTGGTTTAGAAAACTTGAGATTTACTTGTCCAAAATGCCTTTGTCGACCCCATTGCAAAATTTCAGCGATATGTGACTTCCTAGTTAAAAGTCACAGCGAGGAAACATTTCCTTTGTTATCAAAGATTCCCTTTAACAGTTTTCTTTTCTTTGCTCCTCTGATACGAGGACCGGCCTGTTGAGCAGCGGAGGAAGAATTCACAATCTGCTGACAAATCCTTTTCTGAATCGTCAATGATAAAAACAATCAGATCATTTATGGAAACAAGAAGCTGCCGGCAGTTCTGACATCCGGGGATTCAATAATGGCTGCATTCATGTACACTCACTATTTCATAGAGGAAAAATTACTGAAAATAATAACAATATGGCTATGTGTGCACATTGGTAAATTGTGGATATATGTCCATTTTGGAACACTAATAAGTAACACCATATCTCCCAACTTTTGAAGAACAGAAAGAGGAACAAATTATGTGGCGCTCATAGAGCGCCATGGTAAGTTCACACCCAATGCATGCCCATTTACCATTTCTTTCTATCCTGGCAGGAGGAGATGTTAGAGGGCCAGTGGTAATGAGGAACATTCAGCAGATGCCCAAGACTGCAGGGCATAGACCCAAATCCGGGACTGTCCATCCTGACCATCCTAGCCAGCCTCCTCATCCCTATCTTTATATGCATGGCCCCTCATCCCTATCCTTGTATGCATGGCCCCTCATTCCTTTCCTGGTATGCATGGCCCTCTCATCCCTATCCTGGTATGCATGGCCTCTCATTCCTATCCTTGTATGCATGGCCCCCTCATTCCTATTCTGGTATGCATAGCCCCTCATTCCTATCCTGGTATGCATGGCTCCTCATCCCCATCCTTTTATGATTGGCCCTCTCATCCCTATCCTGGTATGCATAACCCCTCATTCTTATCCTGGTATGCATGGCTCCTCATCCCTATCCTGGTATGCATGGCCCCCTCATCCCTATCCTGGTAAGCATGGCTCCTCATCCCTATCCTGGTCTGCATGGCCCCTCATTCCTTTCCTGGTATGCATGGCCCTCTCATCCCTATCCTGGTATGCATGGCCTCTCATTCCTATCCTTGTATGCATGGCCCCCTCATTCCTATTCTGGTATGCATAGCCCCTCATTCCTATCCTGGTATGCATGGCTCCTCATCCCCATCCTTTTATGATTGGCCCCCTCATCCCTATCCTGGTATGCATAACCCCTCATTCTTATCCTGGTATGCATGGCTCCTCATCCCTATCCTGGTATGCATGGCCCCCTCATCCCTGTCCTGGTCTGCATGGCTCTTCATCCCTATCCTGGTATGCATGGCCCCCTCATCTCTATCCTGGTATGCATGGCCCCTCATTCCTGTCCTGGTATGCATGGCTCCTCATCCCCATCCTGGTCTGCATGGCCTCTTCATCCCCATCCTTTTATGTTTGGCCCCCTCATCCCTATCATGGTATGCATAGCCCCTCATTCTTATCCTGGTATGCATGGCTCCTCATCCCTATCCTGGTATGCATGGCCCCCTCATCCCTATCCTGGTCTGCATGGCTCTTCATCCCTATCCTGGTATGCATGGCTCCTCATCCCTATCCTGGTATGCATGGCCCCCTCATCCCTATCCTGGTCTACATGGTCCCCTCATCCCTATCCTGGTATGCATGGCTTATCATCTCTATCCTTGTATGCATGGCCCCCATCAGAAAAACATAAAAAAAACATCCCACTTACTGTCCCTGCGCTCCCTCGCAGCGTCTTGCACTGATGCCAGCATCTGCGGTGGCCTTGCGATCACGTGTGCCCGCTGCACTGGCAGTGAATATTCATTGACTTAAGTAGCGGGCACACGTGATCGACGGCTGTTGCTGGAAGCTGATGGCTGCGACTACTGTGCCTACTATTAGAGAAAAATATTTAGAATTGAGAGTCCTCAGTGGTTGATACCTTTTAATTGGCTAACTGAAAAGTTAGCCATTAAAAGGTATCAACCACTGAGGACTCTCAATTCTAAATATTTTTCTATCTACTGGCTAACACGGTACAAAGATATACATCTTCGCTATTAGAGAGAAATTAATATTCACTGCGAGCACAGTGAATATTCATTTCTCTTTAGCAGCGGGCAAAGGCTTTAGCAGCAGCAGCCGACTCCTGCCTCCTGTGACTTGCTGCTCCGCCGCTGTCGCTCACACCGTCTTCTGGGTCCCTCACTTGGGTATAAGCCGAGGGTTTTTTTTTTAAGCACAAAAAATGTGCTGAAAAACTCGGCTTATACTCGAGTATATACAGTAAGTGAAATCTTTGGCATTGTACTATAAGTATATTTGTTATCTGTGCATCATAAACCATGGTATGTGTTAAAGGGGCCCATTGAGACTCTTTCACCCGGGGCCCACGAAACCATGGAGCCGGCCCTGGCTGTGACAAGAGACAATCCTCTCCTGATGGACTGCAGTGGTAGCTGGTAAACTAGCAGTATACAATAAAATTAAAAAAAACTCTCAGTTTTTGAGAACATAGAGGCTTTTTAACAACAGGTAATTTGCAAACTTGCATATTGTTTCAAGCATTTCAGCAGTCTGTATTGTCTGCTTTCTGTTAAGGTACTGCCACACTACACAATCCCGCTAGCGATCTCGTTAGCGTCGCATACTAATGAGATCGCTAGCGGGATTGTTTCTATATCGCTAGTAGCTACCTAACTTAGCGATGTCGTTAAGGACGCTATCGCGGTTAGCGATCTCCTTAACGACTTTAGCGGTACAAAAGTACCGCTAAATCGCTAAGAAAAGGTGCTACACTTAGCGATTATACTTGCCCAGCGGGAGCGCCGGCGATAAAATAGGGTCCGGAACGATTCCAGCGACGAGCGAGATCACAGCAGGATCTCAGCAGGGAGCTCGTCGCTGGTAGATGCCGCACACTACAACATCGCTAACGGGATCGCTAAATAGTGACGTTTTTTAGCGATCCCGTTAGCGATGTTGTTTAGTGTGGCATACCCTTTAGTTAGTTTCTCCTCTTTACATGTTGTGAAAATCTGTGTACAATCCTCCCTGCTGTTATCTGTAAGGCCACATTCACACTTTCAGTATTTAGTAAGTATTACATCAGTATTTGTAAGCCAAAACCAGGAGTGGAACAATCATAGGAAAAGTATAATAGAAACACGTCACCACTTCTCTATTTATCACCCACTCCTGATTTTGGCTTACAAATACTGATGTAAAATACTGACCAAATTCTGAACGTGTGAACGTGGCCTAAGGCTTTTTGTCAGTTATCACTTCTAGGGATTATGGCCTCATAGAAGATAGAAAATAATCTATTATATTTTGTTGTTAAATAATTAATGGGAAATGTAGTCATAGATGATTCCTACTGTGACCTATGATGATTCCTTTATGGCGACCTATGAAATAATGAATCACCGATTGATCGGATCAGTTCACACAAGCGTATAAAAATTCATTAGAGTTTCATCCAGAAAACTTGGGTGCTTTTTTGCTCATATCCGTTTTTTGCAATCCGTTTTCCTACAGAAGCCGCTATTATTCATTTAAAAGATTAAGTCCAGTTTGTTAAAAACTCAAATGAATCCATAAAAATCAGATGATATATGGTGCTCCGTATGGCATCCAATTTTTTTTTTATGTATCCATGGGCTAGAATGGGCGAGTTGCATCCAGCACATGGAAGAAACGTGTGCATGCTGCGTTTATTTAACACGCATATTCTGTCCATAACAAAAATTGCTATATGCCCTGCCCCATTGAATAACAGCGGTCTGAGCACTGTGTGTGTTCTAGCTGTTTTATTAAGGACTGCACTCCAACAGGAAATATCCTTGTGTGGACGTTACCAACGGTTGTGCTTGGGTCCGGCACTATAAGGCTACCTTCCCATGATGAGCTTTTGGTGTGGTTTTGATGTTGCTGAATTTTTGCACCTAGGTTTTCATTGAGTTTTTCTGTGCGTTTTTTTAGCGTGCGTTTTCATCGTGTTTTTGTCTCTGGTGTCTCATTCCTTAAATAAAGCTGCTTTGTTTTTGAAAGCTTTTGGTATTTTGATTTCACTGAACTCCATTGACATTTGTAGGTGCAGATTACACGCGTTTTTGATGTGTTTCCGCAGCGGAAATGCAATAAAAAGGCATGTGCGTGTTTTACTTGCGGATTTTCCACATCTAATGTAAGTCTATGGGAAAAATCTGCACTGAAAACTCAACATACCCGCAAGAGAAATCGACATGTGGCGAATTGAAAAAATGCATCGCAAGTCAGTTTATGCTGCGTAAATAAGAAGCGCAGTGGGCGTGAGATTTATAGAAATCCCATCCACTTTGCTAGAACTGGAAGACACTGCGTTTTTGACGCAGGGAAAACATGCAGCATCAAAAAGGCGATAAAAGCTCATTGTATTGAACGTAACCTAAAACATTGGTTCCTGAATCTTGCTGTCAGCTTCCTGCCATCATATGATGGTGTAAATCACTGCAAAAATCATTGCATTATAGGAAACAGCGCCATCTGGAGGTAAGAAAGTAAACTTTTCTGCATACGCTGTGGTCCCTGCCAAATTCATTTTTCCCAGACTAGTGAGAGTCAAACCTGCATTCATTTTTATTATAGGAGCAAAATAAGATGGATGTATTAGTCAGTAGCCTGAGAAAGTTGAGTGACAACCCCTGAGGAAGCTGAATCTATGAACCACAGTGTTCCCCAACTCCAGTCCTCAAGGCCCACCAATAGATCATGTTTTCAGGATTTCCTCAGTATTGCACAGTTGATGGAATTATGATTGTGCAATACTAAGGAAACCCAGATAATATGATCTCTTGGTGGGCCTTGAGGGCTGGAGTTGGGCAAAATTCTTAACTCTTGACAGCAGGGTCAGAAAAGGGATTAAACAAATTAAAGAAGTGCTTAGATTTCTTAAAATTATACCAAGTTATAGGATGTTGCATCTGGAAAGAACTTTTCTGCAAATATGACATGTCATTGTGACATATATATATATATATACATATATTTATAGTTCATACACTTCTACATACTGTAATAGCCGCTAATTCATTGCCGGCTTTTGTGAAAGTACAGACCCGACATGAAATGACACATGGTTTACATACAGTTAACCATGTCATTTCATGTAGTTTGATATATGGTTTAACTTACTATTACATGAGTGTATGTGTGCAAAATTGCAGACATGTAGGAGTTAATTAAAGGTGTAAATTCGTTGAAAAAAAATGCGTGGGCTCCCGCTGTATTTTCTCCACCAGACAGACAAAGCAAGCGAGTGGGGGCAAATAATAATAGCCCAGGGAGGGTGGATTTATTTTGTGCCCCCTCTGGCTACTAACATCTGCCCCCAGACACCCCAGAAAAGGCAAAACTATAATTAGATTAGCCCTTTCTGGCACTTTGCCGGTCTATTCCCATTGCCCTGTAGCGGTGGCGAATGGGTTAATAAGGGGTTAAAGCAACCTTGCAATTGAAAGGTGAGTTTAAGCCAGGTTAATAATTGAGAGCTGTCAATTAGTCAACTATCAATATTAATCCTATTGTATGAAAGAAAAATCAAACACACTTTAATAAAAATCATTTTAATTAAATAAGCAAACAGTTTTTGACAATCTTTTATTTTCCTGCTAAAACCATTTCCTGTAATAAAAATAAAATAAAAAGCAAATGATTCTTACCTATCCGATGCACAGTCAGGTCCCACGCTGTAATCCATCAGAAAGGGTTAACAGGTTACAGCTAGCAGGCAGCTAATGCTGCCTGCTGAGCTGTTACCCCCTGAATGAATAAGTTCCTCTCCGGCGAAAGGAGAGGAAGTCATTAATGTGTGAAGCTTAATTGATTGTTTCCCACTTTCACTTCAGGTCAGGTCACCCTGACCTGACCTGAAGTGAAAGTGGGAAGCAATCAATTAAGCTTCACACACTAATCACTTCCTCTCCTGTTGCCGGGAGAGGAACTGATTCATTCAGGGGATTACAGCTGAGCAATAAAATATGGTCCAAAACTGTGTCTTTATTTCATTAAAAGGATTAATAATTAATGTGTGTGTGTTTTTTTCCTTTCATACAATAGGATTAATAATTGATAGTTGTCAAATTGACAACTCTCAATTATTAACCTGGCTTAAAGTCACCTTTCAATTGCAAGGTGGCTTTAACCCATTATTAACCCATTCACCACCGCTACAGGGCAATGGGAATAGACCGGCAAAGTGCCAGAAAGGGCTAATCTAATTATAGATTTGCCTTGTCTGGGGGCAGATGTTAGTAGCCAGGGGGGCACAAAATAAATGCACCCTCCCTGGGCTATTATTATTTGCCCCCACTCGCTTGCTTTGTCTGTCTGGTGGAGAATATACAGCGGAAGCGCACACATTTTTTTTCAACGAATTTACACCTTTAATTAACCCCTACATGTGTGAAATTTCACACACATACACTCATGTAATTGTTAGTGAAAACCATATATCAAAATACATGAAATGACATGGTTAACTGTATGTAAACCATGTGTCAGTTCATGTCGGGTTCTGTAATTTCACATTAGCGGCTATTACAGTATGTAGAAGTGTATGAACTATAAATATATGTATATATACAGTGCCTACAAGTAGTATTCAACCCCCTGCAGATTTAGCTGGTTGACACATGCGGAATTAACTTGGCTTTGTGACATTTGTACTGTAGATCAGCCTGGAAGTGGAAAATGCACTGCAGCAAAAATTTTTGTTGTAATTTTTTATTTTTTTTTAAAAAACGTTAAAAGTAAATTCAGAGTGTCATTTATTATTCAACCCCTCAAACCACAAGAATTCTGTTTGGTCCCCCTAAAGTATTAAGAAGTAGTTCAGGCACCAAGAATAATGAGCTTCACATGTGTGGATTAATGATCTCTTTTGCCAGCCTTTTCTGACTATTTAATACCCTCCCCAAACTTGTGAACAGCACTCATACATGGTCAACATGGGAAAGACAAAGGAGCATTCCAAGGCCATCAGAGACAAGATCGTGGAGGGTCACAAGGCTGGCAAGGGGTACAAAACCCTTTCCAAGGAGTTGGCCCTACCTGTCTCCACTGTTGGGAGCATCATCCGTAAGTGGAAGGCTTATGGAACTACTGTTAGCCTTCCACGGCCTGGACAGCCTTTGAAAGTTTCCTCCCGTGCCGAGGCCAGGCTTGTCCGAAGAGTCAAGGCTAACCCAAGGACAACAAGGAAGGAGCTCCGGGAAGATCTCATGGCAGTGGGGACATTGGTTTCAGTCAATACCATAAGTAAAGTACTCCACCGCAATGGTCTCCGTTCCAAACGAGCCCGTAAGGTACCTTTACTTTCAAAGCGTCATGTCAAGGCTCGTCTACAGTTTGCTCATGATCACTTGGAGGACTCTGAGACAGACTGGTTCAAGGTTCTATGGTCTGATGAGACCAAGATCGAGATCTTTGGTGCCAACCACACACGTGACGTTTGGAGACTGGATGGCACTGCATACGACCCCAAGAATACCATCCCTACAGTCAAGCATGGTGGTGGCAGCATCATGCTGTGGGGCTGTTTCTCAGCCAGGGGGCCTGGCCATCTGGTCCGCATCCATGGGAGGATGGATAGCACGGCCTACCTGGAGATTTTGGCCAAGAACCTCCGCTCCTCCATCAAGGATCTTAAGATGGGTCGTAATTTCATCTTCCAACAAGACAATGACCCAAAGCACACAGCCAAGAAAACCAAGGCCTGGTTCAAGAGGGAAAAAGTCAAGGTGTTGGAGTGGCCTAGTCAGTCTCCTGACCTTAACCCAATTGAAAACTTGTGGAAGGAGCTCAAGATTAAAGTCCACATGAGACACCCAAAGAACCTAGATAACTTGGAGAAGATCTGCATGGAGGAGTGGGCCAAGATAACTCTACAGACCTGTGCCGGCCTGATCAGGTCTTATAAAAGACGATTATTAGCTGTAATTGCAAACAAGGGTTATTCCACGAAATATTAAACATAGGGGTTGTATAATAATTGACCCACACTTTTATGTTTAAAATTTATTAAAATTCAACTGAGCAACATAACTTTTTGTTTTGTAAGATTTATTCTTCTGTTAATAAATCCTACTCTCGTTTGCAGTTTGAAGGCTCTAACTTATTTGCATCTTATCAAACCAGCTAAATCTGCAGGGGGTTGAATACTACTTGTAGGCACTGTATATGTCACAATGACATATATATATATATATGTATTCTATGTGTGTATATGTATTGATTCTATTCTTTATTAAAGCTGTCAGTGTGATTTTACAGTATAGCCGGGGATAAATTGCCGGCTTTTCTAAAGGACACCGGTGCGATTTAATCGCAAGTCACACGTGCGGTCCATTTGTAATCCGATTTTTCATCGCTCCCATAGACTTGCATTGGCGATAGTCGACCCACAATCGGTGACAATCGCAGCATGCTGCGATTGCACTCGGACGTTTAAAACGAACCACAAAAAATCGGATCCTGGGAGCTGCTCCATAGATTAACATACCGTAGGTCCGACTGCAATGTGATATTTCATCGCATTGCAGTCGTCCGATTTTGTCGCCAGTGTGACTCCGGCCCCAGTCAGAGAACTGCGGTTCCCATGCTGTCAGATGAGTACTACTTCCATCAGCCTAAACCTGCTGAAAACAGTGAGAGCAGGCACCGCTGATGGGAATATTCATCAGCCGGTGCCTGTTCTATAAATAAATAAATAAAAAATGACATGGAAATTCTTCTATTTTTGATAACTAGCGCAGGCAAAACTGACAACTGTGGGCTGCAACCCTCAGCTGTCTGCTTTATCATGGCTGGTTATCAAGAATAGAGGAGCTCCCTTGCCATTTTTTCTTAAATTATTTAAATAAATAATTAAAAAAAAGGTGTGGTGTGACCCCCATTTTTTACAACCAGCCAAGCTAGAGCATACAGCTGATGTGATCGCCATCCAAATCACCCGGATCGTCATGGGACAGTTTTGATTACTCACCGTGCTGCTGAGGGATATAGTTATTTATTATTTTTATTTTTTTTACAAGGGACAAGAGCTTCAATGGATTAGGTGTAAGGTGAGTATAATAGTTGTCTTATTTTCTGTCTTCTAAGGGGGACAAAGGCTTGAATGGCATAGGCGTAAGGTGAGTACAACTTTGTGTTTTACTTTTAAATAAATATGTATATGCTTGACAAACAGTAAGGTTTTTAATATTAGAGTTAGGACTGTCCCAATTATGGTTACCATGAAGAGGTGGGATGGCGTTCACATTTTTGATTAACCCCTTAACCCCCAAAGCCATAACTTTTTTATTTTTCCATCAATATGGCCATGTGAGGGCTTGTTTTTTGCGGGACAAGTTGTACTTTTGAACGACATCATTGGTTTTACCATGTCGTGTACTAGAAAACAGGAAAACAATTCCAAGTGCGGTGAAATTTCAAAAATAAGTACAATCCCACACTTGTTTTTGTTTGGCTTTTTTACTAGGTTCACACTAAATACCAAAATTGACCCACCATTATGGTTCTCCATGTCATTACGAGTTCATAGACATCAAACATGTCTAGGTTATTTTTTATCTAAGTGGTGAAAAAAATTCCAAACTTTGTTAAATTAAAAAAAAAAAATGGCGCCATTTTCCGATACCCGTATCGTCTCCATTTTTTGTGATCTCCGGTTGGGTGAAGGCTTACTTTTTGCTTTCCGACCTAGAGTTTTTAATGATACCATTTTAGTGCAGATTTGATCTTTTGATCGCCCGTTATTGCATTTTTATGCAATGTCGCTGCAACCAAAAAATGTAATTGTGGCATTTTGACTTTTTTTCTCGCTACGCTGTTTAGCGATCAGGTTAACCCTTTTTATATTGATAGATCGGGCGATTCTGAATGCGGCGATACCAAATATGTATATTTTTGTTTTTTTATTGTTTTATTTTGCATGGGGCAAAAGGGGGGTGATTTGAACTTTTATATTTTTCATTTTTTTATATTTTTAAAAACTTTTTTTTTTACTTTTGGCATGCTTCAATAGCCTCCATGGGAGACGAGCAGCTGCCATAACCCGATCGGCTCTGCTACATAGAGGCGATGATCAGTTAGCCTCTATGTAGTAGAATTACTCACTTGCTATGAGCGCCGACTACTGGGTGACTTAATGGGTTAATAGCCGCGGGTGGATCGATATTCAACCCACAGCTATTGCGGGCACATGTCAGCTGTTCAAAACAGCTGACATGTCCTGGGAAAGATGTGGGCTCACTGCCAGAGCCCACATCAAAGGGAGAAAGTCTAACATCGGCGTACTATTACGTCCGATGTCAAAAAGGGGTTAAAAAACATGTTACCTAAGTAATGTATATTATTTTCATGCACTATGCTATTTACTTATTTACTGCACTTTCTTGATATAATGTCCCCCATTCTGGCATAATATTCCCCATCATGTATTAATGTCCCTCATCCTGGGCCCTTTATTTAATAATATACCCCATCCTGGGCCCGATCGTATAATAATGTCCTCCATCCTGGGAGACTTCCAGTAATAATGTCCTATCCTGGCCCCTTCTAGTAATAATGTGTAAGAGTGGTGGACTGTTCTGCTGCGTTCCTGCCCCTGAAGACAACAATTGCGGCATGTGTGCAGTGTCATGTATAATGAGTCCTTGCATGATGTGACATTAGTGAGGAAAGACTGCCATCAGCTCGCTGGACTTGACCAGGCGGAACCAATTTGCACCAGAAGAATTGCCTGTGGAGCGAGTTCCTGGATATAAAAGCCGCTGCGCTTATTTGGCACCAAGGAAAGAAGCGGTGCAGATGTGGAGCACAGACTAAGCTGAAGGCAGTGTGACAAGGCGCAGCAGAAAAGGTGCGCCAGCAGGGTGCTGGTCACCTGCCAGGCAAGACCCAGAGACCAACCTGCGCTGGTCAAGACCCAGAGTCCAGGCAAGGTGGGGATAGATTGTTTCACAGGAGGCTCAACGCTCCCTGATAGACTTTGTTAAGAGGACTTGTGGCCTAGCGGGAAAACTCGGTGACCCCCGCTAGTGCCATTGTTGCAGAAAGAGATAATGTGGTAACTCCCAGGAACAGGTGTACCCAGTAGAAAGAACATTAGCATAATTATCAAGAGACTTTCCCCGCTATTCTAATTGTATTGTTTCATGGTTTATTGCTTTTCACATTGTTTGATATTATTAACGGTTTCCTAATTACTGCAAATGTCCGCTGTATTTGAAAGGATTAACCTGTGCATTGAGTTTTCCTGCCTCGAGCTTCCTGTGCGTTGCATTTGGTTTCCTACTTTACATTAGACGTAGTCGGCAGGATACAACATTCAAACACAGAGATTGCAGACCAGTTAGTGAACGAGTCCGTCAGTGGAAATATAACCCCCGAGTTATGCTTAGCAACCTTCCCAAATTCACAGCAAACAGTGTATCACCATGGGACTGAGTATTGAGACTTAAAAGCACGCTGCGCAAGTAGCCCCTGACCCCCAACTGTCAAGCCAGGTTAGCCCTCCTGACTCTTGACGGAGAGGCCCGGCATATGTTATTATTTACCGCCAGCCTAGGGAGTGTGACACTATGGACAAAGTGGTAAAAATCTTAGATGACATGCATGGTGACATTACGGGCTTAGGGCACCTCCGCATGCGACTGTTTTGATGGGTCCAAGGGGAAAGTGAGACTATAGGTCATTATGTAAATGCCTTGTGGGAAGCGACGGCCCATATCACTAAGATGGTCACAAAGGGCTGGGGCCATTGGATGAAGTGCTGCGGTACCATCTGATGGTTGGACTGAAGGTCCCCTACCTGAGACAGGCCAAAAAGGAGCACCAATGCGTGAACAGGGATCTGAGATTTCTAGAAGTCTGAGCTGAAGCCTGGGTCCTATAACGAAAAGCCTGTGTCTTGACGTGTGTGTGGTACAGAGCCATGAAGTGGCCACCCCTGTGCCAATACAGACAGAGCCCGACTGGGCTCAGGAGCTACGTCAAAAATATGGGATATCCAGGGTAAAACTGCATATTATTAAGGGGACCCCTGCTAGCTTCATCCAGCCAGTCCCCATGGCCTGATGTGAAAGGAGTTTGGAGTGGGAAAGCTGCTTACCACATGCCCTGCCATGCTGCATCCGTAGCCCACCAGTGGAATGCGTGCCAGAATGCTGAACCTGCGGTGGAAGGGGACATATATTGAGAGACTGTCCAAACTGGAAGAGAAGGGTGCGTCCATTAAACTAATGTGCTCCACGATCGAGGAGCATACTGTGGGGTACCGAGCCCCTGAAGGAAGGGTGAAGACTCTGAGGATATTGTCTCAGAGAGACCCATTACCTAGGCTGAATTTAATGGTCAGCACATCTGCTACTTAATGGACATGGGATTTCCTCATAGATTGTAAGCTTGTGAGCAGGGCCCTCATTCCTCTTGGTATCTACTTTGATCTGTGTTTATTGTTATGCTGTAATGTCTAATTGTCTGTACAAGTCCCCTCTATAATGTAAAGTGCTGCTGAATATGTCGGCGCTATAGAAATAAAATTATTATTATTATCTTAGGTGACCACTATGCCTGAATAATTAGGTGACCACATGTACCTGCTTTGCAAGCGTGCAGAAAAGACCTGGGCCGAAAAGGGATAGGTAAAGAGTTCCCGAGGAGGAGGGCTCATCGTAACTCTTGGAATTAATGTGTTAAAGGCCCAGACAGAAACAGCTGGGCCTATGCCACTCGTGACCCAACCAGCAAGAAAGTGTTCCAGCAGCTCGTGAGAGTCAGACAAATCCAGAAGTTACACGCAGCTTCTCAGCGCCTCGGCAAAGTGCTGATACCCCAGTAAGCCACGGTGACGCTGCTGGCAGGGCAGACTGTACTTAGTAAGCCAGTACTGGCTCATGTATCTTTGAAAGGGGTGGATGTCCAAATTGAACAAATAGAGAGGGATGAAGCGAACTCCGCCCTGTTGGTTGCCTGCACCTTGGCCATTGTACGACAAGGACACGTACCCATGCGTTGTATAAACTTCAATGGAGCAAGCCTGCAGCTGATGCCCCAACAAGAAGTAGCCCAAATCTGTGTAATGCTAAAAAATCTCAGCAGAGTTGATGCTATAGAATTAACGCCTATAGGAGACCAGTGGACCTTGGCGGTGTCACTTGATAGTCAAAAAGACAGAAGCGAACCACTAACTGGTTGTCATCTCTTGGAGCAAATGGAGGCTAACCTCACAGAATTTTTCTAGCAACAAGTTGGACAAATTGAACAATTACTGCAGTGATACCGAGGAGTGTTGCACGACACGAAAATGACCTTGGGTGTACTCAGGCTATCCAGTACAAGATCCCCATGGGAACTGTTGCTCCCATTTGAGAGAAGTATCAGCAGATCCCACTTCAGATGTACCAGGAGGTGAAAGAACTGCTATTACATATGCTGCGCAATGGAGTGATCTGCAAAAGCCAGAGTCCCTGGGCAGCGTCTATTGTGTTAGTTCAGAAAAAAGATGGTACACTGAGGTTCTTTGTGGACTGCTGTCAGCTGAATGCTTGCACTGTGTGGGATTCCTACCCTAAACCCAGGATCGAGGACTCCCTGTCCACTCTGGGAAAGGCCAAGTACTTCTCTGTTAACCTAGTGACTGTGTAATGTATGTAGTACAGTTCATATAGCGTCTTGTGCTTGGTGCGATGAAAATACATGAGACACAGGTTTGATATAGAAAGTCTTGTATTACTTCATACAAGTTGGCAAAAATAGTCACACAGTTTGCAGACACAGAAGCAGGAGACACAGCAGGCCAGAGTAACTTAAGCTCAGCAATCACTCTCCACAACAGGTTCAGGATCTTCTTCTCTGTTACCGTAAGTCCATGCAAACGTGGGTCTTTCAAAGAGCAGGGTTCAGAGTCCACAAGTGCTTCAGAGTTCCTCAGTAGGAATAGCTGGAGTACAAGGTCCAAGGCTTTAGGAGTCAGGTCACAGGTTCACTGCAGGCTAGATTCTGAAGCACTGATTGCTCAGCTGTGGCTGCTTAAGAAGCAAAAGGAGAGAATCAGGGCGGGAACATGCAAGCTGGAAACTCCATTTTGACTGAGGGCAAGATAGCTGCAGCAAGACAGAAAGTAAAATGGCTGACGAACAAACTGAGTTTCAGGAACATGTACACAGAACCTTACATTACTCCCCCCTTAGGGACAACCTCCGGATGACCTCAGGCCAGGCTTGTGTGGGTACCTCTGATGAAACTGACGGAGCAAGCGAGGAGCATTAACGTTATTGACTGGTTCCCATGAGTTGTCCTCCACTGGGTAGCCCTGCCATTTAATCAGATATTGTAACTGATTTCTATACAACCTGGAATCTAAAATCCTTTCCACCACAAATTCTTCCTGACCATCGACTAGCACTGGGTCAGGGCAAGGAGAAGAACGTCCAGGAAACGTATTGGGTGTCGCAGCCTTAGTAGGGATACATGAAAGACAGGGTGAATTCTCATAGTTCTGGGCAGTTGAAGACGACAAGCAACGGCACTTATAATTTTACTGATTTTATAGGGTCCAATGTACTTATGTCCCAACTTAGACGATGGAATCCTTAACTTAAGATTTCTGGTTGACAGCCAGACCAAGTCTCCTACCTTGAAAGCTGGTGCAGGTTTACGAAATTTATCTGCTGCTTTCTTGTACCTTTCCTGAGCTGATTCCAGATTCTCCTTTAGAAGATCCATATTCTTCTGTAAAGACGTGATTCTTTCAGCCACTGCTGGTAAAGGCGTTTCTATGGGAAATCGTGGTAGAATGTTAGGATGATAACCTAGATTAGAGTAAAAAGGAGACTGCTTAGTGGAGGCACTCTGAGAGTTGTTATACGAGAACTCAGCTAATGGAAGTAGATCCACCCAATCATCCTGTAGGTGGCAGATAAGAGCGCGGAGATACTGCTCCAGGGTTTGATTGGTTCGTTTGGTCTGTCCATTAGTCTGGGGATGAAAAGCAGAAGAAAGGTTTACTTTAATGTCCAATGCTGCACAGAAATTTTGCCAAAACCTAGAAGTGAATTGCACCCCTCGATCCGAAATAACCTCATCCGGTACTCCATGTAAGCGAAACACATCTTTAATCATCAAATCTGATGTCTGTTTTGCAGTGGGTAAGCCGACACAAGGGATAAAATGAGCTGCCTTTGTTAGACGGTCAACCACCACTAGAATGGTGTTCTTCCCTTGAGAGGTTGGTAACTCCACAATGAAGTCCATAGAAATGGATCCCCACGGGCGGGACGGGGTGGGAAGAGGCTGTAACAGACCAGTTGGTGAGGAGCGAGGTGTTTTGCATCTTGCACAGACTTCACATGAAGTGACATAGTTTAAAACATCCTTCCTGCAAGTGGGCCACCAAAAGAAACGAGAGAGAAATTCCTGTGTCTTTAGAATTCCTCTATGCCCAGCTATCTTGGAATCGTGAATGAGTTGCAATACTCTCAATCTGACTGTTTCAGGAATATACAGGCGTTGTCCCTGAATCCACACACCATTCTTAAAGACAAGACTTACGTCCCTTGGGGGTTGTGCCAAAAAGGAATCCGCATGGTATGCTTCCTTGATGTCCTTAAGTAGTCTTGATTATGAATTACTCCTAGGAATCTAGAGTCAGGAAGAATAGTCTTAGGAGGAGTAATTGGACGTGTCTCTGCTGAGTAAATCCTAGAGAGTGCATCAGCCTTTCCATTGCGCGATCCTGGTCTATAAGAAATGATAAAATTAAATTGGTTTAAGAAAAGATTCCAGCGAGCCTGGCGAGGAGTCAGGCACTTAGCCGACCTGATAAACTCAAGGTTACGATGGTCTGTCAGGACGACTATTTGCTGTGCAGCTCCCTGAAGAAGGTGTCTCCATTCTTTGAAGGCGGCAATAATGGCCAACAACTCTCTATTGCCCACATCGTAGTTCCTCTCAGCCGAAGACAACTGCTGGGAAAAGAAGGCACAGGGATGCAAGACATTCTTCTCACCTGTTCTCTGAGAGAGTATAGCTCCAACGGCACAGTCTGAAGCATCCACCTCTATTATGAAGGCAAGCTCGGGGTTGGGATGTACTAGGATAGGTGCAGTGGTAAATTTATCTTTTAGACGGGAAAATGCTTCCTGGGCTTGGGAGTCCAGGAGAACCTAGACTCTTTCCGGGTAAGTTGGGTGATAGGTGACACTACCTCAGAGAAATTTCTAATGAAACGTCTATAGAAGTTGGCAAACCCGATGAAGCGCTGTACCTCCTTCACATTTCTAGGACTTGGCCAATCCTTGATGGCTTGGGTTTTGCTTCCATCCATACTAATTCCTTGTGTAGACAGTACATACCCCAGAAATTGAATTTCGGTCCTATGGAATTTTCACACTTTTCAATTTTTGATGTAAAGATGATTTTGTCTTAGAGTTCCAAGCCCATTCTCACATGTCCATGATTTTCCCTCGTGGAGTTAGAAAAAATTAGAATTATCATCCAAATAAATTACCACGAATGTATCTAGGAGATCCTGAAGAGTCATTCACCAAGTGTTGGAAAGGGGCTGGGGGGGGTACTCAGCCCAAAAAGGCATAACTAATATTCAAAGTTCCATAGCGTGACCTGAATCAGTTTCCATTCATCCCCAGGTCTAATAGGACTAATTATAGGCCCCACGAAGATCTAGTTTAAGAAAATTTTGGCATGTCGCACCTCTCCAATAACTCAGGGATTAAAGGCAATGGATAACGGTTCTAATAGTAACCTTATTGATTTTTCCCTATAGTCACAAATGGTCTCAGAGATCCATCTTTTTCTTTACAAAGAAGATGGGTGCACCTGCAGGAGATGAAAGGGGCGAAAGAAGCCTTGGCTAGATTTCGTCAGTAATCCTTTAAACCTTTAGCCGGGCCCCGCCGGGGGGTAGATCTTACCAAAAGGTATCTCGCTCCAGGCAATAATTCAATTGGCAATCATATGGACGTGAGGAGGAAGCTGGTCAGCGTTCTTCTTGTCACAAAACCCAAATAGTCCGGTAATACAGCGGTAGTTCAGGGACTACATGGTCCTTTAGGAACAGAGAAAGCTGAAATTTTTGGACTCATCTGTTTTCTGGAAAGGTAATTCCTTGGTCCCCCAGTTAATGGTAGGTTCTGACCTGCAGCCATGGAGCCCTAAATAATGGGAAAGTGGGGAGAAGAGATAAGCATAAAGGAAAGTTTTCTTTGATGATCTTTCCCCATAAGAACCCTCAAAGGCTCTGTTTCCTGATCCACTGGTCCGAGGGTCAGCAGGAGCCATCCACAGTTTCCCACTGTACGGAGTAGCCTTCTTCACTGAACGTATCCCCTTTTTCAGAGCAAAGAACACCCATAAAATTTTCCACTTGCCCCTGAGTCGATCATAGCAGAGCTAGACACCCAAGCTGAGTAAACCCCAAGTTTGATGGAAAAGAAAGCAATGAGAATTTTTTTTCTTACAACTCAGCTGGAAAAAACCGCTGAGGAAACTTGAAAAATGGCATCGTTTTACACAGTCAACGCCTCAGAGGTAAGGGAGTTTAAGTCCGGGGAAATCAAGATCTGTTGCTGCAGATCTCTCTGGAGCCTGAGGCTCGGGACCTGACAGATCCCCTCCGCAACACTCACAATGAAGAGGCTGCAGTAGTTTACGGAACGGCTGGGGCAGTTTAAAAAGAAGTGCCCTGACTTTACCACAATAGAAACATAGATTCCCCTTTTAAACGATTTTTCCTTCGTGCATCACTAACCCGTCATTGTAAAGAGTCTACCTGCATGGGTTCAGTTCGGGTTCCCGTGTAATCCTACTAAAAGGTTCCTTGGGGAAAAGGGAAAGGTAGGAAAATTTTAGTGCGATTGCTTCGAACCATCTCTCTTGCCTGCGTTAGTCAGACAGTATCAATACGGATGCAGTAGTTAATTAAGTCACCTAACGCAGTGGGAGGTTTCGGCACGAGCAATTTCATCCTTAATCAGGGGAGATAACCCCTTTCGAAAAATAGATTTTTGCGGAAAGTCCCAGGTGGTATCAAGGCCCATCTCCTGAATCCAAAGGGTTTTCAGCTACCGAGTGCTTCCCTTGGCCAAAGCTAACAGGCTGCTTCAGCTGTTGCACCTCGATTGGGGCATCAAACACCTGCCCCATGCTAAATAAAAGCACAAGGTGATTCAAACAATATCCTCATCTCAATCAGGGGGTTTGCCCACATCAAAGCCTTGTTGGTAACAACAAATTAAGTAAGCACCTTAGATCGTTCGGGGGAAAATTGTAAAAGCATGTGCAGAAAAAAAAAGATTGCATTGATTAATAAATCCCATTTTCTCACGTTCACCCCCCAAAACGAAAGGGGGCAATTGGGAATCCCAAACTCGGGGCTACGGCAGGAGCCTGGACTCACTCTTCTTAACCTCAAACCTGGGTCGCAAATCCTGGGCAGTCTGTCCAAACACTTGCAAATTGTGATTAGTGAGGTCCTGTAGGCTTGAAAAAGGGTCTTTATATTCTGCAAATCGCAAGGAATTTTCAGTCACTCCGCAAATTCCTTTATGCGCTCCATTTTTCCCGATCTTTTAAGACAGGATACGGAAAGAGGAGAGGGAAAAAAAAAAAAAAAAAATAGTGTTTACCCGTGGTAAACACTGCAGAGAGAAAAAAAATTAAGGAACTGCTCACCTGGAATGGTTGTGAAAGTCCAACCACTATCATCCACAGAAAGTTCACCCGGACATCGATATCCACAGTTACAGCAGACAAAAAAAGAGAAAAAAAAAAAAAAAAAAAAACAATTGTGTTTCCCGTGGTAAAACTGCAGAAAAAAAAACACTTAAGGGAATTGCTCACCTGGAATGGTTGTGAGAATTTACAACCACTGCATCACAGAAAGTACAACCGGACATCCGTATCCACAGTTACAAACAGACACAGCCTTTCCAGACCCAGCAGACACTAACGTTTTGGCTCAGAATTTGTATTGTATGTAGTACAGTTTATATAGCGTCTTGTGCTTGGGCGATGAAAATACTGAGACACAGGTTTTTATATGAAAAGTCTTTTATTACTTCATACAAGTTTTGGGAAAAATATCACACAGTTTGCAGACACAGAAGCAGGGGACACAGCAGGCCAAAAGTAACTTAACTCAGCAATCACTCTCCACAACAGGGTTTGGATCTTCTTCTCTGTTTCCGTAAGTCCATGCAAACGTGGGTCTTTCAAAGAGCAGGGTTCAGAGTCCACAAGTGCTTCAGAGTTCCTCAGTAGGAATAGCTGGAGTACAAGGTCCAAGGGTTTAGGAGTCAGGTCACAGGTTCACTGCAGGCTAGATCTGAAGCACTGATTGCTCAGCTGTGGCTGCTTAAGAAGCAAAAGGAGAGAATCAGGGCGGGGGAAAATGCAAGCTGGAACTCCATTTTTACTGAGGGGAAGATAGCTGCAGCAAGACAGAAAGTAAAATGGCTGACAACAAACGAGTTTCAGGAACATGTACACAGAACCTTACAGACTGGCTACTGGCAAGTCCCGATGGCTGTTGAAGATCGCTCGAAGACGTCCTCTTCCTCCCTATTGGCGTGTTGGAATTTAAATGGATGCCTTTCGGGCTGACAAATGCATCGGGAACATTTCAATTGCCTGATGGAGAGATGCTTGGGGATCAAAACTTTGAAGCGACTTGATATATCTTGATGACATCATCTTTAACTAATCCATGTTCGAAGGTCATCTTATCCAGCTGCAACAAGTGTTGGAGAGGCTTCAAAGACATGGGTTAAAAGTCAAAGTCAATATCTGGGACACACTGTTTCCGGGTGGTTGCAGTGTAGAAGTGGCCCATGCCTAAAAACCCGAGAGAGCTGATCGTGTTCCTGAGACTGACTGGATACTTCCAGAAAGTCATAAAAGACTTCAAGATCGCGGCCCCGCTTAATGAGTTGCTAGGAGGAACGGCAGGGGACCCAAAGAGATAGCCAATACAGTGAGGTCCAAGCAAGAGGAAGCTTTCAGGTATTGAAGATGGTCTAATGGATGCTCCTATCTTGGCTTGCGCTGATTTCTCTCAGCCCTTAAACTGTACACTGACGAAGCCTGTACAGGCTAAGATTAAACTTTCATTAAAGGGTATGCCACACTAAGCGAGATCGCTAGCAAGATACCCTACGCGTCACCATTTATAAAGCAAGCGATCTCGTTAGCGACTTAGCTGTGGTGACTTGTAGCAGCGATGGGGCCCCCTGCTGAGATGTCGCTGATCGCTTTTGAACGTTCTGACCCGTTTTTTGGGTTGGTGTCCCGCTGGTGACCCTGAATCGCTGAGTGTGACACCCTTTATGAACGACTTCACCAGCGTCGAGGTGGGACTAGGTTTTCCCAACGACCGCAGAGGTCGTTAACAGATCGCTGAGATTTGTGTTTGGAATCTAGCGATCGCTAAGTGTGACAGTGCCTTAAGTGTTCCTTCCTCGAGCTTCCTGTGTTTTGCTTTCGGTCTCCTGCTTTACAAATGCGGTTTACATGAAATGTGACTAGTATGTTGTGTCACTTATATTGTGTTATGGTAAATGTAAAAAGCAATAATTTTTAACATAGTGTTAATGTTCACTGTAAATATTGCAGGGTAACCATAGCATTAGAAAACAAGATAGCAATAAGATCTTGTATACATTGATGGCAGTTAGTTGGGTTAGAAGGATAAGATATAGTTAATGTGTAAACTAAAATTAGACAGAGTAGGGCAAACCCGATCGGGGTCACCTTGTCGAGGGGTGGGATGGTTTTTTATGCTATTTTTGATCAAAATAGTATTACTAAGAACCCTGTGTAGGTTTTTTATGCTTTATTCCCAAATTTGTGAACATGCTTTAAAAGTGTTGCATCCCTACCAACTTAATTAAGCTCAATTTTTGGTTTTTTTCTTTGTATTTTTGCATTCTGTGAAAGCGGGGTGTGGCCTCCCTCTCCTGAACTGGTAATTACATTAAAAAGGCTTCCCCCGACTGGTGTTCAACAGGTCGGGACCCGGTTCTTTTGTCTGCCCTTATTCACACACTAAGGTAAACTCAGACAATCGTAAGGCTTTAATATTAGACAGTGTAGGACGTACCAATCAGGGTCACCTCGACGAGGGTGGGATGGCTTTTTATGCTATTTTTGATCAAAAACAGTATTACTAAGAACCCTGGTTGTTTAAATCCCTGGCTTTTGCTTTTTACTTATTTAGTTACAGCAGGGGTTTTTTCTCATTTTTTCTCTTGTAGGGTTTTATTCTTTTGGCCAATGTGAACATTTTTTTTGTGCTGCAGTATACCAACTTAAATCACTCTCACTTCTTGTGTTTTTTTTCATGTGGTCATGAAGTCAGGATTGTTCTGCACTTGATAAAGAATTGATGCCATTGACTGATAATTGCCTTTTCCCCAAAAATTAATCCAATTTAAATCTCTTTGATATTATTTATCAGTGCATCCAATAACACCAAGAAGCCTCACAGACTGTTGAGAACCTCAAGATGCCCCGATCCAGGTCTAGGGACATCCCCCAGTTTCATCAGGAGCAGCCCGAAGTTGTCAGAAGTTCATAGAGGCGCGTGGGGGCCATACACACTATCAATCACATAAAGCTTTCATTTTTTTCCCCCATAATTTCAAAAGTTCATCCCTCAGCTTGTTGAAGAGTTTAACTTCCATTGACTGTGGTGGGTTTTTTGTCACAAATATTCTCAATAAACTACATTTAACTTATAAAAAAAAAATCTGCTTACTTCCCCAGATACACAACATTCTTTTCCTCTTCCCCTGACTCCTGAAAATCACAGTTTTTATTCTAAAAAATAAAAAAAATCCATCTGAACACTTCTTTAGACACCAAGCTTAGCTTTCTAACAAGTCTTTTACCTCATCCAGAGCTAGATTCACATCTATATTTTCCCCAGGACTGCTGTATATTGATTCTATGCTGTTGTTTGTCTTTGCGTGCTAGAAAAAAAGCTGTGAAACCAGGAATCCCCCTCTGCGTGCTGAGTAGTGGAGAGAATCATAACCCGCAAGCTCCTCCCAGCAGCGATCAGAGTGGACTGTGTTTGTTTCGGTAGGGGTGAGGAGTGCAGGTAAAAAAAGGCAAAACACCAGAGCAGTTGGAATCTAGGGATTGCAGTACCCTGACTAACCACCACCTAACAGCCCTGGGCGTTCCCGTTGGCCAAACCCCCGGCCACCTGAAAACTAATACACCGTTTACTTTAATGTCCAATGCTGCACAGAAATTTTGCCAAAACCTAGAAGTGAATTGCACCCCTCGATCCGAAATAACCTCATCCGGTACTCCATGTAAGCGAAACACATCTTTAATCATCAAATCTGATGTCTGTTTTGCAGTGGGTAAGCCGACACAAGGGATAAAATGAGCTGCCTTTGTTAGACGGTCAACCACCACTAGAATGGTGTTCTTCCCTTGAGAGGTTGGTAACTCCACAATGAAGTCCATAGAAATGGATCCCCACGGGCGGGACGGGGTGGGAAGAGGCTGTAACAGACCAGTTGGTGAGGAGCGAGGTGTTTTGCATCTTGCACAGACTTCACATGAAGTGACATAGTTTAAAACATCCTTCCTGCAAGTGGGCCACCAAAAGAAACGAGAGAGAAATTCCTGTGTCTTTAGAATTCCTCTATGCCCAGCTATCTTGGAATCGTGAATGAGTTGCAATACTCTCAATCTGACTGTTTCAGGAATATACAGGCGTTGTCCCTGAATCCACACACCATTCTTAAAGACAAGACTTACGTCCCTTGGGGGTTGTGCCAAAAAGGAATCCGCATGGTATGCTTCCTTGATGTCCTTAAGTAGATCTTGATTATGAATTACTCCTAGGAATCTAGAGTCAGGAAGAATAGTCTTAGGAGGAGTAATTGGACGTGTCTCTGCTGAGTAAATCCTAGAGAGTGCATCAGCCTTTCCATTGCGCGATCCTGGTCTATAAGAAATGATAAAATTAAATTGGTTTAAGAAAAGATTCCAGCGAGCCTGGCGAGGAGTCAGGCACTTAGCCGACCTGATAAACTCAAGGTTACGATGGTCTGTCAGGACGACTATTTGCTGTGCAGCTCCCTGAAGAAGGTGTCTCCATTCTTTGAAGGCGGCAATAATGGCCAACAACTCTCTATTGCCCACATCGTAGTTCCTCTCAGCCGAAGACAACTGCTGGGAAAAGAAGGCACAGGGATGCAAGACATTCTTCTCACCTGTTCTCTGAGAGAGTATAGCTCCAACGGCACAGTCTGAAGCATCCACCTCTATTATGAAGGCAAGCTCGGGGTTGGGATGTACTAGGATAGGTGCAGTGGTAAATTTATCTTTTAGACGGGAAAATGCTTCCTGGGCTTGGGGAGTCCAGGAGAACCTAGACTCTTTCCGGGTAAGTTGGGTGATAGGTGACACTACCTCAGAGAAATTTCTAATGAAACGTCTATAGAAGTTGGCAAACCCGATGAAGCGCTGTACCTCCTTCACATTTCTAGGACTTGGCCAATCCTTGATGGCTTGGGTTTTGCTTCCATCCATACTAATTCCTTGTGTAGACAGTACATACCCCAGAAATTGAATTTCGGTCCTATGGAATTCACACTTTTCAAGTTTGATGTAAAGATGATTTTGTCTTAGACTGTTCCAAGACCATTCTCACATGTCCATGATGTTCCTCTGTGGAGTTAGAAAAAATTAGAATATCATCCAAATAAATTACCACGAATGTATCTAGGAGATCCCTGAAGATGTCATTCACCAAGTGTTGGAAAGTGGCTGGGGCGGTACTCAGACCAAAAGGCATAACTAGATATTCAAAGTGTCCATAGCGTGACCTGAATGCAGTCTTCCATTCATCCCCAGGTCTAATACGGACTAAGTTATAGGCCCCACGAAGATCTAGTTTAGAGAAAATTTTGGCATGTCGCACTCTCTCCAATAACTCAGGGATTAAAGGCAATGGATAACGGTTTCTAATAGTAACCTTATTGAGTTCCCTATAGTCTACAAATGGTCTCAGAGATCCATCTTTCTTCTTTACAAAGAAGATGGGTGCACCTGCAGGAGATGAAGAGGGGCGTATGAAGCCCTTGGCTAGATTTTCGTCTATGTAATCCTTTAAAGCCTTTAGCTCGGGCCCCGCCAGGGGGTAGATCTTACCAAAAGGTATCTCTGCTCCAGGCAATAATTCAATTGGACAATCATATGGACGGTGAGGAGGAAGCTGGTCAGCGTTCTTCTTGTCACATAAATCCACATAGTCCTGGTATACAGCTGGTAGTTCAGGGACTGACATGGTTCCTTTAGGAACAGAGCAAGCTGAAACTTTTGGACTCATCTGTTTCTCTGGAAAGTGTAATTCCTTGGTCTCCCAGTTAATGGTAGGATTCTGAGCCTGCAGCCATGGTAGCCCTAGAATAATGGGAAAGTGGGGAGAAGAGATAAGCATAAAGGACAGTTTCTCTTGATGATCTTTACCCATAAGAACCCTCAAAGGCTCTGTTTCCTGATCCACTGGTCCAGAGGTCAGCAGGGAGCCATCCACAGTTTCCATCTGTACTGGAGTAGCCTTCTTCACTGAACGTATCCCCTGTTTCAGAGCAAAGGAGACATCCATAAAATTTCCACTTGCCCCTGAGTCGATCATAGCAGAGCTAGACACCCAAGCTGAGTCAACCCAGAGTTTGATGGAAAGAAAGCAATGAGAATTGTTTTTTCTTACAACTCAGCTGGGACACCGCTGAGGAAACTTGAAAAATGGCAGCGTTTACACAGTCAACGTCCTCAGAGGTAACGGAGTTTAAGTCCGAGAAATCAAGATCTGTTGCTGCAGATCTCTCTGGAGCCTGAGGCTCGGACCTGACAGATCCCCTCTCGCAACACTCACAATGAATGAGTGCTGCAGTAGTCTTACGAGAACGGCTGGGGCAGTTTATAATGAAGTGCCCTGACTTACCACAATAGAAACATAGATTCTCCTTAAAACGATGTTCCTTGCGTGCATCACTAACCCGTCATTGTAAAGAGTCTACCTGCATGGGTTCAGGTTCAGGTTCCCGTGTAATCCTACTCAAAGGTTCCTTAGCTGGAGAGGAAGGTAGGAAAAGGTTAGTGCGATTGCTTTCGAACCATCTCTCTTGCCTGCGTTCAGTCAGACGAGTATCAATACGGATGCAGTAGTTAATAAAGTCACCTAACGCAGTGGGAGGATCGGCACGAGCAAGTTCATCCTTAATCAGTGGAGATAACCCCTTTCGAAAAATAGATTTTTTGGCGGAACTGTCCCAGGTGGTATCAAGGGCCCATCTCCTGAAATCCAAGGCATATTCAGCTACCGAGTGCTTACCTTGGCGCAAAGCTAACATGGCTGCTTCAGCTGTTGCACCTCGATTGGGGTCATCAAACACCTGCCCCATGGCTGAAATAAAAGCATCAAGGTGATTCAAACAATCATCCTCAGTCTCAATCAGAGGGTTTGCCCACATCAAAGCCTTGTTGGTAAGCAACATAATTATAGTAAGCACCTTAGATCGTTCAGTGGGAAATTGTGAAGCATGTGCAGAAAAAAAAAGATTGCATTGATTAATAAATCCCCTGAATTTCTCACGTTCACCGCCAAAACGAAAAGGGGGCAACTTGGGAATCCCAGAACTCGGGGCTACGGCAGGAGCCTGGACTCACTCTTCTAGAACCTCAATCCTGGCTCGCAAATCCTGGGCAGTCTGTCCAAACACTTGCAAATTGTGATTAGTGAGGTCCTGTAGGCTTGAAAAACGGGTCTTTATATTCTGCAAATCTGCAAGGATATTATCAGTCACTCCGCAAAGTTCCTTTATGCGGGCCTCCATTTTCCAGATCTTTTAAGACAGGAGTACTGGAAGAAGAGGAGAGGAGAAAAAAAAAAAAAACAATAGTGTTTACCTGTGGTAACACTGCAGAGAGAAAAAAAATTAAGGGAACTGCTCACCTGGAATGGTTGTGAGAAGTCACAACCACTATCATCACAGAAAGTTCACCCGGACATCTGATATCCACAGTTACAGCAGACAAAAAAAGAGAAAAGAAAAAAAAAAAAAAAACAATAGTGTTTACCTGTGGTAACACTGCAGAAAAAAAAAACACTTAAGGGAATTGCTCACCTGGAATGGTTGTGAGAAGTCACAACCACTGTCATCACAGAAAGTACAACCGGACATCCGATATCCACAGTTACAGCAGACACAGCCTTTCCAGACCCAGCAGACACTAACGTTTTGGCTTCAGAATCTTGTATTGTATGTAGTACAGTTCATATAGCGTCTTGTGCTTGGGTGCGATGAAAATACATGAGACACAGGTTTGATATAGAAAGTCTTGTATTACTTCATACAAGTTGGCAAAAATAGTCACACAGTTTGCAGACACAGAAGCAGGAGACACAGCAGGCCAGAGTAACTTAAGCTCAGCAATCACTCTCCACAACAGGTTCAGGATCTTCTTCTCTGTTACCGTAAGTCCATGCAAACGTGGGTCTTTCAAAGAGCAGGGTTCAGAGTCCACAAGTGCTTCAGAGTTCCTCAGTAGGAATAGCTGGAGTACAAGGTCCAAGGCTTTAGGAGTCAGGTCACAGGTTCACTGCAGGCTAGATTCTGAAGCACTGATTGCTCAGCTGTGGCTGCTTAAGAAGCAAAAGGAGAGAATCAGGGCGGGAACATGCAAGCTGGAAACTCCATTTTGACTGAGGGCAAGATAGCTGCAGCAAGACAGAAAGTAAAATGGCTGACGAACAAACTGAGTTTCAGGAACATGTACACAGAACCTTACAGACTGGCTACTGGCAAGTCCCGATGGCTGTTGAAGATCGCTCGAAGACGTCCTCTGTCCTCCCTATTGGCGTGTTGGAATTTAAATGGATGCCTTTCGGGCTGACAAATGCATCGGGAACATTTCAATGCCTGATGGAGAGATGCTTGGGGGATCAAAACTTTGAAGCGACCTTGATATATCTTGATGACATCATCATTTACTAATCCATGTTCGAAGGTCATCTTATCCAGCTGCAACAAGTGTTGGAGAGGCTTCAAAGACATGGGTTAAAAGTCAAAGTCAATATCTGGGACACACTGTTTCCAGGTGGTTGCAGTGTAGAAGTGGCCCATGCCTACAAACCTGAGAGAGCTGATCGTGTTCCTGAGACTGACTGGATACTTCCAGAAAGTCATAAAAGACTTCAAGATCGCGGCACCGCTTAATGAGTTGCTAGGAGGAACGGCAGGGGGAGCCAAGAGATAGCCAATACAGTGAGGTCCAAGGCAAGAGGAAGCTTTTCAGGTATTGAAGATGGTGCTAATGGATGCTCCTATCTTGGCTTGCGCTGATTTCTCTCAGCCCTTCATGCTGTACACTGACGGAAGCCTGTACAGGCTAAGATTAAACTGTTCATTAAAGGGTATGCCACACTAAGCGAGATCGCTAGCAAGATAGCTACTGCGTCACCATTTATGACGCAGTAGCGATCTCGTTAGCGACTTAGCTGTGTGTGACTTGTAGCAGCGATGTGGCCCCTGCTGAGATGTCGCTGATCGCTTATGAACGTTCTGAGCCGTTTTTTGGTCGTTGGTGTCCCGCTGGTGAGCCTGAATCGCTGAGTGTGACACCCTTTATGAACGACTTCACCAGCGTCGCAGGTGGGACTAGGTTTTCCCAACGACCGCAGAGGTCGTTATACAGATCGCTGATGAGTTGTGTTTGGAATCTAGCGATCGCTAAGTGTGACAGTGCCTTAAGTGTTCCTTCCTCGAGCTTCCTGTGTGTTGCTTTCGGTCTCCTGCTTTACAAATGCGGTTTTACATGAAATGTGACTAGTGATGTGTGTCACTTATATTGTGTTATGGTAATGTACAGCATATAATTATTACATAGTGTTAATGTTCACTGTAAATAGTGCAGGGTAACCATAGCATTAGAAAGACAAGATAGCAATAAGATTCTTAGTATACATTGATGGCAGTTAGTTGATGTTAGAAGGATAAGATATAGTTAATGTGTAGAACTAATATTAGACAGAGTAGGGCAAACCCGATCAGGGTCACCTTGTCGATGGTGGGATGGCTTTTATGCTATTTTTGATCAAAAATAGTATTACTAAGAACCCTGTGTAGGTTTTTTATGCTTTATTGCCAATGTGAACATGCGTTAATGTGTTGCATGCCTACCAACTTAATTAAGCTCAATTTTTGGTTTTTTTTTCTTTGTATTTTTGCATTCTGTGAAAGCCGGGGTGTGGCCTCCCTCTCCTGAACTGGTAATTACATTAAAAAGGCTTCCCCAGACTGGTGTCAACAGGTCGGGACCCGGTTCTTTTGTCTGCCCTTATTCACACACTAAGGTAAACTCAGACACATCGTAAGGCTTTTAATATTAGACAGTGTAGGATCGTACCAATCAGGGTCACCTCGACGAGGGTGGGATGGCTTTTTATGCTATTTTTGATCAAAAACAGTATTACTAAGAACCCTGTGTTGTTTAAATGCCCTGGCTTTTGCTTTTTACTTATTTAGTTACAGCAGGGTTTTTGCTCATTTTTTCTCTTGTAGGTTTTATGTCTTATGGCCAATGTGAACATTTGTTTTTGTGCTGCATGTATACCAACTTAAATCACTCTCACTTCTTGTGTTTTTTTTCATGTGGTCATGAAGTCAGGCATTGTTCTGCACTTGATAAAGAATTGATGCCATTGACTGATAATTGCCTTTTCCAAACCTTAATCCAATTGAGAATCTCTTTGATATTATTTATCAGTGCATCCAATAACACCAAGAAGCCTCACAGACTGTTGAGAACCTCAAAGATGCCCTGATCCAGGTCTAGGACATCCCTCACTGTTTCATCAGGAGCATGCCAGAAGTTGTCAGAAGTTCATAGAGGCGCGTGGGGACCATACACACTAGTCAATCACATAAAGCTTTCATTTTTCCTCCATAATTTCAAAATGATTCATCCCTCAGCTTGTTGAAGAGTTTAACTTCCATTGACTGTGTGTTTTATGTCACAGTATTCTCAATAAACTACATTTATCTTATAAAAAAAAAATCTGCTTACTTCCCCAGATACACAACATTCTTTATCCTCTTCCTCCTGACTCCTGAACTCACAGTTCATTCTAAAAAATAAAAAAAATCCATCTGAACACTTCTTTAGACACCAAGCTTAGCTTTCTAACAAGTCTTTTACCTCACTCCAGAGCTAGATTCACATCTATATTGCTCAGGACTGCTGTATATTGTATTCTATGCTGTTGTTTGTCTTTGCGTGCTAGAAGAAAAAGCTGTGAAGACCAGGAATCCCTCTCTGCGTGCTGAGTAGTGGGAGAGATCATAACTGCAAGTCTCCTCCCAGCAGCGATCAGAGTGGACTGTGTTATGTTTCGGTAGCTGAGGAGTGCAGGTAAAAAAGGCAATACACCAGAGCAGTTGGAATCTATGGGATTGCAGTACCCTGACTAACCACCACAGCTAGAGGCAGCCGTGGAGCGTTCCTACGTTGGTCCTAGACGCCTCGTCACAGCCTGAGAAACTAACTACACCTAAAGATAGAAATAGGAAAGCTATCTGCCCCGGAGCAGAACCCCAAAGATAATAGAAAGCCCCCAAACATGTAATGGCGGTTAGACAAGAGGAAATACTGACACAGAAAGAAAATAGAATGAGCAAACGCTGGGGCCCAAACTATCTAAATAGAAAAGGACAGGAAGGGCACTTACTGCAATCCCAGAAAACCCTGAAAAACACCAACTCTACTAATTTCAAAATCACCTGAGATCACACGACCTCTACCACCTAAATTAGCTCTCTGGTGTAACAAAATCAAAACAGCAGCCACTGAAAAAACTGGAAAAAGCAAAAGAACAAAACTCAGTGGCTGAACCAAACTGAGAAGGCAGAAGCCCCCGGAGGGGACCCAGAAGGCCCCCAAAGAAGTGCAGGACAAAATGCAAAAATATAGCAACAACCCAAAAGAAGAAAAATTCTTATCTGGTAACAGGAGATGCAGATACGACACAGCAGGCTACAAGGGAAACTGGAATGAAGGATTCAGACCAGAACAATTGATCACCGGCAACCCTGATGGGAAAATGACTCCCTTATATAAGACCAGTCAGTAACACCTGATTCCCAGTCCTCACAATCTTCACTAGTACCGCTTGTAACCACCAGAGGGAGCCTCTGCTCAGAACTCATCTCAAACCCATTCACAACAGTACCCCCCCCTTGAGGAGGGGTCACCGAACCCTCATTTGAGCAACCAGGTCGGTCAGGATGAGTTCTATGATACGCACGGATAAGTCTCCTAGCATGGATGTCCGAAGCAAACACCCAAGAATTGTCTTCCTGACCATAACCTCTCCATTTAACCAAATACTGGAGTCTTCGTCTAGAAAAATGAGAATCCAATATTTTCTCAACCATATACTCCAGATTGCCCTCAACCAAAACAGGGTCAGGAGGCACAGTAGCAGGAACCACTGGCTCAACAAACCTCTTCAACAAGGACTTGTGGAACACGTTATGGATCTTAAATGTCCCTGGAAGAAGCAAACGAAAAGAAACAGGATTAATAATCTCCATGATCTTATAAGGTCCAATGAACCTAGGCTTAAATTTAGGAGATGCTACTCTCATAGGAATATTCTTTGAGGACAACCAGACCAAGTCCCCCACTTTAAACCGAGGACCATCAGTCCTATGCCGGTTAGCAAACCGCTGGGCCTTCTCCTGAGAGAGGGACAACCTCTCCACTACCTGGTCCCAAATCTGTTGCATACGCTCAACAACAGAGTCAACACCTGGACAGACAGAAGCTTCCGTCTGTCCTGAAGAAAATCGAGGGTGAAAACCAGAATTACAGAAAAACGGAGACATCAAAGTGGCAGAGCTAGCCCTATTATTAAGAGCAAACTCAGCCAAAGGCAAAAAAGAGACCCAGTCATCCTGATCAGCAGACACAAAGCATCTTAGATAAGTCTCTAATGTCTGGTTTGTTCTCTCAGTTTGACCATTGGTCTGAGGATGAAATGCCGAGGAGAAAGACAATTGAACACCCAGTTTAGAACAAAAAGTCCTCCAAAATCTGGAAACAAACTGGACTCCTCTGTCAGACACAATGTTCTCAGGAATTCCGTGTAAACGAACCACGTGCTGAAGAAACAACGGCACCAATTCAGAGGAGGAAGGCAACTTAGGTAATGGCACAAGATGTATCATTTTGGAAAACCTATCACAAATTACCCAGATGGTGGTCATTCTCTGAGAAACAGGAAGATCGGAAATGAAATCCATAGAGATATGGGTCCATGGTCTCTTGGGCACAGGCAATGGCATCAACAAACCACTAGAGCGAGAGCAAGGCTTGGAGCGAGAGCAAGTCCCGCAGGACTGCACAAATTCCCTGACATCGCGAGACAAGGTAGGCCACCAAAAGGACCGACTAACCAAGTCTCTGGTACCAAAAATTCCGGGATGCCCAGCCAATGCGGAACAATGAATCTCAGACATCACACTCTTTTTCCATTGGTCCGGGACAAACAATTTTCCAACAGGGCAGCGCTCGGGCCTATCCTCCTGACACCCCTCCAGAGCAAGTCTCAAATTGGGCGAGATGGCGGAAAGAACTACACCCTCTTTCAAAATAACAGAAGGATCAGATAACTCAGGAGAGTCCGCAAGGAAACTCCTCGAGAGGGCATCCGCCTTAACATTCTTAGTGCCAGGAAGAAAGGAAACCACAAAATTAAAACGTGTGAAAAACAAGGCCCACCTGGCCTGTCTAGGATTGAGTCGCTTGGCAGATTCCAGATAGACCAGATTCTTATGGTCCGTTATGACCACCACCTGATGTTTGGCTCCCTCCAGCCAATGTCTCCACTCTTCAAAAGCCCACTTCATGGCCAATAACTCCCGATTACCCACGTCATAATTACGTTCAGTAGGAGAAAATTTTCGAGAGAAAAAGGCACAAGGGTTACTTTTAGAGGTCTCTGGATCTTTTTGGGACAAAACGGCACCTGCCCCAATTTCAGAGGCATCAACCTCCACCTGAAATGGCAGAGAAACATCAGGCTGCCGTAGAACAGGAGCAGAAGTGAATCTCTGCTTAAGTTCCTGAAATGCAGAGACTGCCTCAGGAGGCCAATTCACCACATCAGAACCCTTTCTGGTCAAATCAGTTAATGGTTTAACAATAACCGAGAAATTACCAATAAATTTACGATAAAAATTGGCAAAACCCAAAAATCTCTGAAGAGCCTTTAATGAAGTAGGTTGGACCCAATCACAGATGGCCTGAACCTTGACCGGGTCCATTTCAATAACAGATGGGGACAAAATGAATCCCAGAAATGAGATCTTCTGTACGCCAAAAAGACACTTTGATCCCTTCACATACAGAGCATTATCCCTCAAAATCTGGAACACAGTCCGAACATGTTTCACATGAGAGTCCCAGTCATTAGAAAAAATCAAGATATCATCCAAATAAACAATCAGAAATTTGTCCACAAAATCCCTGAAAATGTCATTCATGAAGGACTGGAAGACGGAAGGGGCATTAGTGAGCCCAAAGGGCATCACTAGGTACTCAAAATGCCCTTCAGGGGTATTGAATGCCGTCTTCCATTCATCCCCGTGCTTAATGCGAATAAGGTTATACGCCCCCCTGAGGTCAAGCTTGGTAAACCAAGTAGCGTTTTTCACCCTGGAAAACAGGTCAGAAATCAAGGGTAACGGGTATTGATATTTCACAGTAATATTGTTCAAGAGACGATAATCAATACACGGCCTTAATGAACCATCTTTTTTGGCCACAAAGAAAAAACCGGCACCTAAGGGTGAAGAGGATGGTCTGATATGACCCTTCTCCAATGATTCCTTGATATAAGACCGCATAGCGTCATGTTCAGGTACAGACAAGTTAAAAAGGCGACCTCCAGGGACATTTAACTGTTATGTTTCGGTAGCTGAGGAGTGCAGGTAAAAAAGGCAATACACCAGAGCAGTTGGAATCTATGGGATTGCAGTACCCTGACTAACCACCACAACTAGAGGCAGCCGTGGAGCGTTCCTACGTTGGTCCTAGACGCCTCGTCACAGCCTGAGAAACTAACTACACCTAAAGATAGAAATAGGAAAGCTATCTGCCCCGGAGCAGAACCCCAAAGATAATAGAAAGCCCCCAAACATGTAATGGCGGTTAGACAAGAGGAAATACTGACACAGAAAGAAAATAGAATGAGCAAACGCTGGGGCCCAAACTATCTAAATAGAAAAGGACAGGAAGGGCACTTACTGCAATCCCAGAAAACCCTGAAAAACACCAACTCTACTAATTTCAAAATCACCTGAGATCACACGACCTCTACCCCCTAAATTAGCTCTCTGGTGTAACAAAATCAAAACAGCAGCCACTGAAAAAACTGGAAAAAGCAAAAGAACAAAACTCAGTGGCTGAACCAAACTGAGAAGGCAGAAGCCCCCGGAGGGGACCCAGAAGGCCCCCAAAGAAGTGCAGGACAAAATGCAAAAATATAGCAACAACCCAAAAGAAGAAAAATTCTTATCTGGTAACAGGAGATGCAGACACGACACAGCAGGCTACAAGGGAAACTGGAATGAAGGATTCAGACCAGAACAATTGATCACCGGCAACCCTGATGGGAAAATGACTCCCTTATATAAGACCAGTCAGTAACACCTGATTCCCAGTCCTCACAATCTTCACTAGTACCGCTTGTAACCACCAGAGGGAGCCTCTGCTCAGAACTCATCTCAAACCCATTCACAACAGGACTGCAAATAAAGAGCTAAGAGTCTGCAGGAGGTGAAACTAGTGAAAGTGCAGAATATAAGTCATATAATGCTAAGAAGGTGGTATTCCTTATCAGAGCCGGCTCCAGGTTTTTATGGGCCCCGGGCGAAAGAGTCTCAGTGGGCCCCTTTAACACAGACCACGATTCATGATGCACAGATACTGCAGAGAAATATGGGTATAGTACAATGACAAACACTTCACTTCTTCCATTACATGACTGATATATATTGTAAATTCTACAATAGCTCAGAAACCGCCAAATCCTCACAGCGCACAGTACAGACTGGACAGTACAGTCCTCCATACAATATTATTGGCACCACATAGTCCTCCATACAGTATTATGGGACAAATATAATGCTCCATAAAGAATATTGGACCCCAAATAATGCTCCATACAAAATATGGAGCTCTCCTCTGCACTGTGCTGCGTTCTGCGCTGTTACGGCTCAGGAAAGGGCGCTGTGGAAAGACTCCCATGATCATCATCATTGCCTCCCGATCATCATCATTGCCTCCCCATCATCATCGTCTCCCCATCATCATCGCCCATCCCCTCATCATCATCGCCTCCCCATCATCATCGCCTCCCCATCATCATCCCCTCTCCATCATCATCGCCTCTCCATAATCATCATCATCGCCTCCCCATCATTATCGCCTCCCCATCATCATCGCCTCCCCATCATATATGGAATAAGTAGTATGACCAAAGAATAAAACAATATAAGATATATTTGAAGTCTGTAACTATAGCTATACATAGGCCTTTATAGGAGCTGTAGATACAAAACTATAGGATATTTATTCAACTTCTTGCAAAGTTGCCAGATTATTTAGTTCACATGCAATGGAGCAATACAAATTATTGGTTTTAAAGATGAACTTAGACATTAAGCTTGGAAAGCATAGACAACATTAATATAATGCTTAAGACAATATTTCCATTCTTTATTCAGATGTAGGGACCATCATACATAATAGTCATTAGCATGCAGCCTGTTCGACAGTTATCTTAGTAAGCTCAAGTGTGCTCGAGGTGTCCCTGGCAGTATGGTGCTCTCTGACACGTGTGGGTGATAAATTCCTGGAGGGGCTAGAAAGTGGTTGGCCAAGTTCTCCATGAAGATCACCTCCTATATGTGCTTCGGGCTCTCTCGTTGGTGGGTCTTGCAAGCTGAAGTTCACTTTGGCTCGTCTCTTATATTGGACAACAGAAAGAGTGATGATGATAAACAACAACATGACAGCGACAGTAACGATTGCTCCAATGACAATCTCCAAGTGTTCTGAAAGAGAATTGGTCTCTGTTTATAGAGAAAGAAGACGGCAAAAGTGTTAACTAAAATTCTGTACAAGGCAAAATACACAGAAGAGAATCATATGTGGAAAGTGATCATAGTGACATAGCAGGGTCCCAGAAGGTGGTCTTTAGTGACCCACGTAGTAATGAAGATGACAAAAGCCTTGCAATTAAAGCAAAAGTTACAAAGTGCATTTTTCAGCGTTCACCTAACATTCCACCAACCATGATCAGGTCTTCCTGGAATTCCTCTAAGAATTGGTTATTAATAGGAGGTTGTTGGAGATAACCTGATCTGCCCCGGTTATAGACATAATTTTGATATAGCTTTTTTCAGCTGTGTTCTTTTGAAGTTAATGGGACTTTGGTTTAGTTCAGACGTACATTGACCGTCCGTTTGAAACAGATCCAGTTAACAAAGCACGAGATCAATTTCAAATCTATGAAAAATGAATATATTTTATAACTGATCTATTCACATCAATTTCAATAATATAACAAAAAGATCCAGCAGCAATCATTTTTTTTTAAGCTGGATGACAAGGTTACTTTTTTGGGGGGCTAAGGCTAAGTCATGGGCGCTGGTCCAGCCTACAGAAAGGGGAGGCATGTATCAGACATTACACAACACTCCCCATGCCAATATGGTGGCTACTTTCTGAGAACAGAAAACATGGCACCAATGACTGATGGAGACAGTGACAAAATAGTGGAGTGCATTGACTGTACAGTGGCATATAAAAGCTGGGCATCCATGGTCAAAGTTACTGTTCTTGTGAACAGTTAACCAAGTTGAAGATGAAATGATCTCTAAAAGGCCTAAAGTTAGAGATAACACATCTCCTTTGTATTTTAGGCTACTATTATATATATATATATATATATATATATATATATATATATATATATATATGGCTTGTCATTCTTTTGATCAAAATTATGTTTACCAAATACCCTTATTATTATTATTACAACTTCATGCATGTTTTGCAATATATTTTTTATTTTTTTTTATTTTAGGATATTTGTTTCTTGTTTTTTGTTTTCTCTGTTTAATGGTCATGTGTTTGATATGCATTTACATTTTGCATACACATCAACTTACTTTTTCAGTTCAGACCCAGTTTTTCATTTAGTTCTTAGTGCATCTTGTGCATATAAGGGTGTGACCGCCCTGCTTTTGAGCTGAAAAATCCATCCTGTCTGGCCTATGCTTCAACTGGTGGGTTCAGTCCCTCTGCCTTGTTCACATTTACGTCACTTGACAAGTGGAAAGGTTTTTAATATTAGAGTAGGACTGTCCCACAAAGGGTTGCCTTGACGTGGCGGGATGGCTTGTACATTCTTTTGATCAAAATTATGTTTACCAAATACCCTTATTATTATTATTACAACTTCATGCATGTTTTGCAATATATTTTTTATTTTTTTTTATTTTAGGATATTTGTTTCTTGTTTTTTGTTTTCTCTGTTTAATGGTCATGTGTTTGATATGCATTTACATTTTGCATACACATCAACTTACTTTTTCAGTTCAGACCCAGTTTTTCATTTAGTTCTTAGTGCATCTTGTGCATATAAGGGTGTGACCGCCCTGCTTTTGAGCTGAAAAATCCATCCTGTCTGGCCTATGCTTCAACTGGTGGGTTCAGTCCCTCTGCCTTGTTCACATTTACGTCACTTGACAAGTGGAAAGGTTTTTAATATTAGAGTAGGACTGTCCCACAAAGGGTTGCCTTGACGTGGCGGGATGGCTTGTACATTCTTTTGATCAAAATTATGTTTACCAAATACCCTTATTATTATTATTATTATTACAACTTCATGCATGTTTTGCAATATATTTTTTATTTTTTTATTTTAGGATATTTGTTTCTTGTTTTTTGTTTTCTCTGTTTAATGGTCATGTGTTTGATATGCATTTACATTTTGCATACACATCAACTTACTTTTTCAGTTCAGACCCAGTTTTTCATATATTATATATATATATATTTATATATATATATATATATATAATATATATATATATATATATATATATATATACACACAGTGCAGACCAAAAGTTTGGACACCTTCTCATTCAAAGATTTTTCTGTATTTTCATGACTATGACAATTGTAGGATCACACTGAAGGCATCAAAACTATGAATTAACACATGTGGAATTATACATTACACTTTACAAAAAAGTGTGAAACAACTGAAAATATGTCTTATATTCTAGGTTCTTCAAAGTAGCCACCTTTTGCTTTGATTACTGCTTTGCATGCAGAAAAGGTGAACGGATGGACTCTACATGCCTGGTTCCCACCGTGAAGCATGGAGGAGGTGGTGTGATGGTGTGGGGGTGCTTTGCTGGTGACACTGTTGGGGATTTATTCAAAATTGAAGCGGTGAGGGGTCCAGCTCACCCCAAACCATCTCGATTGGGTTCAGGTCTGGTGATTGTGGAGGCCAGGTCATCTGGCGTAGCACCTCATCACTCTCCGTCTTGGTCAAATAGCACTTACACAGCCTGGAGATGTGTTTGGGGTCATTGTCCTGTTGAAAAATAAATGATGGTCCAACTACACGCAAACCGGATGGAATAGCATGCTGCTGCAAGATGCTGTGGTAGCCATGCTGGTTCAGTATGCCTTCAATTTTGAATAAATCCCCAACAGTGTCACCAGCAAAGCACCCCCACACCATCACACCTCCTCCTCCATTCTTCACGGTGGGAACCAGGCATGTAGAGTCCATCCGTTCACCTTTTCTGCGTGCAAAGCAGTAATCAAAGCAAAAGGTGGCTACTTTGAAGAACCTAGAATATAAGACATAATTTTCAGTTGTTTCACACTTTTTTGTAAAGTGTAATGTATAATTCCACATGTGTTAATTCATAGTTTTGATGCCTTCAGTGTGATTCTACAATTTTCATAGTCGTGAAAATACAGAAAAATCGCTGAATGAGAAGGTGTGTCCAAACTTTTGGTCTGTACTGATTATATATATATAATATATATATATATACACACACACACATACATACATACATACACAGGGTGGTCCAAAAGTAGGTGGACAGTATGTGTAATAGGGTTATGAAGGGGGAGATTTAACAAACATGGTATAAAGTGAAACTGACTCAGTTGCCCTTAGCAACCAATCAGATTCCACTTTTCATTCTTCACAGACTCTTTGGAAAATGAAAGGTGGAATCTGATTGGTTGCTAAGGGCAACTGAGTCAGTTTCACAGATCCAGTTTTCACAGATAAATCTCCCCCAAAATGGCAAATAATTTAAATACAGATCAAAGAAAATGGATTTTAAAAGAGTATTGGAAATCTCAAAATGCTGAAACAGTTAGAGCAAATTGGGTTGAAACATTTGGTACTCAAGCCCCAAAGAGACAAACCATTTACCGCATTCGTGACAAATTCGATGCCACTGGCTCAATCCTTAATGCTCCAAAAACTGGTCGACGCAAAACAGTCTGTACAGAAAATAATAAACAACTTGTTGCTGAAACATTTGTTCAGAGTCCAAAAAAGTCTACCAGATGAGTCTCTTTAGAATTGGGAATTTCACGAGCTTCCATCATGTGAATCCTGAAATCTATTGGGTGGAAAGCTTATCGTCCATGTCTAATTCATGGTTTATTGGAGGATGATCCAGACAGGCGGCTGCAATTTAGTGAGATTACGCTCAACGAAATTGAAGAAAATCCAGTAATTTTAGATAACATTATGTGGAGTGATGAAGCTTCTTTCAAATTATCTGGCCATATTAAAGACATCATTGTATTTACTGGTATAATGAGAACATGCATTTAACATTAGAGCAACAACTAAATGAGCCTGGTGTCAATTTTTGGGTTGGTATTTCAAGTTTTGGTGTTTGTTTTTGGACCATTTTTTTTTTATGGAACAGTCACAGGAGATAAGTATCTCAAAATTCGAATGAATCAAGTTGTTCCCCAGTTACAGCAACAGCCTAATTCAAATGACCTTTATTTCCAACAGGATGGGGACCCTCCACATTATTCAAGAGTAGTCCGCGAGTATCTTGATGAAACATTTCCTAATAAATGGATTGGCCGAAGAGGCCCACTTGGACATTCTTGGAGATATGTGTGATCAGATAAAGTCTGAAACCTTGGTAAAAATTAATTAGCCTATTAGAGTTATGGCTTGTTCACTTTCATTGTTAGGAAAGGCAAGTTGATGCAAATTACCTAGCTTTATAAAAAACCCAGCCTCCTCTAACCTTGTGCCACAAAACAGCAGCCATGGGTTCTTGTAAGCAGCTGCCTAGCACTCTGAAAATAGTGGAGGCCCACAAAGCAGGAGAAGGCTATAAGAAGATAGCAAAGCATTTTCAAGTTGCCCTTTCCTCAGTTCAAAATGTAATTCAGAAATGGCAGTTAACAGGAATAGTGGAGGTCAAGATAAGGTCTGAAAGACCAAGTAAAATTTCAGTGAGAGCTGCTCGTAGGATTGCTAGAGAGGCAAATCAGAAGACCCACTTGACAGCAAAATGCCTTCAGAAAGATTTAGCATACTCTGGAGTTGTGGTACATTGCTCTACTGTTCAGAGACACCTGCATAAATATGGTCTTCATGGAAGAGTCATCAGAAGAAAACCTCACCTGCGTCCTCACCATAAAATTCAGCATCAGAAGTATGCAAAAGAACTTCTAAAGAAGACTGATGCATTTTGGAAACAAGTCCAGTGGACCAATGACGTTAAAAGTGAACTCTTAGGCCACAACGATCAAAGTTGTGTGAAGAAAAAAGGGCACAGAATTTCAGCAAAAGAACATCTCGCCATTAAGCATGGGGTGTAGCAGCTAATGGCATGGGGAACATTTCATGGGTAGTGAGAAGAATGGATTTAATGAAATTTCAACAAATTCTTGATGCAAAGATAACACCATCTGTAAAAAAGTTGAAGTTGAAAAGAGGATGACTTCTACAAATGGATAATGATCCTAAACACAAGTCAAAATCCACAATAGACTACCTCAAAAGGCGCAAGCTGAATGTTTTACAATGGACCCCAAAGGCCTCTGATCTGAACATCATTGAAAGTCTTTGGCTAGACCTCAATACAGCAATGCATGCAAGGCGACCCAGGAATCTCACAGAACTAGAAAAATTTTCCAAGGAAGAATGGATGAAAATCCCTCAAACAAGAACTGAGTTTACAATCTGTGATACTTTCAGAAGGGAGTCCTACTATGTACTATCCATGAAGGTAGCACAAACTGTTGCATTGGTCCATTTTCCTTTTAGTAATTTTTTAAATATAAAAGACTAGCTGAAGAGCCCGGTGTTGCCCGGGCATAGTAACGAACTGTGGTTAGTTATAACAAATTATAATGATTATCCTCCATCCCATAGTCCTGTGCCTATATACCCATCATACATATCCTCCATCCCATAGTCCCATGCCTATATACCTATCATACATATCCTCCATCCCATAGTCCCGTGCCCATACACCCAGCATACATATCCTCCATCCCATAGTCCGGTGCCCATATACCCAGCATACATATCCTCCATCCCATAGTCCGGTGCCCATATACCCAGCAAACATATCCTCCATCCCATAGTCCCGTGCCCATATACCCATCATACATATCCTCCATCCCATAGTCCCGTGCCCATACCACTATCATACATATCCTCCATCCCATAGTCCCGTGCCCATACCACTATCATACATATCCTCCATCCCATAGTCCCATGCCTATATACCTACCATACATATCCTCCATCCCATAGTCCAATGCCCATACACCAGCATACATATCCTCCATCCCATAGTCCGGTGCCCATATACCCAGCATACATATCCTCCATCCCATAGTCCCGTGCCCATATACCCAGAATACATATCCTCCATCCCATAGTCCCGTGCCATATACCCATCATACATATCGTCCATTTCATAGTCCCGTGCCCATATACCCATTACACATCCTCTATCCCATAGTCCCGTGCCCATATACCCATCATACATATCCTCCATTTCATAGTCCCGTGCCCATATACCCATCATAAATATCCTCCATCCCATAGTCCAGTGCCCATATACCCATTACACATCCTTCATCCCATAGACCCATGCCCATATACCCATCATACATATCCTCCATCCCAGAGTCCCGAGCCGGGTGGCACCGAGTAGGGAGTTCCTGAAGATGTGCTGTTATGTAACCTGGCAGTGTGGCTCTGTGTGTGGCCGCTGATGATGCGATTTTCTATGCTGGTAACAATAGAGCCCGGCAGTAATAGAGGAGGGGCTGATTCATTTCTGTCATGTGCTCTCTGCTCCTTTCTGGGGGGCAGACAGTGGCTGGGAGCCTATGTTCCCGGGGGGTGCTAGATTTCTTCCACCCGGTCAGTGTCTTCTGAGGCGTTGTGGAGTGGGAAAACTGTTGCTCATAGCAACCAATCACAGCTCAGCTTTCATCTTTTAAACAGCTTTGGTGAAATGAAAGATGCTTAGGGATTGGTTGCTATGGGCAACACAGTCAGTGTAACCTGTTGTGGTCAATAAGATGTGCCTATGAAATATATATATATATATATATATATATATATATTAGATTATATATTTTTTTCATAGAGGCTTAGTGTGGATTGAGTGTGGCTATGCAGAGTGGGCGTGGCTCAAAATATATACATGCACACACACACATACACTCAACATATATATAGAGAGAGAGAGAGAGAGAGAGAGAGAGAGATGAAAATTTTTTTTTTTTTGCCCAAAAATACAAAGGACATGTGGCATCTTTAATTTTATGCCTCTTAAAGATCATTTCATCTTCAACTTGCTTAACTATTCACAATAACAGAAATGTTAACCAGGGGTGCCAAAACTTTTACATGCCACAGTACATCAGAAATGCATAGTCATATTAAACATTAAGGACAGAAAGACATTTTAAGCAGTGTCCTAAAAAATAAAATATTTTTAATGCTCCTCTCTCCTCAACCTTTTGCCACTGGCGCTCTGTCTTCTGTCTTGTATCTGCTTCCCATTTCAAGTCACCTGGCACTGCCATTTCTGATTAGGTCTAAAGCTATGATGTGGGGTACAAATAGGTCATTAATGTTAATTATGGGTAATGCACACACTCATATGATCCCTGGATTAACTTCAGTGATCAGCACTGCGCCGCACATGACATTGTGACACCTAGTGAAAAACAGAGGCATGGAAACAGAAGATAGGAGACAGAAGAGCTGATAAGAGAAACAATGGCGGTGGGAGCGGTCCTGGAGGCCAAAGAGAGGAGAGTATAATTTTTTTTTTTAACCTGACAATTTGCTGGAATTTGCTCAAATTAAATCTGAATTTTTGGGATATTCATAATGCATTTGATTTGATAATCTGTATGTCTATACATAGTGGGGGTTATCTAACTGGGGCAATGGAAATGTGAAGCATTTGGCCATAATGAGCACCACAACGCTGGAGCAGAAGTGCAGACATATTTATTCTTTTTTATTTTTTTAAAGACAATTTATTTACTACTAACGTATTGTTAGCTAGTTCATTCCCAAGTACCGATCTACAAGGAATTTAAGTTTTCTGCAGACTGAAAGCCAAGCAATGGAACAAGACAAAATCCGTGAGGCTATTGAGCTTACCTGCGGATTTGGCAGCCATACACAAAGTCCCAGAAGCATCAGGAGAGTGGTCCTCATATCCATCCATACAAACACAAGAATAGGAGCCAATCGTATTGACACAGTGAGCATTACTATGGCAGTTCTCTATGCCAAGCTGGCACTCATTCAAATCTAGGCAGGGGTAAAAGACAAGTCATAAAAAGCCAACTAACTAAATTAAAGAGGTTGTCTGGTCTTAAGCTACAAGTCTGCAGTTACTATGTGTACACTATGCACTGTGATGATTCTCTGATGCTGGCACCAGAAGCGGCCGGCGCATGACTGCAAGTACGTGATCTGAATACATGCTATCATATGCCAACTAGATGGTCACAGCCTCGCTCAATGCAAGTCTAGTCACAATGTGGCTGGTATATGCAAATAACATATGTAGTCACATGACCGCCTTCTGCCAGCAGCAGAGAATCCTGACAGAGTGTACTGTGCACACTGTAAGAATTACACAAGTCTGCAGTCACATACAGTTACTGAAAACTTGTAGCTTTAAAGGGGTTGACCACTTCGTTGATATTAATGGCCCATCCTTAGGTTAGGTCATCAAGATCACATCAGTGGAGATCCAATACCTGGCAACCAGCACCCTTACTGATCAGCTGTTTTCAGATCTAGCAGTGGGAGAATATTAAAAGTATAATACATCAGATCAGCTCAGCTCGTACACGGTGTAGTGTCTGTTCTCTGGTGCTGCAGCTCAGATCATACTGAAGCATAGGAGCTGAACTAAAGTTCCCAAGAAGGACAGTGCACAATGTATGGAGTTGTGCTGTTCCGGTTTTGCACACTTAAAGCCGTCTACTGCAGGTGTTGAATATAGTCAATCGGTAGGCTGCCTCACAGATCTGATTAGGTCATCACTATACAACTCATGGGTAACCCTTTAAAATAAAGGTACTATGGAGTTGCCAACAGGGACACAACAAGAGCCCTGGTGCCCAAGTTTGCCCACATGCCACACTGCCATATAAGATATAAGCAGACCTCAGTATTGTACATGGCCCGTGGTAGGCGGGGCCCCATAAGCTTCAATATATGCCTCTATTACTTCATAAAGCTAGGTGCTTAACAGCAGGGATGATTAATAATACACATAATGGAAATAAAATGATGTGATTTACCATCCACTGTGAAAGATATCAGTGTTGCATTGGAAGACCCAAATGGATATCCTTCCAGAGATTTTAGCTGAGTTTTTAGAAAATTTCTCATTTCTTTTCCTCCTTGAAACAATTGTAACCAAAAAGTTAGTTTTGCTTTGTTGACGTTTGACCTGAGAAAAAGAAAATAAATACATTTAAAAATAGCAAAGATCAACCCTCCCACCCCAAAACGATATTATTCACCATCCTGTATAGGACAACAAGATGATAGTACAGGTCAGTCACATAAATTTACATGAATCCAGCACCCCACGATGACAATTATGTTTTTGTTTAGTCTCCGGAGCATCAGTGGCACTCTACAGTCCCTGATGGCCCCCAGATTATGGTAACTCATTTACTATGGTAGCTCATTTACTTGGTGTCTGTACACTGGGCCAGATTCATCAAGACCGGTGTTGTTCACACCAGCTTTGATGTGGAGTTGTGCTGTAATCAGGAGCATCGGACTTGTAGTGTAGACCTCTGACTGTGCCTCACCACAAATCCTACTACTCTAAGATTTCTGGTGTAGCGAACATCACTGCTCGTCATGAATTTATCGAGTGGGTGTCACCACCTCCAGGCCAGTTTGTTGGAGCTTGATGAAAACGGTGTGAGAATTGTGACAAGGTCACTGGTAAAGTTCTGCAGATATGCATCACTGAGGATGTTCACTTCAGTGATATGAACCTGGGGAAAATGCTCCAGCACATAGTGCTGAGAGGGGTTAATCAACCTTGTTGAGGGCTGGATTTTTTTGTGATCAGGTGAAGAGAGGGTGGGAGGCTGTTCACCATATCTCCACCCCAGGGTGGGGTCTAGAAGGTAAATAGTCAGCCTTCTGAGTCACCTGGTTTGCCTGGAGACGAGAGCTCCAGAGCTGCGTTTATGGTAAAGAGAGCTGAACCCTGTATTTCTTGAGCGAACATATCCCTGCAGCCACATGCTGTGCTGTATGTTTTTTTTGTATGTTTCCTGTTATGCCACAAAAGGCCATGTTATGCTGATCTGTGCACTGGTTTATGCCGTAACTTTCTTATAAACCAGTAGAAGATTGAAAACGAGAAACATTTGTGTGCCTACTGCTGTGAGCAACCAAGTGAGCCAATATACCACAATATGAAAAAGTCCAAAAAAATTTAGCGCTGCCTCAAGTTGTGTCAAAATTTGGAGATTTTCAAAGTTTTTTACACCAGAATACTGACGTAAAAGCTTTTGATGAATCACGTCCATTGTCTACAGTGGTCCCTAAACTTCATTACCACTTGAGAGCTTCAGTCAGCCTTGAGAGCTGGTTGCAAGCCACATCCAGTCCCCCTTCCCCAGTAGTGACACCCAAAACCTCAATTATTGGTAATATGACAGGCAAAGCTTTCTCACAGATAGCACACCAAAATCATGTGCACCCTTCCTTATAGGCAGTATACTTATATCCAGGGTTCCCACCTCACCCCCATTCAGTATTTTTGCATCAATCACACTCACAGCACTATCACATCTAGCTTCAAGTAAACCACTAACTGGCAGTATTACCCTATAACCCGCATTCCCCTGCCAGTATATTGGCACCCAGATCTGTGCAGGGCTATTGATAAAAATCACCATCTGGAGACCTGCTCTTCATACTAACACACCAAGTTGGCAGACAGCGGCCAGTCACACATCATGGGTCAGAGAACCACGTGTGGCTCCCAAGTCAAAGGTTGGGGATCCCTGGTCTACAGCATCATTATTAAAGAAGGTGGTGGCAGTGTATAGAAATAACCCTGACAAACAACTTGGTCAAGAAAGGCAACTGTACCCCAAATCTGGAGAGCCTGATGAAGATCCCTGTTTGGATCTAAAAATGTTTTTGCTATAACGCACGTGAATTTTAGTTTTTGTTGTTTTTTTTCTTTATGAACAGTAATATATCATCTAAACATGGATTTTATTATCATAAGCTAAGAACAGCCAAAGAGTCCTCTACTTTTTCCTATATACTTGACTTTTCTAACGATCCTAGATGTATGATCGACTAAAGATGATGTCAGCGCTCCCGCAACTTACACTATGCGCATAGGCTTAGCTACTGTTTTTAGCAAAAATCTGTAACTTAACTGGGGTTTGTTGTGCCCCTTTCTCTCTCTCTTTTTTTGGGAAAAATCTTCCCCTCTATGTCACAGCCAATGCGTGGACAAAAAAGGGGTCTGGCTTAGTTATTGAAAGGAGCAGTCAGCCAGCCCTCTTCATGTGTAACTTTGGTCACGTTCAAACACACAAAACAAGTGTAGAACTTTGCTGAATGAAGCATATTATTAAGTTACATAAAACTGCATGTGTATTTTTTGACTCCTCTGGTAATACTCAGTTATTTACCATCTGATTTCCTTTAGCATGAGAGAGTTTGCTCCACTTGGATAATAAACCATCCTTTCTGTGATCTATAGAATTAAAAAAAATAAAAAAAAAATCCAGGAAGTTTCTAATTTTCATCAGTCAGGACATTTTTTAATTCTTTTTATTTTACCTTTTCACTGATGGATTGGACAAGATATTTTTCAGAACCCTTCCAAACAACATCCTTGTCTTCAATTTCAGTGGTTATCACATATAAAGAGTCTGAAATTTAAAATGTAGTTACTGAATATTGATAAAAAAAAATGGGGAATCTGCAGAAATCACCTAATAAAAATTAGAGTGTATATAAGTGTAGTAACAGAAGAAAGGGTCTTAGAAAGCGTTTAACCTAGCTAACCATCTGAGCCGAGTCAGGGAAGGTCTCTATGGAAAATTTAATGACACCCTCTTCCAAATTGTAGAAAATGGAAACAAGATAGTACTGCTGACATATTAATGTCGATACCACCAAAGTGTGCCAAATAAAATTGCCACACACTGCTCAAGAAAGAGAGTGCCATAATTATACTATAGGCTGTACAGATCCACCACTAAGAAAGTTTACACTGAGTTGTGCTTGGTAATGGTAGGATGGGCAAGAGGAATCATAAAATTAGTTATCTAAATACACCACATTCCAAATTATGCAAATGCTAATTTAATTTTCTCTGATTTTCCTAAAAGGTCGATGCAAATGAGTCAGTATAATGTTCAAGATTTTTAGAATTTAAAAATCACATTTTATTGGATAAACCTTTCCAATAACCCAATCATAACAAAAAACTCATAATGAACTGATCCAAAATTATGCACAATAGAGTTTCCAAACATTTTATAAGTTGTAAAGAGCTGAAAATAGTTATTTGTTAAAATTTGCAGCATTAAGAGGTGACATTTGCTTGAATCAAAAGCTTGTTCAATTAAAAACATCTTAACAGGCCAAATTACATGTTACCATAGGATAGGAAACTTTTTTTGGATCACCTTCACAATTCTTGGATCTATTGAACTTGTGAAGTTTTGGATAGCTTCTGTTTGAGTTTCTTGGCCGGATGTGTGAGTAGCCTCCCAGAGCTGCTGTTTTGATGTGAACTGCCCCCCACACTCATAGAACTTTTGCTTGAGGATACTCCAAAGGTTCTCAATAGGGTTGAGGTCTGGGGAGGATGGTGGCCATACCATGAGTCTCTCTCCTTTTATGCCCACAGCAGCCAATGACTCTGAAGTATTCTTTGCAGCATGAGATGGTGCATTGTCATGTATGAAGATTATTTTGCTACCAATGGCACGGTTTGTTTTTTGTAGCATGGAAGAAACTGGTCAGTCAGAAACTCTACATACTTTGCTGAGGTCATTTTCACATCTTCAGGCAATCTGAAGGAACCTACCAGCTCTGTCCCCATGATTCTGGCCCATATGTGGTCTCTGCTATCACCTTGCCAACATTGATGCCTTGTTGGGACACAATCACTATCCTCCAACCATGCACTACTCCATCCATCTGGACCATCGAGGGTTGCATGGCACTCAACAGTATACAAGACTGTTTTAAAATTTATGTATGCCTGGGCCCACTGTAACTGTTTCTGCTTGTGAGTACTGTTTAGGGGTAGCCGAATAGTAGGGTTGTGCACAACTGCAAGCCTCTGGAGTATCCTACACATTGGGGTTCGCGGGACTCCATAGGCACCAGCAGCTTTAAATACCTGTTTGATGCTTTATAGTGGTATTTTAGCAGCTGCTCTTTTAATCCAATGAATTTGTCTGGCAGAGACCTTCTTCATTATGACTTTATCTGCACAAACCGATCTATGCTCTTTATCAGCCAGAAATCTCTTCACAGTACAACAATCAAGCTTAAGTTTTCATGAAATATCTAATGCTTTCATACCATGTGCAAGGCATTGCACTATTTGGAAGAGGAGAGATCCTTTTTATTTCCCATATTGCTTGAAACCTGTGGTCTGTTTAATAATAAGGAATGTCCTTCTTAAGTAGATTTCCTTTAACTGGGCTCACCTGGCAAACTAATCACAGGTGTTTTGATGGATCTCTCTGATCCAAAGAGCCCGAGACACAAAACCACCCATGAGTTTGTGACAAACAAAGCAAAAAACTACAAAAATTTATAACACTTAAATCCAATTTTATAACAATTTGGAATGCGGTGTATATATACACACACGTGTATAGATTATGATATGGAAAATCTAACAAAAAAGTTACCATATATTTTAAAAAATATATTTAACAATGTTTTCTTGAAAACATAGCTAATTTTGTGATTCCCATTAATTTGAGGCTGGCCTTCAGGAAATATTAAAAAATTAGAATGAATTTGAAAAAAAAACCTACTTGCACAAGACAACATGAAAACACAGCTATAACTGTACATCAGTAGCAACTAACAGTCTGTATGTAATATTTACAAGTCACAGATATCGTCAGGGAGTTCTTACCTCCTGGTTTGTGAAGAACTTCTAAATCAGATTCATTGCCAAAGGAATAAATTACATCCTGTTCATCTAATGGAGAAAAGCACAATTTTCATTATGTGTTTTGTCTTAAAGTAACTTGATATAAGGTGAACAGAGCTGTCCACTGTTTTGACTTGTATGTTCTAGTAAATACCGTATATACTCATGTATAAGCCGACCCGTGTATAAGCCGACCCCCCTAATTTTGCCACAAAAAAACTGGGAAAACTTATTGACTCGTGTATAAGCCTAGGGTGAAAAATGATTATGCCCCCATATGATGCTCCACAGATTATAACCAATATGCTCCACAGATTATGCCCCTATATGCTCCAGATTATGCTCAATATGCTTCAGAGATTATGCCCCCATATGCTCCAGATTATGCCCCCATATATTCCACAGATTATGCCCCCGTATGATCCACAGATTATGCCCCCATATGCTCCAGATTATGCCCCCATATATTCCACAGATTATGCCCCCATATGCTCCAGATTATGCCCCATATGTTCCACATCTTATGCCCCCATTTGTTCCACAGCTTATGCCCCCATATTATGCCCCATATGTTCCACAGCTTATGCCCCCATATTCTCCATATTATGCCCCCATATGCTCCAGATTATGCCCCCATATGTTCCACAGCTTATGCCCCCATATTATGCCCCCATATGTTCCACAGCTTATGCCCCCATATGCTCCAGATTATGCCCCATATGTTCCACAGCTTATGCCCCCATATGCTCCATATTATGCCCCCATATGCTCCATATTATGCCTCCATATGCTCCATATTATGCCCCCATATGTTCCAGATTATGCCCCATATGCTACTGCAAGAAAAAAAAAAAAAGACATACTCACCTCTCGTCGCTGGGGGACAGGTGCCGGTGTCACCGATCGCTCAGGACCCCGGCACCTGAGATATTTACCTGTCCTCTCTGCACCGCAGCGCTGCGTCCTCTTCCTGGTCCTTGGCAGTGAATGATCTGGCAGGGGGCGCGGCGCTCACTAACGACGTCATCGCGCCCTCTGCCTGATCATTTACAGTCAGGACAGAGGGAGCAGCGCGCAACGGTGGCACGGGGACAGGTAAATATAGCATATACTCACCCCTCCGCCGCGCATCCCTGCAGCCTCTCCTCTTCTCCCGGCGCTCTCCACAGCGCTTCCTACAGCGGTCACATGGTACCACTCATTAAAGTCATGAATATGTGCATATTCATGACTTTAATGAGCGGTGCCATGTGACCGCTGCAGGAAGGAGCCGGAGATCGTGGGAGAAGCAGGGGGGCTGCAGAGACCGCGCCGGCGGAGAGGGGAGTATAATCCGACACCCCCCTCCTCCCCCGCCGACCCCCGTATATGACCCGCGTATAAGCCGAGAGGGGGACTTTCAGCCCTAAAAAATGGGCTGAAAATCTCAGCTTATACACGAGTATATACGGTAATAGTATCTGCAATCACAGAACATTATTCGACCTCTGTATTGTGCCATTCCTCTTACTTCCATTAGAAATCTATGAATAAATTGACAACGGGGTGTTCATTAAATAATGTCTTAAAGACTACTGTTGAAAATACCAGACTATATGAACCCACCTCTTTGATATGGGGAAACAGAAAAAAATTACAAGACAAATACATAAGAAAAGAGGCTCCAGAAGTTGTTAGCTTATGGGGAATTCAATTATTTAGTAAAGCAAATAGTCTAGAAGAGTTGCCCTTCCCAAAATGGATATTGTGCTTACCTAAATAGCCACCCCTTGGTTGACCTGCAGCATTTGGGTAAAAATCGAGATCTTTATTTGTTTGGTAGGAGTATGTGCTCTTCTCATTTCCCTCACTGATCAGTTCTGTAGTGGTTACATCCATGCTTGATTTCAAGTTGTGTGTAGGTTGAGGAGTCGTGGATGGGGTAACCTGTGGTTTTTATATTTCTGGTGCATTTGAAAAAGTATTTCTTAACTCTCTAGAAAAGTACAAATATGACGGCGATGTACTTAAGGGATGTGTGGATGTTGTTGAGATGGAATCTAGAAGCCACAGATTCTCTGTTACTGTCCACGGGTCCGGCTCTTCCACAGGTTCTACAAGAGATTGAGTATACTTATGGTCAATGGTTTGTGAACTCTGAGTTTCTAAGCCTCTTACTGTGGTATATTCATCTATAGTCTCCATCTTATTTGTGATTTCTGTAAATTCAAGTATGTTCTTGCGATAGGTCAATTCAGTTGGAATTTCAGGGGTTGGATGAGAAGCCACTGTACTTTCAATCGTTAGTTGTTCATCGACCTTTACCTCAGGGCTTTGTGGTGATGAAGGATCCATGTGGCCATGTAATACTGATATATGGGTCTCTGTGAAGGTGGTCGATTGAAGATGTGAGATATTAAGAGAGTCTAGGTATGGAGTAGGACCAAAAGAGGCTACCTTCCATGGATACTCAGAAACTGGTTCTTCTGGATGAGATTCTACATTAGCAGTCAATTGCAATTTTTCGACTAACATTTGTTGGTGTGTACCATCAACTGTAGTTAAAAAGCCAGATTGTCCGATAGTAGGCATACTAAAATTATATGTATCTGTAAGGTCCCCATTATTGGCGAGAGTCAATTTGTGGACTTCTGAAAGTACTGTACTGTCAGGTACATTTAGACGATTAATTTTTGTAGAATAAATATCCTGGACAGTACTGACTTTTGACAACGTAGACTCAATATTTCTGGAAAAACTTAATGATATGCTCTCTGGGAGCACAAGAGCATTTACTACACTGACATTTAGGCTCTTAGGAAGCTCTACAGCTTGAACATTGTTGAAATATGATATATTGACCTGGTCAGTAGTTTGATCAACACCTAATTGTGAAGTTTCAATAAAATTAGTGCTATGTATTTCCCTGGAATAGGATGCATCACTTAAAAGTGAAGGCTCAGGGAAATCTGTATTTAGTATGTGTATAAAGAAAGGATTTAGAGAATCGGTAGCATCAACTGGACCAAAACTTGATTCCCAAGGTGTGATCAAACTTTGGGTCTGAACTACAGCAGATTGGTCATCACTGAACGTTTTTGTTTCCACCATCCAACTGATTACACCCAAATGTGCTGCCTTAAGGAACTGCGTGTTTTGTGCAGATATTAGACTTGGTGTCTCAGAAAAAAATTCAGAACCAGCAGTTGTCCAAGTTGATTGAGACATGATTTCCCATTTTCCGATATGACTTGGTTCTAGATCTCCTACTGTTGGCAAGACAGTGTGATCTTCCAATACACCAAGCTCCAAGGACTGCATCATCACTGGAGACTCAGAAGAATAATAAATTGTGGAAAGGCTCTGTGATAAAGACCTCGTAACATGCAACATGTCATCTCCATGAGTGGTCGTAGTCAGTAGATGGTCCATTGTAGGGGTGGATATGTAAGTTTCCATTACACCAGGTGGCTCTTGAGGATAAGAAGATTCGGGAGAATAAGGTATGCTTGTAAACATTTCACTGGATGAAGATTCTGGAAACACAGACTCCAGATGTGATTTGGTGGTTGGCATCTTAGGAATTGAGGGTTGAATAATTGCGCCTGTTGACTCATTTTGTTTACTAACTAATGAGCAATTTCCAGAGTCAATATTTGGTCCAAGGACAGGATCATTAAATACATAGTATCTTCCATAGAAATATCTATTAGAACCAGTGTATGCAAAACTGCGCCACAGTAACACAACACTGACTGCTAAGGCTTTGGTGGCAAACACATGGGTATGCTTATTCCAACAGGCATACACAATGGTGTTCTCCACAGATGATGATACGCCTTCAAATATTATTTCATCATGGTTTTCACTGCAGGATTTATTTGTTTGGAAGCCAGTGATATAGATGACAATGTGTTTTTCTGGAGCAGCCAGAATAGTCCAATTACACCATAGATTTACATGTATATTCCCATAGAATATAGGTGGTGAGAATGTCCCATGGGGTCCACCAAGCTGCAAATGGCAGCTTCTTGCCGGCACAAAAGCCCACACTGCAGATGGATTGAAGTCTGGAAGCAGACAAAATCATAAAATCATAAAAATGTATTGTCTTATTAACCCCACACATTAGATAATATATGTGACAATCTAGAGTTGGTGGGCTTTCACTGTATGTCATTGAGGGAAACAAAGATCGTCAATGTTGGATTTTTAACATTCTCATCCATGGGGCTTAATTAAAGAATATTTGTATTCCTATCATTTTGTGATGCTTATTTACTTATATGGTCACTTTCATTTCAACAAACCTTGAATAAAGCAATAGTATAGGGAAATATGACAAACTTCACAATATAGTTTATTATAAAAATATGTTGATCTCTCCACTTATGAACCACTTCGCCACCACTCTGCCTCCTGGGCTCTTCAACTACTTTGAAAAATAGCTGAAATCCATCTTGGTCAAAACAAAACAGACAGCCAGCTCACTGAAAGATCAGTTTATAGCTATGCTTTTAATTATATTGAGAAGGGAGAAAGGAGAATGAGGGAAGAGCAGAGCGAGAGAAAGAGGCAGAGACTAGCAGATGTATGTTACTGCTTCTTTTATCTAGTGCTGGATTCACAACTATACTGCTCAGTCTTGCTGTATAGCATCCTCCATGCTGCTGCTTCAGTTTGTGCTGGATACAAGTAATATAATAGCCAGATATAGTAAACACACAAACACTTATTTGAAAAGTCACCTGAACTGACAGGTAAGGGTTGGCCTGGTTTACAAAACCCATTTTAAATTTTTCTCAAAAGGGGATATCCCGTGAAAAAAGTACATTTTAATCAACTGATATTGGAATAATAATACGTATTCCACAATTGGAGTAGTTATAAAAAAGAATGTTCCTGTGCCGAGATAATCTTATCAATTAGCCCCTGCTTGATGCTGCTAATTGCTATGTGGGACCATGCAGAGCTGCTCCAGTTCATGGTCTGCCCATATCACATCTACTGGCCAGGAAGGAGAAGCACAAATCAATTATATTAAGCGAGTATACAGACGATACAGCAAGGGCTCACCGCTTCGTTCTGGGGTAACATTTCCCTGCCTAATTCATAGGACAATTTAACAGGATTCAACTTTTATGGGCATAGAGACAGTTTATAGACCAATACGAGGGAGAGATCACAAACAAATTACTCAATAGGGAGTTAAAATGGATATTCACTTTGGAAGCCTGTGTACCAAATGGTTTAATCACAAGATAAGATCTTTTCTTGCTATACTGATACTCCACATCTATTTAACCCCTTAACCCCCTGAGGTATTTTAGATTTTGCATTTTCGTTTTTCGCTCCCCTTCTTCCCAGAGCTATAACTTTTTTATTTTTCCATCAATATGGCCATGTGAGGGCTTGCTTTTTGCAGGATGAATTGTACTTTTGAACGACTCCATTGGTTTTACCATGTCGTGTACTAGAAAATGGGAAAAAAATTCCAAGTGTGATGAAATACGGATTTTTGTGTTACTCACCGTAAAATCCTTTTCTCCGAGACGCTCATTGGGGGACACAGGACTGTGGGTGTATGCTACTGCCGCTAGGAGGCTGACACTAAGTAAACATAAAAAAAGGTTAGCTCCTCCTCCGCCGTATACACCTCAGCACTGGCCGCAGGCAAACCCAGTTTAGTGCAAAAAGCAGTAGGAGGCTAAAGAATAAATTAATGTTAATACAGGTACAATATATCCAGAAGTAAATCTACTGATATAGACCCAAGCAAATAAAATTAACTTAGAAATCGAAGCCATCCGGCTAATAGGGAGGGAGCTGTGTCCCCCAATGAGCGTCTCGGAGAAAAGGATTTTACGGTGAGTAACACAAAAATCCGTATTTCTCCTTCGTCTCATTGGGGGACACAGGACTGTGGGACGTCCCAAAGCAGTCCCTTGGGTGGGAAACCGACTCCACAGTGTAATTTATAATCAAGCATTGCTTATATGTGCGCAACCGCGCCCTGAAGAATCCTTCTACCCAGACTGGCATCCGCAGAAGCCTGGGTATGGACATTATAATGCTTGGAAAAGGTATGCAGACTGGACCAGGTTGCTGCTTTACAAACCTGTTCCACTGAAGCCTGATGCCGAAGGGCCCAGGAGGCACCCACCGCTCTGGTGGAGTGAGCCTTGATCCCTGCAGGAACCACCGCGCCTCTGATGCGGTAAGCCTCCTGAATGGCTAACCGAATCCACCTAGCCAAGGTTGATTTAGAGGCAGCGAGTCCCTTCCTGCGACCTTCAGGGAGGACAAACAGCGTGTCCGTCTGTCGAAAGGACGCCGTCCGAGATACATATCTCCTGAGTGCTCTCACCAGATCCAGCGTATGGAGAGCCTTCTCCACTCGGTGCGTCGGAGCTGGGCAAAATGAGGGCAAAACAATGTCCTCATTAATATGAAATGAGGACATGACTTTAGGCAAAAAAGGTGGAGTAGGTCTGAGCACCACTTTATCCTGATGGAAAAGCAAGTACGGAGCTCGACAAGACAGTGCAGCCAGCTCCGAAACCCGCCTTATGGATGTTATGGCTACCAAAAACACCACTTTCCAGGAAAGAAACGACAGAGAAACCTCCTGCAAAGGTTCAAAAGGAGACTCTTGCAGAACTCCCAGGACTAGATTGAGGTCCCAAACCTCTAAAGGAGTCTTGTAGGGAGGAACTATATGGACAACCCCCTGAATAAAGGTCCTAACCTGAAAATTAGACGCGATCCTTCGCTGAAAAAGCACAGACAAGGCTGATATCTGCCGTCTAAGAGTACTTGGCGCTAGACCTGAATCTAGGCCTGCCTGGAGAAATGACAGAATGTTTGGAATTGAAAACCTAAGCGGGAACAACCATGTTCCCTGCACCAAGCAAAAAAGATCTTCCAAGTACCGTGGTAGATGCGAGCCGAGACGGGCTTTCGGGCGCTAGTCATCGTCGCGGCGACCTTCTTAGAGAATCCAGCCCTGGTCAGGATCCAAGATTCAACGGCCAGGCCGTCAAACACAGGACCGCTGAGTTCTGGTGGTAAACTGGGCCCTGGGAGAGAAGGTCCGCGCGCTCTGGCAGTCGCCAGGGTGCGTCGGCGAGCAACTGTACCAGCTCCGCGTACAAGAGCGACGCGGCCAATCCGGAGCGATTAATATCGCTGGAACCCCCTCTATCCTGATCTTTCTGATCACCCTTGGGAGAAGAGCTATTGGTGGAAATAAGTATGGAAGATGGAATTGATTCCACGGTAGAACCAGGGCGTCCACCGCAATTGCCTGCGGATCCCGGTACCGGGAGACGAAGTTGGGCACCTTGGCATTCATCCTGGAAGCCATCAGGTCCACATCTGGGGTTCCCCAGCGTCGACATATCTGCTGAAAAATCTCGGGATGTAGTGACCATTCCCCTGAAGCTATGCCGTGACGGCTGAGAAAATCTGCTGCCCAGTTTTCCTCGCCCGGAATGTGGACTGCTGAAATCACAGAGTGATTTACCTCTGCCCAGGACAGAATCTGTTTTACCTCGTGCATAGCCGCCCGCTGCGGGTACCTCCCTGATGGTTTATGTATGCCACCGCCGTGGCATTGTCTGACTGAATTCGGACTGGGCGGCCTGCCAGATGCTGGTGAAAATGCCTCAGAGCCAGCCAAATAGCTCAGATCTCTAAAATATTTATCGGGAGGATCGACTCCCGCTGAGACCAAGTCCCCTGGGCTGTGTGGTGACGAAACACTGCTCCCCATCCGAGCAGGCTGGCATCCGTTGTGACTACCATCCAGATATTCGGAGGAAACAAACGGCCCTGTTGAAGAGTGGAACTCCTCGTCCACCACATAAGAGTCTGTCTGACCTGCAGGGACAGACGGCACCGAAGATTGAGGGAATAAAGGCTCCCGTCCCATACTGCCAAGAGTGCATGCTGAAGGGGGCGAAGATGAAACTGGGCAAATGGAATCGCCTCGATCGTTGCCACCATCCTTCCTAGGACCCTCATGCAAAACCGGATGGTATGAGGAATCGGTTTGTGAAGATCCGTACCTCTTGACGGAGAACTAAGGCCTTGTCCTGAGGAAGGATTATCAACGCTTGAGCGGTGTCGAAATCCATCCCTAAGAAGGTGATCTTTCGAGATGGCACGGGAGATGACTTCTTCATATTCACCAGCCACCCCAGGCGAACAAGAGTGTCTAGGGTAATGCTGACACTTTCCTCGCATGTTTGGAAAGACGGACCCTTGATGAGAAGGTCGTCTAGGTAAGGCAAGATGACTATCCCCCTGGAGTGTAGAATGGATACAACAATAGCCATGACCTTTGTGAACACTCTGGGAGCTGTGGCTAGCCCGAATGGCAAGGCAGCGAACTGAAAGTGAAGTTTGCCGATGGCAAACCGAAGAAACCTTTGATGAGGGGGAAATATGGGGATGTGAAGATAGGCATCCTGGATGTCTATTGATGCTAGAAATTCCCCTTTTTCCATGGCAGCAATGACCGAGCGGAGAGACTCCATTCGAAAATGTCGAATTTTGACGAACCGATTCAGTCTTTTTAGATCCAGAATGGGCCTTACGGTACCGTCCTTTTTGGGTACAATGAACAGATTGGAATAAAACCCCCGACCTCTTTCGACCTCTGGTACAGGTACGACAACCCCGCTGTGTCGAAGAGACTCGACCGCCTTGAATAAGGCGAGAACCCGAGACTCCTCCTTGGGAAGGCGCTGTTGTGTCGACCCGCCACCACAATTGTGGGTTACCAGGGCAATGGGGTACTCAGAGCCGAGCCCGTAGAAGTCTATGGGGATTTTGTCACAGGTAGCTGTGGCTCGGTCTGTGGCCCGGGCGGTCTGGCGTATGTTGGGGATATATTTACAGGGGATTGATTATGTACAGTTCGTGACGCCACCTGTAGTATTCTGGTAATTAGTACCAGCGCTGCTGTAGATCTCTGAGGGGATGGTGAGGCAGCTAGATGTCGCGTCCCCTACAGGTGGGACTGGTCCCTCAAAGTCTATGTGAGTAGTGAAGTCGAGTGCGGTTAAAGAACACAGTCTCACACGGTCAGCGTCTTTCCATACCTTTACTTGCAAGATGTTAAGGCAGGTCCCAGGGAGGCTGTCCCACGGAGAGTGTATATTGAGGCAGCAGCTGGACAAGTTAGGGGCCTCCTTAAACTCCAATATAACGAGTGCAACTAGCATGAAGCGTAGTTCCCTCTAATCTTCAGCAATGCTTGCTGTACCTGCCCAGTCAGCTTAGTGTTAGGGGCCTTCCTGTGAAGGAGCTGAATACTTATGTAGTCCTGCAGAACTCCGAAGCCTTCACTCCCCCTGACCCCAGCTACGTGCTGACTATAAGGGGCTTGTCTGCCGCGACCTAGGGTCCGGTAGATTCCTGGTTGTCCTGTCACTGTGCCTGAAGCAACAGTGACTCTTCGGTCCCCAGTGACCGGTAGAAACGTGCTGGACTTCTGCAATCCGTTAAGCACAATCTTATAAATCCACTTGCCTTTCGCCTTGTCCACGCTGGTAACATAAGCACTCTTACTAGCCAAGGGTCGAGCAGTCACTTCTTTCCTTTTCCTTCCTATCAAGTTCGCCACAGATGCTCAGTTATCACAGGCAGGAGCACGTCACTGTACCTGATACTGTCCTCTAGACAGGAATGCTGAAGACTTTCTGGGTTACAACTTGTTCTTTCTTCAATGTATGCTGAGGAGATGACACAGCTCTGACCAGACTAAGGCGTATTCCAACACCTATACCAGACTCCACTTTCCAAGCTGGTGAGATAGCAATCTAGACTCCTTCCTCCCTCCAGATACAGACTCTCTCACTGTAGTCCAGACGCAGACTCTCCACGTCCTCACTGCCCAAAGACAGGAACTAGACTGACTGACTAAAATCACTCCTACACATACCTTCTTGACCACTCCCTAGAGTATACTCCACTACCCTAAGGGTGTGTCTAGTGTGTGTAGAGTGAATGCATATTGAGCATTAAGCCGCTGCCTCTCCATACACTCTCCAGGGTACTGCGTGTGCCTACCACCAGGGCTACACATTCCCCCATGGTAAACGACAGCACTCCCGGGCTGTGAAATACAAAAGACATTTTATTTATACAATAACAATAATAATAACATCTTCCCATCCGGGAGGTGAGATCACCTTGAACGTTACAAACTTTAATACAAAAATGCAAATAGTATCAAATGTCATTCAATAAATAAATTTACAAATATACTTGTGAAGGACCCGCACCAAACCTTCAACGTGGGTCCTGGGTGGGCTGCAGGACGTCCGATTGCAGACCTCACTCAGTGCCACACCATACGGGTTTTGTTTTTCAGAGGTAGATATGGATGGTTTTTGTAAAACCAAGATAGGGCACCGGAGTGCAACTATATACAAGAATGTTCCGGGTTAGCATAGTCCTTAACCTCAAAAGTCCATTTATAAAGAAAGACATAATAAATCACATTATCAAAAGTGCAACTGTTTTTCATCTATCAATTATCAATTATCATCTATCAATTACCAATTACCCAGCCGGGCATTCTATAACTAGAAATATATATATTCATTATATATAACTTGTGCAAAACTTTTTCAAAAACATTTTAAACTTTCTGCTTTTTTACTTGTGGTAGATCCGATATGGATCTCACCAACTCTTTACTATTTATTCGTTTTCTGCAAATACTTTTTCCACTACATTTTCCACCCCGGGGGCTGGAACGATGCAATGAGCCCTTGATCCCAAGACCAGCAAATCATGTGCTGCGATCAGGGTCTGGGTCGCAACAGTTCTGGTGCGAACCTCCAGGGGCGCAACTGGTACAGTCTCTCCACATGACACCGATTGCGTCTCAATTACTGTTAATGATATAGACCGCGTTAGGGATTGCGATCTAGATTGGGTCGCATGTGGCGATGTGGAGGTGGCTTTAACTTTCGATGAACTTTGGGTCGCTAATTGCGATGACTTTGCAGGGGGCGATGCTGGGGCACGGCCGGATGCTTCTTGAGCTGGAAACGGGGACGCTGTGGTAATGGTGACGGTACCTGCGTCTGGGACGGGGTCGCGGACGATGGCGACGTTCAGGGCATACCACCCCTTCATTCCCCAATGCCGCGTATAGGTGACTATGTCGCCGTTTACTAAGTCCCTCCCGGGATGGCCTTGTGGCAGGTGAGATTCCACGTCACGCCTGCTGACGAAGACCGCTGGGTAGAGGCCCGGTTCTCGGATAAAGCCCCAGCCCTTCCGGAGCTGGAACTCAGCCACACACCCCCGCCGCCGCGGTTCCCGTAAGGTACCTTTGTCGCGACGGACAGTCTCCTTGTCGGCAATCAGCTCAGCAAACTGTCGCTGGCGGTTCTTCTGTATTTCCCGCTCTTCCTCCTGCTGGCGCCTCTTTTTCTCACGACTCCGCCATTCTTGCTCCCACTGGGCGGTGTAGGCGACGTCATCCAGGCGCGCCATTTCGTCCCAGTCCACATCTGGTAGTGACGGACAGGACCCCTCCGGTGTCCCTGCCGGGGACCGATCATCTGCTGCGGCCTCTTGGCCGGGCGGGCGTTCCGGGATTGGCTGTACCTCCTCAACCTCCTCCGCATCCACCGCTTCACCAGTGGGATCGGGAACGGTACTTTCGGGGGCAGCCTCCGGTTGCTCCTTCGCCTTGAGCAGCAGACTTTTCGGTTTTTGGAATCGTGGGGGTTCGTTGAGGGGAGGGGACGCCGTGTTCGTCATTTGCCACTTCAGCAGGTTACAGCGGCGTCTCTCTATCTCCTCCAGGCCAGGTTGGAACATCTTTAGGCGTGCGTTCTCCTCCTGAAGCTCCAACAACGCCTGTTGCAGGTGCAGGATGGCATAAGTCTCCGATGCCGATGGCAGCTTGACGGGGGCCCGGGGCCTGCCTGCCTCCGCTGCCCCACTCGGCTGCGCACGTCCTGCCTCCATCATGTTCCAGAAGGTTCTTTCTTCGTTCTGCGGAGACATCCGGTCTCTTCCGTGGAGGTGGGGTTTGCGTCTCCTCCTCCTCGCAGGGAAGGTGAAGAGGAGGCGGACCTCCTTTGCTGTAGGGCAGGACCGCATGTTGTAATAGCACTTTGAGAGGGCAGGCATTTTCTTCCGCCACAGGGGGGTAGACGCCCACGAGGGTACGCCCACCTTCTTCTCCAGCGCCTGAGGGCGCGAATATGGCGACAAAAATGGCGATTTTGGCGCCAAAAGTGCAAACAGTCCTTTTCACAAAAACAAGTCCTTAGGCACGCAGGGCTCGCAATTTCGCGAGTTTCGTATCCTGTTCGTGACGCCAAGTTGTTGTGTCGACCCGCCACCACAATTGTGGGTTACCAGGGCAATGGGGTACTCAGAGCCGAGCCCGTAGAAGTCTATGGGGATTTTGTCACAGGTAGCTGTGGCTCGGTCTGTGGCCCGGGCGGTCTGGCGTATGTTGGGGATATATTTACAGGGGATTGATTATGTACAGTTCGTGACGCCACCTGTAGTATTCTGGTAATTAGTACCAGCGCTGCTGTAGATCTCTGAGGGGATGGTGAGGCAGCTAGATGTCGCGTCCCCTACAGGTGGGACTGGTCCCTCAAAGTCTATGTGAGTAGTGAAGTCGAGTGCGGTTAAAGAACACAGTCTCACACGGTCAGCGTCTTTCCATACCTTTACTTGCAAGATGTTAAGGCAGGTCCCAGGGAGGCTGTCCCACGGAGAGTGTATATTGAGGCAGCAGCTGGACAAGTTAGGGGCCTCCTTAAACTCCAATATAACGAGTGCAACTAGCATGAAGCGTAGTTCCCTCTAATCTTCAGCAATGCTTGCTGTACCTGCCCAGTCAGCTTAGTGTTAGGGGCCTTCCTGTGAAGGAGCTGAATACTTATGTAGTCCTGCAGAACTCCGAAGCCTTCACTCCCCCTGACCCCAGCTACGTGCTGACTATAAGGGCTTGTCTGCCGCGACCTAGGGTCCGGTAGATTCCTGGTTGTCCTGTCACTGTGCCTGAAGCAACAGTGACTCTTCGGTCCCCAGTGACCGGTAGAAACGTGCTGGACTTCTGCAATCCGTTAAGCACAATCTTATAAATCCACTTGCCTTTCGCCTTGTCCACGCTGGTAACATAAGCACTCTTACTAGCCAAGGGTCGAGCAGTCACTTCTTTCCTTTTCCTTCCTATCAAGTTCGCCACAGATGCTCAGTTATCACAGGCAGGAGCACGTCACTGTACCTGATACTGTCCTCTAGACAGGAATGCTGAAGACTTTCTGGGTTACAACTTGTTCTTTCTTCAATGTATGCTGAGGAGATGACACAGCTCTGACCAGACTAAGGCGTATTCCAACACCTATACCAGACTCCACTTTCCAAGCTGGTGAGATAGCAATCTAGACTCCTTCCTCCCTCCAGATACAGACTCTCTCACTGTAGTCCAGACGCAGACTCTCCACGTCCTCACTGCCCAAAGACAGGAACTAGACTGACTGACTAAAATCACTCCTACACATACCTTCTTGACCACTCCCTAGAGTATACTCCACTACCCTAAGGGTGTGTCTAGTGTGTGTAGAGTGAATGCATATTGAGCATTAAGCCGCTGCCTCTCCATACACTCTCCAGGGTACTGCGTGTGCCTACCACCAGGGCTACACAGCGCGAGGGAAAGAAACGATTTGAGGGAAGGCTGGTAAATTCTATCTTGTACCCCGAGGTGACTAATTCTCTGACCCATTCGTCTTGAGTAATTGATAGCCAAGTGGGACGAAACCAGAGTAGACGGCCGCCTACTCTGGATGAATCGACCGGATTCTGCCTCCAGTCATTTATCCGAAAATCTTTGGGGCCTAGACCCTCTAGATTTCGGTTGTTGAGACCGCATTCTTCCCAACGGGTTGGTCTTGTAAGAGGCCTGACGATCTCTGGCCTGATTAGGTCGACCTGAGCCGCTGGAACTGGCTGTTGCAGCCCAACCTGGGTTGCGAAAGGCTCTAAAGCGAGGCTGAGGCTGTCGGCGAAAGGGCTGTTTGACCTTCTGCTGAGGCAAAAAAGAACTCTTCCCTCCTGTCGCATCAGATATAAGCTGATCCAGTTTTTCACCAAATAAACGACCGCTTTGATAAGGCAAGGACGTAAGTGACTTCTTTGAAGTCGAGTCTGCTCGCCAAGTCCTCAACCACAAGGATCTCCTAATGGCAATCGCATTAGCAGCAGCTAATGCTGCGCAATTTGCCGCATCCATAGAAGCGTTGATCAAAAAATCACCTGCGAGAGCCATCTGATTAGATATCTCCAAAACCTCAGGTGGCACTTCAAACACCGTGAAGAGCTCTGTTCAGAGACTCCGACCAGGAAATCATGGCCTTAGCAACCCAAGTCGCTGCAAAGGAAGGAGAGAGAGATGACCCAGATGCTTCAAACACCGAGCGAGCCAGGCTTTCAATCAGACGATCCGTTGGATCCTTAATCGAGGAACCATCAGGAAGGGAGAGAAGCGTCTTAGATGCCAAGCGTGACACCGGAGGATCGACCACTGGGGATTCCGCCCACTTCTTAAGAAGTTCAGGAGCAAAAGGATACCTGGTATTGAGGGCCTTCTGTCCTGTAAAGCGCTTATCCGGTTTTTCTCGGTGGCGCTGCACAAGCTCCTCAAACTCAGGATGAGCACCAAAAACCTTATGGGTCTGTCTGGCTCGTTTGAAAGACACCTTATGACCAGAGGCCAAGGTGGATTCATCGTCTACCCCCAGAGATTGATTGACAGCTTCGATCAGACTGTCAATTGTCTCCTGACAACCTGGAGCTTCCAAATTGAGGGACCCTTCAGTATCGGAATCCAAATATTGATCACTTGCCTCTAAAGGTGAGGGAGAGCGAGAAGCTGAGCTGAAGGATGCCGAAGCCCTGGATGGCATAGGCGACGCAGTGTGGGTTCGCTTCCCTGCGTCTGCCTGGTGAGAGCGCGGCCCCTGCAGGCCGGAGGTTCCTGAGACGTCGCCAAGACGGGTGAACCACTGTCCCTGCTCCTATCAGGAGCTTGAAGGGACTCGATTGCTCTTGTTAATGATGCCACAGATTGAGACAGAGACAGGGCCCATTCCGGGGGACCTGACGCACTGGGCTGGGCTATAGGTGAGGGCTCCTGAGCCCGTTCAGAGTCACAGGCTTCGCAGACCCGATTAGTCTGGGCATGCGGAAAAGGGGATTTACAGGCAATGCATGCGGTATACAGCACCGTGTGAGCCTTAGTTCTTCTGGACATACTGTATCTGTTTAGAGCCCTGTGACGATGCGGAGGTATGGTAGCGGGGCGCAGCGAAGTGGAGCCGGGCTGGAGGTAGCAGCACTTACCCCAGTCCTGTATCCCCGGACGTCCTTAAGCAGCGTTGACAGCGCAAAAGGAAAAGAGCAAAGGCTCCAGACTTTCAAAAAAGAGCGCTCCCTGTCAGGGAGGCGTGGCTCATATAGCTGATCACAGGGGCCGGGGTCGAGAGGCGCGGCCTAGCGCCGTCAGATGCCGGAGACGCCACTTCCGGCCGCGGCCTAGTCTCCGGCCGAAGCCGGGGACTAAATTTCCGGCCGCGGCCTAGCGCCGGCCGAAGCCTCGGCCTAAATTTTTGGCGGTGGCCGCCCGAAAAACAGGGGGCGGGCCCGCCGGAAGTGACGCTGCCGGGGGCGGAGCACGGCCTATCTTCCGGCCGACGCCGGGAGCAAAATTAGACATGCGGCCTGGTTCCCGGCCGAAGCCGGGGACTAAATTTCAGCCCGCGGCCTAGCACCGGCCGAAGCCGGGAGCTAGATTTTTGGCGGCGGCCGCCTAGAAGCCAGGCGGACCGTCACACGCAGAGAGGGGATGGCGCTCTCCGGGGGTTCACAGACAGCCTCGCGGACCGCTCCCACCGAATCTCGACCGCCCCAGACGCTACCTGACGTCCGACACTGTTCTCCGGAGCTTTGAAGGTGGGTTCTCCTGCTTGCAGTCTTCTACCAAAAAAAATGGGGAACGGTGCAGGCTCCAGCTCCATGACCTCTAATGGTGGGTCTTCCTTGCTGCAGTGGACTTGCGGCTCTCCCAGACATTAGTCCAGCGTCTCCCGTCTTTTAGAGGGGGGCTTGCAGCAAAAAAAAGGAGGGACGGTGCAGGCACCCTAACTCCATCACCCCTTCAGGGGATGAGGAGAGGGACCGTCCGCCACCTTGCAGCACCGCAGTCTAGCATTGGTGGTGCAGTGGGGGCCGCACGGACTAACTCCTGCCTCTGTACAGCCTAGGGCTTCAATACCTTAGGGTGGTCAGGGCTGAGTCCGGCATTTATGTCCCACGTTGCGGGAGAGGATACGTTGGAGGCTTTACTCCACGTGCTCGCCCGTTGATGGTTTGGGGAGATCGGACCCTTTCAATAGGATCCGTCGCCCCTATCTCATCTTCGTGGGAAAAAAAAAAAAAAAAAATGGTCTGGAAAAAGAACCAGACGTGTGCCTCCATCAGACACTAAGCAATAACTGGGTTTGCCTGCGGCCAGTGCTGAGGTGTATACGGCGGAGGAGGAGCTAACCTTTTTTTATGTTTACTTAGTGTCAGCCTCCTAGCGGCAGTAGCATACACCCACAGTCCTGTGTCCCCCAATGAGACGAAGGAGAAATTGCAAAAAAAGTGCAATCCCACACTTTTTTTTTGTTTGCCTTTTTTTACTAGGTTCCATAAATGCTAAAACTGACCTGCTATTATGATTCTCCAGGTCATTGCAAGTTCATAGACACCAAACATGTCTAGGTTCGTTTTTATCTAAGTGGTGAAAAAAATTCAAAACTTTGTTTAAAAAAAATAAATAAATTGCGCCATTTTCCGATACCCGAAGCATCTCCATTTTTCGTGATCTTGGTCGGGTGAGGGCTTATTTTTTGTGAGCCGAGCTGACGTTTTTAACGATACCATTTTGGTGCAGATACGATCTTTTTATCGCCCGTTATTGCAGTTTAATGCAATGTCGCGGAGACCAAAAAAAGTAATTCTGGCATTTTAACTTTTTTTCTCGTTACGCCGTTTAGCGATAAAGTTAATACTTTTTTTTATTGATAGATCGGGAGATCCTAGAGTGACGATACCAAATACATGTATGTTTGATTTTTTTTATTGTTTTATTTTGAATGTGGCAAAAGGGGGTGATTGGAACTTTTACTTTTTTTTATATTTTTAAAAACTTTTTTTTTTCTTTTGGCATGCTTCAATAGTCCCCATGGGAGACTAGAAGCTGCCATAAGCCGATCAGCTCTGCTACATACAGACGATGATCAGTTTGCCTATATGTAGCTGAAAAACTCACTTGCTATGAGCACCGACCACTGGGCGGCGCTCACAGGAAGCCGGCAGTGACAACCATAGAGGTCTCCAGGAGACCTCCGGTTGTCATGCCAACCCACCGGAAGCGCTTGTTAAATGCCGCTGTGGTTAATAGCAGCGGGTGGATCGCGATCATAATTGACATAAGCTCAGCGGCTGCTGGAGCTACTATTTCACTGACTTGATTTATGATGAGCGCACAGGACTGATGAAGTGGCAGAAAATATATTTCCTTGCACAAACAAACAACTGTGTCATCTGTATACTCACTTACGATAATCGACTTATGCGTCTACCTGGCCAGTCGCTGTGGTATGTGCCGACCATGAACTGGAGCAGCTCTACATGGTCAGACACGGCCATTACACAGTACACAGCAGTGGCACAATTATTAGATTATCTCAGCACAGGAACTTTTTTTTAAACACATCCAATTATTATTATTCCATAATGATTAGAATGTACTTTATTCATTGGACAATCTCCTTAATGGAACTATGTGTATTTTGAATGGGGTAGATAGTGATAAGAGAATAGGTCTCTTATGGGTGTAGTCTGGAGCTTAGGAACTATTAACCACAATAGTACATTAGTGAGGTTTCAACTGAGTGTACTTAAGTAGCTGAAGTCATATGGCATTTAGGTTTTATGTATTTTATCATATTCAGATAGCAAGGATATAAAAAGTCTTCTACATATATGGTGCACTGATTGTGCGGGATATTGATTTGTGATTTATGGCGAGTCTGGTCACTTCTATTATAATTAGGCCGGGATCACACATGCGAGTAAATCGCCCGACACTCGCATGTGAAATCCCAGCTCTGGCGCCGGCACTCGGGAGTGGAGCGAGCGGATACATAGAAATACATGCAGCCGCGCACTCCACTCCTGAGTGCCGGCGCCACAGCTGGGATTTCACATGCGAGTGTCGGGCGATTTACTCGCATGTGTGATCCCGGCCTTATAGGAATAAAAATGAGGTTTTAAATGTAGCTGACTATTTCTATACCCCAGGATCACTTTTTATGAGTTCTTTTCATTTGGTGCCTCTGAGTGATGCATCAAGGCTTTTCAAAACCTTGGTTCTCTGTGAATTTTTGCTTCTCTATAAAGCTACACCTATAATTTTGTAGTAGGATTAAACCGGTCAGTTTTTACACTTGTCCTTACGAATTTCTGGTGTTATACTGCTTTAACATCAGCTAATTCATATAAATTGACAGAATAAAAAAACACTTACCTATTTGTAAATCAGTTTCTACAGAGTGACTCTCCTGCAAGGAAAAAGTGCAAGGGTGATCCCTATGACCATTACAGACATTGCAAATACCAGTTTTGATTAATTGGCCCCTGAGATTTATTTCTAAGCGCAGTTTCAAAAATTGAAAAAAATAAAAAAAAAACCTGACCGTGGGATTCATCTAGAAGCTGGTGAAACCTCTGAGTTTTCCGAGGTGAAGACGCTGGTCATGTTCCTGAAGCAGTTGTGCCATTGTTCCCTCAGTGGCTCTTCCTCTACCAGCTTTCACTCTATTCTGTTAACTGTAGAGGGTGGGTGGCTTTCTAGCAGAAGCCACAAGAAGGAGCTTGTCACGTTTAACCGCTTCAGGGTTTCCCAACCTTGAAGTGGTTAAAAGACGTGACACAAGACAGACCATGTGCCCAGCAGTGTTGTTTTGACATTGCTTTGAACTACAGTGGTGTGAAATAGTGTTTGCCCCTCCCTGATTTCTTATTCTTTTGCATGTTTGTCACACTTAAATGTTTCAGATCACCAAACAAATTTAATATTATTTTTAATGAAGGTCTTTATTATTAAGGCAAAAAGAATTGGTTTGGTGATCTGAGGCATTTAAGGGTGAGTTTCCACGGTCAGGAAACGCTGCGTGTTTGGCGCAGTGCGCTGGCGCAGCGCCAAACACGCAGCGTCCAGATGTTACAGCATAGTGGAGGGGATTTCAAGAAATCCCGTCTCCACTATGCGTAACAATACGCAGGTGGCAGACCTGCGTAACGGACATGCGGAGCGTCTTTTCAGACCACAGCATGTCCTAGCGTATCGCGGTGACGCTGCGTCGCCGCAACGGAATTTAACACAGGGCTATGTAGCCCTGCGCTCTTTCCGGAGGTGTTCCGGAGGTGTCCTGAACACCTCCGGAAAGAGCGCGCGTCAGAAAGGGGGCGGGGCTTAGACGGAGCTGAATTTCCGCTCCGTCAAATGCGCTGTGTTTCCTGACCGTGGAACACAGCCTAAGTGTGACAAACATTCAAAGGAATAGGAAATCAGGAAGGGAGCAAACACTTTTTCACACCAATGTTCATTTTATGGGGCGCTTTTGTGGCACTTTCTCAGACAGATTCCGGGGGGAAATCCACCTGTAAAAGACGCCATATGCATTTACCTTTAAGAAATATTCACAGTTTTTTGGAACTGACCTATTCAAAATACTTTAAAAAAAACACCGCAAAAACTCTTGGAATTGTCTACTAATTTTTAAGGGAAATCCACTTTCTTTTTCAGAAATTTTTTTTAGTTTTGTTTTTTTCGTTTTGCCTAGTGCAAAAAAACAAAACAAAAGGGCATGTGACAGCTATGAAGCAGATTCTGAAGGTAACCTCTCCAAACTAGCCACTGTTAAATCAAAAGACTGCCCTCCAAAATTATTGGGTAAGATAAAAAGAAATATCCAAGTCTCTTCAGATAAATAAAAGCTCCTCAAAAAAAAAAAAAAAAGTTTCCTCAATAAATAATTGAAACGCTCGCTTAACTAGGCTATGTTTCCACTCAACGTTTTTACAGCATTTTTGTTTTACTGCGTTTTTACAGCAAATTAAAAGCTGCTTTTTACAGTACCAACAAAGCTATGAGGTTTCAGAAATCTCATGAACACAAGTTGTTTTTTTTCCCTGACAATTTGAAAACCGTGGTGTTTTTAAATTGGCAGTGTGTCAATTCTTTCAGATTTTTTTTTGCATTTTTTCAACCATAGAAAGCAATGAAAAAGTTAAAAAAAACCACAAATGTTTTTGCGTCATTTTTCGCTTTTGAAGTATTTTGGTAAATACAACTAGCTTTGGTAAACCTGTACTGTAAGAACACAGGCAATTCATGCTCAAAAACACTGCAAAAATGCATAAAAAAACTGCAAAATGAATGTTTGGAATGCATTATTTTATTTATTTATTTACTTCTAAGAGGGCAGGTTTTGGCTGCAGAAAAATGCTGCATGTGAACATAGCACAAGGCTACATTCTCACAATGAGCTTTTGGTATATTTTTGACGCTGTGCCAAAAACGCAGTGTCTTGCAGTTTTAACAAAGTGGCTGGGATTTATAGAAATCTCCTGTCCTCTGTGCTTCTTTTTAACGCCCCGTAAACTCGTCTGCAGTGCATTCTTCAAATCCGCAGCATGTCACTTTCTCTTGCGGACACGCTGAGATTTCTGTGCAAATTTTCCCCTATAGACTTACATGAGATGCAGAAAATCCGCAGCAACCAAGCGTTGGAAATGCATCAAAAACACATGTAATTTTCCCCATAGACTTACATGAGATGCAGAAAATCCACAGCAAACAAACGTTGGAAATGCATCAAAAACACATATAATCCGCACATAAGTATATCAAAGTTTTGTCAAAGCAAAGACAGGAAGTATCAAAAAGAAAGTATCTTTATTTAAAGCATGACATACAAAACAGAGACAATAAACGCATCGTTGAAAATGCAATAAAAAGGCATAATAAAAAAACACTTAAAAACGCAATGAAAAAATGCATGTAACATTATTTAAATAATAGATGCAGAAATTCAGCAACATCAAGAAAACACTAGATGCTCGTTATGGGAACGTAACTTAAGTATTTGGGTATTTCTCACAGTGATCTGCAGTGACCTCATCACTGACTTTTTCCCATGGTGCTGTGGTCATCACAGTTCAGCCCAGCTGGGAACGCAGCCTCACTGACCGGCGGTAACCTTGATGACGTCACCGCTGATCAATGATTCTGCCACCATTCACCAGTGGTTCTCAGCCTGGACTGTCGCATCTTGGCACCATCCACGTTGAAAACTAATTATCCCCCAGACATGGATTACGACATGGAATAGAACGACGGATAGGTGAGGGATATTGTTGTTTTTTTTATTTTAGTTTTATTACCGGAGACGAGGGATTCAGTGGCGTTAGGGGAGTATAACTGTGTTTGTTATTTTTAAATAAAAATGGAAAACTGTGTTTCGTTTTATTGCTAATAAAAGACTTTATTCTGTGTTTTTATTTACTATACAACTATAGAATTAGTAATGGATGGATGTCTTAAAGACGCCTCTCCATTACTAATCCGTGGGCTTGATGTGACCTGACAATGCAAAGGTGACATCAACCCCACAAATATGAGCCCAACTTGCCACCGCTACAGGGCAAGTGGGAAGAGATGAGCAAAGTGCTAGAATTGGTGCATCTAATAGATATGCCTTTTCTGTGCAGCTGCTGGCTGCTTTTTTTAGGCTGGGGGGTCAATATCAATGGCCCCTTACCAGCCTGAGAATACCAACCCCCAGCTGTCAGCTTTAGCAAGGCTGAATGTCGAAAATGGGGGGCACCCCACGCCATTTTTTTAAACATTCAAATAATTTTAAAAAAGCGTGGGGACCCACTCTATTCTTGATAACCAGCCTTGCTGAAGCTGACAGCTGTGAGTTTTGCCTAGAAGGTTATAGAAAATACAGGGGAACCTACTCCGGGTTTTTAATTTATTTATTTATAGCGCAGGCGGCGGGTGAGGAATACCCCCCATCAGCTGCTCCTGCTGTCACTGTTATTAGTAGCAGCAGGTGTAGGCTGACGGGCGTAATAGTCCCATCAGATGCCGCCTGCTGTCCTTGTTCTCATTTGAATACAACGCTCATCATTCTCTCCTGCTCGCGCTTCTCGCCGGCAGAGCGGGGGAGAATGACGAGAGCTGTGTTCAGCACCCGGCGCTGGGGAACAGTGCTTACTGTAACGCTGCTCCTCAGGTGCCGGGACGTGTCACACGGATGACATCCCAGTGTGTTATCCGTGTGCGGTACGTTTTGCCGCCCGTGCTGCTGGAATAAAAACATCTACATGTGGTTTTCACGCACATACGGTCCATGGAAATACAGGAATATGTTCACAGCAGCGTAGATTTCAATGTGTCTACTTGTGTCAGTGTCTCCAGTGCGTGTGAAAACTGTCACCGCACGTACCGGAGACACGGACATGTGAAAGAGGTCTTAACAAAACTTATAAAATTGATACAGTCATGTGTGGTTTACGTGTTTTTAGTGTTTCCACAGTGAAATCGTACTAAAAACACATGTGCATTTTATACCTGCTGATTTTCTGCATCTTATGCAATTTTATAGGGAAAATCAGCACATAAGAGTCAATGTACCTTTAAGAGAAATTGACATGTAGCGGAAAAGCATGAAAAATGTATATAATCCGCACATGACTGTATCAAAGTTGTCAAAGCCAAATACCTGGAAGTATTAAAAACAAAACAGCTTTTTTTTTTTTTTTTTTTAGAAAAAAACATGACATGCCAAAAAGAGACTAAAACCGCAGCATCAAAAACTTGATAAAAACGCAAACACGGCAATTTACTTATTAGGTGTAGAAAATCTGCAACATCAAAAGCTCATTGCAAGAAGGGTTTCCATTGGAGAAAATACACAGAGGATTTTAGCTACAGATGTGTGTGGAAAATCCACTGGGCATGGAAGCAATAACAATGCGTATGAGAATATAAGAAACCTTATTTCCGTAGTGAAAAATATCCATAGTCATATTAGTCATATCCACAGCATTAATTTATATACTGCAGATTTAAATTTGCAGCACTGTTAAGGGTATGTTTCCACGGTCAGGAAACACTCAGTAATTGCTGCGTGTTTGACGCTGTGCGCTGGCGCAGCATCAAACATGCAGCGTCCAGATGTTACAGCATAGTGGAGGGGATTTCAAGAAATCCCGTCTCCACTATGCGTTAAAATACGCAGGCTGCAGACCTGCGTTAACGGACATGCTGCGCGTCTTTTTAGATCGCAGCATGTCCTATTCCCGTCGCCGCAAGGGAAATATCACAGGCCTGTGTAGCGCTACGATGATTCCGGATGTGTTCAATGAGCACATCCAGATTCACCGCGCGTTCACAAAGGGGCGGGGCTTTGGGCGGAGCGGACTTTCCGCTCCGCCCAAAGCGCTGTGTTTCCTGATCATGGAAACACAGTCTAACACGCACAGCGGATCTGAGAATAGATCACACATTTTGTGCTGTTTTGTTTTTTTTGTTGTAAATTTTGCACCAAAAATAATGAGCGAAGGAGCCTTAACTTAATGCAAGTTAATCTGATGGCTAAATGAGGTGTGGTCCATATACTTAATGTATAACCCCACAATGTGGCCACAAATTGTAAAAGTTATATATTAAACACCATGTTTATTTTTTTTTTCCCGGTAAATTTGCAAAACTGTGCAGTGATTACCAAACAACAGTCAATTAAAAAAAAAAAAAACCAATAAAAATCAATTTTCAGCTTTCAACTTTGTCTTGTGCTTCTCGGACTGAAGCAACACATTTGGAGCCCGAGTAAAAATTATCCCTACAAGTGACGATTTAAGGACTGTCGGCGATCCTGATCTTCAATTTGTACTTACTGTTTTATCACTGTTAAAGTCAAAATTCCAAAAGTATTCTTCATTCATTTCTCCTTCCAGCAGAAACATAAGTAGGAGCTGATAAACCATCCAGCATGGTCTCATTGCGAAGATGCTTTCTGTTCTTCATCAAAAACTACAAACATTGCAGAAAGTTAAGTAATTGCATGGCGCCTTCTAGAGGAAGATATGGGTATTACAAGACAATAAAATCCAACCCTTGCCTAAGTTTTTTTTACTATGAATCATTGCTTAGTTTCTTCTGATTCTCACATTCTTTTCCTCTTATTTCCATAAGTATTAGGGCTAACTGTATCAGAAGTGTGTCTCATCTGTACAGGTCATAGGTCATTATTCTAGTGTTCCACATACATGACAACCCAGTCTAAAGCCTGCTATGGATTTTATCACAATGCTGAATGGAACATGCTTTTTATTATTATTTTTTATATTGTAAAAAATATGGATTTTTTTCAACTGTGTTTTTTCTAAAGCTGATGAAAATCTAGTGCTAAAAATAATCAGTAAAATGGATCCTCTACAAGGACTATGGTGCCCAGAATACAGCTCCCTGCAGCACGGGGAGGGCAGGTAATAAAACCCCACTAATATGCATTTTACTGCTTTTTTGCACTGAAAATCCACAACAAATCTATTCCGTGTGAACATGGCCTTAGAAGCCGGGATCTTATTGAGAAAAGAATATATAACAGTTAGACTTTTTTCTTTATTTTCTCTCCTGCCACCTGGCCTAAGGTGTTTTTTTTTTTTTGGGACACTGGTCCCAGACTATAAACAGTGGCAGAAAAAATTTAATGTGACACTTTTATGAAATGACTGGAGAATATTATATTATAGGACACTTTCGAATGTTCTGACATGAAGAACGGAAGATCAGGGTCTATTATGCATTTGCCAGGAATACTCACAGAAATGAACGACTTCCCATGTTTTTCCTGATGTTTCAAAAACCAAAGGCCAAACGGACCTGATCAGCAGCTGAGCAATCACACCTGACCCACCTAGTGCCCGGCCATCCAACCAAAGCTGCGAGAAGCCGTTAACCCTTTATTCATCACAAGGATACAAGAAGGGTATGTGTACGGTGAGTTTTTGATTTTGCAGAATTTCTGCACCTATTATATAAATTAGGTTACTTGCGGCTTTTCGTTGCATTTTTTGGGTGTGGTTTTTTTACATGCTTTTTCATTGCGTTTTTTTTAATCTCTGGATGTTGTGTCATGTTTTAAATAAAACTGCTTTGTTTTTGATACTTCCTGGTACTTCGCTTCAGCAAAACGTTATTGATATACTTATGTGCGGATTACATGTGTTTTTGATAGATTTCTGCTGCAGAAATTAACTGAAAACACTTGTACGTTTTTTACTTGTGGATTTTTCAAATCTAATTCAAGTCTAATGCAAGTCAACGTACCTGCAAGAAACATTGAGACTGTGTGCACACAGTGCATTTTTGATGCGTTTTTTTGGCAGGATTGGCCCAAAAATGCTATGGAATCCTTATGCCAGCAAAGTTAATGAGAATCCTGATGATCGGTATTTTTCCTTTCAGGATTTGCTGTGAGTTTAAATCCACAGCATGTCAATTCTTTGTGTGTTTTTACCTGCGTTTTTGACCCATTGAATGCACAGGAAAATAAACGCATGCAAAATCGTGGAAAAAATGCACACACAAAAAATAGCGGCAAAACGCCCTTTTTTGCTATCTAGAGATGCAGAAATTTCTGCAAGAAAATACTCAACGTGTGCACATAGCCTGACATGTAGTGAATTTGAAACACGAACCTCAGGTGGGTTTACGTTTTAAAAACAAAACACAGAGGGCAAGAGATTTCTATAAATCCCATCTATTTTACTAGAACTGTAAGAAGCAGCATTTATGATGCAGCAAAAATACGCCCCGACAAAAACACACCAGCTGATAATGATAGTGTGGCGGTTGTACCTCATTAGGTTGGACAGTGTGGTGGTTGTAGCTCATGAGGGTGGACAGTGTGGCGAGTGTAGCTCATAAGTACAGTGTGGAGACCATATACTATAGTAGGCTTATTTACTTCATAATATGGACAGATATTTTTATGCAGAGGGCATTTTAATAACACTCTTATTTTTAAAGGCACCATGTTGGGATTTTCTGCATAAGACCAGAGAAGAGAGAAGTCTGCAGAGAAGAGCTGTGGATGTGAAAAGTCACCATGGCATCTGGACAAGAAGAAGACGAAAAGAAAGAAACTACCCAATCAGAGAAGATGTCACCTCTAAGGTACCAGCATGTAAATGTTTACTTGTTGATACTGACTACTTGTCATCAGTACTGTGGTGTCTGCATGGCTCACCATCTGATAATGACTTATAATTACTATTGTTAAGGACATACTGGGAGTTGTAGGTTTATGAGATACAAATGTATAGGGGGCTGACTTGACACTACAATTGATTGCAGTACTAAGTTTGGTGATGTATTTATGCACTGATGGTGATCCTGGTGATGTATTTATGTACTGATGGTGGTTCTGGTGACATATTCATGTACTGGTGTATTTATTTACTAACAGTGGTTCTTGTGATGTATTCATGTAAAGGTGGATGTTCTGGTGGTGTATTTATGTAGTTCTGGTGATGTATTCATGCACTGATGGTGGTCCTAGTGATCTATTTACTGATGATGGTTTTGGTACTGTTTTTATGTATTGTTGATGGCTCTGGTGATGTATTCATGTACTGAACTGATGATGGTTCTGGTAATGAATACAGAACCATCATCACTGCGTGAAAACATCACCAGAGCCATCAATAGAACATGAATAGGGAACCAGAACAGCCATCACTACATAAAGATGTCACCACAACCACCATCAGTACAGAAATATACGAGATCAGAACCACCATCAGTACACGAATAAGTCACCAGAACCAATGTCCATACAGAAATATAGCACAAGAACCTCTTTTTGTTTCAAACTAGATTCATTGCATGTAGGATATAAAAAATATCATACATATTGCTTTATAGTGGGGCCTGTTTAGGATTTGCACAAGCGACAGCCACAGATCTGTGGTTAGTTTTCCAAGATATTTGTGAACAACGTCCCTTACAAGTTCCTGCACAAACTGTGTGAAAGTACAAGTGTACCGAGAAGTATTGAAGCTTTTATGCTGTTGTGAAGGTAATGGGTGATCACACCAAATATTGATGCGATTTAGATTTCTCATTTGTTCATTCTCTTTGAATTGTATTAATGGATAGAAATAAACTATTAATACTTTATTTTTTAAAAGTATTCTCACTTTGTCTCAATTTTTCCACACCTGCCTAAAACTTTTGCCCAGTATTTTTTATATATAAAACACAATAATTTATATGTACGTCAAATAGCACTAATACAAGTAATAGTCAAATGTGCCCCATATAAAACGAAGCATCATACAGCTATGTAAAATGAAAAAAATAAAGTTATGGCTGCTGAAAAGAGGAGAGGCAGAACAAAACATAATTGGCTGGTCAGCCATCTGTGACCTGGTCACTGAGTCTTGTAGTTCTTTTGCTTCTCTCCATACAGACCCATCATGCTATTCCAAATTTACAGTTCCATCATACTGTGCAACATTATTTTCTACCACTAGATGTCGCTACTTACTGCGGATTTGGCAGCAATAACTAAAGTCAGCGTTTCCCCATTTATACTTTTATGCAGAAGGAGCCCAAAGATATGATGAGTCATGAATGTGCACAAAGCTGCATTACTGCCATGATAATGTAATTTGCACTGCTGCCTATTAGTAAATGAAACCATTGCTTTTATTCCTGTTTTGGGCTATTTGACATGCGTGGCCTCTTATTTGTACAGGATTTGAATATATGACAGCTTTTATTTAGAGCAGCACCAGCTTCATTGACTTGAATAGTGCTGAGCTGCAATATCACATACAACCGATGGACAAGCGTGACACTGTTTTTCGGGAAAAAAACAGATATCAATGCTGCTCATATCCCAATATGGAAATTTGAGGCATGGGACCACCCCTTTTAGAAAATACTTTTCACTGGATTTTTATATCTAAACTAAGCTCATCCTCCAATTGCTGATGCTCCACTGATTCAGGAACAATTTTTCTTTTTTTTCTGGGCCCCTCCATTCCAAAGTTATGCTCCCCGGAAATAATAGTGTAAATGTTGTAAATGCTTCCTTTGACCAGCAGGGTGTGCACTACAGAACTTCTTTGTGGGCGTGGCCATGTTTTGATTGGCCAGCATCAAATGAGAAAAAGCAGAGAAGTTCTGTGGTGCACGCCCAGTTAGTTGAAGGGAAAATTTACTCCATTAATACAAGGGGGCATAACTTTGGAATGGAGGGCCCCAGAAGAAAAAGAAAAACTGTTCCAGAATCAGTGGAGCAGCACCAATCAGAGGAGAAACTTAGTTTAAATTAAAAAATCCAGTGTAATATCCTCTTTAAAATGACTTATATGTGAAATTAACACAATGACATCTGTCTGTGGTGGGATGTACTAAGCGGCTAGTGAACGTTCAGTATTTGATCTTCATGTGGAAGGAGTAAAAATGGTCAAACACAATGTTAAGGTTACACAATCGACTGCATAGGGGCAACAACTTTATGCCTTTCTTGCTTGAATTTTCTGGATTTTTGATTGCAACTTACTTGCATGTGATGTGTCTGCAATTTGTCTTTTTTTTTTATTTACAGCCAAATTGTAGGTTGAAAATCATCGTATGTCAGTAAAGTTAAGCAGCCACAACCAGTAAGCTAGACACAGGGTAATGGACATGTAAGGCAGCCAGGGTGGTAGTCTTGGCAACGGGCTGTAGTGTTCCCATACCCTGGCGCCCCACAGATAAAATACAATGTCCCTTCTGCTGCATGTGTAGCGTGCGCAACAGTACACTCACATTTCCTGTATCCTTGGCTTTTGTCTCGCTGGCCCGCTTTCACAAGCTCAACAAACCGTAGTCCACTAAGCTGCCATTCTGTAGAGTCAAATCTGTGTCCCCCTTGATGGAGCCATGTTGTCCTGGCAGCTGTTCTGTTAAGTTCACAATTGTCATTCAAGCCATCATCCACAGGTCAAGGGGAAGGTGTGATGAAATTAACTTGCATTTTTTGAATATTTAATCAATTTACCTAGTTTGTCCTCCTCTGTTTTGCAGGTCAACAAACTAGCTGACCTGATACAATGTGTAATCAACACATTAACAGCTATTGTTCAATTACCCTATGTTCCGGTCTTGCAAAGATAGCAGTACAATAAACTGAAGGAGCTGATATAAGAGGTAAATAGCAGCTATTTATCAATTTACAAATATCAATTCAACCTACAAGAAGAGTCAACATTAAAACTCATATGACAATAGTCCATGTGTCTTGACCGACCAGAGAGAAAAACACAAATTCAATAGTCAACAATTAGACTATATCCTATGTCTTCTGGCCTAGTAAAAAAGACATCTGGATAATTAAGATTAAATGCTGTGTCATCACACGCATAAAGTGAAAGATTAGTGACATGATACTGCTGTCTCCTTACACTGCAGTTTAATTGTATCCTATGTGACACTGCTTCTGTCTGTCACCCATGCCTCCTACTTGTGATAGGTTTCTCTCTATCCCCAATAGGCAGGAGAGGAGCAGTGTGAAAATGTTTCTCAGAAGAGTACACTGATAATAATGCACACAGATAGTATACACAGTATGAGACAAGTGTTCTGCTAATCATCTTTTGAGCTAACCTACTATATTACTGCTAATTTACACTGTATAAAGAAGAAACTATTTCTTCAGCTGTATAAGAGGAGGCACAGAGAGCAAAGATTGGTCCAGAAGGAAGGATCTGAGAACTGCCAGCAGATATTTGTAAGGGGATGATGGTCATTTGTAGTTCATAGAAAGTTAAAAACTGACATCTCTTCTTAGAACAGTGGTCCCCAACCTTTCTTACTTTGAGAGCCATATTCAGCGCCTACCTCCATAGTGACATCCAAAGTCCCATATTACTGGCATAATGACAACCAAAGCTTCCTTGTACCCCCTCCTTTATAGGCAGTATACTTATAACCCCTTTGATGCACCCAATCAGGGAGTCCTTGCTGCTACTTACATACAATGGGTTCGGAAAGTATTCAGACCCCCTTAAAATTTTCACTCTTTGTTTCATTGCAGCCATTTGGTAAATGCAAAAAGATTCACTTTTTCTCATTAATGTACACTCTGCACCCCATCTTTACTGAAAAAAATCAGAAATGTAGAAATTTTTGGAAATTTATTAAAAAAGAAAAAACTGAAATATCACATGGTCATAAGTATTCGGACCCTTTGCTCAGTATTGAGTAGACCCACCCTTTTGAGCTAGTACAGCCATGAGTCTTCTTGGGAATGATGCAACAAGTTTTTCACACCTGGAATTGGGGATCCTCTGCCATTCTTCCTTGCTGATCCTCTCCAGTTCCATCAGATGGTATTGTGATCAGCCATTTTCAGGTCTCTCCAGAGATGCTCAGTTGGGTTTAGGTCAGGGCTCTGGCTGGGCCAGTCAAGAATGGTCACAGAGTTGTTCTGAAGCCACTCCTTTGTTATTTTAGCTGTGTACTTGAGGTCATTGTCTTGTTGGAAGGTGAGCCTTTGGCCAAGTCTGAGGTCCAGAGCACTCTGGAAGAGGTTTTCATCCAAGATATCTCTGTACTTGGCCGCATTCATGTTTACTTCAATTGCAACCAGTCGTCCTGTCCCTGCAGCTGAAAAACACCCCCATAGCATGATGCTGCCACCATGTTTCACTGTTGGGATTGTGTTGGGCAGGTGATGAGCAGTGCCTGCTTTTCTTCACACGTACCGCTTAGAATCATCACCAAAAGGTTCTATCTTCGCCTCACCAGACCAGAGAATCTTATTTCTCATAGTCTGGGAGTCCTTCATGTGTTTTTTAGCAAACTCTATGCGGGCTTTCATATGTCTGGCACTGAGGAGATGCTTCCGTCGGGCCACTTTGCCATAAAGGCCCGACTGGTGGAGGGCTGTAGTGATAGTTGACCTTGTGGAACTTTCTTCCATCTCCCTAGTGCATCTGTGGAGCTCAGCCACAGTGATCTTGGGGTTCTTCTTTACCTCTCTCGCCAAGGCTCTTATCCCATGATTGCTCAGTTTGGCTGGACGGCAAGGTCTAGGAAGACTTCTGGTGGTCCCAAACTTCTTCCATTTAAGGATTATGGAGGCCACTGTGCTCTTAGGAACCTTGAGTATTGCAGAAAGTCTTTTGTAACTTTGGGCAGATCTGTGCCTTGCCACAATTCTGCCTCTGAGCTCCTTGGCCAGTTCTTTTGACCTCATGATTCTCATTTGGTCTGACATGCACTGTGAGCTGTGAGGTCTTATATAGACAGGTGTGTGCCTTTACAAATCAAGTCCTATCAGTTTAATTAAATACAGCTGGACTCCAATGAAGGAGTAGAACCATCTCAAGGAGGATCACAAGGAAATGGACAGCATGTGACGTAAATATGAGTGTCTGAGCAAAGGGTCTGAATACTTATGACCCTGTGATATTTCAGTTTTTCTTTTTAAATAAATTTGCAAAAATGTCTACATTTCTGTTTTTTATCAGTCAAGATGGGGTGCAGATTATACATTAATGAGAAAAAATGAACTTTTTTGCATTTACCAAATGGCTGCAATGAAACAAAGAGTGAAAAATTTAAAGGGGTCTGAATACATTCCAAACCCACTGTATATACTGTATTGTGCCTGCATCCATTATATTATGAAATGCAAGATACCAGCTACAAATTATCACAACACTCACAAATATATTGACTCCATTATAACAATTACAAAAAGGGAGAACCTGAGTCACCATATATTAAGAAATGCAATTGTTATTGATACAAAATATACTAAATAAATAAAACTCAATACGATATATAAAATATTTTTTTCTTTCTATTGCACATGTATAGATAAAAGATGTGATCCTCAAGAATGACAACAAATCAAGCAGCTGCAAACCAGGACCAGGACGGCATAGCAAAAAACCGATGAACTCTACTAATCGTACATGTAAAACCTCATGATGAGAGAAAGGAAAGGACCAAACTGTCCACCCACAAGCAATGAGAGAGTCTGAACGAATCCACCCAGACGTGACACCAGTTATCATCAATTGCTATGCAGTGACTACAAGATCTTAAACAATAAATAAGGTGTTAATTACCCATAAAGATGGTGTCTCCTGTCCAAGAAGCGGCCGTAAAGCGTGTTTACCGTGCTTCTTGGACAGGTGACACTGGCTTTATGGGTAATTACGCCGTCTTTATGGGTAATTAACCCCTTATTTATTGTTAAAGATCTTGCAGTCACTGCATAGCAATTGATGATAACTGGAGTCACGTTTTTTATAGACTGTTACAGCCTCATGATTTGGTCTAGGTTGATTCGTTCAGTCTCTCTCATTGCTTGTGGGTGAACGGTTTGGTCCATCCCATTCTCTTATCCATATATGTGCAATAGAAAGAAAAAAATATTTTATATATTGTATTGAGTATTTATTTAGTATATTTTGTATCAATAAAAATTGCATTTCTTAATATATGGTGACTCAAGTTCTCCCTTTTTGTAATCCATTATATTATGTGTATTTTGACCAACTATTTCAACTAATATGTGGATTACTTCTACTCATTTATACAGTTATTTGTTTTTTATTTTTTACTAGCAAAATACCCCGCGGCTTCAATTGCGGAAAACGATATGTTAAATTTTTGGTTACTCTTGCAAGGCAAAATGTTCTGATTCACCCTGAAGTTGACATCTTCAGCATTTAAAATTTGTTTTTTCAACTTTTATTTGTTAGTTTGGCTTTAACAGCTGTTTATTTTTACAAATTTGTCGTAACACTGAGACGAACAACAACTATTTTTTGAACAACTTTTTATTAAATGTAAAATTTTACTCTCCTTTCACAAACACATAAAAAATGAAGAAGGGGACAGCATACTGCAACCCTTCACCCCTCTCCCCATGTCATATATTGTCATTTTGATATTTCATCCTTTTGTTCAGGTGTTTCCTCATCCTTTGATTCAGCCTGTCTCATCCGATTCTTCTGAAGACAATGTTCCCATTGTTCAGATGCTTCACTTTTCTTTGATGCAGCCTGTCTCATCCGTTTTATGTGTTATTCACTGGTCTCGGCTGCTTGAGGCAGTTTTGCTTACTTGTCTTTTGGATTAACTTGCCCAATAGATGGTCGTTTTTTAGGTGGCATTTTGAAAAACAGTCCTTAGTATTATCACCCTTAGTAATCACCTCACACTGATCAGAGATCTAATAGGTGAATCTATATACATAAAGCAGAAAATGTGTGACTGCCTCACAGTCAGGCCGTTCTAGTTGTCCATAGCAACCAATCAGAGCTCAGCTTTCACTTTACCTCAGCAGCTTCAATGCTAACAGCCGCACTCAGGTTGCTATAGGAAACCAGAATGATCTTACTGTGAGGCAATTCTCGTAAATGAGACCCCAATTACTTCTGCAACAGCCGTGGCTATAATTGCAGGCTTTAGAGCAACTTATCAGGTTGCCTCAACCTTAGTGATTATCTGGTTGCTGCCCCTTTAGGAGTGACTCTTTAGATGCTGTCTCTGTAATTCTTTAAGACCATTTGAGCAAAAACTGTGGTTTTGCATTCAACATACAGACAACCATTTTCTAATTTATTTCTATAGAGCTTAAATTCGGGGGCCAAATCTTGTGAAGGGAGGAGATTTCAAGTTTTAATGTTCACAGCATTTTTTGTCTGGTGTTAAAGGGAATCTGTCACCCTAAATTGGGGGATATTTAAATGATGGCAGTCAGGTCAGATGGGCGGTGTTTTGGGTACTTGCCTTAACATGTTGTTCGCCGCTGTCTCCATTATTTCTGGGAATTGTAGTCGTTGCCCTCCATATAACGCGCCTGCGCATTGCAATCTGTGGGCAAAGCATACTGCGCGTGCGCAATTCAAGATTGCAATGCGCAGGCGCGTTATATGGAGGGCAACGACTACAATTCCAGAAATAATGGAGACAGCGGCGAACAACATGTTAAGGCAATACCCAAAACACCGCCCATCTGACCTGACTGCCATCATTTAAATATCCCCCAATTTAGGGTGACAGATTCCCTTTAAAGATGGTCCGTGCAAAATTTCACTCAAATCGGCTGATAAATGTGGTTTTGTATTTGATTGGCTATCAAATACAGAGTTTCTGCTTGTTATATATATAAAATATAATATATATATATTATGTGTGGATTGCATCTACCACATCATAGTCCTCCTTTAGTTCATCCATATACATTTTGAAACTGGATGTTTTGGCTGCATGCATAAAAAAGCAAGTTCATTCCCCCTTCACCAGTCATGTTTATATACAATTTTATATACAGTCATGGCTGAAAGTGTTGTAATTGGAAAAACAGCCGCACTCAAACAATCTTTCAATGCAAGTGAAAAAAGTTTTATTTTGAAAACACCACAGCATAAAAAACGTGTATAGATAACGTTTCGACCCTGCAATGGGTCTTTCTCAAACCTTAAGGAAGATAACAGAAAAGGAACAGAGGAGGCCACTGTGGGATATGAGAACTTGAAAAGGCTCCAGGCCATATATACGGAAATCCGACAGAGCAGGGACCAACTGAAGGTCCTGGTAGGATGAAGGTTCAGGTGCCGTCTGTGGTGGCTGAAAGTGTTGGCACCCTTGAAATTGTACCAGAAAATTAAGTATTTCTCCCAGAAAATTATTGCAAACACACATGTTTTGTTATACATTTGTTTATTTCCTTTGTGTGTATTGAACCAACATAAAAAAGCAAGGGAAAAAAAGGCAAACTGGACATAATTTCACAGAAAACCCCAGAAGTGGGACTGACTAAATTGTTGGCACCTTTCCAAAATTGTGAGTAAGCAACTTTGTTTCAAGCATGTGATGCTCATTCAAACTCACCTGTGGCAAGTAACAGGTGTGGACAATATGAAAATCACACTTGAAACCAGATAAAAAGAAGAGAAGTTGACTCAATTGCTGCATTTGTGTGTCTGTGTGTGCCACACTAAGCATGGGGAGCCGAAAGAGAAGAGAACTGTCTGAGGACTTGAGAACCAAAATTGTTGTATAACATCAACAATCTCAAGGTTACAGGTCCACCTCCAGAGATCTCGATGTTCCTTTGTCCACGATGCGCATCATAATCAAGAAGTTTTCAACCCATGGCACTGTAGTTAATCTCCCTGGACTTGGACGGCAGAGGAAAATTAATGCACACCAATGGTTTTTCGATTAATAAACTTTATACTTTTTTATATAACTTGATATATTGACTTATTTATCTTTTTTTGCTCCTTTTGGTTTTGTGTTTCATTACTGATTAGTCTGCTGGCATTACTGTCCGGTATGTATACGCACACAGATACCTATATTATATATAGATATTCACATATACATAAACATGATACCGTCTACTTGAATACTATTTTATTAGTATATGTGTGTGTATATATAGATACTCCTTTGTTCCCCTGAGCTTATAACAGCTGGAATATTGCTGATGAGTAGGAAATGTATGTGAAAAAACATATCTGGGGTGCTAAACCAATGGCAGTTTAGCAGTGGGAGATTGGGTACAATAATGTTGGTTTTGCACCGTTGAGTCTCACGTGATCATATCTTTTAAACATGAATCATTATCATTTGCTGTAAATAGATCTGTCACAGTGTGGCAGGAATCACGTTAGCACCTAAAGCTGGTGACACGGCTAATGTCACATGAAAATGATGTGTAAGGGAATTTCTATTACTAAGAATAAGGACTGCCTATCCTATTCTTTATGAGGTGCGTCCCTTGCTCTATTTTCAGACCTGGCTTATGGGATATAGCTATATCGTCAACTTCAGGAATTTACTGGGGAAATTATTAGATGTACATTGACTTACATATAATTAAATGTCTTATATATTCTAATTAAATACATTCCTTGTGTAAATTAGAATGACACACGCAAAAATTTTTTACAAATATCTCATGTCCCACACATGATCAAAAGCAATTTTAGCCTTCTTAACCCTGGGCTTGTTTGCAAATTATTGGAGCCCATTTGTTTTCCAAACCAAAATCTCTGTCATCTTATCCATACCTTCATATTTTCTACCTGGTCAATATTGGTCATGTTTCCTGCTCACCTGTAGTTTGGGAAAAATCTCCTTTTGATTTTAGCAAAAGGAAAAATTTAAGGAGGCTTTCTGGAACTAAAACATTGAAGAGATTAAACCCCTTCATGACCTGTGACACAGCGTATGTGTCATGAAAGGATCGCGTTCCTGCGGGTCGGGTGACCGGGGTCACTGAAAGGTCACCCAACACGCAGGCACAAGACCCTTTGTGCTTCACCACAGGGGGGTTGGCTTAACCCCTACATGGCTACGATCGCTCTGATTGGCTATTAAAAGTGAAACAGTGCTCCCTTTATTCCGCGCCCCGACGTGCGCCCAAACAGTGTTTTTTTATTTTCACAGCATTGCGTTATAAACTTCTGTGAAGAACTTGAGGATTCAAAGTGCTCACCACACATCTAGAGGAGTTCCTTGGGGATCTAGTTTCCAAAATGTGGTCACTTGGGGGGTTTCTACTGTTTAGGCACATCATGGGCTCTGCAAACGTAACATGACGCCCGCAGACCATTCCATCAAGTCGGCATTTCAAAACGTCACTACTTCCCTTCCGAGCCCCGACGTGTGCCCATACAGTAGTTTTCTCCCACATATGGGGTACCAGTGTACTCAGGACAAACTGTACAACAACTTTTGGGGTCCAATTTCTCCTGTTACCGTTGTGAAAATAAAAAATTGTGGGTTAAAAAAATCAGTTTTTGAGGAAAAAAATGATTTTTTGTTTTTACAGCTCTGCATTATAAACTTCTGTGAAGCACGTGGGGGTTCAAGGTGCTCACCACACATCTGGATAAGTTCCTTGGGGGTCTAGTTTACAAAATGGGGTCACTTGTGGTTGGTTTCTACTGTTTGGGCACATCAGGGGCTCTGCAAACGTAACAAGATGCCCGCAGACCATTCCATCAAGTCGGCATTTCAAAGCACTGACGTGTGCCCAAACAGTGGTTACCCCCCACATATGGGGTATAAGCGTACTCAGGACAAACTGGACAACAACTTTTGGGGTCCAATTTCTCCTGTAACCATTGTGAAAATAAAAAATAGGGGGCTAAAAAAATGATTTTTTTGAGAAAAAAAATGATTTTTTTATTTTCAGGGCTGTGCGTTATAAACTTCTGTATAGCACCTTGGGGTTCAAAGTGCTCACTGTGCATCTAAATAAGTTCCTTAGGGGGGTCTTGTTTCCAAAATGGGGTCATTTGTGGGGGAGCTCCAAAGTTTAGGCACACAGGGGCTCTCCAAACACGACATGGTGTCCGCTAACGATTGGAGCTAATTTTCCATTAAAGTCAAATGGCGCTCTTTCCCTTCTGAGCCCTGCTGTGCACCCAAACAGTGGTTCCTCCCTCATATGGGACACCAGCGTACTCAGGAAAAACTGGACAACAACTTTTGGTGTCCAATTTATCCTGTTACCCTTGGGAAAATAAAAAAAATAGGCTAAAAAATCATTTTTGAGAAACAAAAATGATTTATTTTCACTGCTCTGCGTTTATAAACTTCTGTGAAGCACTTGGGGGTTCAAAGTGCTCACTACACATCTAGATAAGCTCCTTGGGGGGACTAGTTTCCAAAATGGGGTCACTTGTGGGGGGTTTCTACTGTTTAGGCACATCAGGGGCTCTGCAAACGCAACATAACGCCCGCAGAACATTCCATCAAGTCTGCATTCCAAAATGGCGCTCCTTCCCTTCTGAGCTCTCCCATGCGCCAAAACAGTGGTTCCCCCCACATATGGGGTATTGGTGTACTCAGGACAAATTGCACAACAACTTTTGGGGTCCAATTTCTCCTGTTACCCTTGTGAAAATAAAAAATAGCGGGCTACAAAATCATTTTTGAGGAAAAAAATGATTTTTTTATTTTCACTGCTCTGCGTTATAAACTTCTGTGAAGCACTTGGGGTTCAGAGTGCTCACAACACATCTAGATAAGTTCCATAAGAGGTCTAGTTTCCAAAATGGTGTCACATGTGGGGTTTTGTCATTGTTTAGGCACACAGGGGCTCTCCAAACGCGTAATGGTGTCCGCTAATGATTGGAGCTAATTTTCCATTCAAAAAGTTAAATGGCGCTCCTTCCCTTCTGAACCCTGCCGTGCGCCCAAACAGTGGTTTATGACCACATATGAGGTATCTGTGTACTCAGGAAAATTGCCCAACAAATTTTAGGATCCATTTTATCCTGTTGCCCATGCAAAAATGAAAAAATTGATGCTAAAATAAAATTTTTGTTGGAAAAATTAAAATGTCCATTTTTTCCTTCCACGTTGCTTTAGTTCCTGTGAAGCACCTGAAGGGTTAATAATCTTCTTGAATGTAGTTTTGAGTAGCTTGAGGGGTGCAGTTTTTATAATGGTGTCACTTTTGGGTATTTTCTACCATATAGACCCCTCAAAGTGTCTTCAAATGTGAGGTGGTCCCTAAAAAAAAATGGTTTTGTAAATTTCGCTGTAAAAATGAGAAATCGCTGGTCAACTTTTAACCCTTATAACTTCCTAAAAAAAAATAATTTTTGTTTCCAAAATTGTGCTGATGCAAAGAAGACAAGTGGGAAATGTTATTTATTAACTATTTTGTGTCACATAACTCTCTGGTTTAACAGAATAAAAATTCAAAATTTGAAAATTGCGAAATTTTCAAAATTTTCGCCAAATTTCCATTTTTTTCACAGATAAATGCAAAAATTATCGACCTAAATTTACCACTAACATGAAGCCCAATATGTCACGAAAAAACTATCTCAGAATCGCTAGGATCCGTTGAAGCGTTCCTGAGTTATTACCTCATAAAGGGACACTGGTCAGAATTTCAAAAAAATGGCAAGGTCATGAAGGGGTTAAAAAGAACCTGTCAGCAGGATTACCGTAGATTGTGCACAGTAACTTACAGACAGTGTCAGGTCAGCGTCGTTATACTGATTACAATGATACCTGGTGATGAAATCTGTCTTGTGGTTGTTTTTTAATCATTATTTTCAGTTTTCAGTTAATGATAGGCTCGTGCTCCGGGGCGGCCTGTGGGGGGGCTTTCATGGGGTGCTCTGATTGGGTATTTATGTATAGGGCTTATGACAAGTCACTGATCCCTCTGTGACCTGCCTCCTATTTTACATTCTGAATATAATATGGCTTGAAAAAAAAAATCACATTCAGCAGTCAGGTGCCTGCGCTGTAACATGATCACATCTATAATATCCATTTAATTATTTTATTTAGTGATATCAATTTCTTCAATTTTCTCAAAATGGCGCCGGATAATGGTATCTGCTTAACTTTGCATTTAGGAAGCAATTAAATAAATATGAGATGTACCTAGCCTTTTAATTACTAATTTCTCAATAAACAAGTTCAATGTAATAATGCATTCAAAATGACTTATCGTGTAGGCATCTAGTGACAGAGTATAACAAAACAATGTTTGTTTTCTTAAAAGGCTGGTCTTATTACACCAAACAACTTACTTGTCCTTCATTATATTTTCTTTTAACACATCCATACCCTAGGGATAGGCCAGAAATGTTTGATCATTGCGGATTGAATCTCTGGGATCCGCACATTAAGGCTCATTCAGACGTCCGTGCCAACCAACCGGTCCGAGCATGGACTGCCAGTTTGTGCATTAGCGGTCCTACATGGGATCAAAATCCATGGACGTCTGAATGAGCTCTTATTGTTTCCGCAGGTATTGTCATGGGTGCATCGCCACGAAGATCGTCGCGATTGCACATTCTGACTTCTCACAGCTGAGCTGCTGTTTCTTTGTGTTTGGTAATGAGAGAGTTAATTTTACCTAGCTCTTTGCTAAGACTAGGTCCAGCCTCGCCCGGCTGCTTTGGATTATGTTCTAATTAGTTTCCTTTATATTCCTGCCAGTCTGGGTGTTTGATGCCGGTGAAAGCATTCATATAGTTTAGCAGACTGGATCGGTTCTGAGAATACTTAAGCTAAGAGCTCCTTAGTTGTTTTTACTCTTACAGCTTATAGTTTATCTCTGAGACCTTAGGTGTTCCTACTGTGTGTGAGTGTTGTATGTAAGACTTTATTTACTTTATTTCTTGTCTTTCTTGTATGTCTTTCTGTTCATTAACCGTTACCTGTTCATTCCCTTTGGTGGTATTCAGGGTCCTTCTTAGGACTAGAATACAGTTGGCAGGGATTGATAGGAGACAGGGTTTACGCTGGTGGCCTGGACCTCTGTACCTTTAACAGTACCTCCAGGTTGAGGATTAGTTAGGACCCCAGTTTAGGGTCAGCTTAGACCCCGGTCACCCTCTAGCCGGAGACAGCGTATAACGGATTCCGTTTTGACCCACTGGACTTTCTGTCAGGTAAATCTATGTTATCATATAGCTATGCGCATGTTATATAGTATGTTGCCCTTTTGATATAGATTATTGTCATCACATATATATATCTGCTATACAGCGTGACATTTTCACCGGCCTATACTAAAGATTCTCCCCAGCTATCATGGATCCAGTAGCCCAGCTGGCCCGGCAGTTGCAGGGATTGTCCATGGAGTTGGCAGACATTAAGTCCAAGGTTCTGTCCCCCCCGGAGCAAACCAGATCTGAACCTAAGGTTGCTCTCCCGGACAGGTTCACTGGTGGGCGGGACAAATTTTTTACTTTCCGGGAGGCATGTAAATTGTACTTTCGGCTGCGGCCTCGGTCATCTGGGAGTGAAGAGCAGAGGGTGGGAATTGTTATCTCGCTCTTACAAGGGGATCCTCAATCTTGGGCGTTCTCTATTCCTCCAGGCTCCCCAGATCTCCAGTCAGTGGATCGATTTTTTACTGCCCTGGGTCTGGTATATGATGATCCGGATCGAGTCTCCCTTGCTGAAACAAGGTTGCGTAAAATACGGCAAGGAAATCGTCCAGCGGAGGAATATTCTTCTGAGTTCCGTAGATGGGCAACAGATACTCAGTGGAATGACCCAGCTCTTAGGAGCCAGTTTTGTCAAGGGTTGTCTGACAAATTAAAAGATGTGTTGGCTCAGTATGATTCTCCTCCATCACTGGAGGCTGCTATGGCCCTCGCTATTCGCATTGATAGACGTCTTCGGGGAAGACGCGAGGTAACTCCGCCCCCCGTGATGACTCCACCTACTACTAAAGTCCCTTATACTGAGGTTCCCCTGGTCTGTTCTGAGGAACCCATGCAGTTGGGAGGGACATCATTTTGTAGGAGGGAATCAGCGGTGCGCCGCAAGACTAGAAGGTGTTTCTTTTGCGGGAGAGAGGGACATTTTGTTGGGGGGTGTCCATCCCGGACCTCTTTGAACCAAGGAGTTAACCTGGGAGTGTGTATTTCGTCCCCAAATCCCTCTCAGTTTCTCGTGCCTGCGGAGGTGGTGATTGGTACTAGAACTGAGAGGATTTCTGTTTTTCTTGATAGTGGGTCCGGGGCTAATTTGGTGGACACTCGGTTTGCCCAGGTGCATGGTATGCAACTGAGTGTATTGGCCAAACCGGTCCCTATACTCTCTATTGATTCTAGACCTCTTGGTCAAGGTAGCTTGGTACAAGCTGTTCATAACATAGATCTTCGAGTAGGGCAATACATAAAGAGCAATTGTCTTGTTATGTGTTGGAGGGTCTGCCTGCTCCTATTGTGTTGGGACTTCCTTGGTTGGCTAAACATAACCCAGTGATTGATTGGCAATCCAGAAAGATAAGCCAGTGGGGTGAATTTTGCAAGAATAACTGCATGAGCACGGTCATCGGTGCGGTTGTGCCTAGGACTTTGCCTCCTTTTCTGGAGGACTTTTGGGAGAAGTTCTCAGAGGAGGGGTGTAAAGAGTTACCTCCTCATCGCACATATGACTGCTCAATAAAGTTGCTTCCTGATGCCTTATCTCGTACTTTCCCAGGGGTCGGGAAGACGGATGATCCGGTTCCTATTCCTCAGGAGGGAGTTGTAGTGTCAGCTGTATGCTCTGAGCTTGAGGGGAGGTATTGGGGGCTCAGGGGGACGCCCCTGTGGGACTTCCAGGGAGACTGATAGTTCCAGATCGCTTAAGACTGAAGGTTACGGAGAACCCTTACAAACGGATGGCTGATAGGAGGAGAGTTTCTGGTCTAGATCTGAGGGTGAACGATCTGGTGTGGTTGTCTACCAGGAATATAAAACTTAAAGTTCCCTCCTGGAGGTTGGGTCCCAGATTCATCGGGCCATACAGGATCAGTTCCATAATTAATCCTGTGGCATTTCGTCTGGACCTCCCTCCTACGTTTAAAATTCATAATGTGTTTCACAAGTCATTACTTAAAAAGTATGTGGCACCAGTCATACCGTCACCTCTACCTCCTCCTTCAGTGGTAGTCAATGATAACGTGGAAGTTCATTGGAGGGGGTATGGTCCTGAGGAGAGGACGTGGGTCCCTGCGTCTGATGATAACGCAGATCGATTGGTTCGGACCTTTCACACAATTTACCCAGACAGACCTGGTCATGAGGGTCCGGAGGCCCCTCGTAGAAGGGGGGGTACTGTCATGGGTGCATCGCCACGAAGATCGTCGCGATTGCACATTCTGACTTCTCACAGCTGAGCTGCTGTTTCTTTGTGTTTGGTAATGAGAGAGTTAATTTTACCTAGCTCTTTGCTAAGACTAGGTCCAGCCTCGCCCGGCTGCTTTGGATTATGTTCTAATTAGTTTCCTTTATATTCCTGCCAGTCTGGGTGTTTGATGCCGGTGAAAGCATTCATATAGTTTAGCAGACTGGATCGGTTCTGAGAATACTTAAGCTAAGAGCTCCTTAGTTGTTTTTACTCTTACAGCTTATAGTTTATCTCTGAGACCTTAGGTGTTCCTACTGTGTGTGAGTGTTGTATGTAAGACTTTATTTACTTTATTCTTGTCTTTCTTGTATGTCTTTCTGTTCATTAACCGTTACCTGTTCATTCCCTTTGGTGGTATTCAGGGTCCTTCTTAGGACTAGAATACAGTTGGCAGGGATTGATAGGAGACAGGGTTTACGCTGGTGGCCTGGACCTCTGTACCTTTAACAGTACCTCCAGGTTGAGGGATTAGTTAGGACCCCAGTTTAGGGTCAGCTTAGACCCCGGTCACCCTCTAGCCGGAGACAGCGTATAACGGATTCCGTTTTGACCCACTGGACTTTCTGTCAGGTAAATCTATGTTATCATATAGCTATGCGCATGTTATATAGTATGTTGCCCTTTTGATATAGATTATTGTCATCACATATATATATCTGCTATACAGCGTGACATTTATATACATAAATCGCACAAGAAGCTGTACCGGGACAGACCCTTTGGATAGGCGATAAGTTGGTATGATGGGGCAACCTCTATAATTTTACACAGGTAACTAAAAAATCCATAAATGAACTGTAGGATTTTATAGCGCTAGAGTGTAATATTGGGATAAATATGATAGTTCTTATTACGCCCTATGTCTAAAGAGTCTGGGGGCACGACCACAACATGCACTACTCTTTTACCAACATTTATGGATTGAAGGGCAGGAGATGATGCTTCCAGGTCTTATCCACGCTGTTTAAAGCGATACTCGTCATACAATGCGTTTTCACCATTTTTGCAAATCCTGAATAATTTACCTGAGTGTTGATGAAACAAGCTGTCAGAGCTACGCATATCATATTTTTTCACCTATTCTCTCTGAAACATATATGTTTATTGGCCATTGTTAGATGTGATTAGTGTCTTGTTACAGACCTTCTACCTGTTACCTGTCTGACCTAGCACCACAAAGAGGCAAAAAACACAGACCGGTAAAATATTAATACATGTACACTTAAGGAGCTTGTTAGTCCTGCTTGCATAAATCCAGCGAATTAAAGATTAATTACATAAAGGCCGCGGCACACAGACAAATAACTCTCCATCTTGGTTCCAGCTGGCTCCCTGAACAATAATTGTATTTCCTTCCCTGAAATTCATTTGGCTTAAACAGCAGCCGCTCGTCTCTCCGATTAATTAATTTTCCTTTCCTTCCTGATTCATTTAGTGAACTGAAAAGCCATTATGAAAATCACATTTCCCTGCACTTTGTGCGGAAATTTCTGCTTTCAAGCTCCATAATCAGGAGAAAATACTTTTTTTTTTTTATCTGTGTGTAAGTATGTCAGACACAGAATACGTTACAGAGAATGGATCAGACATACCAATTAGAGAATGTCATGTAGTAGTCACTGTTCTCATAGGGCTTCCTCATGAAACACCAGTTAAAACGGTTTTCTTGGATTATATTAAAGGATTTTTCCAAATTTAGCAAGTTATGACCCATAGTTTTCAGTGGGGCTCCATGGATGATGTTTTTTCTATGTGACTATTTGGTGATATCAGAGTACAGTACTTGGCAATCTAAAACAGAAAGCAAACAGATTGATGGTAATATGTTCATAAATACATTTTATGGGAGAAATACCCCAGGTCCACTATGCCGAGACGTGGCCACTAAGTAGCAGAAGTGAAGCCACAGTACCAACATTGGAGGATTTTATGTCCTATCCCTAACCCCATGCCTCCCGGGAAAGCTCTTGGTCAGTCCACTTTGGGATATGACCTATATGAGCTCCAACCCTTTTAGTATCTGGTAATCTGGGTCAATTGACCACTATGATTGAAGCCTGATATGTCATAGGGGTGTGGTGTTAGTATTTTCATTCATGCTTTTGTCTTCTTGGTGTAATATCTGTACCAGTTCCTGTCCCCTCGGTTTCCACTTTTGCTGCTGGGCATCGCAGTGCCTGTTTTATTCCTGAGACTTTTAGCACTGCTAAATCAGGGCGATATGTGGGAGGGGTTGTGTTCTACTTCCACCCCCTAATCTCTGACTTCCACTGCCATCCAATAAATTCAGTTTACTTAATCTATAACTTTAGTCCTTGTTCCTCTTGTATCTCCTGATTTATTCCATTTTCTGACCTCGGCTTGTTTTTTGATCACCTGCTTGCTTTCTGATTTTATCCCTGATATGACCTTTTGGTATGGACCCTGCTTGAAGACCTTTCTTGCTGCCAGCTTTCTCCACCAGTCAGCAGCTGATTACATGGCCCCTGTCCAGGGATCCCTGTGTAAGAACAGACTCCTGTACAGGGTTTAAAGGGAAAAGGCTGGTGCAACCCCTGGGATCTGGCAACAGAATGGCTTGCTCTAAGCCTGTCCATAGAACCCTTATTGACAGCTGCCAGGCTTCCATGAACAGTGCAACCGTGACACTGGTTAGTAACTAGATTTTTAAGTGTAGATCTGGCCCTGAGAGTCCAGTCGCCATAGAGGTACTGCACCTCATCAAGAGGTGTGATATCCCACTCTCAGGTAAGGAGGGAGCTGTTGTGAATGGACTTGAAATGAGTTCTGAGCAGAGGCTCCCTCTGGTGGTTACAAGCGGTACTGGACTGTCCAGTGAAGATTGTGAGGAGTGGGAATCAGGTGTTACTGACTGGTCTTATATAAGGGAGTCGCCTTCCCATCAGGGTTGCCGGTGATCAATTGTTCTGGTCTCAATCCTTGAGTTCTGTTTCCTTTGTAGCCTACTGTGTCGTGTCTGCATCTCCTGCTAACAGATAAGACATTTTCTTCTTTTTGTTTTTGTGCTTGATTTTTGCATTTTGTCCTGCACTTCTGTGGGGCCCTTCAGGGTCCCCTCCGGGGGCTTTTGCCCTCTCAGTTTAGTTCAGCCACTGATGTTTGTACTTTTGCTTTTTCTAGTTTTTTCAGTGGCTGCTGTTTTGATTTTGTTACACCAGAGAACTAATTTAGGTGGTAGAGGTCGTGTGATCTCAGGTGATTTTGAAATTAGTAGAGTTGGTGCTTTTCAGGGTTTTTTGGGATTGCAGTAAGTGCCCTTCCTATCCTTTTCTATTTAGGTAGTTTGGGCCCCAACGTTTGCTCATACTATTTTCTGTCTGTGTCAGTATTTCATCTTGTCTTACCTGCCATTACATGTTTGGGGGCTTCCTATGTTCTTTGGGGATCTGCTCCGGGGCAGATAGCTTTCCTCTTTCTATCTTTAGGTGTAGTTAGTTTCTCAGGCTGTGACGAGGCGTCTAGGACCAACGTAGGAACGCTCCACGGCTGCCTCTAGTTGTGGTGGTTAGTCAGGGTACTGCAATCTCATAGATTCCAACTTCTCTGGTGTATTGCCTTTTTTACCTGCACTCCTCAGCTACCGTAACATAACAGTATCACCGGCCTAAAAATTGAAAATTCTATGGTACTCCAAAGGGAAAAAATATTGTTGTCAGAGTTGTCAGAGATATTTTTCTGTTTGTTGCATTTTTTTTCCCTCTGTATCTCTGGGTGCTGGGGAGGATTTTTTTTTTCTCTCAATGGAGTTTGCACAGTTGTCTGGCCGTGTGGATCAGCTTGCCACTGAGGTTCGGAGTATTGCTGCCTATCTTGCTAGGTTGCCTGTTGTGGAACCTAGGATTCCCATGCCAGATTTGTTTTTAGGGGATCGAGCTAAGTTTCAGAATTTCAAAAATAATTGTAAATTGTTTTTTGCCTTAAAATCTAAGTCCTCAGGGAACGCAGCGCAGCAGGTTCAAATTGTCATCTCTCTCCTGCGCGGCGATCCTCAGGATTGGGCTTTTTCCCTGACACCTGGGGATCCTGTTTTGAGTGATGTTGATGCATTTTTTCAGGCTTTGGGGTTATTGTACGATGAGCCTAATGTCACTGATCAAGCTGAAAAAGCCTTGTTGGCATTAAATCAGGGTCTTGATGACGCTGAGTTATACTGTCAGAGATTCCGTAGGTGGGCAGTCCTGACCAAGTGGAATGACGACGCTTTGGCGGCTCTTTTTCGGAAGGGTCTGTCAGATAATGTAAAGGATGTTATGGTGGGATTCTCTGTCCCCTCTGGTCTCAATGATTCTATGTCATTAGCGATTCAAATTGACAGACGTTTGCGTGAGCGGAGAAGTATGCGTGGAATGGTGTTGCCTTGTGAACCTGCTTCTGAACCCATGCAGTGTGATAGAGTGGTGTCTGGGGCACAGCGTCATGAGTTTCGAAAGCGCAATGGGTTATGTTTCTACTGTGGTGATGCCTCTCATGCTATTTCAGTCTGCCCTAAGCGGGAAGACGTTTTGCACGCTCAGTTGTCTTGGGTAGTGTTCAGACTAAGTTTTTATTAACTGTCACTCTGATATGCTCTCTGTCCTCATTTTCTGCTCAGGCTTTCGTTGATTCTGGAGCAGCTATTAACCTGATGGATTATGATTTTGCTAAACGTTGTGGGTTTCCCTTGATACCCCTACAGAAGTCTATTCCCCTACTGGGGATCGATTCTACCCCTTTGGCTGAGAATAAACCTCAGTTCTCTACTCAGGTGATAATGAGGGTTGAACCTGATCATCTGGAGTGCTGTAAATTTTTGGTTCTGTATAATCTGCATGATATTATCGTACTGGGCTTCCCTTGGTTGCAGTCTCATAATCCTGTTTTGGATTGGAAATCTGTGTCTGTAACCAGTTGGGGTTGCCAATGTGTTAATACCAACACTCCTGTTTTTTCTGCCTCCCCCCAGGCTCAGGATGTTCCTGACTTTTTGATTGATTTTTTTGATGTGTTTAGCGAAAGTAAATCTGCATCCTTGCCTCCCCATAGGAGCTATGACTGCGCTATTGAATTAGTGCCTGGTAGTAAATTCCCTAAAGGTCGCCTTTTTAACTTGTCTGTACCTGAACATGACCCTATGCGGTCTTATATCAAGGAATCATTGGAGAAGGGTCATATCAGACCATCCTCTTCACCCTTAGGTGCCGGTTTTTTCTTTGTGGCCAAAAGGATGGTTCATTAAGGCCGTGTATTGATTATCGTCTTTTGAACAATATTACTGTAAAATATCAATACCCGTTACCTTTGATTTCTGACCTGTTTTCCAGGTGAAAAACGCTACTTGGTTTACCAAGCTTGACCTCAGGGGGGCATATAACCTTATTCGCATTAAGCACGGGGATGAATGGAAGACGGCATTCAATACCCCTGAGGTGCATTTTGAGTACCTTGTGATGCCCTTTGGGCTCACTAATGCTCCTTCTGTCTTCCAGTCCTTCATGAATGACATTTTCAGGGAATTTGGTGGATAAATTTCTGATTGTTTATTTGGATGATATCTTGATTTTTTCTAATGACTGGGACTCTCATGTGAAACATGTTCGAACTGTATTCCAGATTTTGAGAGAGAATGCTCTGTATGTGAAGGGATCAAAGTGTCTTTTTGGCGTACAGAGGATCTCATTTCTGGGATTCATTTTGTCCCCATCTGTTATTGAAATGGACCCGGTCAAGGTTCAGGCCATCTGTGATTGGGTCCAACCTACTTCATTAAAGGCTCTTCAAAGATTTTTGGGTTTTGCCAATTTTTATCGTAAATTTATTGTTAATTTCTCGGTTATTGTTAAACCATTGACTGATTTGACCAGAAAGGGTTCTGATGTGGTGAATTGGCCTCCTGAGGCAGTCTCTGCATTTCAGGAACTTAAGCAGAGATTCACTTCTGCTCCTGTTCTACGGCAGCCTGATGTTTCTCTGCCATTTCAGGTGGAGGTTGATGCCTCTGAAATTGGGGCAGGTGCCGTTTTGTCCCAAAAAGATCCAGAGACCTCTAAAAGTAACCCTTGTGCCTTTTTCTCTCGAAAATTTTCTCCTACTGAACGTAATTATGACGTGGGTAATCGGAGTTACTGGCCATGAAGTGGGCTTTTGAAGAGTGGAGACATTGGCTGGAGGGAGCCAAACATCAGGTGGTGGTCCTTACGGACCATAAGAATCTGGTTTATCTGGAATCTGCCAAGCGACTCAATCCTAGACAGGCCAGGTGGGCCTTGTTTTTCACACGTTTTAATTTTGTGGTTTCCTTTCTTCCTGGCACTAAGAATGTTAAGGCGGATGCCCTCTCGAGGAGTTTCCTTGCGGACTCTCCTGAGTTATCTGATCCTTCTGTTATTTTGAAAGAGGGTGTAGTTCTTTCCGCCATCTCACCCAATTTGAGACTTGCTCTGGAGGGGTGTCAGGAGGATAGGCCCGAGGGCTGCCCTGTTGGAAAATTGTTTGTCCCGGACCAGTGGAAAAAGAGTGTGATGTCTGAGACTCATTGTTCCGCGTTGGCTGGGCATCCCGGAATTTTTGGTACCAGAGACTTGGTTAGTCGGTCCTTTTGGTGGCCTACCTTGTCTCGTGATGTCAGGGAATTTGTGCAGTCCTGCGGGACTTGCTCTCGCTCCAAGCCTTGCTCTCGCTCTAGTGGTTTGTTGATGCCATTGCCTGTGCCCAAGAGACCATGGACCCATATCTCTATGGATTTCATTTCCGACCTCCCTGTTTCTCAGAGAATGACCGTCATCTGGGTGATTTGTGATAGGTTTTCCAAGATGATACATCTTGTGCCATTACCTCTGAATTGGTGCCTTTGTTCCTTCAGCACGTGGTTCGTTTACACGGCATTCCTGAGAACATTGTGTCTGACAGAGGAGTCCAGTTTGTTTCCAGATTTTGGAGGACCTTTTGTTCTAAACTTGGTGTTCAATTGTCTTTCTCCTCGGCGTTTCATCCTCAACCAATGGTCAAACTGAGAGAACAAACCAGACATTGGAGACTTATCTAAGATGCTTTGTGTCTGCTGATCAGGATGACTGGGTCTCTTTTTTGCCTTTGGCTGAGTTTGCTCTTAATAATAGGGCTAGCTCTGCCACTTTGATGTCTCCATTTTTCTGTAATTCTGGGTTTCACCCTCGATTTTCTTCAGGACAGACGGAGGCTTCTGTCTGTCCAGGTGTTGACTCTGTTGTGGAGCGTATGCAACAGATTTGGGACCAGGTAGTGGAGAGGTTGTCCCTCTCTCAGGAGAGGGCCCAGCGGTTTGCTAACCGCATAGGACTGATGGTCCTCGGTTTAAAGTGGGGGACTTGGTCTGGTTGTCCTCAAGAAATATTCCTATGAGAGTGGCATCTCCTAAATTTAAGCCTAGGTTCATTGGACCTTATAAGATCATGGAGATTCTTAATCCTGTTTCTTTTCGTTTGCTTCTTCCAGGGACATTTAAAATCCATAACGTGTTCCACAAGTCCTTGTTGAAGAGGTTTGTTGAGCCAGTGGTTCCTACTGCTTTGCCTCCTGACCCTGTTCTGGTTGAGGGCAATATGGAGTTTGTGGTTGAGAAAATATTGAATTCTCGTTTTTCTAGACGGAAACTCCAGTATTTGGTTAAGTGGAGAGGTTATGGTCAGGAAGACAATTCTTGGGTGTTTGCTTCGGACATCCATGCTAGGAGACTCATCCGTGCGTATCATAGAACTCATCCTGACCGACCTGGTTGCTCAAGTGAGGGTTCGGTGACCCCTCCTCAAGGGGGGGTACTGTTGTGAATGGACTTGAAATGAGTCCTGAGCAGAGGCTCCCTCTGGTGGTTACAAGCGGTACTGGACTGTCCAGTGAAGATTGTGAGGAGTGGGAATCAGGTGTTACTGACTGGTCTTATATAAGGGAGTCGCCTTCCCATCAGGGTTGCCGGTGATCAATTGTTCTGGTCTCAATCCTTGAGTTCTGTTTCCTTTGTAGCCTACTGTGTCGTGTCTGCATCTCCTGCTAACAGATAAGACATTTTCTTCTTTTTGTTTTTGTGCTTGATTTTTGCATTTTGTCCTGCACTTCTGTGGGGCCCTTCAGGGTCCCCTCCGGGGGCTTTTGCCCTCTCAGTTTAGTTCAGCCACTGATGTTTGTACTTTTGCTTTTTCTAGTTTTTTCAGTGGCTGCTGTTTTGATTTTGTTACACCAGAGAACTAATTTAGGTGGTAGAGGTCGTGTGATCTCAGGTGATTTTGAAATTAGTAGAGTTGGTGCTTTTCAGGGTTTTTTGGGATTGCAGTAAGTGCCCTTCCTATCCTTTTCTATTTAGGTAGTTTGGGCCCCAACGTTTGCTCATACTATTTTCTTTCTGTGTCAGTATTTCATCTTGTCTAACCGCCATTACATGTTTGGGGGCTTCCTATGTTCTTTGGGGATCTGCTCCGGGGCAGATAGCTTTCCTCTTTCTATCTTTAGGTGTAGTTAGTTTCTCAGGCTGTGACGAGGCGTCTAGGACCAAAGTAGGAACGCTCCACGGCTGCCTCTAGTTGTGGTGGTTAGTCAGGGTACTGCAATCTCATAGATTCCAACTTCTCTGGTGTATTGCCTTTTTTACCTGCACTCCTCAGCTACCGTAACATAACAGGGAGCACTACCCAGGACTCTAACACTCACATCCAACATATACCAGTTCAGTCAGGGCACTTGGGCGTACCCTTAGGGTGGATGGCCTCATCCAAGGCTGGGTAGGAAAGGGAGTTGTGGAGTGGGTGGGGAAGGTAGGAAAAAGGGGAGGAGCTTATAAGATGGGAGTGAGTGAGCAGGGAGAGTGAGGCAGAACATGAGGAGATGGAGAAGGAGTGCAGTAGAAAGCTGGAGATAGAATTGAGAGGGGAGTTGAAGGAAGCTCCTGGGAGGACAGAAGGGTCCTTGGGGCACGGAAAGTGCGGAAACCACCCGTGGGGCCCATATCCAGAAGTAGAGGGACCAGGTTGCAGTGGGGGAGCCTGCCCCCAAAACTAGTGGAGTACTACAAGACTCAAGCCAGAGGCTGGGTGGCTGTATGTACCTCAGCCACAATCATTCGCCAAGAAGGCAGCTATATAGGAGCAAAGGGACTCAGAGGACATTGCCCGACAAGGTCCGCGGCTGCTGGCTTGGGACACTGTTTGTGAAGGTGCTGGGCAGGAGGGCGGAAACCAGCGCAGTGACACGGCCAAGAGAGAAACACACAGAAAGGAGTCCTGGAAAGGTGTATCCCAATCTACTTGGGAGTTTGCCGGACCCCTAACCTGGAGGACATAGCACTAAGGGGGCATCTGTGCACAAGTGAACTGTGAGTAAAGCATTGGAAACTGCGCCCTGCTGTGTCCTCTGAGTCATTCACGCATCACACTGCACCACAACAACCACCACCACCTCCTTAATAATCTAAGTGCCTTGGGACTAAAGCTCTAGCTGTGGAGAGCTATACCAACTCTGCTGCATCACCATCAGCCCCAACGGTCTCTTTTAGCTAGCAACCTATTTGCCGAGTACCACAGGTGGCGTCACGAACACTATATCACAAACTTTAATTTCTCCTTTATACCCGTTTTTCTTGGGACTCCCAGGGCCACGGACCGGGTCACTGCTGCCGTGACACTTCCCCTTTAGGAAGTGGCCTGGTATGGGCATCCCATGGCCCTGGCAGGCGCTCCATTTTGGCATCCCGAACAGGATTGACCGACCCTTTGAAAAGGGTCCCATGCTCCTACTTTGAACTGTGTCCTGTACCAGAGACCTTGTTGAATTGTGTAAAACCGCCACCGTTATAGCGCCACGAGGTGCGCAGGGAAAAGAAGGGTGTGCCGTCGTGGGTGGTACCCCACCGTGAGGCGCGAAAATCATGCCCGCCCACTGTGAAGACTATTATGCCATGAGGGCTTGTCCGTCAACAAGGGAGATCCGCCTCTTGATTTGGGATGGTGGGAGCAGGAGGAAAAAGAGGAACCACCCACGAAGGCAGGCATGGTGGCGTGAAGGAACGAAGGACGGTGCCGTGATATACCTGGGCAACGCCATGGTGGAAGGAGGGCAAGGAATGCTGGTGCATGGGGTGGAAGCGAAGAGCTCCCCCAGCCAGCAGGAAGAAGACCTGGACCCCGGACTGCCTGCCGTGGACCCGGAGCTTCTGGGTGCTGAGGTGGAGAAGCTTATCCGCCAGCTAATGCAGACCCAGTTGGCGGCGATGTTGGAATGGAGGGAGGTCATACTGGAGAAGGTGTCCTGGCGAGGAATAGCTGAACCACCGGTGACATAAACCCTGGAAGGGGAAGAAGGGTCCAGCGCTAAAAAGGTAATGGGCGATGATATATGCGACGAGGCTGAGGAAACCCTAGTAGGGACTCTGGCATGCCTGCAACTCCAATACCTGTCCAGGTATTTAAAAACTTTTACTGGGAGCAGAAATATGGCATCCTGGACACTGGGGCGACCCTGTTAGCCCCAAAGAGCGGGCCGCTGAAAGTGCAGTCAGAGCGGGTAGTATTTCAAAGGGGACCCCCGGAGGGGGAGATGATTGACCTCCAGGAAGAGCCCCCGCTCATAAGTTGTAGGGAGCATTGTAAGCAGCGGGATGAGGAAGCGGAACTGGATCACAAGGCCCAACGGGAGGCCATGGAGCGGCGAGACAGGAATGCCAAGGCTCAGGCCCAAAAGACCAGGCCTACTGACCAGGGGCCTCGGCGGAAAGTAATAGTAGTGGATTTCCATTTAGACAAGGGATGGGGCTTTATAGCAGAACATGGCCTGTCCTCCGACCTCTTTGTCAATCGCAGAGATGTAGAATTGCACTTGTTGGAAGGCCACCCTCGTAGAGACCTGTTCCCCAGAGATCAGGTTACTTACACTCGTCACTTCGGTGAAAGGGGGTAGTACGCCCTAAATGCGAAAGTGCACACCAGTTGCAGGTGAATCCGCGGCTGCGAGCCCAGTAGCAGCACCGGACCCTGAAGGTGCAGACACCCCACTGATAATGTGCACACGTGCCACTCACACACCAGTAGCAGGACATAACTTGATAGTGCATGATTGCATCGGCTATGACCTCTTTGTGTCACTTGGAGTGCTTTGCACATGAACTACCCCAGCCAGGGAGCAGCCAGCACCAGGTACCGCCCTGGAAACAGCAAAAGTGAACAAGAGAGAACATGTGACTGTAAATAGTTAAATTAACCCAGAATTACTATAAAGAACAGTGTGGTCATGAACAATGCATGATCCAAACTGTTGTTTTAAAAAGTTAGCACTTCTTAATGTGCTCCCTTTTGGTTTTAGGTAAAACCTGAGAGTGTGTACGGCACTCTACATGTCACACAGCTGGACCAAAGAACTAAAATCGTCTAGAGTGGCCGAAGAAGTGGTCCAACCTGGAGACCGACCATGCCTTGTAGCCACGCCCAAGGCCTATGTTGGGGGATTGAGACGGGTCCCCAATATTGAAGAATACCTTGGTTCAGGATTTTGCTGAACCCTGTTGAAACCTGTAGAACTTAATGTTGATTTGCAATTAAATAAAGTTCTAATTGCACTTTAAAGTGAATGTTTTACCTGGAATAAATGCCAAAGAGTTTTATTTAAAGTAATGTCAATGTTGGATGTTTTATATACTACTTGTTATGCAGCGTTAACGAAAAAGTGCCTCCCATAAAGGGAAGATGTGTTTAATTGTTTTACCTGTTGGAATGTGTTCCAGAAAAATTTGCATGTTTCTCTGTAACACCTGTTTTACTTTGTTCCAGCCCGCGAACGTGTTGTGTTTAATGGGGGGGTATGTGGTGCCCCTGAGGGTCCAGTCACCACAGAGGTACTGCACCTCATCCAGAGGTGTGGTATCCCACTTTCAGGTAAGGTGGGAGCACTACCCAGGACTCTAACACTCACAGCCAACATACACCAGTTCAGTCAGGGCACCTGTGTGTACCCTTAGGGAGGATGGCCACATCCCAGGCTGGGTAGGTAAGGGTGTTGGGGAGTTGATGGGGGAGGTAGGAAAAAGGATAGGAGCTTAGAAAGCAGGAGTGAGTGAGCAGGGAGAGTGAGTCAGAATGTGAGGAGACGGAGGAGTGCAGTAGAAAAGCTGGAGATAGAATTGAGAGGGGAGTCTGAAGGAAGCTCCCGGGAGGACAGAAGGGGTCCTTGGGGCACGGGAAGTGCGTATGCCACCCATGGGGCCCATATCCAGAAGTGGAGGGACCAGGTCGCAGTGGGGGAGCCGGCCCCCAAGACTAGTGGAGGACTACAAGACTGAGCTGGCAAACCGGAAGCTGGGGTAGTTGTACGTACCTCAGCCACATCCACATTCATTCGCCGAAAAGGAGCAAGGGGACTCAGAGGACATCACCCAACAAGGTCTGCGACTTCTGGCTTGGGACACTGTTTCTGAAGGTGCTGGGCAGGAGGACGGAAACCAGCGCAGTGACACGGCCAAGAGAGAAACACACAGAAAGGAGTCATGGAAAGGTGTATCCCAATCTACTTGGGAGTTTGCCGGACCCCTAACCTTGAGGACATAGCACTAAGCGGGCATCAGTGCACAAGTGAATTGTGAGTAAAAAAATTGGAAACTGCACCCTGCTGTGTCCTCTGAGTCATTCACGCATCACCCACCCTGCACCACAACAACCACCACCACCTCCTTAATAATCTAAGTGCCCTGGGACTAAAGCTCTACCTGTGGAGAGCTATAACAACTCTGCTGCATCACCATCAGCCTCAGCGGTCTCTTTTAGCAGCGTCGGCTAACAACCTATTTGCTGAGTACCACAGGTGGCGTCACGAACACTATATTACAAACTTTAATTTCTCCTTCATACCTGTTTTTCTTGGGAAGCCCAGGGCCACAGACTGGGTCACTGCTGCCATGACACTTCCCCTTTAAAAAGGGGCCCGGTACCAAGTACCCCACCGCATTGGCGGGCGCTCCATAGACATTTGCAGGCAAGCAGACAGACAAAAATAGGAGATAAGAGAGGCTCAGCAGAATATAAAAACTGAGTAAGTAAGCAGCTAGTAAAACTTGCCAGTTGGTGTTGTGAATGGGTTTGAGATGAGTTCTGAGCAGAGGCTCCCTCTGGTGGTTACAAGCGGTACTAGTGAAGATTGTGAGGACTGGGAATCAGGTGTTACTGACTGGTCTTATATAAGGGAGTCATTTTCCCATCAGGGTTGCCGGTGATCAATTGTTCTGGTCTGAATCCTTCATTCCAGTTTCCCTTGTAGCCTGCTGTGTCGTGTCTGCATCTCCTGCTACCAGATAAGAATTTTTCTTCTTTTGTGTTGTTGCTATATTTTTGCATTTTGTCCTGCACTTCTTTGGGGGCCTTCTGGGTCCCCTCCGGGGGCTTCTGCCTTCTCTGTTTAGTTCAGCCACTGAGTTTTGTTCTTTTGCTTTTTCCAGTTTTTTCAGTGGCTGCTGTTTTGATTTTGTTACACCAGAGAGCTAATTTAGGTGGTAGAGGTCGTGTGATCTCAGGTGATTTTGAAATTAGTAGAGTTGGTGTTTTTCAGGGTTTTCTGGGATTGCAGTAAGTACCCTTCCTGTCCTTTTCTATTTAGATAGTTTGGGCCCCAGCGTTTGCTCATTCTATTTTCTTTCTGTGTCAGTATTTCCTCTTGTCTAACCGCCATTACCTGTTTGGGGGCTTTCTATTATCTTTGGGGTTCTGCTCCGGGGCAGATAGCTTTCCTATTTCTATCTTTAGGTGTAGTTAGTTTCTCAGGCTGTGACGAGGCGTCTAGGACCAACGTAGGAACGCTGCCTCTAGTTGTGGTGGTTAGTCAGGGTACTGCAATCCCATAGATTCCAACTGCTCTGGTGTATTGCCTTTTTTACCTGCACTCCTCAGCTACCGAAACATAACAGTATCACCGGCCTATAAATTGAAAATTGTATGGTACTCACAGAAGGGAAAAAATATTGTGAAAGAAAAAAGGTTGTCAGAGTTGTCAGAGATATTTTTCTGTTTGTTGCATTTTTTTTTTTTCCCTCTGTATCTCTGGGTGCTGGGGAGGATCTTTTCTCCCAATGGAGTTTGCACAGTTGTCTGGCCGTGTGGATCAGCTTGCCACTGAGGTTCAGAGTATTGCTGCATATCTTGCTAGGTTGCCTGTTGTGGAACCTAGGATCCCCATGCCAGATTTGTTTTTAGGGGATCGAGCTAAGTTTCAGAATTTCAAAAATAATTGTAAATTGTTTTTTGCCTTAAAATCTAAGTCCTCAGGAAACGCAGCGCAGCAGGTTCAAATTATCATCTCTCTCCTGCGCGGTGATCCTCAGGATTGGGCTTTTTCCCTGATACCTGGGGATCCTGTTTTGAGTGATGTTGATGCATTTTTTCAGGCTTTGAGGTTATTGTACGATGAGCCTAATGTCACTGATCAAGCTGAAAAAGCATTGTTGGCATTAAATCAGGGGCTTGATGACGCTGAGTTATACTGTCAGAGATTCCGTAGGTGGGCAGTCCTGACCAAATGGAATGACGACGCTTTGGCGGCCCTTTTCCGGAAGGGTCTGTCGGATAATGTAAAGGATGTTATGGTGGGATTCCCTGTCCCCTCTGGTCTCAATGATTCTATGTCATTAGCGATTCAAATTGACAGACGTTTGCGTGAGCGGAGAAGTATGCGTGGAGTGGTGTTGCCTTGTGAGCCAGCTTCTGAGCCCATGCAGTGTGATGGAGTGGTGTCTGGGGCACAGCGTCATGAGTTTCGAAAGCGCAATAGGTTATGTTTCTACTGTGGTGATGCCTCTCATGCTATTTCAGTCTGCCCTAAGCGGGGAAGACGTTTTGCACGCTCAGTTGTCTTGGGTAGTGTTCAGACTAAGTTTCTATTAACTGTCACTCTGATATGCTCTCTGTCCTCATTTTCTGCTCAGGCTTTTGTTGATTCTGGAGCAGCTATTAACCTGATGGATTATGATTTTGCTAAACGTTGTGGGTTTCCCTTGATACCCCTACAGAAGTCTATTCCCCTACTGGGGATCGATTCTACCCCTTTGGCTGAGAATAAACCCCAGTTTTCTACTCAGGTGATAATGAGGGTTGAACCTGATCACCAGGAGTGCTGCAAATTTTTGGTTCTATATAATCTGCATGATATTATCGTACTGGGTTTCCCTTGGTTACAGTCTCATAATCCTGTTTTGGATTGAAAATCTGTGTCTGTAACCAGTTGGGGCTGCCAATGTGTTAATACCAACACTCCTGTTTTTTCTGCCTCCCCCCAAGCTCAGGATGTTCCTGACTTTTTGTTTGATTTTTCTGATGTGTTTAGCGAAAGTAAATCTGCATCCTTGCCTCCCCATAGGAGCTATGACTGCGCTATTGAATTAGTGCCGGGTAGTAAATTCCCTAAAGGTCGCCTTTTTAACTTGTCTGTACCTGAACATGACGCTATGCGGTCTTATATCAAGGAATCATTGGAGAAGGGTCATATCAGACCATCCTCTTCACCCTTAGGTGCCGGTTTTTTCTTTGTGGCCAAAAAAAATGGTTCATTAAGGCCGTGTATTGATTATCGTCTCTTGAACAATATTACTGTCAGTATTCCGGGTTTTCTAGGTAACTTTGTCAATGATTTTGCCCTTTGTTAAGATGGAGTTTGCTGTTTTCTGTGCCCTACTTCCTGTTCGTTTGTTTAAAACCCGGCTCAGGTGCTGGCTTCACTGCTGGAATATTCTGCTTCTGTTTCCCTGCAACCCAGCTGCTTGTTCCTCACAGATCGTTGTGTGTTTACCAGGGAAGTGCATAATCAGGTTATCTTAAGGTGTTTCTCTGCCACAGCAGTTTCTACCCATGGCTCTGGACTTTCTCTGCATATGTAAGTTGCACAGACTGTGTTGTCACTAAACTGTTGACTTGGGAAATTAACCTTTGTTTCACTCCATCTGATAAGAACTGCGTTTCTGAACTATTGCTGTTTAACCCTTTGTGCATTACCTCTGGTGAGAGCTGTTGGAACTATTACTGGAACCTTACTGACTTATGAACTTGTTGTTGGACTTCATTGAATTTAGCCACAACTGAGATTAACTTGTTCCTGGACCTCCCTGTGTTTTCTGCATACCTGGATCTGACTCTTCACACACCAGCAGTGTGTAAATCCAGCCACGTAACTTGTGCATCAGACTTACCTTGTGGTCACATTTGTGTGAGGACTTCGTCGTAAGAACTTTACCACCCTCGCTATAGAGGTTCAAGGACTTATATATCCGGATTCATATAACTGGACTTGTGTATATATATATATATGGACTCATTGCATGTCACTACGGGTTGTTTGAATATTGTTTTTGGGGGTTTTGCTGTTTCACAAATACATTATTTGCATTCAAAGAAACCCGTCTCTGATTGTTCATTGCCCCACGCTATCAGAATCCTCGAGTTCCTACAATAGTATTACAGGATATTCCAGCCTAAAAAAGAGGATTCTGCTGGGGCAATGACGGAGACACGGGCAGACAAACTGTTCACCATAGTTAACTCCTTGCAGCAGGAGGTGTCAGCTGCACTCAATCAAATTAGAGACTTGGAGTCTCGGGTTAACCACAATGCACAGGGGTTTGGTCAGGCTCTCCAAGATCTACGTTCTAGGTTAGGAGTCCTGGAGGCCTTACCTACTGAGCCTACCTCATCCACCAGTATGCCCAAATTGCCTCCATTCCGTTTTAATGGTGACCGAAGTCAATTCCGTGGGTTTGTTAATCAATGTATATTATTTTTTTGATGTACATGCCTCTTACTACCGGTCTGATAGATCTAAGGTTCTATGTATTATTATGTTGTTGACATCACGTGCACTGGCTTGGGCAAATCCTATGGTTGAAAGTCATGATACCCGTCTAAATAATTTGGATAATTTTCTGGCAGCCATGGCGCAAATGTTCGACGATCCCAACCGCCGTGCTACCGCTGAATCTGCCTTGCTTTCCTTACGCCAGGGGAAACGGTCAGTCATAGAATATGTTACTGAATTTAAAAGGTTAGTGGTGGACACCCAGTGGGAAAACAATGCTTTGTTACCAATCTTTAGAAAGGTTTGTCAAATGTAATCAAGGATGAGCTAGCTCGTTCAGAGTCTCCACAGGAGTTTGAATTGTTTATACAGCACTGTGTACGTATTGATACCGTTTAACTGAACGCAGACAAGAAAAATGGGCCGCTGTAAATCGCATTACTAATTACTCTCTTCCGTCCAGGGAAACCACAGGCAAAAACCCGCGAGAGGCTGAGGAGGTGCCTATGCAGGTGGACTCACTGCAGAGACGTGAGAATAATGAACGCCGCGAACACCGTTTCCGTGAGCGCTTATGTTTCTATTGTGGTCAATCGGACCATTTCCTTATCAATTGTCCTAAATGTCCTAGGCGACCCAACAAGGTGTTGGCGGTAGTAGGGGATTATGATAACACAGACGCTGATCTGAAGTTTCGGAAACCAGTCTACATCTAGATGCGGTTTTTCCCCCAATACTGATGCCGACTTCCCCTAAAGATCACGGGGAGAAATATTCACATTGTTCTCTTCCTATACAGATTCAGTGGGAGGAACAGTGGATATCAAGTTCTGCCATGATAGACTCTGGAGCAGGTGGAATTTCATGGATTCTTCTTTTGCAGAGAAACATGGTATAAAGACACAACTAAGAGCTTCACCAATCACTATGGAAACGGTGGATGGTTCCCCATTAGTTTCTGGACCAGTAGATCGGGAGACAGTGCCTCTGGAGTGTAAGATGGAACCAGACCATCAAGAAACACTTTCATTCATGTTAATATCTTCTCCTCATTTTCCTGTAATTTTAGGAATTCCCTGGTTACGGTCACAAAATCCAATCATCAATTGGGAAACCAAGGAGATAACCTTTCTCCCGAAGTGCAGTTCTACCATCAGTCCAACTGTAGCGGCTCCAGTTACCCAGAACTTGGAAGAGGTGATACAGGTACCTACTCTCCCTCTGATTTATCAGGAATTCTCAGACATTTGTGATAAAAGGAAGGCAGATCAACTTCCCCCACATAGCCGTATGACTGCCCCATAGAATTGCTTCCTGGAGCAGCGATTCCTTTCGGCCATGTTTACCCGTTGGCGGCTCCGGAATTAAAATCTTTACGAGAGTATATAGATGAGAATTTAGCCAAGGGGTTTATCCGACCATCTTCTTCACCAGCGGGAGCTCCAATATTCTTTGTAAAGAAGAAGGATGGTACTCTAAGACCTGCATTGACTACCGGGAGTTAAATAAGGTAACCATTCGTAACAGGTACCCGTTGCCCCTAATTCCAGAATTGTTGGAAAGAGTTCGCCAGGCCAAAGTATTTACCAAATTAGATCTTCGTGGGGCATATAATTTACTCCGTATACGGCCCGGAGACGAATGGAAGACAGCTTTTAGATGCCGGTATGGACATTTTGAATATTTGGTGATGCCATTCGGACTCTGTAACGCTCCTGCTGCTTTTCAACATTTAGCCAACGACATTTTCAGGGATTTATTGGACCAATATGTGGTAATTTACCTTGATGACATCTTAATCTTTTCTGACTCCTTACAGGAACATCAGGAACATGTCAAGACCGTACTTAGACGTTTGAGAGATAATCATTTGTACATCAAACTCGAAAAGTGTGAGTTCCATTGTTCTGAAATTCAATTTTTGGGCTATGTTATCTCGCCTCAGGGATTGAATATGGAGTCCAGCAAGATCCAGGCAATCTTGGACTGGCCGGTACCAGGAAACATTAAGGAGGTACAACGATTCATTGGCTTTGCTAACTTTTATAGACGATTTATCCGAAATTTTTCAGAAATTGTCCGTCCCATCACTCTCCTCACCAAGAAGGGGAAGAAGTTTGAATGGTCTTCGCAAGCTCAGGAAGCCTTTGATCGCCTGAAGGGTTGTTTTACCACAGCTCCAATATTGATGCATCCGGATCCTGCACAGCCTTTTATGTGGAGGTGGACGCGTCTGACTGTGCATTGGGAGCTATCCTCTCACAACGTACCGGAGACAAAGGTTTGCTGCACCCGTGTGCCTTCTTCTCTCGTAGGTTATCTTCTGCAGAACTGAACTATGATGTGGCAGATAAGGAACTTTTGGCAATTATTTCTGCCTTTAAGGAATGGAGACACCATTTGCAGGGGGCAACTCAGCAGGTAGTAGTACTCACGGATCATCGCAATTTGGAATTCCTTAAGTCTGCCAGGTGTCTTTCTCCTCGACAAGCTAGGTGGAGTTTGTTCTTGAACCAGTTTAATTTTATTATTTCGTACCGCCCAGGTTCACGTAATGGGAAAGCTGACGCATTATCCCGAATCCATACCGTGGATTCCGTGCCTGGGACCCCGTCGAAGACCATCTTGTCGGAGGCCAATTTCGTAGGAGTGCTCCGGAACCGGGACTTGTGGCAGGAGATCAAGCTGGCCTATGACGGTGACGTATTTCTTGCAGCTCCACCTGACAATGTGAATCTTGTCCTTCGGAATGGTGTGTGGCTTAGAGATCGATGTATTTATGTCCCAGAGGCTGTAAGACTTCGAGTTCTCAGATTGGTCCACGACTCTAAATTGGCTGGTCATAGGGGGTACAGAAGACGCAGGAATTGTTAACTCGTTTTTTTTGGTGGCCTACCTGCTTGAAGGATGTGAATGACTATGTCCGCTCTTGTGAAGTTTGTGCCCGGTACAAGGTTCCTCGTGTTTCACCTACTGGTCTTCTTAAACCGCTACCTGTACCGTCTCGCCCTTGGGGGTCTATTTCGATGGACTTTATTGTGGAGTTACCCACCTCTGGTGGTAAAAATACTATTTTGGTGGTAGTAGATCGTTTAACGAAAGCTGCTCATTTCATTCCGTGCGCTGGTCTTCCCTCAGCTACAGAGACAGTAGATCTAGTTATCCAGAACATTTTCCGGCTGCATGGGGTACCAGATGACATCATTTCTGACCGGGGAATACAATTTACCTCTAGATTTTGGAAAGGATTTTGTTCTGCGCTCCACATTAATGTTTGCTTGTCTTCTGCATACCATCCTCAGACCAACGGGCAGACCGAACGGACAAATCAAACCTTGGAGCAATATCTACGCTGTTACGTCAGTCATTTGCAGGACGATTGGCTGAAGCTACTTCCTCTAGCGGAATTTTCGTACAACAACTCCCAAAGCAGTTCCACGAAGGTAACGCCTTTTTTTGCCAACCTGGGTTATCATCCAAATATTTTGCCTAGGTCTCCGGTTACGATTTCGGTACCAGCGGTTGAAGACAGAGTGACGGCGTTGCAACGTAATCTTGAAGTTTTGAAGGACTCCCTGACCACAGCACAGGAGCGTTACAAAAGTCGGCCGATAGATTCCGGAAACCAGCACCTATGTATAAGGTAGGAGACTCAGTTTGGTTGTCCACCAAGAATCTAAAATTGGGTGTTCCTTCGCAGAAACTGGGACAGAAATTCATCGGTCCATTCAAGATCACGGGATTGTGAGCTCTGTTGCCTGTCGGTTGAAGCTACCACGGACTTTAAAGGTACACCCAGTATTTCATGTTTCCTTATTAAAACCAGTCTCTCCTAACACATTTCAGGGACGTATCGTACCTCCCCCTCCACCAGTGTTGGTTGATGGCGAAGAACAATTCGTGGTACAGGAGATTGTTAATTCGAGACTTCATAGAAACCGGCTTCAGTATCTAGTTAGATGGCAAGGTTACTCTCCTGAAGATGATTCTTGGGAACCAGTAAGTAACATCAATGCGCCTCTGAAGATTGCTCAGTTTCATCGGAGATACCCGGACAGGCCTGGTCCAGGACCGTCCGGAGGCCGTCTTTAGGGGGGGAGTAATGTCAGTATTCCGGGTTTTCTAGGTAACTTTGTCAATGATTTTGCCCTTTGTTAAAGATGGAGTTTGCTGTTTTCTGTGCCCTACTTCCTGTTCGTTTGTTTAAAACCCGGCTCAGGTGCTGGCTTCACTGCTGGAATATTCTGCTTCTGTTTCCCTGCAACCCAGCTGCTTGTTCCTCACAGATCGTTGTGTGTTTACCAGGAAGTGCATAATCAGGTTATCTTAAGGTGTTTCTCTGCCACAGCAGTTTCTACCCATGGCTCTGGACTTTCTCTGCATATGTAAGTTGCACAGACTGTGTTGTCACTAAACTGTTGACTTGGGAAATTAACCTTTGTTTCACTCCATCTGATAAGAACTGCGTTTCTGAACTATTGCTGTTTAAACCCTTTGTGCATTACCTCTGGTGAGAGCTGTTGGAACTATTACTGGAACCTTACTGACTTATGAACTTGTTGTTGGACTTCATTGAATTTAGCCACAACTGAGATTAACTTGTTCCTGGACCTCCCTGTGTTTTCTGCATACCTGGATCTGACTCTTCACACACCAGCAGTGTGTAAATCCAGCCACGTAACTTGTGCATCAGACTTACCTTGTGGTCACATTTGTGTGAGGACTTCGTCGTAAGAACTTTACCACCCTCGCTATAGAGGTTCAAGGACTTATATATCGGATTCATATAACTGGACTTGTGTATATATATATATATGGACTCATTGCATGTCACTACGGGTTGTTTGAATATTGTTTTTGGGGGTTTTGCTGTTTACAAATACATTATTTGCATTCAAAGAAACCCGTCTCTGATTGTTCATTGCCCCACGCTATCAGAATCCTCGAGTTCTACAATAGTATTACAATTACTGTGAAATATCAATACCGTTACCCTTGATTTCTGACCTGTTTTCCAGGGTGAAAAACGCTACTTGGTTTACCCAAACTTGACTCAGGGGGCTGTAGCCTTTCCGGGGGTTTAGCTCTAGGATCGCTGTCTGGGTAGACAGAATGGCACGGAAACAGTTCATTCAGACAGCAGTTTGGTGAAAACTGGCCGCAACCAGTTTTATTAAAGTCCACAGCACACAGATAAAAACAAATCATAAACAGAAAACCTGGGCTTGTCTAGCCACTAAATTACACTTAGATAGATGGCCCTCTCTATCCGGGACCCAGACTCTACCAGTCTGTGCCCAAAACAACACATATCACATATGTTACCAGTATGGAGTTTCACAGACACTCCTCTTTATGTCCGAAGGCAACTCCAATGTCCAGACTTGAGAGAGGTCACCTCCTATTCAGTCGCTATTCGCACGGATTCTCACTGCGACTACTCCTGTGTCCGGGGTACTTCCTGCACCCAGACTGAGATAGCTCACACTCTTAGAGACTGCTTCCTTGTGCCAGGACACCTCCCTGTGTCCGGGCTAAAGACAGCTCCCACACTCTTGGAGACACCTTCTGTGTCTGGACCCCTTGTCCAGACTGAATGAGCTCCCTGACTGTGCTCCCAAGCACCTACTTCTGGCTTCCTAATCAACACCTGAGTGGATTCAGGTCTGAGCTGCAAGCGTGTACTGAATGGCAGGTGTAGTGACCTTTCTTTACCACCAGGTTTACAAAGCCACACATTTCGCTCATACCAGTCAGCAAGGTACTTAGGTGAAATATACACCTCATTCACCACATATTCCTTCACTGTCTCACATATCCCCTCCCTCTTCTCCAGACCGGAGGGCTGGTCATCCAGACCGGAGGGCTGGTCAACAATCCAACAGAGACAGTGAACTCTGGACCAGTCATGGCCCTCATCATGTTTTCTCTTCATCTGAAGCATCCGCACTACCCTGTACCCTCCCAGGCCTATACTCTCTGCGGGCCTCGGGTATCCTGCACTGCTTCATCTTGACCTTAGTGCCAGCCTCAGTCTCGGTATAGTGGCTCACCAGATAAGTACGACCAGGCACGTCAGAACAGCTCTGCTGATTCTTCCTCAGAAACTTTCGTACCTCCTGCCTTTGGGGCACTGACCCTGTGTCACCAACTGTCACAGGAGGTATAGGGGTTTTCTCTAATTCCCCCTGAACTTTCTTTAGCACATCTACTTTCTTAAATATCAGTTGATTCATAAATTCTACCTCACAGAACCCAAGCGCCTCTGTCATGGTCTCTGACCATTCCGAGCCACACTGTTCAAACGATTGGCACTGTAGAGGGAGCTGATCGTTTTTCTTGGTCGGTACACATAATTTATCCTCTTCTGGTACAGGCTCACTTTGCATAAGACTCAGAGCTCTTACTTCTTTCTCCAGGAGATCCTCATGGCTACGCATCTTCTCCTGTAGTTGTTGGACGTCCTTTACGTCTTCGGCCCTTTCTTCAGGCTCTTCTGGTAGGACATGCTCAGAAGCCCTACCATCAGTCTTCTTTACCTCTTCAGCCACGTTCTGCATCCCATCTGGGCTCCCGTGTGTCTGCAGTGGCAACGGAGTGACACATCGTTTTTCCCATTTGTTGGGACGTGGCTCCGATGTAGCCTCCCTGAAAGTGCGCTTGAGCTCACCAATGCCAGCTACTGATCCGGACCGTAACCCGTCCACGCCGCTGTCTTCGGCAGAAACAGATTCCTGGACAGAGTCAGTCCCCATATCTTCAGTCTTGCTCCTCACAGCTTCACTTGAAACCTCAGCTTCTGATGAGGCATCTGGCTTGGTGACCACCACTTCCATGGCTTTTTCCACCTCTGCAGCATCACCTTCAGAGTCCTTGGCCTGATGCAGATCCACACCATACATTGATAACTTCTCATTTTCAACAGCATCCACTTGTGCTGTGTTCAGTTTCAGAGTCCTGTCTTTCACCTTAGTCTTCGCCAGGGAACCGACCAACTGTACAACATCTTCAGATGCCATCCTCCGTCCGACTGCAAGGTCAGCCTCAGCCTTCCTCTCAGGACTCTCAATCTCCTCTGCTACCATGCCTTCCTCACTTGCACTGGTTGCTTTATTGTCATCAGATGACTCACTATCACACCACTATCCCTGTCTGACCCCCTTTTCTCAGCCACATCTGGCTCACTTTCAGGGTTATACAATTATTCTCATTCACATCCTGCTCACTGTCAGGGTTATACAATTCATTCTCATTCACATCCGGCTCACTGTCAGGGTTATACAATTCATTTCATTCACATCTTGATCGGAACCTTAGTTAACATGTCATCCACAACATTAACTTCACCATCTGGTCCCTGGTTTCCCTCAGGTGGTCCCTCAAGTATGTGACTATGTGATAACCCCAGCACTATACTTCCATATAGCTCAGGTACCAGGAGCTGACTCACGACCTCTCCCTGGACTTCAGTGTCCCTATACAATAGGTTATTGTTCATGGCAGCATGAGGAAACCTTCCTCAGAGCCAGGCTCTTGGGGAACCTCATTCAGAACAATTACATTCTCCTGTGCCGTTTTAAGAGTGGGGTCTCGCACCGGCTCACTCCCAAAATTGTCACAGGAGCCAGGCAGGTCAGGGACACTCGGTTCCCGAGAACCACCATCCTCGTCTCCCAACATCACCTGCAAAGAAATGTCATCTTTATCACGGTCATCATCAGTATCATCACTATTATGATTAGCATTATCATCATTATCAATATCAGCATCCTCATCATGGTCATCATCATTATCATGATCATCATTATCATTATCAATATTATCATGGTCATCATCATTATCACATAAGTTTAACGGCCCACTAGCATTGTGTTCCGCCCCTCGGGACTGCGCACCCTCAGTAGGAGCTTCATCACACTGTCCATCAGAAACATTTTTCCCCCAGAGATCCTTAGACCGGGGAAAGTCATTACCCAATATAACGGGGTGCACCAGGGTCTTCACTACCCCTACTTCATATGAAACCTCCCCGAGTTTGGGACCAAGTCCACGGCAGTCTCTGGTAGACTTTGGTGTCTTCATGGATGTACACCACACTCAGGTGCTTATCAGGGATGAAGTCCCTATCACTCAGGCTGTCACATACGAAGTCACTGGACTCTCTGAGTCCAAGAGGGCCTGTGCTGGGCAGTCACTTACAACCACCGGGGACCCCTGTGGTCCAGTCTCTTCGGCTGAGGTGGACACACACACAGGCTCTGCGCAGGGAGAGAGGGATCTGCCAATATCACAACACATAGGCTCCCCCTCTATTGGACAGTTGGCTGCAATTTCACGCCAGCTCCAACACTGTCCATCACACTCTCCCACCACATGTCCCCTCGGGCCTGAACCCGCTTATCAGCATACCCCATGTCCCCAACAGCTGGAACGCTCTTACCGCGAGAGTTCAGCGTCCGGGAACTCCGAAGTGACGACCTCTCAGACGGCTGTACCTCAGGAGGACGTGCTTGGGTGTAGCGGTCCACTATCACCTTTTCTACTCCATAATCAGGCCTGCTGACTGCAGACTCCCAACTGTATCTCCAGTCACGAACTCCCCTGGCACGGGCTGTCACCGTAACACCCAGCCGGGTAAGAATCGCCGCTTTCAACTTTGCATAGTCTTCGCTGTCCTGCTTGCTCAGGTCAGCCCAGACTTTTTGGGGTTCCCCAATCAGATAGGGTACGACCGCCATGGCCCATTCAGATAGTGGCAGATTCTCCTTCTCTGCCAGTCTCTCAAACCTAGTAAGATATACCTCCACATCATCACGAGGTGTCATTTTTCTCAAGGACCGTCTTACCGCCTTCTTTATAGCGGACAACGCCGGTGCCTTCACAACATTACTTCGGGACGCGACACCGAAATCCTTTTTTGGTGCTGTCATCTGCTCAATAAATAACCGGTTATTCTCCTGCTGCTGCTGCAGGAATTGCTGCCGGTCCTCCTGCATGTGCTGCTGGTGCTGCAGGCGCTGCTGCTCCATGCTTCGCTGGGCCTGGGCCAGGTACTCAATGAGCTCCTCCATACTGCCGGACTCATCTGTCTCAACCACGGCAGTTTTATGTTGCACATTAACTTGTGCCATTTGTTCAAACAGCGCCTCCATGCTGTCATCCATGCTGTCAGACTTCTCTGTCTTAACAACGGCAGTCTTCACTCAAGACATACACACTACACAGCTTTTTTTTCACAGAAAATTCAGCCTTGCTGTGCAACCACTTTTTTTTTTTTTTCCTTTGCAAAGTCTATTAGGGCTACTGTCTCTTTAAGACTGCTCCACAAACTTTTCTTTTGCTGCTGCACATTCCACAGTCATTTTCACAACAAGTTCAGCTTTGCTGTGCATACATTTTCTCTCTGCAGACCCTATCAGGGCCACTGTCTCTCCAAGACTGCTCCAAACAGACGTTTCTGCTGACACACACTTCTTTTTTTTTTTTTTTCTGTTGCTATTTCAATAGACTTCACCTTTAATGCTGTCTCTCGCCACTGTGCTGCATGCACACTCCAGCACTAACTGTACCAGGCCCTGCGCTGCCCGCATTCTCCACCAATTGTAGCCTTTCCGGGGGGTTTAGCTCTAGGATCGCTGTCTGGGTAGACAGAATGGCACGGAAACAGTTCATTCAGACAGCAGTTTGGTGAAAACTGGCCGCAACCAGTTTTATTAAAGTCCACAGCACACAGATAAAAACAAATCATAAACAGAAAACCTGGGCTTGTCTAGCCACTAAATTACACTTAGATAGATGGCCCTCTCTATCCGGGACCCAGACTCTACCAGTCTGTGCCCAAAACAACACATATCACATATGTTACCAGTATGGAGTTTCACAGACACTCCTCTTTATGTCCGAAGGCAACTCCAATGTCCAGACTTGAGAGAGGTCACCTCCTATTCAGTCGCTATTCGCACGGATTCTCACTGCGACTACTCCTGTGTCCGGGGTACTTCCTGCACCCAGACTGAGATAGCTCACACTCTTAGAGACTGCTTCCTTGTGCCAGGACACCTCCCTGTGTCCGGGCTAAAGACAGCTCCCACACTCTTGGAGACACCTTCTGTGCCTAGACCCCTTGTCCAGACTGAATGAGCTCCCTGACTGTGCTCCCAAGCACCTACTTCTGGCTTCCTAATCAACACCTGAGTGGATTCAGGTCTGAGCTGCAAGCGTGTACTGAATGGCAGGTGTAGTGACCTTTCTTTACCACCAGGTTTACAAAGCCACACATTTCGCTCATACCAGTCAGCAAGGTACTTAGGTGAAATATACACCTCATTCACCACATATTCCTTCACTGTCTCACAGGGGCGTATAACCTTATTCGCATTAAGCACGGGGATGAATGGAAGACGGCATTCAATACCCCTGAAGGGCATTTTGAGTACCTAGTGATGCCCTTTGGGCTCACTAATGCCCCTTCCGTCTTCCAGTCCTTCATGAATGACATTTTCAGGGATTTTGTGGACAAATTTCTGATTGTTTATTTGGATGATATCTTGATTTTTTCTAATGACTGGGACTCTCATGTGAAACATGTTCGGACTGTGTTCCAGATTTTGAGGGATAATGCTCTGTATGTGAAGGGATCAAAGTGTCTTTTTGGCGTACAGAAGATCTCATTTCTGGGATTCATTTTGTCCCCATCTGTTATTGAAATGGACCCGGTCAAGGTTCAGGCCATCTGTGATTGGGTCCAACCTACTTCATTAAAGGCTCTTCAGAGATTTTTGGGTTTTGCCAATTTTTATCGTAAATTTATTGGTAATTTCTCGGTTATTGTTAAACCATTAACTGATTTGACCAGAAAGGGTTCTGATGTGGTGAATTGGCCTCCTGAGGCAGTCTCTGCATTTCAGGAACTTAAGCAGAGATTCACTTCTGCTCCTGTTCTACGGCAGCCTGATGTTTCTCTGCCATTTCAGGTGGAGGTTGATGCCTCTGAAATTGGGGCAGGTGCCGTTTTGTCCAAAAAGATCCAGAGACCTCTAAAAATAACCCTTGTGCCTTTTTCTCGTAAATTTTCTCCTACTGAACGTAATTATGACGTGGGTAATCGGGAGTTATTAGCCATGAAGTGGGCTTTTGAAGAGTGGAGACATTGGCTGGAGGGAGCCAAACATCAGGTGGTGGTCCTTACGGACCATAAGAATCTGGTCTATCTGGAATCTGCCAAGCGACTCAATCCTAGACAGGCCAGGTGGGCCTTGTTTTTCACACGTTTTAATTTTGTGGTTTCCTTTCTTCCTGGCACTAAGAATGTTAAGGCGGATGCCCTCTCGAGGAGTTTCCTTGCGGACTCTCCTGATTTATCTGATCCTTCTGTTATTTTGAAAGAGGGTGTAGTTCTTTCCGCCATCTCGCCCAATTTGAGACTTGCTCTGGAGGGGTGTCAGGAGGATAGGCCCGAGCGCTGCCCTGTTGGAAAATTGTTTGTCCCGGACCAATGGAAAAAGAGTGTGATGTCTGAGATTCATTGTTCCGCATTGGCTGGGCATCCCGGAATTTTTGGTACCAGAGACTTGGTTAGTCGGTCCTTTTGGTGGCCTACCTTGTCTCGCGATGTCAGGGAATTTGTGCAGTCCTGCGGGACTTGCTCTCGCTCCAAGCCTTGCTCTCGCTCTAGTGGTTTGTTGATGCCATTGCCTGTGCCCAAGAGACCATGGACCCATATCTCTATGGATTTCATTTCCGATCTTCCTGTTTCTCAGAGAATGACCACCATCTGGGTAATTTGTGATAGGTTTTCCAAAATGATACATCTTGTGCCATTACCTAAGTTGCCTTCCTCCTCTGAATTGGTGCCGTTGTTTCTTCAGCACGTGGTTCGTTTACACGGCATTCCTGAGAACATTGTGTCTGACAGAGGAGTCCAGTTTGTTTCCAGATTTTGGAGGACTTTTTGTTCAATTGTCTTTCTCCTCGGCATTTCATCCTCAGACCAATGGTCAAACTGAGAGAACAAACCAGACATTAGAGACTTATCTAAGATGCTTTGTGTCTGCTGATCAGGATGACTGGGTCTCTTTTTTGCCTTTGGCTGAGTTTGCTCTTAATAATAGGGCTAGCTCTGCCACTTTGATGTCTCAGTTTTTCTGTAATTCTGGTTTTCACCCTCGATTTTCTTCAGGACAGACGGAAGCTTCTGTCTGTCCAGGTGTTGACTCTGTTGTTGAGCGTATGCAACAGATTTGGGACCAGGTAGTGGAGAGGTTGTCCCTCTCTCAGGAGAAGGCCCAGCGGTTTGCTAACCGGCATAGGACTGATGGTCCTCGGTTTAAAGTGGGGGACTTGGTCTGGTTGTCCTCAAGGAATATTCCTATGAGAGTAGCATCTCCTAAATTTAAGCCTAGGTTCATTGGACCTTATAAGATCATGGAGATTATTAATCCTGTTTCTTTTCGTTTGCTTCTTCCAGGGACATTTAAGATCCATAACGTGTTCCACAAGTCCTTGTTGAAGAGGTTTGTTGAGCCAGTGGTTCCTGCTACTGTGCCTCCTGACCCTGTTTTGGTTGAGGGCAATCTGGAGTATGTGGTTGAGAAAATATTGGATTCTCGTTTTTCTAGACGTAGACTCCAGTATTTGGTTAAATGGAGAGGTTATGGTCAGGAAGACAATTCTTGGGTGTTTGCTTCGGACATCCATGCTAGGAGACTTATCCGTGCGTATCATAGAACTCATCCTGACCGACCTGGTTGCTCAAATGAGGGTTCGGTGACCCCTCCTCAAGGGGGGGGTACTGTTGTGAATGGGTTTGAGATGAGTTCTGAGCAGAGGCTCCCTCTGGTGGTTACAAGCGGTACTAGTGAAGATTGTGAGGACTGGGAATCAGGTGTTACTGACTGGTCTTATATAAGGGAGTCATTTTCCCATCAGGGTTGCCGGTGATCAATTGTTCTGGTCTGAATCCTTCATTCCAGTTTCCCTTGTAGCCTGCTGTGTCTGTCTGCATCTCCTGCTACCAGATAAGAATTTTTCTTCTTTTGTGTTGTTGCTATATTTTTGCATTTTGTCCTGCACTTCTTTGGGGGCCTTCTGGGTCCCCTCGGGGGCTTCTGCCTTCTCTGTTTAGTTCAGCCACTGAGTTTTGTTCTTTTGCTTTTTCCAGTTTTTTCAGTGGCTGCTGTTTTGATTTTGTTACACCAGAGAGCTAATTTAGGTGGTAGAGGTCGTGTGATCTCAGGGATTTTGAAATTAGTAGAGTTGGTGCTTTTCAGGGTTTTCTGGGATTGCAGTAAGTACCCTTCCTATCCTTTTCTATTTAGTTAGTTTGGGCCCCAGCGTTTGCTCATTACTATTTTCTTTCTGTGTCAGTATTTCTCTTGTCTAACCGCCATTACTGTTTGGGGGCTTTCTATTATCTTTGGGGTTCTGCTCCGGGGCAGATAGCTTTCCTATTTCTATCTTTAGGTGTAGTTAGTTTCTCAGGCTGTGACGAGGCGTCTAGGACCAACGTAGGAACGCTCCACGGCTGCCTCTAGTTGTGGTGGTTAGTCAGGGTACTGCAATCCCATAGATTCCAACTGCTCTGGTGTATTGCCTTTTTTACCTGCACTCCTCAGCTACCGAAACATAACAAGTTGGTGTGTCATCCCAGGGAACTAGTTAGGGCCAAAAAGAAGCATATAATCTCCATCCTGCACTGTAGTCAGTGTAGTTTTTGCCAGGAGAAAGAAATCAGTTTACCAGGATGAGAGAGCTGCCTTTACAAAGAGAAGGTGAAGATTGCCACCGAGGGCAGGACAGAGGTTTATTTCTGTGAGTGAAGAATGTATTCGCTGATAGGGTGAAGATTACCCACCATCGAGGCAAAGATTTCCCACCATAGAGTGGAGCATAAAGTTTTATTTCTGACTATAAGGTTCGCCATAAAAGAAGTATCTGAGCGCTGAGGCCTGAGTGTGACGAGAATTACCACATCAGAGACAGCCAGTTACAAATGACTTTGTATGAGGAACTGTTACGTGGTAGCTGAGTGAGTAGGCCTAAAGAATGTGCAAATTGCTAGTCAAGATCTACTACAGGTCAAGAAAAGTAACTGTGAGGAGATGCAATGACCAGCACTGAGATCATGTGTTGTGCTGCATTGTGAAGGAGACTACTAGACTGGGTTTGAGTTATGGAAGTGCTCCTAAAGTTTATTTGCCGGCAGACTGTCAAAAGTGCAAGTGTTAGATTGTATATAAACGGTCCTTGAATATACTCCATAGAAAAGACCTGACGCGCTTCTGGCATGTAGCCACCTTTAGTCAAAGTGAATATTAAAAAAAGCAAAACTAGAAACAATTTTAAACCCTTATCAGCTTATCCACTTTACTCTCAGTGGATAGGCTTCTAACGGTTTTAAATAGTTTTTAGTTTTTCTTTTTTTTTTAATATTCACTATGACTAAAGGCGGCTACATTTCAGAAACGCGTCAGGTGTTTTCTATGGAGTATATGCAATAATACAGTATGTTGTTTTTTAATGAAGATGGAATAAAATAAACCATGTTTTTTTTACAAGAAAGTGCTGTTTTTGGTCTGCAATTTTAAACAGCGCTTCCGTACCCATATCCTGAGCCAATTTTCTCTCAATGTCAGCAGGCAACAGGTTTACAAACATGGTACATGATCTTTTCATGTTCTTGTATATATTAGCTATCCATTTCTGGTGAAACCTGGGACTTCTTAAAAACCTCTATAACCATCAAGCTCATTGTCACCCAGCGAGTAAAACTTTCCTGAACTGATGCTTGTCCATCTGCATTACTTTTTATTATCCCTGTGATGGGAACCTCCTCCAACATGATCAGTGTCTCCCTAAATTACCCTTACATATTCAGTGCATGAATAAAAACTTCTATAACTTTCTAATACACTTTCGTTTCTATTTCCCAACAGTTTTTTTAGATGGTAGTTTGCGGTCTGTGAGTGAGAACTTTAACAGTTACATTCTCAGGATTCTGACCTGAAAGTGGATTCAGTCTTGGGTTCACGCTGAACTACTTACAGCAGCAGTAGCTGCACAAACCCCTTTGATAGTTTCCTACAATGTAGCCATCTGGAGTCCAGATTCTTTGGCTCACAGAGTATTGTCTAGACATTGCAACTGAGAACAGGACAAGACTGTTCTAATTCACAAACCGCAAACTAATATCTAGAAAAGTTTAAGTATTGAAACATACTTGCAAACAGTTGCAATTTTGCCAGGACAATCCTTTGAATGTGACCACAAAATGGGTATGAGAGAGGTTATATAGGTTTTTTTTAGGGTTTTCCCAAGCATTTCTGATTTTGGAAATTGAAATTTTGGTATATATTAGAATTAGAATATTTAGGCAATGTAAAGATCATATTAATAACCTTAACATATACAATGGCCTTCAGAATTTGTAGGTTCCTTTCGATAGAATGGAAATTAAAATAATACTTTATTTCCTGTTGCCTATATAGCATCAATTCTATCCATACACATGGGCAGTGTGGTGGTTCAGAGGTTAGCACTGTAGCTTTGCAGCGCTGGGATCTTGTGTTTGTGACAGCAGGATTTATGTTTATCTATCCTGACTCCATTTTTGATATTCATCATGCATTTCCTCCTCTCCGGAATGAAGTTTGAGTCTGTGTGCGTGTGTGTAGAGTAGAAATAAGCAGTTTTTGGAACTGTCTAAAGATTCAGAAGTAATAAAGAAACAAAACTAACAGTATAACTATTCCTAGACTCTTCAGAATTAACTTTAGCCAATGAGATGCATGTATGCTAATGCCAATGCAGTAAAGATGTGTATCTTTGTACCGTGTTAGCCAGTAGATAGAAAAATATTTAGAGTTGAGAATCCTCAGTGGTTGATACCTTTTAATGGCTAACTGAAAAGATGGTAACAAATTGCAAGCTTTCGAGACTACTCAGGTCTCTTCATCAGGCATAGACTAATACAAAATCTGAAGAATCACATATTTATACACAACACAGCACAGAAACAATGCAATAGATAAGACAAGTGACGTGAAGTAGAACTGTCATTATGGGAGAGGGATGAACATAAATATTGGAACAGTTCATAGATAAGGAGTGTGAAAGTTTTATTGCCCTCTGATTGGGGTCTGGTAATGTTTATTGATGCCCCTACAAGGTCTTTGGAGTAAATTCCTTAATTGATGTAGACAGACATAAATCCATGCGACACGTTCATTCCTGCACTGAGAGTGTCAAAGGTCATCATGAGTTTATATTTGGAGACTCTCCTGTGTCTCTGTGAAGTGAAATTACTTTTCAGTACCAGTAATTTCATGTCCATGGTGCTGTGATCAGGCATACAAAAATGTTTTGCCACAGGTAGATCAATTCTTTTTTCTCTTATTGTGTGGCGATAAGAATTCATCCTTGTTCTCAGTTTTTGCCCGGTCTCCCCCACATACAGACCCCCAGTTGGACATTTAGTACATATAATTAAGTACACCACATTAGATGTGATGCAGCTGAAAGTACCTGGGATCTTGTAGTCCTGATGGGAGTTGGGGATCCTTATCTTGTCCATGGTCATTATAAATGGACAGGTTTTACATTTTTTCTGCTTGCAAGGAAAGGTTCCTGCAGCTGTTGGGGAGGACAGGGAGCTTCTGACAATGATGCTTCTTAGATTTGGGGGCTGCCTAAAGCACAGTAGTGGGGGGTCTGGAAATATGGATTGTAATCGGGCATTTTTTTGTAGTAAAGGTTGTAGTTTCCTTGCAGCTCCCCTTAGCACCTCCAGATTTGGATTGTAGGTAACTACTAGAGGCACCCGGTTATTTTCTTCTTTAGCTTTGTAATGTAGCAGGTGATTCCTTGATATTCTGGTGGCTCTTGTAATTTGGTTTTCAATTGTTCTTGGATGGTAGCCCTGATTTAAAAAGGTCTTTCTGAGGCGACAAAGGTTTTCATCTCTATCCATGGGGTTGGAACATATACGGTTGTATCTGATGGCTTGGCTGTAGATAATAGAGTTTTTTATGTGTTTTGGATGGAAACTATCCCATTTAAGGTATGTTGGACGGTCGATTGGCTTCTGATACAGGGATGTTTCTATTTCATTGTTCTTTAGCTTAATGATGGTGTCTAAAAAGTTAATTTCAGTGCTGGAGTAGTTGAATGTTAAGTTAATGGTGGGATGAAATTGGTTAAACTGTTCGTGGAACGTCTTTAGCTGTTGCTCAGACTCTGTCCAGATGGTTAAAATATCGTCAATGTAGCGGTAGTAGGCCAGAGGCCTGATGGGACATGAGGACAAAAAGTCGCTTTCAAGCTTGGCCATTAGTGTTGACCGATAGTGCTCGATATCTAAAAATATCGTATCGAAATTGTATCGCCGATAGCACTAAATATCGTCGATATCCGATTTCGATACCGGAAGTCCAATGTAAGTCTATGGGAACAAAATATCGCAACTAAAAAAAACCTTTATTTCCTTGTAAACACTAAATATACACACATAGAATACATATATATATATATATACATGTCATTGTGACATATATATATCATATATTTATAGTTTATACACTTCTACATAGTAAAATAGACTCTGATTCAATTGCCGGGTAAAGCCGTGACATACCCCATAGAAGTCGACGGGCTCGGTGCCGAGTACCCCAAAAACCTCTGGCTCTGTGCGACTCAACTTGGGCGTCACGAACAGGATTCTGTAGCTCGCTATAAGCGAGTCCTGTGTGCCTGAATTGAACTGGTTTTGTGCTTGAGAATTGCTAAAATCATCAGAGAATGTATTTGCCATTTTTCCGCCATATCTGCGTCACGACGAGGCACTGGTGAAGAAGAAGGGCGTGCTCTTCATGGGTGTACACACTCACTCAGTGACGCGAAAATGATGGCTCTAAATGGTACTGCAATGTAAGATCGTGCCCCACAGCTCTTGAGTTCCGCCTCCTCATCCTCCTCAGTGTGCGGAAACTAACACGAAGGTCCCGCCTCACTACAAAAGAGGGGCCCTCTCCAGATGCTAATGACACATGTGACTTGGCAGAGATGGCTAATGGACACGAGCAGAAGTCTGAAGGGATGGAGCAGTTAGAGCTCTCCCCCCATGGAAGCGACCCGATCGCCACGGAACCACCGTTGGGCACCCGGCCTGGAAACCCTCCTACGCTGCAAGAAGCGGAGGATACCCTAAGAGGCCTGGCCCGGCACCGGGAGGAGGTCGCCAGGATGGAAGCAGCTGGCGTGCCCTAAAACTAAACTTGGAGCGGCGCCAATCCCTCTACCTGAAGTGTCTGTACCGGAAGGTGAGGCACCCGTTCTAGTAGAGGAGTCCGTGCGGGCATCCCAGCCCTTGCAATGTGATCCGGTTGACGTTGTCGCAGTGGAGGCACCCGTTCGTGCAAAAAACGCTGCACCGGCAGCACCCCAGATCCCGCCGTCTGCCCCCGTCGCTGAGACAGAAGAAGCGACACCCGTCCTCATGGAGGAGGCCGCGCAGGCACCAGAGGTCTACCTGCCTGTACCGGAGCCCCGACTGTCATCTGTTCCAGAGCCGGCTGCTTCCTCCGCAGGTGAGCGCCGCCAGGACTGGGGGGCGCCAGGAGAGCTGCCGCAAACCGGACACTGTAAGCTGCAGTTTGATGGTGGAGACATGGAGCTGCTGGTGGAGGAGAATTACAACCGGCGTCAGGAGGAAGAGTGGAGACGTTGGGAGAAGGAAGCAGAGCGACAAAGGGAGCAGGAGAATCCCAAAAACTTTGCCAACGTCAGCTGGAGAAGGACCGGGCAGATAAGGACCGGATGAGAAAAGATAAAGGAACCCTGAGGGAGCCGCGGCGTAAGGGTGCAGTACGGAGCTTTAAATTGAAAGGTGGTTGGGGCTTCATCCAGGAGCCTGGACTTTATTTAGAAGTTTTTGTGAACCGGCGGGACGTGGAGGCTCACCTCCCAGAAGGACACCCGGGGAGGGACCTGTTGCCAGGAGACTTGGTGACTTACACCCGACACTGGGGTTACAATGGATGGTACGCCCTAAATGTTACCAGGTGTGACCCCTACTCCCCAGAGTGTCAGGAACCTGTGAGACCCTCGGAGCCTTCAGCCTCCCACATCCAGGCCTCTGCAAAAGTGCCCACCCCACGCCGTAAATCTCCCCAGCCTCCCTCAGTGGTCTCCTCAGCAGCCCCAGCTATGGACATGATAACTATAGCTGGCCCGTACCCGGCGCCTGTTAGGCCCCCTGGGGTTCGTACAGTCCGTGACATAGGGCTCTAGACCCGGAGGGAGATGAAAGAGGTGGCCACACAGACCCAGATAGCGGGTCACGACTTGACTGTACAGGCCACACGACGTCATCAGGTCCTGGTGGTCCTTGGTGCCTCGGATGTTTGGCAAGCATCAGAAGAGTACCAGGTGGTACCTGGAACACCCCTGCCAAAGAATTATAAATAACCCGGACAGGGTCACTGTATGTAAATAGTTAAATTGTTTATGTACCCGGACGGGTGAATGTTCATAAAAAAGTTTTTTAATTTAATAAAAAAAAAAAACACAGTTTTCATTACTTTTATTACAGTGTCATCCTGCGACGCCATCGATCTCCTGTAAAAAAATGAAAAAAAAAAAAAAGTATACCACCTGACCGACGCAGTCCATAGTAACGAGTGTCCCACGACGATCCAGCTCTGCTACATCAGAATGACAGGCAGAGCCTGTCATCCCGGCGCAGCACAGCTGATTACCTGCTTCCCCGGCGGTGACGTCATCGGACTGACTGCTTTACGGCCGGGATTACCCAGCAGTCACTGCAGTTATCGCGAGAAACTGCATGTGACCGCCGGGGAAAGATGATGGCGGCCATGAAGCAGTCCAGGCCGTGACCGTCGGAGATCTTCTGCCAGGTAAGTGCCGCTGACTCCTGACAGACCCGACCGACGGACACTCACAGTGACAGTGACAAATCCGATTCCGGTATTCGATAAGACGAAAATATCGAAACGAATTATCGAAAGGCCGATAGAGCTAATATCGGCCGATAGCCGATATTTACATTATCGTATCGCTCAACACTATTGGCCATGAAAAAATTTGCATACTGTGGAGCCATTTTACTTCCCATAGCTGTGCCAGTCTCCTGTAGATAGACTCTCAACTCTAAATATTTTTCTATCTACTGGCTAACACAGTACAAAGATATACATCTTTACTGTATCAAAATGGAGGATACCAGAATGCTAATGCAGTGCTAATGCTGCAGAATTTAGCAGTTACTGTATAATCATTACTTTCAGCATCAGTCTACCCTTTCATGCTTTGAGATTATGGAAAAGGATAAGGAATGGAGCACCCAAACTGCTGTTGATATGCTATTTTGCTTTTGTGTCTTTTTTCACAAATTAGGCAATTTAATAAAAACTAAGAACTGAATTTTTAAAAGTTATTTGAATTAAAATACATATTGTGCTCTGCTGCTCTAATAACAGAAGATCGGGGCAGAGGACCGCGGCTGCCCTGTCAGTGTGCATGGCATCTCTACTACTGTTTTTATTTTTGTCTGGAGTCCTGCCTGGGCCATTGTTCCTGTGATATACAAGGTAAAATACTTGTCCCAAAGTCTCGTATGCCTGTGTGTCATATGCAGAAAGATTAATTTTATTTGATAAATCTAGGCTTTTTCAGCTGTGCAAAACAACACTTTTTACAAACACATCTCATTTACAATAATCATCCCGTTATTACTCCATGTTATTAGAATAACTATTTGTGAGTATAGATGCAGCCTCCTATCTACACACATACAGCTGCTTCTAATGGTATATGTGACGTCACAGCGACAATGTTCCATGGCTGATGGTGTCACAATATACGGACAGTTCTAGATGCCGTGTAACGCCTGATTCCGTTGAGGGTTGTTGAAGGCGTTTGGAGAGTGAGGATAGTGGATATTTGTGATTTCAAAAATGGAGAATAAAAGATGCTTAAAGCGAATTATCTTATGTCCGACTTAGAGGACAGCAGTGATGATGAGGATTTTCATCAGGTGAGCCGTCACTGTACATTATTCTCATATATAACCAATCTGTGCTCTAATGATTTATGTGATCAATATTGCTGATTGTTGGCTTCTTAATAGCTGATAATGAAGAAAATATTCGTATTTGGTATTGGTAAAAAAAATCAGCGACCTTAGAAAATCACAAGAGTTTATATCCATCTTAGTAGACCGTCACTAACAATTTTTACTGTTATTAATATAGGAATAACATGTCCCTGCCCCCTGGATCTGGACACTCATGTGCCCTTGTGAAAACCAGAACGGGCCCTGTCTGTTATTTTCATACCCTTAATGATGTTTCTGATGATTTATGTTACATTTCTTATATTTCTTCTCTTTTTCTAGTCCCATCCTAAAAAGAGAATCAAACTTCCGGACCATCAAAAGGAAGAAGGATTCATAACTGGGATAAAACCTAGAGACCCAGGTACTGATCCCCTATATAATCTATTCTCTGCTGATATGTGCCCTAGATATAGTGGGTTTATAAGAACAGGTTAGCTCGGGATTGTAGCGTTTGCAGCCTCTGTACTTTTTTTTTAATGTGTTGTGTGTGACTTACACATGAATGGCCTGTTCTTAAGAAAAGCTATCAGTGTTTAATCAATAGGGGTCAGATCTTCGAAAACATCCTACATTAAAAACTCAGGCTTGACCATCTGTGCAGCCATTTCTGGTACTGAAGCTCACCTACTGAGACTGGGTTCGCCCCTTCATTCTTTTGATAAGACCCACACAAATCATTAAAAGTCTATCATAAGTATAATCTCCAATCTTAACGTCCTGGAAGATGTCTGTAATTGTCTAATATTGCTGTTACATATAATAACCGTCTAATATATTCCTTTTCCTTTTCTTCCTCAGATCTCATTCCATCTGTACCATCGTGCAGCAATGACAACTACAGGTAGGATGAATCACGTCTTCTCCAACAAGGAGCTCAGGTCCCATTGGGAGACCTTTCTATTGAGTCTCCTTCATTCCAGCTTCATATAAGACCCTGGTGGTTCCTGGGCTCTGGATTATTTTATCTGATCCATTTTTATCAGTAATTTCATCCATAATTTCATTGAGTTTTAATATTAGTATTTTCCCACTGATTCTTATTTCTATATTTCTTTTTACAGTTCCAACAATGTCATTGTTAAATCTGATGATGATGATGATTATTCTAGTAGCGAGGAAACATCATCTCGCAAACGTAAGGAGTAATTAGCTGTGTTTTCTAGAGACAACCTAGATTTCTGGTAATGGACATATTCCATTGATCCATTTTCTGTCATGTTATATGTTATTTACAGGGCTCAGGAGTCTGATATCGAGGCTGCCGTTGTCTTTGACCAGTGCGCATCTCCAGTGATCGTTAGTGACAGCGATGATGATGATGACTGTATAATAATGGCACCAACATCACCATTCAGTGGTCAGTGCCCAAAACTGTGGATTAAATCACCTATCTTTACAGATTACATACATTTCCCCTAAAGATAATCTAACAATAGACAGATGCGTCTTGACCTGATAGTCAACAAACGGTCACAGCCATCACACTGAGAATAGTGACCATGAATATCTGGTGTCTCCTCACTCTCTTTCAATCAAGGACTGCAGATTTGTCTCTTCTCTATAAGAATATTATATAGATGCCTAATGTAATAATTACCAAAAATGAAAAGATTTTCATTGTACCATGTTTCCTTCCAGATACAGAATCATGTGGAGACCTGGATAGATCCACCTCCGAGGAGCAGTAAGTTGTAGAAAGTTATAAGACATGCTATAAATTAATAAGTGGTGCCCCCTGCTGGTGGGCATCCTCAGCTATCGCTCAGTGCACACAATGCAGCTCTCTCACATGTTTTTGATTGTTTGCACCCCCAATCCATGTCAGGGTTCAGTTAATCCCCCCTCTCCTCCCTGTGTAATTCCTGGCACTCAGTGAATCCTTCTACCCCCGCTCACAGAGAGATCATATTAGATTCTTGCATTTGGCATTTTTGGATTATTTATTTCAGTATTGATTCCTCCACCTGCCCGGACTGATAGCTAATTGCCGGCTGCCCCTGTAGTATATGTGCCCCTGACCTTCTACCATTGGAGTGGCCTAATCCTTAAATAAGAAATTCTTCTTATTTGTAGGGGAAATGAATGAATAGGTAATGTTCTGTATGTTCTGAGATATAATCTAAGGCTTCATATATGATCTTCTATTCTTTCCAGTGCTATATGTAACATCAGAGGCTGCTTCATAGAGGAGATGACATCCCCTACATCCCCATATGTGACTGACTACCAGGAGACCAAACATCAGTTGGTGATGCCGCTGTTCAGGCTGTACAACAGCACTGTGTTTGGGAACGAGGTAAAATATTATAATCTTTGGGTTGTACATCCTCATCTATATTGTGTTATCCGTAACTCTTCATGTAAACTTCTCTGTAATAAATCATCAATAACCTTTACTGTTCCTCTATATAAATGCAGAGTTATAGAGGTGTGGAGGTAGCAGTCACCCCGCGACCTGGTGCCTACGGGAGTCTTTAGGTCCAGTAGTCACAAGTTATACCTCACTATTGTACTGTCCTAGAAGGGACTGCATTTTCGACTTTTTTAATTAAATTGCATATATAATGTATTTTATTTCTTCATTTCTCATCTTTAGCTTCCTGAAGACAAAATAGAAATAAAGTGGAGTAATAGACTGAGGTCAACATCTGGAGTCTGTAGTAACATCTTGACGGATGAGGCTCAATATTCCACCATTGAACTGTCCGAAAAAGTGTGTGGACTCCGCAGGTAAGTTTGATATGACAAACATATGGCAACAATGTGATATTTTGATGGAATTAACAGGTTGTTAGGGACAGATCTAAATTACTGCAACTTTCATAGAGCTTTCATAGTTCTTAACTGGATAGTATCATTGACATGCCTTCAAGGACCCCTTTTTCCTTAACTGTTGGGAATCTGGAGGTGAACAATGGATAAAATACACATAAATAGAGACTGCCAGAGATGTAACTAGGAATTACTGGGATGATGGATCAGAAGAGTCAGCCTGGGTGATGGAGATCCTGCAGGTCCTATAGTTGGTGAAATTTCCAAAGCTCCAGGGCAAATGTGTCTTGAGTCTTCCCTAGAATATGGCCTAGCACATTGGCACTTGTCATGTAAAGTATCTTAATAAGTTATAGTAATTGTATATTTTCTACCTTTAGAGCGCCTTAGGGACACATTAGCGCATGAAATGTGCCATGCCGCATGCTGGCACATTGATGGAGAACAAAATGATGGACATGGTCCTCTTTGGATATCCTATACTGAAATGGTCAACTGTACTCACCCTGAATTACCACCAGTGAGCACTTATCACGAGTATGTCATCAACTACACGTATAAATACGTGTGTGCACGGTGTGATTATAGGTAAGGAGATATTTTATTTTTATATAATTACAAAAAAAAACTACATTAATTCAACTAATATGATGAGATCAGGAGATCACTGAAGACTGAGATCTAATTTTCCATGAATAATCCATGTCTCCTCACTAATAACTAATATTTCTGCCCTTTCTTGTCTGCTAATCCATGTTTTTCTTGTCTCCATAGAGTCGGCCGTTTCACAAAAATCAGTGAAGAAAAGACATTTTGCCGTAAATGTGGGGGCAGTCTTCACATTCAAAATACCGCGTAAGATGAGGACTGTCCATCTCATGAGCTCATGTTCCATCATACTCCATCCACACGTCAGATAGATCTGCAGTCCAGATATTACACCTGAATCTGGAAAAATCCATCTAACCTGCAGAAATGTAATCCGGGCCATTCTACCAAAAAGCAATTTATTGAGATTAAGATTACGGCCAGTTATAAATAAAATAACTGAGCAAAAGGAAATATTTGTTTTTTCATATTTTGGTCTGTAATGATTTATTTCACATGGAATTGCAAAAATGTAATCAATTCCATAAAGATATTTAATATTTAAATATATGAAATCATTTTATTACTGTACTAGCAAGCCATTTCAATTATCCACATTCACGGTCCGAAGCATCTCCTGATAAAGGCCTATTTGTGTTTCTGAAGGCTATAAATATGGGAGAAATTGTTACTCCTCCAGGCAGAAAATATGTCTAAAACACTTATGAATGTGTTTCTCACCTGTCGTGGCTCCACACCGGGCATTGCTTCCTTCTACTCCGTTAGCCTACGACAAGTTTTCCTGCTGGAAGATGGCAGATTGCATGTATATGTCTGTTTTTCCCCTGATTTACTGCATCCCTGGTGGAGGATACCAGATTGCATATTCATCTTAGCTGCTCCTACAAGTATCCACATCTATGCAAGCAAGTGGCCAGTTTGCCTATACATCTACTTTGTGTGTATCCTCACACCTGTCTCTGCTTTATCTGCTGCTTCCTGCTCTGCTTGTCTATCTGCTGTCTTCCATACCCTGCTATACACCTGTCCGTACTGCTAACCCTGACATACAGGTTGAAGAATCCACACTATAACAGAATGTATAGCCTATCATAGAATTGTGTAATGTAGACTCTGCCAAAAGATCAAATAAAAATACCAATTATTGGCTTACTGCAGTGTAGGAGGACGTGTATGTTGAGAAAGTTTTGTTTAAAAAAATAACCCCTTTTCCCACCTGTACCTTGCATTTGTACCTTTCCACCACATATCTGCGAACTAATGGACCCATACACATTAGATACAGTTTGATGAAATGTTTAGATATTGTCAATATTGGCTGAGAGTCTAATGTTTTTGGGGCCTCCTGACTCTATGCTATCGGATGATGTTGCGGGACAGAAGAATCCGGCTGTGGGAATTTCGTTGACCGATCCTTTGGTTCATTGGGGACATAAGCCGCTGCCTGAGGAGTCTTCTCACTCACAGGGAACACAGGAAGACTCGACAGAGTCGAACATTCCTGTGTTTGAGTGAATCAGGAGACATAAATGTTGGCCGAAGGATCGTTTAGCTGAAAGCTATCTGATGACAGCTATCTAATGCGCTTGCTGGCCATAAATATCCATTATGAGAACTAATATGGGAATGGGAGGAGACACAGATTAGATATTAGAAAAAGATTTTTGACATTGAGGGTGATCAATGAGTGGAACAGGCTGCCACGAGAGGTGGTGAGTTCTCCTTCAATGGAAGTCTTCAGAGGCTGGACAGACATCTGTCTGGGATGGTTTAGTGAATCCTGCTTTGAGCAGGGGGTTGGACCAGATGGCCCAGGAGGTCCCTTCCAACTCTACTATTCTATGAATAATATTCAATAGTACAACTTCTATTCTAATACCAAGAGATCACTGTAAAATAAGATCTTATATTCGTACTAAATTCATGCTCTTCCTCTAATAAATGATATTCCTGCCATTTTCTGTCTGCTGATGTCTATTCTTTCTACCTCCTTAGATTAGGACATTTCACAAGTATTGATGATGAGAGATCATATTGCCGAAAATGTAGCGGCAGACGTCTCATACTGAACATTACCCAAGATGAGGACCATCTATCTCATAGTCATCATTCTCTATCCACACAGACGCTAAGACAGAACTGCAGTACAGATATCGATATTAGACCATTATCTGGAATAATCCAAAACATAATCTGCAGATACTCAATCCCAGCTGTGCTATTAAATGGATGTGATCTATCGCGTCCAATACCAAATGTAAGTACATATGTCTTTTATGGTGAAGTTGTATAATAACAGTATTCAGTACACAATATTTATATAATCATCAGATGCCAGTATATCTCAGGAATCACATATGGTGGATTAAGATCACAGTATTAAAAGGAATAATAAGTGAGCAAAGGAAATATCAGTCTCTATTAACTGTTCCTGTAATAAGTTGATTGTTTTAACAAGTTATTCCTATTATCCACATTCACAGAATATGACCAAGGATGCACCTCTTCTTCTAAAAATAAGATTCCTGCTCACGACCGGCATGTTTTTCCGAAGGCTATGTACAACGTGACTTCTCCAATGCCTACACCTCCTGTGAGGGTACATCCTAATGGAGAGTTGCTATCTGCCATGGTCCTCATAAAGCCCGGAAGAGCAGAAAATCATTGGCCTTCTGCATTAGAAGAGGAAGAGTGTGCTGAGAAAATTTAAAAAAATGAAAAATTAAGCAAAATAATAAAAAAATACGAAAACAAAAGAAAGTTAATCCAAAATTTATCCTATATGTAAACCCTTCTATACCATATAAAAAATAAATAATATCCTTCATCACCGAACCCCAAATAAAAACAAAAAAATATATATATTCCACATCTCCTTATTTCCTTCACCTGTGTCCAGCGACCTTCCTCAGGAGCTTCAGATTGCTGAGATGCAGAATTTGCTGGACACCATGTCTGGCACTGCCTGGTAAGTGAGAAAAGTAAAAGGAAATCTGTTAGACATTTGGATCACCCGCCAGGGCAGTGGGATACTCGGTGTCTTGAAGGGATGTATCACGGCAGCGGTGACCCGGTACATGGCCCTGGGCGTCCAATGGAAAGGGGAATATTTACAGGGGATGTTAGAGTTTGTAGTATAGTGTTCGTTTCGCCACCTGTGGTGTCTGGTCAGAGGTGACCAGCGCTGCAGTGCAGATTCACTGAGACTGATGGTGTTTTGCAGCAGAGTTGGAATAGCTCTCCACAGGCAGAGCTTGTTGTCTCAGGGCAGAGGTATATTGTAGAGAGTAATGGTGCTGGGAGGTATAGCAGATTGGAGTGTGTGCCGCAGGAAGAACTTGAGGAGACAGTCAGATGCAGTTTCCAAGGCTTTACTCACAGTTCTGGTGCACACAGATGCCCGCTTGGTGCCACTTCTTCCAGGTGAGGAGTCCAGTCAACTCTCAGGTAGATGGAGAACACCAGTCCAAAGCTCCCTGTCAGTGTATGCCTTCCCTGGCCGGCCCACTGTGCTGATTCCCACTCTTTCTTCCTTCCCAGGACCACGCTAAGCAGTGTCGCAGTCTAGTAGCTGCGGATCCTGTAGGACAACGTGACCCAGGCATTTCCTTGATCCTATATAGCTTTCCTTCCCGGAGAAGATGCTTGCGGTTGTGGCTGTCACCCCTAAAGTTGTCACAGCTGTCGGCTTGCTAGCTGATTCTTAAAGTCCTCCACTAGGCTAGTTGCCGAGTCCCTTCTGTGACCTGGATTCTCCCAGCTGGTGTCCGCCAGTCCTGGAATGAGCCCCACGGGTAGCCTTCTGGTCAGCTCATCTAGTCCAGCTTCAAGTTTGAATTATCAATAGTTAAAATCCATTTTTTATTGGTTGCGATTAAAACAGAGCACAAAAAAATACCATTGTATGTCCAAGTTTTAATTCCAACTAATAAATAATGGATTTTAATTAGTCATGCCACAAACATGAAGCTGGACCATTGTGGACAGTGATTTTTTTTCAATTTTTAGGGGGGCTTACAGAATGTGGAATAATGCGAGAGACAAATTGGAAGGTGGACAGTGTGGGGAGCGGGCGCTGTATGAAGGAAGGGCAGTGATGGGTGAGCTTAGTATGGACAGCATTGGGGTACTCGCTTTGGGGAACAAGGAGCATGGAGAGTGCTTCATGTGGAAAAGAGGGAGCATGGCAGGCGCAGTATGGTGAGGGGCAGAATGGCGGCAGAGTATGGAGAAGGGCAGCATTAGGGGTTCAGTATGGAGAAAGGTCAGCCTGTATAGACTCAGTATGAAGACGGTTTGACTGGTGGGCTCAATATGTACGGAAAAGGCGCAGCATGTGGGGCTACGTATGAAGAAGGGGCAGCATGGGGAGCTCCTTAATGAGAAAGGTCAGCTTGGTGGCTCAGCATGGAGAGGGGGTCGCATGGCGGACTCGGTATAGAGAAAGAGCAGCATTAGCCTCACTATGGCTACTGAAGCAACGTGAGATGTTTCTTATGGAAAGTGGGACAGCATGACAGGGTTCTGTATAGCAAATGGGTCAGTATTGCTGATCAGTATGGTGAGCAGGGCTGCTACTAGGAATTTCGGGGCCCCATACTGGCAAAATTTATGGGGCCCCCCTTGAGACTCCGCCTAGGCTCCACCCCCAGTCCCGCCTCCACCCTAGCTCCTCCTCCACCATGCGAACCTTCCAAAATCCCTCCGCCCTTTCATGGAAAAACTTCACTTCTGCACCTTGCCCTCACCAATGACACATTAACACCATATCACATTCATAACCATCAGTTTTTGTTTTGAGCAAAAGATTTTTTAAGCTGCCACCACGACAAGGTAGACTCTACTGGTATAATAGATAGATAGATAGATAGATATGGGATATATAGATAGATAGATACATTATAGAAAGATAGATAATAGATAGATACAATATAGATAGATAGATGATAGATACTGTAGATACATAAATAGATAATAGATAGATAGATAGATAGATAGATAGATAGATAGAATAGATAGATAGATAGATATAAAGATAGATATGGATAGATTAGATAGATAATAGATAGATAGATAGATAGATAATAGATAGATAGATAGATAGATAGATAGATAGATAATAGATAGATAGAAGTGGGAGGAATATAAAACATAATATTTTTGCAGATTTGAGTATGAAGTATGAGATTGTTCCTGGCATCACAGAACATGATATTTTCATAAGACAATTATCTCCAATTTTCTCGCTGTTTCTTTGCTATAAATATATTTCTGTGTATCGTAGCGAGATCAGTCAGTGAATGACATTATGGACATTTCAGCGGACCACAAGAAGGATGGTGGTAGTGACAGAACGACTGACCACATCACAAAGTGCTAATAAAGTTTAGGAAGTGGCCAGATAACCAATTAGAGACTTCAAACCAACCGGTATCTCCGGAGCCCATTTGTCTTTCTGTGCACAGGTTGTGTCTTTGGCGGCCTAGACACATTTTAGCTTTATTCTACATAAGAAGTTGAGGAACTTTGTAATGACATTTTGTGTTACTGATTTAGCGCTGATCTTGCCTTACAGACTTTATTATGCTTCAGAGCTGCATTCACAAATCTGCCGATTGCTATTCGAAACAGTCAAAACAAATTGTAGCCGGGCGTGAACTCCTAACATCTTAGCTGAGATCATATGATGGAAAGAGATAATTAGGCCTCCCATACATCACAGCCAGCAGCAATTCCTCTTGCCCCCCATGCACATGTGGCCGCTGAATCAGGGTCCCGTTCTGTTTCTGATCGTGTCTTACATTTACCCATCTGATTAATGACCCACATTATATGCAAATGGTGGACATCAAGGGGCCACAACTAAGGTGCCCCAGAACCACATGAGAATTGCAAACTGACAATATAGGAACACGGATTTTCATAGATTTGCAGACCCCAGAATATACATCATACACCCTCAAGACTTGAACATGGCAGCTCCGCCAGCACCATTGACTTAAATGATGCAAATTACCACAAAACCAGTATAGAATCTAAATGAAGTGGTCATCAATGCACAGCACATACACTATGTTCCAAATTATTATGCAAATGATATTTTTCTATGATTTTCCTAAGTGGTCGGTGGAAATGACAGTCAGTCTAATAAAAGTCATCCCCCGTTAGATCATACATCGAATTTTATTGAAGAAACCTCCCAATGATAACAGTAAAATCTCCAAAATGGAAAAAAAACTCAAAATGCACTGTTCCAAATTATTAGGCACAGTAGAATTTCTAAACATTTGATCTGTTTTAAAGAACTGAAATGCTCATTTGTGGAATTTGCAGCATAGGAGGTCACATTCACTGAACAAAAAAGCTACTTAACTCCAAAACATCCTAACAGGCCAAGTTACATGTTAACATAGGAACCCTTCTTTGATATCACCTTCACAATTCTTGCATCCATTGAACTTGTGAGTTTTTGGAGAGTTTCTCTTGTATTTCTTGCATGATCAGAAGCCTCCCAGAGCTGCTGTTTTGATGTGAACTGCCTCCCACCCTCTCAGATCTTTGCTTGATGATACTCCAAAGGTTCTCTATAGGGTTGAGGTCAGGGGAAGATGGAGGCCACACCATGAGTTTATCTCCTCTTATGCCCATAGCAGCCAATGACTCAGAGGTATTCTTTGCAGCATGAGATGGTGCATTGTCATGCATGAAGATGATTTTGCTCCTGAAGACAAGTTTCTGCTTTTTATACCATGGAAGAAAGTTGTCAGTCAGAAACTCTATATACTTTGTAGAGGTCATTTTCACACCTTCAGGAACCTTAAAGGGCCCTACCAGCTGTTTCCCATGATTCCGGCCCAAATCATGACTCCTCCACCTCCTTGCTAACGTAGCAGCCTTGTTGGGACATGGTGGCCATCCACCAACCATCCACTACTCCATCCATCTGGACCATCCAGGGTTGCTCGACACTCATCAGTAAACAAGACTGTTTGAAAATTAGTCTTCATGTATGTCTGGGCCCACTGCAACTGTTTCTGCTTGTGAGCACTGTTTAGGTGTGGCCGAATAGTAGGTTTATGCACCACAGCAAGCCTTAGGCCGGCGTCACACTAGCGAGTTTGATGCGAGTTAGTCGCACGACTAACTCGCAGCAACACCCGGCACGGCCGCCCGCTCTCGGACCAGAGTGGGCGGCTGCATGTATTTAAGCATGATCTGAGAGCGGGCGGCCGTGCTGGGTGTTGCTGCGAGTTAGTCGTGCGACTAACTTGCATCAAACTCGCTAGTGTGACGCCGGCCTTAGAAGGATCCTACACCTTGAGGTTCGAGGGACTCCAGAGGCACCAGCAGCTTCAAATATCTGTTTGCTGGTTTGTAATGGCTTTTTAGCAGCTGCTCTCTTAATCCGATGAACTTGCTGCCAGAAACCTTCCTCATTCTGTCTTTATCAGCACAAACACGTCTGTGCTCAGAATCAAGCTTAAGTTTTCGGGAAATATCTAATGTTTTCATCCCTTGACCAAGGCATTGCACTATTTGATGCTTTTCAGCAGCAGAGAGATCCTTTTTCTTTCCCATGTTACTTGAAAACTCTGGCCCTTGACACCTAGTCCTGTGGTGATCACTTGCTGCTGATAAAACACTGATTGTATTGAAACTACAGCATGCTGCAGAGTAAGTGACACATTCCTGGAATCAAAACATAGAAAAGCATAGTAAAACCAAAGTATAAAAATACTCTGTTGTAAAAAAATAACAGTAAACAGCAAGTGCTAATAAAAAGATGAAAAAACACAGGGTATTTGATTGATACGTTTTTTGCAAAAAATGTATATTTTGCCGCTCTACCAAACATCAAGGTATACCCGTATCAGAGCAGTCCCTGACTAATGTATTTAATCCCTATCTGATTCCTGGAATCAAGCTGCTTTCAGATTAAATAGCAAAAAACCTGCTGACATATACCCTTTAATCAATCATTCATGTCACCTGTGGCTTTATTGTTATGTTATGGCTGTTTATTGTTGTTTTATGTCATATAGTAAGTAAAAGTATTGATAACAATCACAAAAGACCATCACATAACTATTGCGAAATATGGACACATTGTGGCAGGCAAAAGCATGATTTGGCAGAATTATTGGGTATTTTACTCCAGCCAAGATCACAACACTATTCAGCACAGGAAGAAGTTCTAGCAGCTGAACTGTAGAAAAACAATAGTGTCTTACAACAGGTGCATAGAGAAGATTATTGTGCAAATACAGTCTTTTGACAATACATAAACCTTTACTACACATTGGCCCATTATCAATTTGGATTTTAATATATGCTGCTTTATTCCTTAGCTTTTATTTTCCATTGATACGTTGTTGCAAAATGCTTCACAGGAAAATCAATCAGCAAACAGCTGAAACCTCTAATCTGCTCTGCAGCACAAATATTTTCTAAGTTCATTGTTTATTTACTGTAACCACAGTATCACAGAATGTCGTCTAATCCGAATGTAGCAGCAAAGCCCCTCATCATTGTCAGTGCTTCGGGAATCAGAAGAGGCGGAATTTACTCTGCAATTTTATTTCCAGCGTATTTGTAATTTGTTCAAATTATCATGTAGTAAGCACTGTAAAACATGATAGATACTTTTCTATGTAGATAACATGCCTATGTCATAGCTTACTGCTGAAAGAATTGTATGTGTGGGCTGCGTTGTGGCTGCTCCTACATAACATGTAATAGTATGTTTTATTCGGGAAGATGTTCAAACAGATGTCTTCATCTGCTTCACTACAGTTAATTGTTCAGTCAGGGGTTCTGTCTGAAACATCTATTTCACAGATTTAGACGGAAACCCCGATTTAAGCGCTCACTGTAAAGGTACAAGATAAAAATGAACATTGCTTTAAATTGATCAAAAAATGTTATGTACCCCAAAATTGTATCTGTAAATCTACAACTCAACCCACAAAAAAACAAGCCCCCGGTAGTCCATAATCTGTTAATGGAAATATAGGGGGTTTCCACATTACTGCTTGCAAAAAATCTAATTATAAGTATTTTGTTCATGGAAAAATCCGTTTAACAATTTAACAAGCAAGCTAACCTCGTATATTTGCATTTTTCACTATGCAACCCCAACTACGTTCTTATTTCTGCAAATAAATATGTGGAGTCAAAATGGTCACTACATCTGTAGAAGAGTTCCCGGAGGGTATAATTTCCAATGTGGGGTCACTTGAGACAGATTTTCTGATGTTCTAGTACCTCAAAGACTCTACGAATGGTGCCCACAAACTATTTCAGGAAAATTTGCACTTCAAAATTCAATTAGTGCTCCTTTCTCCAAGACCAACAATGTGCCCAAATAAAAAACCTAAAGAGATGACCTAGAATATAAATTGTTGTGCATGCAGCATATAAGCGAATGTTCACACTGGCCACTAAACAGACAAAATCCAAGATAAAAACATAATAAGCAAATATCCTGCAGTAAATAAATAAACAGCAGTAGTGTATAAAAATAATATAGGGTGCTTAGTTAATAAATTAGAAATTAAAGTTATTTTTTTTAAACACTCCCACTAATCCTTTCCTATATCCTCCATAGCCTTTATGACATACGTATAAATCTCCAATAGATTTGGGTCTGTCTGCGAAAACCTACATTAATGTTGAGAACTTTGGCCAGTTTTGTGCCACCGGGGGTGGAGAGCCATTTTTAGTAATTTTTGGAACGTCCATGCATGTTATTTAAAGGGGCGTTTGAATGGGGATCTAAAGGGGGTTCTGAAAGGGGGTTCTGAAAAGGGGGTCTAAAGGTGGGGTCTGAAAGGAAGGGGGGGTCTGAAGGGGGGGTCGAAGGGGTGGGGGTCTGAAGGGGAGGTCTAACGGGGGGTCTGAAGGGGGGTCTGAAGGGGGGATCTGAAGGGAGGTCTAAAGGAAGGGGGGTCTGAAGGGGGTCCAAAAGGGGTCTAAAGGTGGGTCTGAAGGGGGGATCTAAAGTGGGGGTCTTCAGAGGGGGTCTGAAGGGTGGGAGGCTCTGAAGTGGGGTCTGAAGGGGGGTCAGAAAGGGGGTCTGAAGAGGAGGTCTGAAAGGGGGGTCTGTAGGGGGGTCTGAAAGGGGGTGGTGGGTCTAAGTGGGGTCTGAAGGGGGGTTTAAAGAGGGGGTCTGAAGGGGGAGGGTCTAAAGGAGGAGGGTTTGAAGGGGGGTCTAAATGGAGGGGGTCTAAAGGGGGGTCTAAAGGGAGGGGGGTCTAAAAGGAGGGGGTGTAAGGGGTCTGAAGGAAGTCTAGAGAGGGGGTCTGAATGGGGGTCTAGAGAGGTAGGTCTGAAGGGGTGTTCTAAAGGGGGGTCTCAAATTTTTCTCTTCTCTGTGGGAGTGTGGTAGTTCTTATTGGTGTAAATCTCCTCCAGACTGAAGTCCTCCTTCTGCACCCTGGACTTGTTTTGGGAGACCGAGAGGTATCAGCTTCTCTTCTAGTCGCTGCGTCCGCTTCTTTATCTGGATGTTAGACACTTTGTTCTCTTTGGAAGGAGATCGATTTTCTGGACTCTTGAAGGCAGAATCTGCTGTTATCTGAAGGGGGTCTGAAGGGGGGTCTAAAAGAGGAGTCTGAAGGGGGGTCTAAAGGAAGTTGGTTCTAAAGGGGGGTCCAAAGGGGGGTCTGAAGGGGGGTCTGAAAGGGGGTCTAAAGGTGGGTCTGAAAGGGGGGTCTAAGGGGGGTCTGAAGGGGGTCTAAAGGGTAGGGGTTCTGAAGGGGGGTCTAAAGGGGGACAGTTTAAACACCCCCAAAAGAAATTCATGAATTGCTGGTTTTTGTTCATTCTGCCTCCCCAAAATCAGAATAAAAAGTGATCAAAAAATGTCAAGTGCCCAAAAATGGTACCAATAAAAACGTCAACTCGTCCCGCAAAAAACTAGCCCTCACATGACTCTGTGGGCCAAAATATGGAAAAATTATAGCTCTCAAAATATAGTGATGCAAAAACTATTTTTTGCAATAAAAAGCGTCTTTTAGTGTGTGACAGCTGCCAAACATAAAAACCTGCTATAAATATTAAATCAAACCCCCCTTTATCACCCCCTTAGTTGGGGAAAAATAATAAAATAAAAAAAATGTGTTTATTTCCATTTTCCCATTAGGGTTAGGGTTAGGGTTGGAGCTAAAGTTAGGGTTGGGGTTAAAGTTAGGGATAGGGTTAGGGTTGGGGCAAGAGTTGGGGTTAGGGCTGGGATTAGGGTTAGGGTTGGGATTAGGGTTAGGATTGGGATTAGGGTTAGAGGTGTGTTAGGGTTAGGTTTGTGGTTAGAGTTATGGTTAGGGTTGGGATTAGGGTTGGAGGTGTGTTAGGGTTAGGGTTATGGCTAGGGTTGGAATTAGGGTTAGTGGTGTGTTGGGGTTAGGGTTGGAGTTAGAATTGAGGGATTTCCACTGTTTAGGCACATGAGAGGCTCTCCAAATGCAACATGGCGTCCGATCTCAATTCCAGCCAATTTTAGTTTGAAAATGTCACATGGCGCTCCTTCCCTTCTGAGCTCTGCCATGCTGCCGTGGCACCAAACAGTGGTTCCCCCCACAGTATCAGCATACTCAGGACAAATTGGACAACAACTTTTGGGGTCCAATTTCTCCTCTCACCCTTGGGAAAATAAAAATTTGGGGACTAAAAGATCATGTTTGTGGAAAAAATATGATTTGTTTTTCCGGCTCTAGTATAAACTTATGTGAAGCACTCGGGGTTCAAAATGTCACCACACATCTAGCTAAGTTCCTTAGGGTCTAGTTTCCAAAGGTGTCACTTGTGTTGATTTTCCACTGTTTAGGACATCAGGGCTCTCCAAACACGACATGGCGTTCGATCTCAGTTCCAGCATTTTCGTTTGAAAAATGTCAAAGGGCGTTCCTTCCCTTCGAACCCTGCGGCGCCCAACAGTGTTTTACCACATAGGTTATCGGCATACTCAGGAAATTGCACAACAACTTTATCTGTCAATTTTCCCCTTTTACCTTTGTTAAAATAAGAAATTGTTTGTAAAAGATCATTATTCCAAAAATTCCTGTGAAGTATCTGAAGGATTATTAAACTTCTTGAATGTGGTTTTGAGTACCTTGAGGGGTGCAGTTTTTAGAATGGTGTCACTTTGCCATATAGACCCCTCAAAGTGATTTCAAATGTGAGGTGGTCCCTAAAAAATATATTTTTGTAAATTTTGTTGGAAAAATGAGAAATCGCTGGTCAACTTTTAACCCTTATAACTTCCTAACAAAAAAATTTTGTTTTCAAAATTGTGCTGATGTAAAGTAGACAGACATATGGGAAATGTTAATTAGTAACTGTTTTATGTGATATGTTTCTCTGCTTTAAGGGCATAAAAATTCAAAGTTTGAAAATTGCGAAATTTTAAAAATTTTCGCCATTTTTCCATTTTTTTCATAAATAAACGCAAGTTATATCGAAGAAGTTTTACCACTAACATGAAGTGCAATATGTCTCGAGAAAACATTTTCAGAATCGTCAAGATCCGTTGAAGCGTTCCAGAGTTATAACCTCATAAAGAGACAGTTGTCAGAATTGTAAAAATTGGCCCGGTCATTAACAGGCAAACCACCCTTGGAGGTTAAGGGGTTAAAAAGGCATGCATGCGTGGTGGATGAAACGGCCCTGTTCTTTTTTTGCTTTGTTTTTTAACATAAATGTAGGTCTCAGCAATGAGATTCAGAATCGTTCAGGAGAACAGGGCCCATCATGTGGTGCCAGGAAGAGACAACAATTTCCATTGAATCTAGAACTGTACATGCACAGCCGCCTTTCCATTCATAGAGGCGCGATAGTGGACTCTGATCTCAAGGTAGATGCAAATCTTAGAATCAATATGATTTTTATTTATTTATTAAAATATCAGAAATTTGAAGAAATATATGAAATTTACAAACTTTTATTTTTTATTCTCATAAAACAGACAAAGTAATCAACAAATAAAATTTGTCAAACGTCTACGTCAGCACCATTTTTGGAACGTCTTTCTTTTGTTAGGATGTTAGAAAGGTTAACGTCCAACCTTTGCTTCGCCTTACCGCAAAGCAATTTATTATTAGGGGTAAATAATCTTTTATTAAGCAAAAAGATCCCAGATGGTACATCCTTTTGCCCTTTCTAACAGCAGTATGGCAGACTGTCTTTGCAAATTTCTGTACAGATTCCACTATGATCAGCCATGTAGCTCAACCTGCGCATTCAGATTAAAGGGCTTGTCAGGGACTTTACATTTGATGACTGATCCTAAAGATAGGTCATCAATATGAGATCGGTAGAGGTTTAACATTAACATTCAGTACTCCCACTGATCAGCTGAAAACTAGAGATGAGCGAACCCGTGGTTGTTTGAGTTCATCAGGTTCAACCAAACTTTAGTCCGAAATTTGTTTAGGGTACCAGAACTGTACCCGAACTTGAACCTGAACCCGAACCCCATAGAAGCCAATGATGACCCGAACTGTGATGCTGGAAAAGCTGTCTGTGGCACTGGGTGTCCGGTATGAACCCAAACTTTACAGTTTGGGTTCGATCATCTCGACTGATAACTGCTTCATCTTTGGGAAAAACGAAGCAATGTATGGAGTGTAACAGGACAGCCCGATACATTGCTTAGTGACTGCTGTCAACTACTGCACATGGAGTATCATTCAAATAAATGGGAGATAAAGGGCAATACTTGGCAGCGGTCACTAAGCAATGTTTTTGGCTGATCATTGGGGTCTTACTCAGCCCTTATCTATTTTTATGTCTACTGACACATAGTGGTGTGAACTACAAGTGTTAGGTACCTTCCCGATTGGGTTCACCTTGTCGGTCTCTATGTTATTTACATATACCATTACTATTCATTTACTTACTACAGGGCATTTGCTCATTTTGTGTTTATCTTATGTTCTGATCATTGAGGGTGACAGGTGCTGGACCATCAAAGATTCAGTCCTAGAAAACTCCTTCAATGTACAGAAGAGCTACAGGGCTTTACAGGAAGAAAAAAAAACATTTCTGAGATAAAGTGTCAAGATTCTGTTGTACTTCTGCGAATTGACCACTAGTGGGTGCTAATATTCACTTTGCTAAATTGTATTGCAATTCCACTCTTTACCCCTGGAGGCTGTTGTTACGTTTCTTCAATCGGCCTTTACCAATATGGCTGATATTGAACCTGTGGAAGCCATCTTGTTCCCTGTTTGGGTTTACTTAAAGACACATGGAACATTTTCTCATTGCTTGAGTATTGTGTCTAGCCTTCTGTCTAGTGCTACTCTCCAGCTCCTAGAACTCTCTTACCCAGACAGTTCTTACTCATCTCTGGATTGTGTGTACAAACCTCATTGCTACGTCCAAGAACTTCTACCACTACTTGCTGTTCCCTGCTCTTGCTCCTCTGGCCATCGGATTCAAGCTGCTCCGCCAGTAACTTAACAGTCACTCCTTATTCTACTTTTCTGATGCTGCAGCTTCTGCAGGAGAAATGTAGTAGTACCTGGTGCCGATTCAGATAAATGAGTGGCCATTATACACAGATGAGCCAAACAGGACACATCCTTTTTTGCTCATAGTCGAAATGGGGGGTCCAAAGTGGGATGTCCATCTCTATAACATATACTCTGGATATTGTGCTGATTGGTGCAGTCTGTTGGAATCTCCAGTAATGTAGACTCCCCAAGTGATCAAAGGTTGCCCTTTTGTGACCTATGGTGGCACTCCTTACCACAAGCCCAATCTTGCCCTGGGAGAACAACCATGTGTTTGATGTCACCAGGCCCTGTTAGGAAGCTTTGTTACTGTGTGTTGATGTTCCCTGAATAATGCTGACTGGTAGCAATTCTCTTGCTGCTCTTACCTACAAGTCAACACCCATCATGTCATAGTCACATTCCATTAAGTCACTAATTAACAATACAAATTGCAATATCAGTGTTAATTGTGAATGAACCTTATTCTTCTTACCTCCCCAAATGAAACTGTAATATTGCTCAATTCCTATTACTAACATGGCTTTAGGCTCCTTGTGTAATACAGAGACGTCCTGTTGCTAATCAGGGACCTCTGTCATGGTGGCTGCCTCTGAACAATATTATCACAAATTACCTATTAAAACTGCCTCTAGTTTTTCATACGCTGTGTCATTTTGTTATAATTGAGTATGACACACAAATGTATTCACTATTCTGTGACTATACATTTGTTTTATTGCAAAATGTCTATAAAACATGCAGGTAATGACTGGATTTACATAGCCTAATTAATATTGCAATATGTCTGTTGAATCCTTTCAGAGCCACCCAACGTGCATTCTGCTGGGCTACAAGTACAGATTCCTGCTTCAATAGTCACATAAAAGCTTTCTATGCAATACGATAGACTACCTCTTCAAGCCTCACAGACATGTTTTTTTTTGTGTATGCTTGAGTAAGGCGGGGGGCACTATAGACGAAGCAATCAAATGACCGCCATAACTAGGGCACAGTGCTTACAGAGGCTTCCCTTCTTGTAGTACCGGCTTGGTAGTAGAGGGACAGAGTAAGTGGATATTGTCTGTGAGGAAAAATGGAGGAAGATCCAGCGAGAGTTGAAAAAGTAAAAATTAATAATTATTTGGTAACTTTAAAAATGGAAAAACTTTTTCTGGCAATAAATTAAAGCAGATACAGCTCCATATGGATAGAGTGACGCAGATCAATGCGTTTCGACGTGAGTCTTTCTCAAGATCTTTGTCTTGACAAAGACTCACGTCGAAACATGTTGATCTGCGTCACCTTATCCATATGGAGCTGTATCTGCTTTAATTTATTACCGGAAAATGTTTTTCCATGTTTAAAGTTACCAAATAATTATTAATTTTTACTTTTTCAACTCACGCTGGATCTTCCTCCATTTTTCCTCGTTGTCTGGTTGCTCTGCCTGGATCCGTGCTGGGAGTTGGACTAGTGTCCGTTTTTGGAGTGGGGTAAGCTGATTGTCTTTTCTTTTTGCCATATCTGATATTGTCTGTGCTTACATCTGCATCAAAGCTTCCATGTATAGATGCAATACTGGATCCACTGTATAGAAGCTGATCGGCAGTACCTGGGAGCGGCCGCTAATCAGCGTACAGACCTGTGGTGCTCCGCTCTGTAAACTGCTTACATCGGTCACTGTCGGAGATAAAAACAGCTGATTGGTGGAGGTGCATATGACAGACAGTCCCCACATGGATCAGGAAAGATTATATAAATAGTGTAAAATACAATTTAAATACAAGGTTGTGGCCACCACATTTAAGAACTACCAACAATGATATTTAAAGTGTAACCATCGTTTTATTTTTAATTTCATAAATCAATCGTACACACAACAGTAGGACACGTTGCAGTATATTTTATTAGAAAAATCTATTTCTTTCTCCTCCCGGACTGATCATTCATTTTCAAAATTCTCAATTCACGGGTAAAATCTGTCTTTAGTGCATACAGATTTCATCATTACTGAGATAGGAGATGGCAGTTGGTGCTCATAAAGTTTTATGGAGAATGTAACTGTCATTTCAGGAGAACTTGCAGCAGAATGTCTGTGTCTGCCTCTAGCTCCTTCTCTTTTTATAAGATTTTAAAAGCATCAACTGTCATTTCCTATTTCAATAAGATAAAATCTGTTCACTGAATACAGATTTTACCCCTTAATTGTGAGAGGTAAACAATCCTGGTGGAGAAAGAAACAATATTTCTCTGATAACATGTATTACAAAGTTGCATATTTTCATGTGTACTAATGATTCATGAAATAAAAATTAAAATGACGGTTACGCTTTAATTCTCTGATTCTAGAGCCAAGTAGTTAATTAGAAAGTTACATATTCATCTATGCACCCACATAATAAGTTCATAATTACCCATTTGCCAAGTGGAAAACCACAAAAGATCATTTAAAGCCGCATCTATTGCACATGAACATTCAAGATGTAAGATTCTATAATTGCACAACCTAGTGGCCAGAAGAGTGGGTGCATTAATTCCAAAAGGTTCCAAAGAAGAGGATGAATTCGCTATATATAAGTAACCCTTCATACTGGATCTTCTCATATTCTCATATCCTCAATTGTTGGCAGAACGTCACAATGTTATCCATGTTATTAGAGACACATAGGTTAGCTCCCATACATACATTCAGCACATGTGCAATGGTCCTTTTTCATACACAATATACAGTATTGCTGGATTCCTTCACAATCACAATCCTCTCTGTTTGAATGCGGCTATTATAAAGTTCATCCAGAGATTGGCCAGATGGATTCTGAGCCTCCTCATAACCACACAGATTCCATAACTATCGGCATACCTTCACAATATTATTCATGTAGATAAGGACACATATGTTAGTTAGATGCTTTCAACATATACAGTGGTGTGAAAAATGGTTTTCACCATCTGTGGTTCGCTGGAAAGCTTTAGAAATTGCTTTATAACCTTTTCCAGACTGATAGATCTCAGTTACTTTGTTTCTCATTTGTTCCAGAATTTCTTTGGAATGCAGCATGATGTCTAGCTTTAGAGGAACTTTTGGTCTACTTCACTTTGTCAGGAAGGTCCTATTTAAGTGATTTCTTGATTGAAAACAGATGTGGCAATTATCAGGCCTGCATGTTATGTTTCGGTAGCTGAGGAGTGCAGGTAAAAAAGGCAATACACCAGAGCAGTTGGAATCTATGAGATTGCAGTACCCTGACTAACCACCACAACTAGAGGCAGCCGTGGAGCGTTCCTACGTTGGTCCTAGACGCCTCGTCACAGCCTGAGAAACTAACTACACCTAAAGATAGAAATAGGAAAGCTATCTGCCCCGGAGCAGAACCCCAAAGATAATAGCAAGCCCCCAAACATGTAATGGCGGTTAGACAAGAAGAAATACTGACACAAAAGAAAATAGTATGAGCAAACGTTGGGGCCCAAACTAACTAAATAGAAAAGGATAGGAAGGGTACTTACTGCAATCCCAGAAAACCCTGAAAGGCACCAACTCTACTAATTTCAAAAACACCTGAGATCACACGACCTCTACCACCTAAATTAGTTCTCTGGTGTAACAAAATCAAAACAGCAGCCACTGAAAAAACTGGAAAAAGCAAAAGTACAAACATCAGTGGCTGAACAAAACTGAGAGGGCAGAAGCCCCGGAGGGGACCCTGAAGGCCCCCACAGAAGTGCAGGACAAAATGCAAAAATATAGTGTAAGGAAAAGGTTGTCGCCATTTTGTATAGGGCCTGTACCAGCCTCCATTTTGTCAGTTCACACAGCCACAGACTTTTAGCTACACAGGGCCTATTAGCATATTCAGTACGGCCAGCTTTGATGTCCACTATGAATCAATAGGCCTTTACATGCTAATTGGTTTAGGCCAGGGTCTGAATAAGATGGTCAGTCGTATGGTAAATAGCTCAAGCTCAAGCCATTGTTTCCTGCTCCATATGAATTGCAGGCCAGTTAATATGCGTGCTTCAAAGCAAATGGGGAAGGGCCTAGCAGGTTTAAAAGCTGTAGCCAAGAAGAGGCTGGCCTCTCATTCCATTTTCACACACAGAAGCACAGGGACAGACTTGCCAAATGGAGCTGCAGCACATGCATTGGGGGCTGTCCAGCAACTGAAGACTTTCACCTGGGGAACGCAAAGCTCCATGCTCCCCATGACCATACAACCCGGTAATATTGATCTATAGCTAATACCTTTAAGCCTTGTACATTATTGTTGTATTCTTACTCTGACTGCAAATCCATTGCAATTACGTTGTATAGCTTTACTGTATATTCCTGTAATTATCTAGTGCGCCCTTAAGGCAAATTAAACCATAAAATTAATCTTGGGCTGATGCTTTTACTCTGATCACGAATCTTAGAATACCCAGTGGGTAACAGGACACCTTCCCCGGCGGCCATTTGCTCTAGGTGCAGTTCTCTTACTGACCTGAGAGACAAAGGGGGGCGCCGGAGAGCTGTACCTGTGGAGTTACGTCACATTGGTGACGTGTAAGGAAAGGGATCGTCCGTCACATTTGGTAGCGGCGGTGGTATCAGAAGCTGTGATACCCGGGCTACCGTGTGGCGGCCGGCTGAGTCCCTCACATATAGCACAAACACAAAAGAAGAAAATGTCTTATCTGTTAGCAGGAGATGCAGACACGACACAGCAGGCTACAAGGGAAAAAGGAATAAAGGATCCAGACCAGAACAATTGATCACCGGCAACCCTGATGGGAAGGTGACTCCCTTATATAAGACCAATCAGTAACACCTGATTCCCAGTCCTCACAATCTTCACTGGACAGACTAGCACCGCTTGTAACCACCAGAGGGAGCCTCTGCTCAGAACTCATCTCAAACCCATTCACAACAGTTATCTTGCTGGGTTGCCTGTTGTGGAACCTAGGATTCCCATGCCAGATTTGTTTTTAGGGGATCGAGCTAAGTTTCAGAATTTCAAAAATACTGTTATGTTTCGGTAGCTGAGGAGTGCAGGTAAAAAAGGCAATACACCAGAGCAGTTGGAATCTATGAGATTGCAGTACCCTGACTAACCACCACAACTAGAGGCAGCCGTGGAGCGTTCCTACGTTGGTCCTAGACGCCTCGTGACAGCCTGAGAAACTAACTACAACTAAAGATAGAAATAGGAAAGCTATCTGCCCCGGAGCAGAACCCCAAAGATAATAGCAAGCCCCCAAACATGTAATGGCGGTTAGACAAGAAGAAATACTGACACAGAAAGAAAATAGTATGAGCAAACGTTGGGGCCCAAACTAACTAAATAGAAAAGGATAGGAAGGGTACTTACTGCAATCCCAGAAAACCCTGAAAAGCACCAACTCTACTAATTTCAAAAACACCTGAGATCACACGACCTCTTCCACCTAAATTAGTTCTCTGGTGTAACAAAATCAAAACAGCAGCCACTGAAAAAACTGGAAAAAGCAAAAGTACAAACATCAGTGGCTGAACAAAACTGAGAGGGCAGAAGCCCCCGGAGGGGACCCTGAAGGCCCCCACAGAAGTGCAGGACAAAATGCAAAAATATAGCACAAACACAAAAGAAGAAAATGTCTTATCTGTTAGCAGGAGATGCAGACACGACACAGCAGGCTACAAGGGAAACAGGAATAAAGGATCCAGACCAGAACAATTGATCACCGGCAACCCTGATGGGAAGGTGACTCCCTTATATAAGACCAATCAGTAACACCTGATTCCCAGTCCTCACAATCTTCACTGGACAGACTAGCACCGCTTGTAACCACCAGAGGGAGCCTCTGCTCAGAACTCATCTCAAACCCATTCACAACACCTGCAGGTGGCTAGGGAATTTGAACTCAGCTTCCCAAAGATGTGATAAACCACAGTTAATTTATGTTTTAAGTTGGGGATAACTTTTTTTAGAGTTAATCCTAAACTTGAATATATGCAGGGAATCTCATTGCAATATGTATTCAGCTCTTGGAAAGTATTCATATCATTACTTAGCTTGTCAAGGTTCAACTATCTCCATGTTCGAGTTTTCCTTTGCAATAATTTAAATGTCGTGGTGGTATATGTAATCTGTGTCTCTCCATCTTGCTTACATGGGAAGGACAGCAGGACACAAGTGCCCTATATCACACCAATGCGTTTCGTACAATCAGGACTTCATTCTTGCCCATTGCCTGTTTTCTTTGCCCACCAAAATACTTTTTCCTCTCTCCTCTGCAGTTCTTTGTACAACTTCCTCCCCTTCTGCTATATCTAAGGGCGTATTCATACATCAGTTTTCCTCTTACAAAATCTATCCATGTTTTTCATTGATTGAACTTGTATCTTATGGTTTATGGGGCTGTTCACATGTCTGTTTATTTTTGCAGACTGAGTGGTCAGCACAAAATCATGGAGACATGTTCGACATTGATCCAAATCTGAGATCAAACTCGCCAATGCAAATCTATAGGTCAGTTAAAAAATCGAATGCCATCTGTGTGCTGTACATTTTTCCCTCGCTGTTTATTATGGAAAGCTTGAGAAAACTCCATCAGTTTTTTTCTTCATCCAAGAAAAACTGATGAAACTGGCGAAAAATACACTGATGAAACTCATACAGTTTTTTTGTGTATGAGAACAATGACTGTTGTCAGAATGAGGGACGTAACACTGAGAGTAGGTAGGGGAGAGCAGAGAGATGGATTTGTTTCTTATTCACAAAGCACTTGGATAAAGGACTGATGACGATAAACTTTTAGGTTGGATAACACTATTAACCTGAAGTTATGGGGATAATCTGCAGGTTACTAGTGTTAGGAAAGTCACTAGCCCCTCTACTGAAAGTACGGCAATCGGGAGAAAATTAACTTTATTCCTCCCAGGAGCCGCCGGCTTTCAGTCATATTGGCATGCAAAAGTTACCACTCATAGTGGCTGCAAGCACACCCAGAACTTTGACTGGGGTGAGTTCTCCTTCAATGGAAGTCTTCAAACAGAGGCTGGATAGACATCTGTCTGGGATGATTTAGAGAATCCTGCTTTGAGCAGGGGGTTGGACCAGAAGGCCCAGGAGGTCCCTTCCAACTCTACCATTCTATGATTCTATGACTGGCAGTCATATTTGGAGTGCATATATACAGAGATAGCTGTCAAAGTGCTGGGGTGGTAACAGCCACTGTGAGCAGTAACTGTAGCCGAGCCATTGTGCCTGTTTGACTGAAAGCCGGCGGCTCCCACAAGGAATAAAGTTCATTTTTTTCCCCGAGTGCCAAACTTTGCTAATGCTATTAACCTGCAGATTCCAATGCCAGAACATTTTTAATGATGACTATTTAGAAAGTTGATTAACTTTGCATTTGGGACGCTATTAAGCAATAAAAAAAAACAATGTTGAATGTGTGCATAGTCTTTAAGAAAATTGTAACTAACAAAATATAGTAGCATGCTGTAGAGCTATAGAATGCAAACATTAAATAAATAAAATGCTCTACAAAATAGGAAAAATTGAGAATACTTTGCACATAAATTGGCCAATCATATGTACCCGGCAGCCGGGCTAAGGTGATTCTCGTTGCTGGGACCTATCCTATTTGGACTCTTCTCTTGGGCTGATACAAATGAATGCACATGAACTGGACAATTTATGTACTAAGTATTCTCACTTTTTCCTATTTTCTAGAGCAGTAATGCAATGAATATTTCATATATTCCATGTTTGCATGCTATAGCGCTACAGAGTGCAGCTTTAATTACTGGTTATATATGGAGAGGGCTTCTCTTAGTAAGCACCTGTTCACACCGGATTTCTGTTTGAAAGTGGTGGTCAGTCTTTGAATATGTAAGAAAATGATGTCAAGTTATTATATCACAAAGGAAACCTCAGATCACATAACTGCTAGAAGTGGCACCTCGAACTTTCCTTTCCTATTTACTACAGAAGATGCCAGGAACGACGAGCTGAAAAAGGAAGAAAAAAAAAACATAACAGTGATAAAACACAAAGTTCTGGCACATAAAAGATTTTCTTTTAGAGTTGTGCTTTAATTGCGTATACTCAGACAATTAACGCAATGATGCAATTTATTTTTTACACACTTGAGCACGTCTCATATAAATTCACAATTAGCATGTTCAGCAAACATTGAATTAATGAAGATATTAAAAATAAGTAAAATAAATTAAGATTTGCTTATTTTGGTATCTGATGACTTTTTACTCTGTGACACCATCGTTATTGGTATAAGAGCTGTACTGTCCTGCCTAGATCTAATTTCTATGTAACAAATCTTCTTGTTCTCCAAATGAAATGGTTAAAATGAAAGGAAACCTGTTACGTGGAATATGAGCCTGTGAGAAGTGCAATGGAATAAATGAGGAGGTTAATATATATTTTGTGGAAAAGAATAAGTAAAACATGGATTTATTTGTAAATTAATATCTGTTATTCTGGGATTAGGAGTCAAGTGGGCGTTTCTACTCATACACACAATGGAGGAGGCTAATCACTAATAAGACCGCCCACTGGACTCCTATGTTATACTGACCCTTTTTCTACATTCAATTATTTAGCATCTCCTGCTCTATAATACGCTGACTACAGATCAAAAATAATGACAATTGACAGACACAATTTAAGGACAAATTTAGTACATAAAAAGCCAAGAATGAAATAACAGGATCAGCAATTTCATGCCCACGAGCAGTATGTAACGTGAGACGCATTTGCAATGTCTGTGAAATCCAATAACGCAATGATCCATGAAGACCTTAGTCTGTGTCTTTCTGATTTACAGGGTTAAATAGGTGGCTCTGGATTGTTATGAACGTGAAAGCAACTAAACCAGTAATTCCAGTATGTGGGTTTTCATAGATAATAATAAGCTAATATTAGTCATTTAGGTAGAGGTATTTGTGACTAGCTTGTTTTAGTAGAAGATAACATGAAGATAGAAAGATAGATAGATAGATAGATAGATAGATAGATAGATAGATAGATAGATAGAAGATGGATAGATAGATAGATAGATAGATGATAGATAGATAGATGATAGATAGATAGATAGATAGATATGATAGATAGATAGATAGTGCAACAAATTAATGGCAAGCATACCACATGTATAGGGGCGGAGTAAGTGATATTAATAGACAAGTGTCATATACCACCCAAACACATGTATTGAAATGACAATATCAGAATCAACTGCACCCATAGGTAACAATCCACAAACACGCAGTCATATAGTTCAAAATGTAAAACAAACTTTATTAAATACGATTATACAACATGATAGGTACAAAGGCAGGGGAGGGAAACGCATGCAAACTCCTATAGCCAGCACATAAGAAAAGGGCTAGAGGGACCAAACATCACCCTCACATAATACTATTGCTATAAAAATAGCCAAATTGCATTGCATCGCATGGCCCATGTAGCTAAATTTTGTTAAATATACCAGTGATATATATCACCTATAGCGGCCAAAAAATAGATAGAAGGTGAATACATGATCGATGCACAAAGTGGTGGTCCGTCAGCCCACCTCGACGCGCGTTTCGGAGTAAAGATCCATGAAGACCTTAGTCTGTGTCTTTCTGATTTACAGGGTTAAATAGGTGGTTCTGGATTGTTATGAACGTGAAAGCAACTAAACCAGTAATTCCAGGATGTGGGTTTTCATAGATAATAATAAGCTAATATTAGTCAATTAGGTGGATGTATTTGTGACTAGCTTGTTTTAGTAGAAGATAACATGAAGATAGATAGATAGATGATAGATAGATAGATAGATAGATGATAGATAGATAGATAGATAGATACAGAGCCGGCGTCAGCATGCGGGAAAGTGCCAGGGCCCTGAGCAGGCGGGGGGGCCTCAGGGTAGGTAATCTACAGTATATCAAATCAGTAGGGGTCTGAAAGCCGGAACCCCACCTGTCAAGTGTTAGGCTACATTCACACGTTCAGTGTTTGGTCAGTATTTTACATCAGTATTTCTAAGTCAAAATTAGGCATGGAATAGAAGGCTTTGTCATACAATGCTGTAATCAGCACAGACACAGGGATCAGCCGTTGAGTCACGCCGATGGACCTAGGGAAGGTGAGTTCAAAACAGTTTATTATTTTTTAAAAAGCTTCAGCTGAAACCGAACATTATCTAAAAGGAAACAGCCGATTTAAGGGTTTATAAAATCTGTGGTCGACTGGGGCATATTTGCAAGTCACTACTGAAATGGGCACTACTAGTTTTATTGGACAGGCCATTGAAAGCATGGCACTCTTGGTGCGCAGACCTGTGTTGAGCACTGGGTACCATCCTGATTATAATGAAATATTAGTGCTATACATCAAACATTAGTACATGTCTTAAAAAAAGCCATAGTGACCAGAAGGAAAGCAGATGTTTATCCTTCGTATGGCCGAAATAGTAATCAGGAAGAATGAAATAACACACATTTCATCAAACAACATAATGCAATTGTAGTAAGATGCTCCTCATATTAATGAAAACTTGTTCTGGTCCCTGATGTGAAGTGAAGCAAAACATCTGTTAAATTAATTGAGTTAAACAGAGAATTGTACAAATGCCAAAATAAAAATCCATTTGTTTTTATGAAATGAGATCTGGTATTTGTCAATTTCCTTAAAGCCCTTTAGCATACACATCAATTCATTAAAGTCAAACTTTTCCGAAGACTTTCTTGCAACTGAAGCTAGGGTGAGATTACATAGGCATAAAAGTATTGCTCTGACTTGCCTATGAAGTGCACAAAATATTAGATAACAGGACTATTCTGACTCCATAACTAGTCTGAAAGTAAGGGGCTCTTCAGACAGCATTTCTATGGATCTCTGTATTGAACTAGTACTCACACCAAGAAATTTCATCAGATAGCTGTAACTCGACTGCCGGGGCACATATGAAGATTCCAGGAGAAGTTTATTCTCAGGCTGAATTCTTGCATTATGTACAACAGTAACAAGGACCATTATATGGGAATGTCCAGGTATGTTCATACAAAAGGTTTTTTTAAGCTAATTTTTGGAACAGATTCTACTTTAAACTCCAAAAGGCCCTTTGGTGAATTCTATAAAACTGGGGACAAAATAAATAAGTCAATATCTCTAGAAACAAGGAGCAGATTTGAAAAACAAACAAACCTGATTGCTTAGAGTAGCAGCAGTAATAAAATAAGAGCAGAAGCTGACACTTTTGACTTGGTGACAGGTCCTGTGTTTTGTTAGTTCGGTCCTTTTGTCAGATCTGCAGTGTATGATCGGTAAGGGTCACTGCAAATCAGCCAACTCACTTTAACCCCATGGGTCAATTTTATCCCATTTTCTATTCCATAGAGGAACAACACCACAATAAAACAATAAAAAAATGAAATACTTCAAAAAGAAGTGAACAAATTGCTCACCGTGCAGTGAATGACCAAATCTGTCCTATGTCTGCATTGGGTGCCATTTCAAATACTGCTGACCGTCAGGAAATTAGTCCAAGAAAAATAAAGCTGATCGGCACATCCTAAAAAATAGATAAAATCGTCAGTTTTATTCCATAAGTATCAAACAATTAAAATCCACATGCTGGTGATACAAAAAAAAAAACTGACATGTTTCAGTGACTGTGTCTATGAATAAGGGTGCACACAGCACTAGAAATGAGTCTGAGTGTTTTTTCTATCATCAACATGTGGATTTTAATTGTTTGCTACTTATGGAATAAAAATTGTCGATCAACTATATTTTTCTTGGAATAAAAATAATGCTTAACACAAAAATGGATTGGAAGGGCACTAAAAGTCAAGAAGTGAATCCGAACAATTCAGTACATAGGAAAATATCACATCGGACGACTAAAAACAGTGCAGCAATAATCACAATGGAGATCAGAGTTGGAAGAATTAATCATTAAAACATTGATTGAATATTTAAGAAGAAAGTTCGCAAAAGTGCACTCCTCACTGGCGCTGTAAAGAGTATTTTCAAGATTGTTTTCTGGGAGGAAAACATGCAGCAAATTATAGTACCAACATTATGGGTTGTGTAATTCTCATTTACAGCCTGTGTAAAACAATCTGCATAGAATCAGAGTGAAAATGAACCTGCCGTGTAAACTGTAAATTCAGAGTGTGTCAATCTATAAGGAAAAATTAACAGTAAAATCCACAACAAATCTGGTTATGTGCTAACAATGGGACCCGTTCATTATGACCATCCAGTCTTAATGAAGCGTTCACTGGAGTACACTGACCTGATTGATCAAGCAACGTGCGCTGATTAAAGGGAACCTGTCAGGTCCCCCGTGCCCCAGAACCACCAGCAGTTGTGTCTGCATATATAAATCCCCTGCCTAACAGTCCCTTTATTACATTACACACAAAATAGATCTTTAGAAAAAGCGTTTCTAAAGTCCATTTATGATATGTAAATGAGGCCTTTGACTAATCGAGGGGGCGTTAGTTTCCCCAGACTAGTCAGCCCTTCCGATCATGAGCACTGCGCCTCTCTAAAGAAGGGACGTGTACATCCGGCCAGATGTGTATTTAGGTTTTCTGGCACACGGGGCAAGAATTCAGTTTGGCGCCCCACCCCAGCACATATGCGATTTGCACACTTAGTCATGTGCCGACCAGCTGTTTGCCCTAATTCAATGTGAAAAACTGAGAGAAGCAGATGAGAAGCTTGTTGTCACATAACAGCGTACGTATGAAAATCGCATATGAGTGAAGTGTCCCCTTGCACAAGTACTTCCGGCCACATTCCATCTTGACGTGTTCGGCCTCGCTCACTTCATTTTCATTGAGTGATGCCATACGTGTCTAGTCAGCATGTGACCACATGTATGCAAATTGCAAGCACGCGATAGAATCCTGACAGCGTGCAGTGCGCACTGTGAGAATTCAGAAGTCTGCAGTCACGTAGAATGACAGCATACTCGTAACAAACTTGGATAACTCCTTTAATTTTCCTAACAAATAAAAATATGAGAATTACCGTATATACTTGAGTATAAGCCGAGATTTTCAGCCCATTTTTTAGGCTGAAAGTGCCCCTCTCGGCTTATACTCGAGTCATTGTCCCAGGGGATAGGAGGGGGAGGGGGGAGCGCAGGAACCAGCGGCTGTCACATCATACTCACCCCCTCCTGGCACGGTCTCTGCACTTCCCTGCTTCTCAGATTGTCTCCGGCGCCTGCAGCTCTTCCTGTGTTCACGTGATACCGCTCATTAAAGTAATGAATATGCACGCGACTCCATTCCCATAGGCGTGGAGCGCATAATAATTACTTTAATGAGCGGTACCACATGACCGCTGAACACTGGAAGAAGCTGCCGGCCCCAGGACAACAGAGAAGCAAGAGGTACAGAGACCGCGACGTGCCGCGCCAGGAGGGGGTGAGTATGACGGGGAGGATGAGGGGAGCCATGTGATATTCACCTGTCCCCGTTCCACCACTGCGCGCTGCTCTGTCTTCTGCGTCCTCTGGCTGTGAAGTTCAGGTCAGAGGGCGCGATGACGTGGTTAGTGTGCATCCTCTGGCTGAACAGTCACTGCAGAGACTCGGAAGACACAGCAAAGGCGGTGGTGGAACGGGGACAGGTGAATATCGCAAGTGCCGGGACTGGCACCTGGCCCCCATAGCGTGCCGGTGTCCCTGCATGCTCAGGACACCGGCACCTGGCCCCCAGCGATAAGAGGTGAGTATGTCATTTTTTTTTTAATCGCAGCAGCATATGGGGCATATTATTCTATGGAGCATCTTATGGGGCCATCATTAACCTTTTATGCAGCATTATATGGGGCATATTTTAATATGGAGCATTTTATGGGGCCATTATTAACTTTTGTGCAGCATTATATGGGACATATTTTTGTTTGCAGCATCTTATGTGCCCGAGCATGAACTTTGTGGAGCATTATATGGGGCATATTTTGTATGGAGCATCTTATGGGGCCCATCATGAACTGTATGGAGCATTATACTGGGCTCGTGATTCAATATGGATATTCAAAAACATTTAACCTACTGATGTCTCAATAAATTTTACTTTTACTGGTATCTATTTTTATTTTTGAAATTTACCAGTACCCTAGGCTTATACTCGAGTCAATAAGTTTCCCAGTTTTTTGTGGCAAAATTAGGGGCCTCGGCTTATACTCGGGTCAATTTATACTCGAGTATATACTGTAGTCAGTATCACAAAAGAACATTTACATCCAGGTACCTTATAGGTGACGTTGTCTCTGGAGTCATTCTCTTTCTTTTCTTCTTCATTTTGTCCTGCTCTTCTCTCCAAACTTCCATTTTCTCCGGTCTCCTGCAGCACAACCCCCCACAATGCCCTTAAAGATAGCAGTTATAATGCTCCTGAATAATCATAGCTGCCCAACTGAGTCCCTGAATAAATAATTGCCCCTCACTATGTTCCCTGCACAAAATATGACCCCATACTGATCCTTCCTTAGTAAACTTGTGTCCTCAAATCATCCCCGTTACACAAAATCTCACCCAACCCCGTTAAACTAAATACCCCATCACAGTAAATCTCCACCACACAGTAAATATCCCCACACACAGCAAATATCACACACACAGTAAATCCCCCCAAACACAGCAAATACCCCGACACACAAGTAAATACCCTACACACACATTAAATATTAAATAATCTCACACACACAGCAAATACCTCCTACACACACAAACAGTAAATACCCCACCACACACAGCAAATAGCCCCGACACACAGAAAATACCACCCACACACATTAAATACCCCTACACACATAGTAAATAACCCCACACACACAGCAAATGCACCCTACACACACACACACAGTAAATACCCCGGACACACAGCAAATAACACACACTAAATTACCCCCCACACAGCAAATACACACCGACACACAGTAAATACCCTTGCACACAGCAAATACCACACACACAGCAAATACCCCCTACACACAGTAAATAACCCCCCACACACACCGTAAATGCACCACCCCCCAATAAAAACCACCCACACCCAGTAAATACAACTTCACACACCCAGTAAATATACACACACAGTTAATGCACCCCCCTAGTAAACACCACCCACACCCAGTAAATACCCCTTACACACAGTAAATACACCCCCAGGAATGAAATACCCCCCCAAGCTGTAAATACACCTCCACATATCTTCGGTGTCTTCAGCTCCACTAACATGGAGCCTTACGACCAAGCTGCGCCTCTGCAGTGCCTGCGAGTGACAACAGCGGCATAATTACATGACATGATCACACTGCTGGCGTCGCTCTGACACGGTGGTCAGAGCTTCAATTGTACTCGTGTCTGTTAGATGCAAGTACAATTGATCACTGGGAGCCGGCACTGTGCAGCTACTCTGTGTCGGCTGTGAGCTTGACAGCTCAGAGAACTGCCGACTCCCAGTTTGGAAGGGTGGCAGAATGCAACTGCCGGGGAAGACACTTTGGACTGCTGCATTAGGTGGCCCAACTGCGCCCTCTACCGGCTGCGCCCGGGGCATACACTCTGGCTGCTTCCCCCCCTAGATACTTCTCTGCATCCGGCTTCAGAGGATCAATGCAGTGAGGGAAAGAAGCCACGCGCAGGCGTGAGGTTTGTATAGCATTGGCGATGACGCCGACTCTTGTGATTTATGTTATCAGGCTCACGGGGGCGTGGTAACATGCTAAGTGGCCCGACTAGTCTGGGGAAACTGAAAAGATACTGAAACTGAAAATTAGAAGAATAGGGGTGGTAGAAAAAAAAATAATGGTTATATTTGTCTAAAGCCAGCTTAGCTTAATTAAGTGCTTCACTTGCTTCAAATATACCAAGTCCCAACCTCGGTTCAATCTTGACCTAATGTTTGCAGATATTGATGTGAATGGTGCTATGACTCCACGCTAAGTCTACAACAATCCTGCACCGAAGAGTAAACACGAAGTGACATGTTGTCATCCTGTCCTGGGCGTGCAGCAGTAGATCGGCATGTTGTCCTCCTCTCCTGGGCATACAGAGGTAGATCGGAATGTTGTCTTCCTCTCCTGGGCGTACAGAGGTAGATCGGCATGTTGTCATCCTCTCCTCACCGTGCAGCAGTAGATCGTCATGTTGTCATCCTCTCCTCGCCGTGCAGCAGTAGATCGTCATGTTGTCATCCTCTCCTCACCGTGCAGCAGTAGATCGGCATGTTGTCATCCTCTCCTCGCCGTGCAGCAGTAGATCGTCATGTTGTCATCCTCTCCTCGCCGTGCAGCAGTAGATAGGCATGTTGTCATCCTCTCCTGGGCGTACAGAGGTAGATCGGCATGTTGTTATCCTCTCCTGGGCACACAGAGGTAAATCGGCATGTTGTCATAATCTCCTGGGCATACAGAGGTAGATCGGCATGTTGTCATCCTCTCCTGGGCGTACAGAGGTAGATCGGCATGTTGTAATCCTCTCCTCACCGTGCAGCAGTAGATCGTCATGTTGTCATCCTCTCCTCGCCGTGCAGCAGTAGATCGTCATGTTGTCATCCTCTCCTCACCGTGCAGCAGTAGATCGGCATGTTGTCATCCTCTCCTCGCCGTGCAGCAGTAGATCGTCATGTTGTCATCCTCTCCTCGCCGTGCAGCAGTAGATCGGCATGTTGTCATCCTCTCCTGGGCGTGCAGCAGTAGATCGTCATGTTGTCATCCTCTCCTCGCCGTGCAGCAGTAGATCGTCATGTTGTCATCCTCTCCTCGCCGTGCAGCAGTAGATCGGCATGTTGTCATTCTCTCCTCGCCATGCAGCAGTAGATCGGCATGTTGTCATCCTCTCCTCGCCGTGCAGCAGTAGATCGGCATGTTGTCATCCTCTCCTCGCCGTGCAGCAGTAGATCGGCATGTTGTCATCCTCTCCTCGCCGTGCAGCAGTAGATTGGCATGTTGTCATCTTCTCCTGGGTGTACAGAGGTAGATCGGCATGTTGTCATCCTCTCCTGGGCGTGCAGCAGTAGATCGTCATGTTGTCATCCTCTCCTCGCCGTGCAGCAGTAGATCGTCATGTTGTCATCCTCTCCTCGCCGTGCAGCAGTAGATCGTCATGTTGTCATCCTCTCCTCGCCGTGCAGCAGTAGATCGTCATGTTGTCATCCTCTCCTCGCCGTGCAGCAGTAGATCGTCATGTTGTCATCCTCTCCTGGGCGTGCAGCAGTAGATCGTCATGTTGTCATCCTCTCCGTGCAGCAGTAGATCGTCATGTTGTCATCCTCTCCTCGCCGTGCAGCAGTAGATCGGCATGTTGTCATCCTCTCCTGGGCGTGCAGCAGTAGATAGCCTTGTTGTAATGTATGTGGTACAGTTCATATAGCGTCTTGTGCTTGGGTGCGATGAAAATACATGAGACACAGGTTTGATATAGAAAGTCTTGTATTACTTCATACAAGTTGGCAAAAATAGTCACACAGTTTGCAGACACAGAAGCAGGAGACACAGCAGGCCAGAGTAATCTAAGCTCAGCAATCACTCTCCACAACAGGTTCAGGATCTTCTTCTCTGTTACCGTAAGTCCATGCAAACGTGGGTCTTTCAAAGAGCAGGGTTCAGAGTCCACAAGTGCTTCAGAGTTCCTCAGTAGGAATAGCTGGAGTACAAGGTCCAAGGCTTTAGGAGTCAGGTCACAGGTTCACTGCAGGCTAGATTCTGAAGCACTGATTGCTCAGCTGTGGCTGCTTAAGAAGCAAAAGGAGAGAATCAGGGCGGGAACATGCAAGCTGGAAACTCCATTTTGACTGAGGGCAGATAGCTGCAGCAAGACAGAAAGTAAAATGGCTGACGAACAAACTGAGTTTCAGGAACATGTACACAGAACCTTACATTACTCCCCCCTTAGGGACAACCTCCGGATGACCTCAGGCCAGGCTTGTGTGGGTACCTCTGATGAAACTGACGGAGCAAGCGAGGAGCATTAACGTTATTGACTGGTTCCCATGAGTTGTCCTCCACTGGGTAGCCCTGCCATTTAATCAGATATTGTAACTGATTTCTATACAACCTGGAATCTAAAATCCTTTCCACCACAAATTCTTCCTGACCATCGACTAGCACTGGGTCAGGGCAAGGAGAAGAACGTCCAGGAAACGTATTGGGTGTCGCAGCCTTTAGTAGGGATACATGAAAGACAGGGTGAATTCTCATAGTTCTGGGCAGTTGAAGACGACAAGCAACAGCACTTATAATTTTACTGATTTTATAGGGTCCAATGTACTTATGTCCCAACTTAGACGATGGAATCCTTAACTTAAGATTTCTGGTTGACAGCCAGACCAAGTCTCCTACCTTGAAAGCTGGTGCAGGTTTACGAAATTTATCTGCTGCTTTCTTGTACCTTTCCTGAGCCGATTCCAGATTCTCCTTTAGAAGATCCATATTCTTCTGTAAAGACGTGATTCTTTCAGCCACTGCTGGTAAAGGCGTTTCTATGGGAAATCGTGGTAGAATGTTAGGATGATAACCTAGATTAGAGTAAAAAGGAGACTGCTTAGTGGAGGCACTCTGAGAGTTGTTATACGAGAACTCAGCTAATGGAAGTAGATCCACCCAATCATCCTGTAGGTGGCAGATAAAGCAGCGGAGATACTGCTCCAGGGTTTGATTGGTTCGTTCGGTCTGTCCATTAGTCTGAGGATGAAAAGCAGAAGAAAGGTTTACTTTAATGTCCAATGCTGCACAGAAATTTTGCCAAAACCTAGAAGTGAATTGCACCCCTCGATCCGAAATAACCTCATCCGGTACTCCATGTAAGCGAAACACATCTTTAATCATCAAATCTGATGTCTGTTTTGCAGTGGGTAAGCCGACACAAGGGATAAAATGAGCTGCCTTTGTTAGACGGTCAACCACCACTAGAATGGTGTTCTTCCCTTGAGAGGTTGGTAACTCCACAATGAAGTCCATAGAAATGGATCCCCACGGGCGGGACGGGGTGGGAAGAGGCTGTAACAGACCAGTTGGTGAGGAGCGAGGTGTTTTGCATCTTGCACAGACTTCACATGAAGTGACATAGTTTAAAACATCCTTCCTGCAAGTGGGCCACCAAAAGAAACGAGAGAGAAATTCCTGTGTCTTTAGAATTCCTCTATGCCCAGCTATCTTGGAATCGTGAATGAGTTGCAATACTCTCAATCTGACTGTTTCAGGAATATACAGGCGTTGTCCCTGAATCCACACACCATTCTTAAAGACAAGACTTACGTCCCTTGGGGTTGTGCCAAAAAGGAATCCGCATGGTATGCTTCCTTGATGTCCTTAAGTAGGTCTTGATTATGAATTACTCCTAGGAATCTAGAGTCAGGAAGAATAGTCTTAGGAGGAGTAATTGGACGTGTCTCTGCTGAGTAAATCCTAGAGAGTGCATCAGCCTTTCCATTGCGCGATCCTGGTCTATAAGAAATGATAAAATTAAATTGGTTTAAGAAAAGATTCCAGCGAGCCTGGCGAGGAGTCAGGCACTTAGCCGACCTGATAAACTCAAGGTTACAATGGTCTGTCAGGACGACTATTTGCTGTGCAGCTCCCTGAAGAAGGTGTCTCCATTCTTTGAAGGCGGCAATAATGGCCAACAACTCTCTATTGCCCACATCGTAGTTCCTCTCAGCCGAAGACAACTGCTGGGAAAAGAAGGCACAGGGATGCAAGACATTCTTCTCACCTGTTCTCTGAGAGAGTATAGCTCCAACGGCACAGTCTGAAGCATCCACCTCTTGTCATGTGTGCATTGCCACGAAGATCGTCGCGGTTGCACATTTTGACTTCTCACAGCTGAGCTGCTGTTTCTTTGTGTTTGGCAGCTAGGGAGTTGATTCTGTCTGTGCTCGGTGCTGGGACTGGGTGCAGTTTCTCCCGGCTGCAATTGATTATTTGTTGATTGGTTTCCTTTAAATTCCTGGTTGTCTGCTTGGGGAGTTGCCAGTGAAACCTTCATGCAGACCACAGATAGGAATGAATCTGTATAGACTTTAGTTGTGAGCTCCTTAGTTGTTCTAAGCTCAACTTGGTTAGAGTTTATTTCCCAGACCATTTATGTTCCTTTGGTGTTTGAGTGTGTATGCAAGCGAGTGTTATCCTGTCTGTCTTATATGTCTAATCTGTGTATTTAGCTAAGATCAGCCCATATCCCTTTGGTGGTAGTCAGGATCCTTCTTAGGACTGATTACAGGGTTCAGGGTCTGATAGGAGACAGGGTTAGGTTGGTGACTTGGACCTCTGAACCATTATCAGTACCTCCAAGGTGAGGGATTAGTTAGGACCCCAGTTTAGGGTCAGGTTAGATCCCGGTCCACCTCTTTCCTGTTTCAGCTCATCAAGTCCTCAAGATTAACCCTGAGTTCAGCAGATATCGTGTCAGGTAAATCTATTCTATACTTACATGCTGATGTTGCTATACTAGTTGTTGTATAGAGTGTTGTTCCTGTATTAATAGTTTACTGACATTGTATACATATCATTAGACAGCGTGACACCTCTATTATGAAGGCAAGCTCGGGGTTGGGATGTACTAGGATAGGTGCAGTGGTAAATTTATCTTTTAGACGGGAAAATGCTTCCTGGGCTTGGGGAGTCCAGGAGAACCTAGACTCTTTCCGGGTAAGTTGGGTGATAGGTGACACTACCTCAGAGAAATTTCTAATGAAACGTCTATAGAAGTTGGCAAACCCGATGAAGCGCTGTACCTCCTTCACATTTCTAGGACTTGGCCAATCCTTGATGGCTTGGGTTTTGCTTCCATCCATACTAATTCCTTGTGTAGACAGTACATACCCCAGAAATTGAATTTCGGTCCTATGGAATTCACACTTTTCAAGTTTGATGTAAAGATGATTTTGTCTTAGACGTTCCAAGACCATTCTCACATGTCCATGATGTTCTTCTGTGGAGTTAGAAAAAATTAGAATATCATCCAAATAAATTACCACGAATGTATCTAGGAGATCCCTGAAGATGTCATTCACCAAGTGTTGGAAAGTGGCTGGGGCGGTACTCAGACCAAAAGGCATAACTAGATATTCAAAGTGTCCATGGCGTGACCTGAATGCAGTCTTCCATTCATCCCCAGGTCTAATACGGACTAAGTTATAGGCCCCACGAAGATCTAGTTTAGAGAAAATTTTGGCATGTCGCACTCTCTCCAATAACTCAGGGATTAAAGGCAATGGATAACGGTTTCTAATAGTAACCTTATTGAGTTCCCTATAGTCTACGCAGGGTCTCAGAGATCCATCTTTCTTCTTTACAAAGAAGATGGGTGCACCTGCAGGAGATGAAGAGGGGCGTATGAAGCCCTTGGCTAGATTTTCGTCTATGTAATCCTTTAAAGCCTTTAGCTCGGGCCCCGCCAGGGGGTAGATCTTACCAAAAGGTATCTCCGCTCCAGGCAATAATTCAATTGGACAATCATATGGACGGTGAGGAGGAAGCTGGTCAGCGTTCTTCTTGTCACATAAATCCACATAGTCCTGGTATACAGCTGGTAGTTCAGGGACTGACATGGTTCCTTTAGGAACAGAGCAAGCTGAAATTTTTGGACTCATCTGTTTCTCTGGAAAGTGTAATTCCTTGGTCTCCCAGTTAATGGTAGGATTCTGAGCCTGCAGCCATGGTAGCCCTAGAATAATGGGAAAGTGGGGAGAAGAGATAAGCATAAAGGACAGTTTCTCTTGATGATCTTTACCCATAAGAACCCTCAAAGGCTCTGTTTCCTGATCCACTGGTCCAGAGGTCAGCAGGGAGCCATCCACAGTTTCCATCTGTACTGGAGTAGCCTTCTTCACTAAACGTATCCCCTGTTTCAGAGCAAAGGAGACATCCATAAAATTTCCACTTGCCCCTGAGTCGATCATAGCAGAGCTAGACACCCAAGCTGAGTCAACCCAGAGTTTGATGGAAAGAAAGCAATGAGAATTGTTTTTCTTACAACTCAGCTGGGACACCGCTGAGGAAACTTGAAAAATGGCAGCGTTTACACAGTCAACGTCCTCAGAGGTAACGGAGTTTAAGTCCGAGAAATCAAGATCTGTTGCTGCAGATCTCTCTGGAGCCTGAGGCTCGGACCTGACAGATCCCTCTCGCAACACTCACAATGAATGAGTGCTGCAGTAGTCTTACGAGAACGGCTGGGGCAGTTTATAATGAAGTGCCCTGACTTACCACAATAGAAACATAGATTCTCCTTAAAACGATGTTCCTTGCGTGCATCACTAACCCGTCGTTGTAAAGAGTCTACCTGCATGGGTTCAGGTTCAGGTTCCCATGTAATCCTACTCAAAGGTTCCTTAGCTGGAGAGGAAGGTAGGAAAAGGTTAGTGCTATTGCTTTCGAACCATCTCTCTTGCCTGCGTTCAGTCAGACGAGTATCAATACGGATGCAGTAGTTAATAAAGTCACCTAACGCAGTGGGAGGGTCGGCACGAGCAAGTTCATCCTTAATCAGTGGAGATAACCCCTTTCGAAAAATAGATTTTTTGGCGGAACTGTCCCAGGTGGTATCAAGGGCCCATCTCCTGAACTCCAAGGCATATTCAGCTACCGAGTGCTTACCTTGGCGCAAAGCTAACATGGCTGCTTCAGCTGTTGCACCTCGATTGGGGTCATCAAACACCTGCCCAATGGCTGAAATAAAAGCATCAAGGTGATTCAAACAATCATCCTCAGTCTCAATCAGAGGGTTTGCCCACATCAAAGCCTTGTTGGTAAGCAACATAATTATAGTAAGCACCTTAGATCGTTCAGTGGGAAATTGTGAAGCATGTGCAGAAAAAAAAGATTGCATTGATTAATAAATCCCCTGAATTTCTCACGTTCACCGCCAAAACGAAAAGGGGGCAACTTGGGAATCCCAGAACTCGGGGCTACGGCAGGAGCCTGGACTCGCTCTTCTAGAACCTCAATCCTGGCTCGCAAATCCTGGGCAGTCTGTCCAAACACTTGCAAATTGTGATTAGTGAGGTCCTGTAGGCTTGAAAAACGGGTCTTTATATTCTGCAAATCTGCAAGGATATTATCAGTCACTCCGCAAAGTTCCTTTATGCGGGCCTCCATTTTCCAGATCTTTTAAGACAGGAGTACTGAAAGAAGAGGAGAGGAGAAAAAAAAAAAACAATAGTGTTTACCTGTGGTAACACTGCAGAGAGAAAAAAAAAATTAAGGGAACTGCTCACCTGGAATGGTTGTGAGAAGTCACAACCACTATCATCACAGAAAGTTCACCCAGACATCTGATATCCACAGTTACAGCAGACAAAAAAGAGAAAAGAAAAAAAAAAAACAATAGTGTTTACCTGTGGTAACACTGCAGAAAAAAAAACACTTAAGGGAATTGCTCACCTGGAATGGTTGTGAGAAGTCACAACCACTGTCATCACAGAAAGTACAACCGGACATCCGATATCCACAGTTACAGCAGACACAGCCTTTCCAGACCCAGCAGACACTAACGTTTTGGCTTCAGAATCTTGTAATGTATGTGGTACAGTTCATATAGCGTCTTGTGCTTGGGTGCGATGAAAATACATGAGACACAGGTTTGATATAGAAAGTCTTGTATTACTTCATACAAGTTGGCAAAAATAGTCACACAGTTTGCAGACACAGAAGCAGGAGACACAGCAGGCCAGAGTAATCTAAGCTCAGCAATCACTCTCCACAACAGGTTCAGGATCTTCTTCTCTGTTACCGTAAGTCCATGCAAACGTGGGTCTTTCAAAGAGCAGGGTTCAGAGTCCACAAGTGCTTCAGAGTTCCTCAGTAGGAATAGCTGGAGTACAAGGTCCAGGGCTTTAGGAGTCAGGTCACAGGTTCACTGCAGGCTAGATTCTGAAGCACTGATTGCTCAGCTGTGGCTGCTTAAGAAGCAAAAGGAGAGAATCAGGGCGGGAACATGCAAGCTGGAAACTCCATTTTGACTGAGGGCAGATAGCTGCAGCAAGACAGAAAGTAAAATGGCTGACGAACAAACTGAGTTTCAGGAACATGTACACAGAACCTTACACTTGTTGTCATCGTCACCTGTACCTAAGGTTCATACAACGGCTTTCATGAACTTCTTTGGGTTGGTCTCTTTTCAACAACTGACAGGAACAAAACAAAAAAATGTAGTCCCTGCCCCTTCTGATGAGCCCCAGATTAGAAATCATTTACCCTGACCAAGCTGATGGGTTTAGTCACAACATATGCAGTCATTGATGCTGCAGATTTTCAAGAGGCGTTTGGACAATAACCTAAATTCAGAAAACATTTGGAAACAGCTATATCCAGCTGGTGACTGTGAGATCACAGTGAGACATTCAGGGAACAACAAACCAAAGGCTCCACTCACATCTGTGTTTTTGTTCCACTCCCACAGGGTTCTTGAGTTTTAAAAAATCTATTTATCACATTTTTTTTAACTAATGCACAACTAATGCCAGAGACATGATGAGGAGGTGTGGGGATTGTGGTCTCTCAGAAGTCTAAGGAGGTCTGGCCTACAAAATCAAACAGTGCTCACTGAAATCGGACGGTGGTCTGTGTATTGCATGGATCTGATGAGTCAATGGCTTTTTGTATCGACTTTCCACTCTGGCTAATAGATGCAGGTTCACAATCTCTTCAGAGATTCTCTCTAAAGTCTCATTCAGACGTCCGTGCCATTCAGTCCAAGTACGGACCACTAATGCTGTGGATCTACCTACCCGAGCGTGACAGCATTATATAGTTCTATGAAGCCGACTTACGGCCTGTCCCTGAATTGCAGACTGATCTCGTACCAATTTTCAGTGATTTTTCTCGTATGCAAAAACAGTTCTAGTTTGATCAGTGTTTTTGATCAGAATTTTATCATCTTGGTCAATGTGTCAGTTTATACCATCAGAGTTTGATCAGAGTTTAATCATTTTTTTTATGAAAAGAAGAAATTATGTAGATTTCTCAAACTTCTTCTATCAAAGAAACTGGGATCAAAATCTAACACGTCCCGTGATTTTGTGTGGACTACTCAGTTGGCAAGAATATACGGAAACGTGAACAACTCCATAAACTATAATAGGTACAAGTTCTGTCTTTGAAAAACACAGATAGTACTCGTATGTGAAGAACTGTCATCTGAAAGATCCCTAAGTGTATGTTCACATTGAGTTTTTTAGGAGTTTTTTTTTAAGTAGAAACTGAGCAGAAACCCTCCAAATCCTTTTCAAACATTCAAAACTCCTGATAAAGTTGGATTTTCCGCTCAGCTCCATCTCCTCCATTGACTGTCTCGGCGTATATCGGACTGCACTGGGACGACATCCGACTGATGTTTCACATGCACCCATAGACTTGTATGGGTTCAAGTGAGCCGATCCTCGCTGCCAATCGCAGCATGCTTCATGCTGAACAGGCATGAGAAAATAATTGCTGATCTGCACTGCCCCATAGTATAACATTGGTCCGAGTGCTATCTGATGAAACATTGGATAGCACTCAGCCGTGTTATACACTCGTGAGAGTGAGGCCTTGATGAGGAGGTATGCTGGAGACAGAGGATACATTAAGAGAAGCACGCCTTTTAATACATGAGGGGCATCTGATTAGTCAAAACAAGATGAGAATGCCCATAGTCTCAATATTTTTGTGTAACCTTAGAGTTGCACAAAAATTGTGCAAATTATCCAAGTGATTTATGCCTCTGAGTGTACATATAATTAAAGGGAGATTGCTATTCCAAAGACATACTGATAGGGAATTTAGATTGTGAGCCACATCAGGGACAGCGATGATAATGTGTGCAAACGGTAAAGCGCTGCGGAATATGTTAGCTATATATATAAAAATGAAGATTATTATATTATTATTATTATATAGGAAATTGTCAGGTCCCCTCGCCGTTGAAAACTGCCATTACAGTGATACAAATGCCATTAGCAGCATAAAGCCTTTGAAGTTCCAATCCAGAGTTTATTTTGCAGCTTGCCATATATAAAGCTGCAAAACGCCTCATCCTACTGATATACCATTACTGAGTCGCTGCTGCCGTATGTGTCTCTATTACTGCACCTACTGTGTGCCCTCTAGAAAACAAACCTCTAGAATACAAAAACGCCCTATGCAAGTTCCCCTGAAAAAGGTGCCCACATTTTGTCACATAGAAAGTAATAATGCCCTGTGTGCACCTTTGACAGTCACAGTAACCTGAGTTCCCCTATAACAATAAGTGCACGCTTAACATTTAATAATGTCCCGAGTCTCCCCCCCTTGTACAACTCCCCTCCAAACAGTATGATACTCTCCTATACACAGCATAATGTCACCACACTATATAGTAGCCTCCACGCAGTATATTGACCCCTTAATAGCCCAAAAACTGTTTGATAGCCCCACCACTGTACGATGGCCCCCACACTGTACGATAGCCCTCACAGTAGTCCCCTCAATGTATGGTGGCCCACTAAGTAGCCCTCACATTGTATGATGGCCCCCTAAGTACCCCCCACTCTGTATCATGGCTCCTTTAGTAGCTCCCACACTGTATGATGACCCCCACAGTAGACTCCACTCTGTAGCATGACCCCTTTAATAGCCCTCATTCTGTATCATGACCCCTTTAGTAGCCCCCACACTGTATTATGGCCCCTTAGTAGCCCCCACACTGTATCATAGCCCCCTTAGTAGCCCCCACACTGTATCATAGCCCCTTAGTAGCCTCCACACTCTACGATAGTCCTCTTAGTAGCCCTCACAATGTATGATGGCCTCCCCTTAGTAGCCCCCACTATTTATGGGGACCCTCTTAGTAGCCCCTACTATTCATGGGGGCCCTCTTAATAGCCTCCACTATTTATAAAGGCCCTGTTAGTAGCCCCCACTATTTTTGCGGGGCCCCCACACATTATGACCATAACACAATTTGAAAATATAAAAAAAATAAACATCATATACTCACCTTACCCCAGAGAGTCCAGCAGAAGACAGTGGCAGGTTCTGGGCAGACGAATTTGGTGATGTCATTGCTCCGGACTCATATCCTGTGCGTGTCGCGGTGCATTGATTTCATCGCATCTCTCGTATCTGGACTTGGCGTTCTTTAGGCTGCAGGACTAACGTGACCTACAGCCTACAGAACGGAGAGCCTTTAAAGAGAATCTGTCACCCCATTTTTTGTATATAAGCTGCGGCCACCGCCATCAGGGGCTTGTCTACAGTATTCTGTAATGCTGTAGATAAGCCCCCCCGATGTAACCTGAAAGATAAGAAAAACGAGTTATATTATACTCACACGGGGGGGCGGTCCGATGGGTGTCGCGATCCGGGTCCAGCGCCTCCCATATTCTAGCGATGACCTCCTCGTTGCTTCTGTCGCGCTCCTGTGCAGGCGTAATTTATCTGCCCTGTTGAGGGCAGAGCAGAGTACTGCAGTGCGCAGGCGCTGGACCTCTCTGACCTTTCCCGGCGCCTGCGCACAGCAGTACTGTGCTCTGCCCTCAACAGGGCAGATAAATTACGCCTGCACAGGAGCGTGACAGAAGCAAGGAGGAGGACGTCATCGCTATAAGATGGGAGGCGCTGGACCCGGATCACGACGCCCATCGGACCGCACCGCATTGGACCGCCCCCCCCCGGGTGAGTATAATATAAATGTTTTTCTTATCTTCCAGGTTACATCAGGGGCTTATCTACAGTATTACAGAATGCTATATATAAGCCCCTGATGGCGGTGGCTGCAGCTTATATACGAAAAATGGGGTGACAGATTCCCTTTAATTAATGCACTAATTTTTTTAGTAAATAAACTCTCATGAGCAAGCAATGTGTATAAGAGGATTGAGAAGACAGAAGGGTTAAATACAGTTTCTGCCTTCTGTAAGGCACCAGTACAGATGCCCATGCAGCTGTTATGCTAGGGCGCTGTAAAAGCACAATACCTGGAATAAGGCTGTTAATGAAGGCCATAAAAGGGTAGATCATTAGTTAATGAGTTAAAACCCCTTCAATAACTTCACCAAATGCTGAATATTTGGTTGTTCACATTTCCTTGAGATCTTAGAGGGTGTAGTACATTTCCTGCGCAGCTGAATACACATTATTCTCTCTCTTATCTCACAATCTCCAAGATTTGTATAAAAGGATTGCTGCTGTGTCTGTCAATAACAGGAAAAATGAGCTGTACACATTAAAAGCTTTCAATATAATGTTGTGAATATCTGTGGTCACTTACAAGGGTATCCCTGTTGTCACCTAATCTTTGCTCTTCAACCCATTGTACGCTGCAGAGGCAGGCACAGAGCCCTTTGTCTCAACAGTGCCATGTAAAGTCTCTAACTAGACACCAAACACTGAGAAAGAAATGTGTTAGATCTGTCCATCATAATAGTCAGCAGAAAACAGCTTTATAACAGTGGCCTCCAAACCTTCTGAGCCCCTATGCAGCTGCACAGGTTGCCCATTTGGCATGTCCACCCCGGTACACCACCATTGATAACAATGTCGAAATACACTGGGAAAACAAAAAAGGATTGCTCTCTCTGCTAGTATGATAAAGAATGGCAGACAATACAGTGGCATGTAAAAGTTTGGGCACCTCTGGTCAAAATTACTGTTATTATGAACAGTTAAGCAAGTTGAAGATGAAATGATCTATAAAAGGCCTAAAGTTAAAGGCTGACACATTTCCTTTGTATTGCTGATGCAAAAGTTTAGGCACTCTGCATGGTTAGTACCTAGTTGCACTCCCTTTTGAAAGTATCACAGCTTGTAAACGCTTTTTGTAGCCAGCCAAGAGTCGTTTAATTTTGTTTGTGGGATTTTTATCCATTCTTCCTAGACAATTCTTCCAGTTCTGTGAGATTCCTGGGTCATCTTACATGCACTGCTATTTTGAGGTCTAGCCACAGACTTTTAATGATTTTCAGCCTGTGAGGGCCATTCTAAAATCTTCAGCTTGTACCTTTTGAGGTCATCTATTGTGGATTTTGACCTGTGATTACGATCATTATCCATCTGTAGGAGCCATCCTCTTTTCATCTTCAATGTTTTTACAGATGGTCTTATGATTGCATCAAGAACTTGTTGAAATTTAATTTAATCCATTCTTCCTTCTACCCTTGAAATGTTTCCGTGTCATTTGCTGCAACACAGCTCCAAAGCAGTGAAAATGGGAAGAAAAAATCCAAGTGCGGTGAAATTGCAAAAAAGTGCAATCCAACACTTGTTTTTTGGTTTTTTTTGTTTGGCTTTTTTACTAGGCTCACTAAATCTAAATGCTAACACTGACCTACCGTTATGATTCTCCAGGTCATTACGAGTTCATAGACACCAAACATTTCTAGGTTCTTTTTTATCTAAGTGGTGAAAAAAATTCCCAAGTTTGTTAAAAAATAAATTGCGCCATTTTCCAAGACCCGTAGCGTCTCCATTTTCGTGATCTCGGGTTGGGTGACGGCTTACTTTTTGCGTGCTGAGCTGACGTTTTTAATTATACCATTTTGGTGCAGATACAATCTTTTGATCGCCCGTTATCGCGTTTTAATGCAATGTTTCGGCGAAAAAAAAAAACATAATTCTGTCGTTTTGACGTTTTTCTCATTATGCCATTTACCGATCGTGTTAATTCTTTTTTTATATTGATAGATCGGGCGATTCTGAACGCGGAGATACCAAATATGTGTATGTTTGATTTTTTTATTGTTTTATTTTGAATGGGGCAAAAGGGGGGGGGTGATTAGAACTTTTATATTTTTTTAATTTTTTTAATATTTTTTAAAACTTTTTTTTTACTTTTGGCATGCTTCAATAGTCAACATGGGAGACTAGAAGCTGCCATAACTCGATCGCTTCTGCTATATACAGGCAATGATCAGATCGCCTGTATATAGCAGAATTGCTGACTGCAATGACCCGACCACCGGGCGGTGCTCATAGCAATCCGGCAGTGACAACCATAGAGGTCTGCTGGAGACCTCTGGTTGTCATGCCAACCCATTGCGACCTGCGGTCATGTCACACGGGCGCCGTTGGGTGGGATTTCCGGCGCGCTTGCCGGAAGCGCATGTTAAATGCCGCTGTCAGCATGCAGCTGTTCAAAACAGCTGACATGTACCGGAAAAGATGTGGGATCACCGCCGAAGCCCACATCAAAGGGAAGGTGTCTGACATCGGCGTACTATTACACCTGATGTCGGAAAGAGGCTAAATAGGAAGAGAAAAAAGTTTGAGCTCTTGAAATGTGGGAATGTAAAAAAAAATTCAGTTTTGGCCACATTCTTAAAGGGTTAAGAATATATTCATACACCGCACATCAAATTTACTTTAGTGGAATCTGACACCAGATATTTTGCTACCCTATCTGACAGCAGAATGATGTAAGGGCAGAGACGCTGATTCCAGTGATGTGTCACTTACTTTGTTGCTTGAAGTAATTTTAATAAAATCACTGTTTTATCTGCTGCAGATATAGCAGTTCTCTGAACGCTGAGCTTTTGGCTGCTTTCTGTGTACACTGTGCATAGGCAGAGAGATGCCAATCATTGGCGGGGGTGTGGATGGACTACCTAGCAGCAATTTTACTACTTCTCTTGTGATAATCTCCTGCTGATAAAAGTGATTTTATCAAAACTACAGCAAACAGCTCAGTAAGTGACACATCGTTGGAATTAGGGTCGCTGCCCCTACATCATATTGCTCTCAGATTAGGTGGAAAAAACCTGGTGACGGATTCCCTTTAAAAGATATATTACCATTTTAACACACCCATTAATTACTACTAGGAAGAGACTGTGATTAAACAGAAATGTCACAGGTGTACACAACATGAAACTTTACGCTGGGTCCATCTAGATGGAAGCGGATCAGCGAGGACTCAGGACTGTTTAGGGTTTCGTAAGAGCAAAAACAAAATGACAGTGTACGTAAATATTTTTCAAACAAATTGCATTTCGATTCAGATCTCAGACCAGTGTACCCAACTACCATGTTGCAAATCAAATGATCATTACGTCTGGCCAGGAAATAATGTCTTAAAGGAATTCATCATGATTCAAAAAAAATAAAGCAAATTATGCAAGATGAGTCAGATACTCGGAAGCATACACAGATGCAGTTGCAATCAAATGATTCCTTCCCCACTGCAAATTAGGCTTATTAGCAAAATTTTGAAACTTTTTTTCCTGTTTGCAATGATCCATAGATACAAAAACAATTGACGTAGCTCAACACAACTAATGTAACAAGTGGTGTCTACAAATTCACCATAAAATGACACTGTAGTCTGAATTATTCAACCTGTAGTACTTAACTGTGACCCCTTTGGTTGTTATGATCTGCTGCAAAAATGATGCATAGCAAAACAACTGGAGGGCAACCAGACATACTCACAAGGTGCTGGTCAGTCTCGGGAGGAATGACGCACACCACTAGTTAGATGCGGGGTGAGGGCAGGACATTGAAGCTTTTGCCTCTCCTTTAGGGCAGCTGCAGACGATCGTATGAAAAATCAACAGAGTTTGGACAATTTTTTTTCTAATTTACATTCGATTTTCATCCATGAGCCATCCGCTCGTCCGCTTTTTACGTCCTTGTGACATTTGTGTGGCATTTGTGTGTGATCTATTTTTATACAACTACATTAAAAATGCTTCCTCGGTTTACAATAGAAACGTATCCGTAAAAATCGGATGTTCCGTGTGGGATACGTTTTTTTTTTTATGCACCCATAGACTTGAATGGGTGAGTTTCATCCGAGGATCGGAGTAAAGTAGTTTGTGCTGTGCTTTTTTTCTCACGGGCTTTCGGAACCAAGAAAAAAATTGTTTTGTCTGAACAGCGCTATTGAATATACACAGGTCAGTCTGGTATCCGAATAAAAATCAGACAGCACATATCCATCCGACTTTTATACTCGTCTGTCCAAGCCCTTAGAGTAACGCTAAACACAGAGATGAATGATAAAAGCAAACAGATGATTTTGGCTCCATTCTTAGTTAATCACATTACTGTGGCCGACTGCTCGTGTGTTTTCTGACAGAGGCTTATTTTCTGTAAGAACAAAACATCAGACAGATTAAAATTTTAAATATCTGATCCTTTTTCACCCAATTTATCAGGGTAGGACCAGCACCAGCGCCCACTTATACATAAGATTCATAGAGTTGGTGCAAATCAATTCGCAGGTTCCCATCCATCGGCCACATCACTAATCTGTGGCTACCAGATGAGATCTTTGAGAACGGCCTCCTACCTCTACCCCAGCTCTTTTATTGATTAACAGGCTTGGCACAACTTCAAATCAATGGGAGTTGCACTAGTATATATGTATGTATTAACTCCACCTAGTCATTGCTGCTTTCCATTGGAATCTTATTTTTTTGCTATTGGGGATGTAGGGGTGGCTGTTTAAGCCGATGACTATGGAAGCAGCATTCTCTTCTTTTTCTCATGACATGAATAGAGATGAGTGAATTTGTTTGGATTTTGACCCCGAATCTGATTTTGACATATTCAGGCCATATTCGAACACTATTCGTGCCGAATGTATGTCTTATGATCGGTTCCGAACATATTTGGTGAATTCTACTCCCATTGGCTCTAATGACGTCTGCTGTGTTCAACGAATATTAAAAAACAATATTCGATTCCGATTGTATCCGAACAAATTCACTCATCTCTAAACATGAACGCTTAGCTATTTTGACGGCCTGATAGCCAGGAACAAGTGTTCTAAGGAACGCTCATTCCGCAATTATCGGCCCATCTAAGAGTACCATAACTCATATTTTCTAGCAGTTTTAAAAAAAGTCATTTAAATTTCTCTTATTTAGAGCCAATTTATTTGGGATCATCTTATTATGAGGCGTGGACACTTGACACTAATAACATGGCACCATCACTGTGAGGTTTTAGGTGAAAATTTTTTGGAAAAATAGACTGAATCAGTTTCATTGCCTTAAATATGGACAAAGAGTGTGAGTGCCTTAACTCCTTAGCAAATCCATCCTTTCTGCTCTATTATCTGATGTAAGAACTCATATACTATACCGCTCTGATACTTAAAATTTGTGGTAAGATTTGGGATTGAGGGTCCATCTTAAAAAGTATCGGCCTGAGGGAGGTACGGCCTACCTTACTGTAGGATTGCATATATATTGTCTGTGGTATATCATTACAGGAAGTAGTGGACAATCCCTTTTGGAAAGGTAGATTTCAGGAAAATAAACTGATTACATGTTGTTTAATTACTGATCAAGTGATCAACTGTGATCTATAGGGCAGCAAAGATACTAATCTTTACAGCGCTACTGGCAGAGAAAGAATTCATTACATGGTAAAATCAATGGACCATCAAAGCAATGCAAGTCCTCCAGAGAGACAGCCTTTGATGTCACATTTCATTCTTGCTGATATATGGAGATTGATACCTTGGACAGCCCTAGAGGGTTAGAGGGTATTCAAAATGGACTTTATGCAATAAACCACTCAGTATTATTTTTGCATGCATTATTTTTTTAATTTTCACATTAATTGCTTACGTGTCCATAAGCTGACATTATATTTCAGTAGGTAATTAAATATAATCACCATATGTTGGCTTGTAAACTCAATGTATGTGACTCACGCATGTCATAAAATATTTATAGTCAGTAATATAATCCGGCACACCAAACGATAGTAGGATGCAAAACAAAAGTCTTTATTTGAAACAGAGACAGCTCATGTGAAAAAGGGAGGAACTCCGCAGAACAAAGGTAAGTATAGGTACATAATATCTCAACGTTTCGGCGTTTTATGCCTTTTTCAAGAGGTACCATTTACTGTATAGAGAAAAAAATAAAATTAATGAAGGAAAACAATAACTGAAGTACATTAATACCTCAAAAATAAACACACATGAGCTAAAAGTAATAATCAACAGGACAACCAAAATTGATGTACAGAATATGTTACACCACAAATAAGTAGGTATCAAAAAATCAAAAAAAGTCCAATGGAAACAAAGGGACCACAAGAAATTTTTTTGTAAGAAAGAAAAAAATAAAAAATAAAAAGTAAAAAATAGAAGAAAAATAAATATAAAAAATTAATAGGTATGAGGCCTTATATGTATATATATATATATATATGTGTACCGTAACCGACACATAATGCTAGGTGCAAATACCTTTAGCATAAATGTAAAAATAGAAAATAACAAAAAATAAAAAATGAAAATAAGAATAAAAAATAAAAAATAAAAAAAGGGGGAAGAAAAATGCTAGAGACTATAATCATAGTGTAGACACATTGGACATACATATCTAGGGAAATATAAGATAGTGTAATATAACATCTAATGGTATCTAATCAGAAATCCCCTATGTACATATCATAGATACTATTAGTTGAATAGACAATATACAAGGCAATAAAGGATAATATATGTCGAATAATGGTGAAAGAAACATATATGTCATAACACCACATATTAGAAGAACTGAATGATATCCATGTCAAGACTAATAGTGAGAGATACAATTGGAGGTGTCCGCTATGAATGCTACCATCGGTCCCAAAGAGATAGTATTACATGCCTCCAGGTGCATAAGGTGAATAATGCTGTGCCCATCTAAGATTAGTGTAATAGGGCAACCCAAACACAAAAGCAGCATATAATGAGACATACCTTAATGAATATGAGAAGGATAACGTCCGGGAACTTGATAATGCGTCGGTGAGCTGTAACGCCATTACACACATGCTGCTATTTATGTGTCCGGTGAACGCCGAGCCCGTGAACTTCCGGGTTCGGCTGGAAAGGTTAGATAAAGAGTGCGCATGTGCAGAAAGCTGAGAGATGCCGAGAGGAGGCCGAGGAAAGCCGAATCCCCAAGGATACAGTGCGCAAGTCAGGGAGGGAGTCAGGACACGAGATCGGTGCCGACCTGCCGTAGAAGGTAAAGGACACATATTATATCAAAAAAACAGTAATGGAGAGGGAGGTAAATGCGGTATCAACAAGCATACAGAAATAATATAAAAATGTGAACATAATAATATTTTATAAAGACAAATAATAGTAATAAAAAATTATAAAATCGCACCAAAGTTAGATCTAATTAGATATGATAATTTCATGGTCTAAAATATTGGGAAGTCGTCATGGGCAAGATCATAATGGCTAGGGACCAAGCTGACCAAAGGACAATGAGGAGGAACAATCAATAATTAGCACACGTCTCACGTGTGCAATGGACATAGAAAAGACACGAAAAGAGGTTCATTAATAGGACAGCTCATACTCCTTATTGAGACCATACGGGGAAAGTGTCTTCAACGTATGGATCCAATAGGACTCCCGTTCCTTCAATTTTTTAATTCTATCGCCACCTCTTCTTGCTCTAGGAACGTGGTCAATAACTTGATATCTAAGTTGGGCAATAGTGTGTTGTTTCTCCAAAAAATGAGCGGGGACCGGCAACAGAATACTTCCACATCTGATTGTGGATTTGTGTTGGGAGATGCGGTCACGGATATGCTGAGTGGTCTCCCCAACGTATCCGAGACCGCATGGACACTTAATTAAGTATATCACATATGATGAATCACATGTGTAATGTCCTTTAATGGGAAACCGCCGACCTGTCCTCGGGTGTGTAAAACTGTCACCCTTAGTGATATTGGAACACTGTAGACACCCCAGACATGGAAATGTCCCATTGCGAGGAGTATGTAGTACACTCTGTGTTAGCCCAGTTTTAATTGTGCCAATATCAGCTCTGACCACAAAATTTCTGATATTATCCGACTTCTTATAACAAATCAGGGGTTTATTCCTAAATTCCGGGACATCAGGGTAGGCCGCTTCTAGGATATTCCAATGTTTTGAGATACATTGATGGATCCTATGTTTAAAGGGATGAAAGACATTGACAAAAGGTATCCTCTGGTTTTTGGTGTCCATCATGGGTCGTGAGACACCTTCTCTATATGAGTTCTTGAGAACTCTATCGGGGTAGCCCCGCTCACGAAATTTCTGATCCATATCATTGTGTCTCCTATGTTTTACAAGGGGGTCGGATACAATCCTTTGTACCCGGTCATGCTGAGATATGGGGAGTGACTTTTTTACGTGTGCAGGGTGACTACTACTAAATAGTAGAAGGCTGTTTTTATCGGTTGGCTTAGTATAAATATCGGTCCCGATTAGGCCATCATCTGACAAATGGACCATTGTATCCAAAAAATTGATACAGTGATCATCGTGTTGTATTGTGAAGGTGATATCAGGGCTACAAACATTCAAATCAGAATGAAACTGAAGGAGGGATTCGATGTCACCATTCCAGATGACAAAAACGTCATCGATATAACGCTTCCAATATAATACATTAGTGCCAAAAGATGGATGGGGATAGACAAATGTTCTTTCAAAAGAATCCATGAAAATATTGGCATATAGGGGCGCCATATTGGACCCCATAGCGGTACCTTTCCTTTGCACATAAAATTGGTCCCCAAAAAGAAAGAAATTCTTAGTGAGAATTAGAGTCAAAATGTCCTCACAGAATTGGATTTGTGTATCGCTAAAGGAGGTGTGGATTCTCAGAAATGAAATGGTCGCTTGAACACCTTCGTTGTGATTGATGCTCGTGTACAGACTGTTGACATCCATGGTCACTAAACGTGACCCAACTGGAAGTGCCCCCATATCTTTAAGCGTCCTCAGGAAATGTATGGTATCCTTTAGATAAGATTTGATAGAAGGAATAAGAGGCGATAGAATTTTCTCTAATGTAATGGCCAATGGCGAAAGAATGGAATTGGTGGACGCTACAATGGGTCGGCCTGGTGGTCGAAGTAAGTTCTTATGTATTTTTGGAAGAGTATAAAATACTGGGATTACAGGAAATCTATTCACCAGAAATTTACTTAGATTTTCGTCAATAACTCCAATATGCTCATAGTTTGTTGCCAAGGATGAGATCAATTTCTCGATCTCAAAGGTAGGATTAACAGAAACTGGCATATAGGTATTTAGGTCATTCAACTGTGAGAAAATCTCTTCCATATAGTAAGATCTATCAAGTACCACGATAGCGCCCCCCTTATCGGCTGGTTTAATAACCAAATTCTTATTATTCTTTAAAGCCAATAAAGATCTATATTCAACATTAGTAAGATTATTCTTTATTTTCATCTGTCCATTGCGAATAGAGTCCAGATGTATAGAGATGTCTCTCTTGACAAGATCAATGTAAGTCTCTACAGGATGATGTATCCTAGGGGGTTGGAAGGTGCTGGGATTCTTCAGGCCCAATGACCCTAAGGTGAATAAGGATCTCGATACTATCAAAGGAGGTATAGTTACCTGTTGTTGAGAGGAAAAATGGGCCTTAAGCCTCAGCCTCCGAAAGAAGTTGTGTAGTTCCTGGTCAACTTGAAAAGTATCGAAGTGAGGGACCGGACAAAAGGACAGGCCCTTTTCCAACACCCCTAGCTCAGATGGTGATAAGATGGCTGAAGAGATGTTATAGACGAGGTTAGATGAGGTGCTCCTACCTGAGACCGTGTCACGATTCTTGAGCGATCGCTGGTGAAATCTCCGCCCCCTCCGCGTCTTCCTCGAGACTGGCGTGTACGACGTACTCCTAAAAAAGAAGAGGAAGAGGAAGGACGAGAAGATCCAAAGTCGCTGTCTGAGCTGTTTGAGAAGGGACTGTAATCCCTGCGTGTAAATCTCGTAGAATTGTAGTAGGTTGATGACCGCCATTTATATACTTGGTTATTTTTATAATCGTCGGCGTCTCTCAAAAATTTGGATTTCTTTCTATCTTGCAAATTATTACGAAACTCAGAGATAGACTTATCGATCTTGGTTTTAAGAGACTTAAAGTCCTCAGGGGACGAAGTATCAGTCAGTTGTTGTTCAGTGGTAGTGATTTTAGTTTTGAGCTCGTTGATCTCCTTTTGCAGGTAGTCGATAGTCAAGACAATCAAGTCCATGGAACACTTGTTCAACACTGCTTCAAATTTGGTGCAGTATTCGGTATTTTCTTGAAATAATGTTGGTCTCAAAGAGACCCTTAGGCCACGTGGGATCCTCTGCACTTTGTGGTATTCGGCAAGCGTAATGCTATGAAGATCCAATGCGGTGAATCTACGTAAGTCTTTTTCGAAATCCCTTGTACGTAATTCCTGAGATGGCGTATGTAAGAAGGCCCCAGGGGTTGTAACCTGTGCGACAATGTTGGAAGCCTCTTCGGGATTATACGACAATGTGGAAAAAGACATTGAGTCTGAAAAATTGGAGCATTCAACCCAAAAAAAAATTTTTATACTAAGAAAAATAGAGGGGAAGCTCGCTGGTATAGTGGGTGCTCAAGGAAAACAAGTAATATGCAGTCAGTAATATAATCCGGCACACCAAACGATAGTAGGATGCAAAACAAAAGTCTTTATTTGAAACAGAGACAGCTCATGTGAAAAAGGGAGGAACTCCGCAGAACAAAGGTAAGTATAGGTACATAATATCTCAACGTTTCGGCGTTTTATGCCTTTTTCAAGAGGTACCATTTACTGTATAGAGAAAAAAATAAAATTAATGAAGGAAAACAATAACTGAAGTACATTAATACCTCAAAAATAAACACACATGAGCTAAAAGTAATAATCAACAGGACAACCAAAATTGAAGTACAGAATATGTTACACCACAAATAAGTAGGTATCAAAAAATCAAAAAAAGTCCAATGGAAACAAAGGGACCACAAGAGATTTTTTTGTAAGAAAGAAAAAATAAAAAGTAAAAAATAGAAGAAAAATAAATATAAAAAATTAATAGGTATGAGGCCTTATATGTATATATATATATGTGTACCGTAACCGACACATAATGCTAGGTGCAAATACCTTTAGCATAAATGTAAAAATAGAAAATAACAAAAAATAAAAAATGAAAATAAGAATAAAAAATAAAAAATAAAAAAAGGGGGAAGAAAAATGCTAGAGACTATAATCATAGTGTAGACACATTGGACATACATATCTAGGGAAATATAAGATAGTGTAATATAACATCTAATGGTATCTAATCAGAAATCCCCTATGTACATATCATAGATACTATTAGTTGAATAGACAATATACAAGGCAATAAAGGATAATATATGTCGAATAATGGTGAAAGAAACATATATGTCATAACACCACATATTAGAAGAACTGAATGATATCCATGTCAAGACTAATAGTGAGAGATACAATTGGAGGTGTCCGCTATGAATGCTACCATCGGTCCCAAAGAGATAGTATTACATGCCTCCAGGTGCATAAGGTGAATAATGCTGTGCCCATCTAAGATTAGTGTAATAGGGCAACCCAAACACAAAAGCAGCATATAATGAGACATACCTTAATGAATATGAGAAGGATAACGTCCGGGAACTTGATAATGCGTCGGTGAGCTGTAACGCCATTACACACATGCTGCTATTTATGTGTCCGGTGAACGCCGAGCCCGTGAACTTCCGGGTTCGGCTGGAAAGGTTAGATAAAGAGTGCGCATGTGCAGAAAGCCGAGAGATGCCGAGAGGAGGCCGAGGAAAGCCGAATCCCCAAGGATACAGTGCGCAAGTCAGGGAGGGAGTCAGGACACGAGATCGGTGCCGACCTGCCGTAGAAGGTAAAGGACACATATTATATCAAAAAAACAGTAATGGAGAGGGAGGTAAATGCGGTATCAACAAGCATACAGAAATAATATAAAAATGTGAACATAATAATATTTTATAAAGACAAATAATAGTAATAAAAAAATTATAAAATCGCACCAAAGTTAGATCTAATTAGATATGATAATTTCATGGTCTAAAATATTGGGAAGTCGTCATGGGCAAGATCATAATGGCTAGGGACCAAGCTGACCAAAGGGACAATGAGGAGGAACAATCAATAATTAGCACACGTCTCACGTGTGCAATGGACATAGAAAAGACACGAAAAGAGGTTCATTAATAGGACAGCTCATACTCCTTATTGAGACCATACGGGGAAAGTGTCTTCAACGTATGGATCCAATAGGACTCCCGTTCCTTCAATTTTTTAATTCTATCGCCACCTCTTCTTGCTCTAGGAACGTGGTCAATAACTTGATATCTAAGTTGGGCAATAGTGTGTTGTTTCTCCAAAAAATGAGCGGGGACCGGCAACAGAATACGTCCACATCTGATTGTGGATTTGTGTTGGGAGATGCGGTCACGGATATGCTGAGTGGTCTCCCCAACGTATCCGAGACCGCATGGACACTTAATTAAGTATATCACATATGATGAATCACATGTGTAATGTCCTTTAATGGGAAACCGCCGACCTGTCCTCGGGTGTGTAAAACTGTCACCCTTAGTGATATTGGAACACTGTAGACACCCCAGACATGGAAATGTCCCATTGCGAGGAGTATGTAGTACACTCTGTGTTAGCCCAGTTTTAATTGTGCCAATATCAGCTCTGACCACAAAATTTCTGATATTATCCGACTTCTTATAACAAATCAGGGGTTTATTCCTAAATTCCGGGACATCAGGGTAGGCCGCTTCTAGGATATTCCAATGTTTTGAGATACATTGATGGATCCTATGTTTAAAGGGATGAAAGACATTGACAAAAGGTATCCTCTGGTTTTTGGTATCGCCTCTTATTCCTTCTATCAAATCTTATCTAAAGGATACCATACATTTCCTGAGGACGCTTAAAGATATGGGGGCACTTCCAGTTGGGTCACGTTTAGTGACCATGGATGTCAACAGTCTGTACACGAGCATCAATCACAACGAAGGTGTTCAAGCGACCATTTCATTTCTGAGAATCCACACCTCCTTTAGCGATACACAAATCCAATTCTGTGAGGACATTTTGACTCTAATTCTCACTAAGAATTTCTTTCTTTTTGGGGACCAATTTTATGTGCAAAGGAAAGGTACCGCTATGGGGTCCAATATGGCGCCCCCATATGCCAATATTTTCATGGATTCTTTTGAAAGAACATTTGTCTATCCCCATCCATCTTTTGGCACTAATGTATTATATTGGAAGCGTTATATCGATGACGTTTTTGTCATCTGGAATGGTGACATCGAATCCCTCCTTCAGTTTCATTCTGATTTGAATGTTTGTAGCCCTGATATCACCTTCACAATACAACACGATGATCACTGTATCAATTTTTTGGATACAATGGTCCATTTGTCAGATGATGGCCTAATCGGGACCGATATTTATACTAAGCCAACCGATAAAAACAGCCTTCTACTATTTAGTAGTAGTCACCCTGCACACGTAAAAAAGTCACTCCCATATCTCAGCATGACCGGGTACAAAGGATTGTATCCGACCCCCTTGTAAAACATAGGAGACACAATGATATGGATCAGAAATTTCGTGAGCGGGGCTACCCCGATAGAGTTCTCAAGAACTCATATAGAGAAGGTGTCTCACGACCCATGATGGACACCAAAAACCAGAGGATACCTTTTGTCAATGTCTTTCATCCCTTTAAACATAGGATCCATCAATGTATCTCAAAACATTGGAATATCCTAGAAGCGGCCTACCCTGATGTCCCGGAATTTAGGAATAAACCCCTGATTTGTTATAAGAAGTCGGATAATATCAGAAATTTTGTGGTCAGAGCTGATATTGGCACAATTAAAACTGGGCTAACACAGAGTGTACTACATACTCCTCGCAATGGGACATTTCCATGTCTGGGGTGTCTACAGTGTTCCAATATCACTAAGGGTGACAGTTTTACACACCCGAGGACAGGTCGGCGGTTTCCCATTAAAGGACATTACACATGTGATTCATCATATGTGATATACTTAATTAAGTGTCCATGCGGTCTCGGATACGTTGGGGAGACCACTCAGCATATCCGTGACCGCATCTCCCAACACAAATCCACAATCAGATGTGGACGTATTCTGTTGCCGGTCCCCGCTCATTTTTTGGAGAAACAACACACTATTGCCCAACTTAGATATCAAGTTATTGACCACGTTCCTAGAGCAAGAAGAGGTGGCGATAGAATTAAAAATTGAAGGAACGGGAGTCCTATTGGATCCATACGTTGAAGACACTTTCCCGTATGGTCTCAATAAGGAGTATGAGCTGTCCTATTAATGAACCTCTTTTCGTGTCTTTTCTATGTCCATTGCACACGTGAGACGTGTGCTAATTATTGATTGTTCCTCCTCATTGTCCCTTTGGTCAGCTTGGTCCCTAGCCATTATGATCTTGCCCATGACGACTTCCCAATATTTTAGACCATGAAATTATCATATCTAATTAGATCTAACTTTGGTGCGATTTTATAATTTTTTTATTACTATTATTTGTCTTTATAAAATATTATTATGTTCACATTTTTATATTATTTCTGTATGCTGGTTGATACCGCATTTACCTCCCTCTCCATTACTGTTTTTTTGATATAATATGTGTCCTTTACCTTCTACGGCAGGTCGGCACCGATCTCGTGTCCTGACTCCCTCCCTGACTTGCGCACTGTATCCTTGGGGATTCGGCTTTCCTCGGCCTCCTCTCGGCATCTCTCGGCTTTCTGCACATGCGCACTCTTTATCTAACCTTTCCAGCCGAACCCGGAAGTTCACGGGCTCGGCGTTCACCGGACACATAAATAGCAGCATGTGTGTAATGGCGTTACAGCTCACCGACGCATTATCAAGTTCCCGGACGTTATCCTTCTCATATTCATTAAGGTATGTCTCATTATATGCTGCTTTTGTGTTTGGGTTGCCCTATTACACTAATCTTAGATGGGCACAGCATTATTCACCTTATGCACCTGGAGGCATGTAATACTATCTCTTTGGGACCGATGGTAGCATTCATAGCGGACACCTCCAATTGTATCTCTCACTATTAGTCTTGACATGGATATCATTCAGTTCTTCTAATATGTGGTGTTATGACATATATGTTTCTTTCACCATTATTCGACATATATTATCCTTTATTGCCTTGTATATTGTCTATTCAACTAATAGTATCTATGATATGTACATAGGGGATTTCTGATTAGATACCATTAGATGTTATATTACACTATCTTATATTTCCCTAGATATGTATGTCCAATGTGTCTACACTATGATTATAGTCTCTAGCATTTTTCTTCCCCCTTTTTTTATTTTTTATTTTTTATTCTTATTTTCATTTTTTATTTTTGTTATTTTCTATTTTTACATTTATGCTAAAGGTATTTGCACCTAGCATTATGTGTCGGTTACGGTACACATATATATATATATACATATAAGGCCTCATACCTATTAATTTTTTATATTTATTTTTCTTCTATTTTTTACTTTTTATTTTTTATTTTTTCTTTCTTACAAAAAAATTTCTTGTGGTCCCTTTGTTTCCATTGGACTTTTTTTGATTTTTTGATACCTACTTATTTGTGGTGTAACATATTCTGTACTTCAATTTTGGTTGTCCTGTTGATTATTACTTTTAGCTCATGTGTGTTTATTTTTGAGGTATTAATGTACTTCAGTTATTGTTTTCCTTCATTAATTTTATTTTTTTCTCTATACAGTAAATGGTACCTCTTGAAAAAGGCATAAAACGCCGAAACGTTGAGATATTATGTACCTATACTTACCTTTGTTCTGCGGAGTTCCTCCCTTTTTCACATGAGCTGTCTCTGTTTCAAATAAAGACTTTTGTTTTGCATCCTACTATCGTTTGGTGTGCCGGATTATATTACTGACTGCATATTACTTGTTTTCCTTGAGCACCCACTATACCAGCGAGCTTCCCCTCTATTTTTCTTAGTATAAAAAATTTTTTTTGGGTTGAATGCTCCAATTTTTCAGACTCAATGTCTTTTTCCACATTGTCGTATAATCCCGAAGAGGCTTCCAACATTGTCGCACAGGTTACAACCCCTGGGGCCTTCTTACATACGCCATCTCAGGAATTACGTACAAGGGATTTCGAAAAAGACTTACGTAGATTCACCGCATTGGATCTTCATAGCATTACGCTTGCCGAATACCACAAAGTGCAGAGGATCCCACGTGGCCTAAGGGTCTCTTTGAGACCAACATTATTTCAAGAAAATACCGAATACTGCACCAAATTTGAAGCAGTGTTGAACAAGTGTTCCATGGACTTGATTGTCTTGACTATCGACTACCTGCAAAAGGAGATCAACGAGCTCAAAACTAAAATCACTACCACTGAACAACAACTGACTGATACTTCGTCCCCTGAGGACTTTAAGTCTCTTAAAACCAAGATCGATAATTCTATCTCTGAGTTTCGTAATAATTTGCAAGATAGAAAGAAATCCAAATTTTTGAGAGACGCCGACGATTATAAAAATAACCAAGTATATAAATGGCGGTCATCAACCTACTACAATTCTACGAGATTTACACGCAGGGATTACAGTCCCTTCTCAAACAGCTCAGACAGCGACTTTGGATCTTCTCGTCCTTCCTCTTCCTCTTCTTTTTAGGAGTACGTCGTACACGCCAGTCTCGAGGAAGACGCGGAGGGGGCGGAGATTTCACCAGCGATCGCTCAAGAATCGTGACACGGTCTCAGGTAGGAGCACCTCATCTAACCTCGTCTATAACATCTCTTCAGCCATCTTATCACCATCTGAGCTAGGGGTGTTGGAAAAGGGCCTGTCCTTTTGTCCGGTCCCTCACTTCGATACTTTTCAAGTTGACCAGGAACTACACAACTTCTTTCGGAGGCTGAGGCTTAAGGCCCATTTTTCCTCTCAACAACAGGTAACTATACCTCCTTTGATAGTATCGAGATCCTTATTCACCTTAGGGTCATTGGGCCTGAAGAATCCCAGCACCTTCCAACCCCCTAGGATACATCATCCTGTAGAGACTTACATTGATCTTGTCAAGAGAGACATCTCTATACATCTGGACTCTATTCGCAATGGACAGATGAAAATCAAGAATAATCTTACTAATGTTGAATATAGATCTTTATTGGCTTTAAAGAATAATAAGAATTTGGTTATTAAACCAGCCGATAAGGGGGGCGCTATCGTGGTACTTGATAGATCTTACTATATGGAAGAGATTTTCTCACAGTTGAATGACCTAAATACCTATATGCCAGTTTCTGTTAATCCTACCTTTGAGATCGAGAAATTGATCTCATCCTTGGCAACAAACTATGAGCATATTGGAGTTATTGACGAAAATCTAAGTAAATTTCTGGTGAATAGATTTCCTGTAATCCCAGTATTTTATACTCTTCCAAAAATACATAAGAACTTACTTCGACCACCAGGCAGACCCATTGTAGCGTCCACCAATTCCATTCTTTCGCCATTGGCCATTACATTAGAGAAAATTCTATCGCCTCTTATTCCTTCTATCAAATCTTATCTAAAGGATACCATACATTTCCTGAGGACGCTTAAAGATATGGGGGCACTTCCAGTTGGGTCACGTTTAGTGACCATGGATGTCAACAGTCTGTACACGAGCATCAATCACAACGAAGGTGTTCAAGCGACCATTTCATTTCTGAGAATCCACACCTCCTTTAGCGATACACAAATCCAATTCTGTGAGGACATTTTGACTCTAATTCTCACTAAGAATTTCTTTCTTTTTGGGGACCAATTTTATGTGCAAAGGAAAGGTACCGCTATGGGGTCCAATATGGCGCCCCCATATGCCAATATTTTCATGGATTCTTTTGAAAGAACATTTGTCTATCCCCATCCATCTTTTGGCACTAATGTATTATATTGGAAGCGTTATATCGATGACGTTTTTGTCATCTGGAATGGTGACATCGAATCCCTCCTTCAGTTTCATTCTGATTTGAATGTTTGTAGCCCTGATATCACCTTCACAATACAACACGATGATCACTGTATCAATTTTTTGGATACAATGGTCCATTTGTCAGATGATGGCCTAATCGGGACCGATATTTATACTAAGCCAACCGATAAAAACAGCCTTCTACTATTTAGTAGTAGTCACCCTGCACACGTAAAAAAGTCACTCCCCATATCTCAGCATGACCGGGTACAAAGGATTGTATCCGACCCCCTTGTAAAACATAGGAGACACAATGATATGGATCAGAAATTTCGTGAGCGGGGCTACCCCGATAGAGTTCTCAAGAACTCATATAGAGAAGGTGTCTCACGACCCATGATGGACACCAAAAACCAGAGGATACCTTTTGTCAATGTCTTTCATCCCTTTAAACATAGGATCCATCAATGTATCTCAAAACATTGGAATATCCTAGAAGCGGCCTACCCTGATGTCCCGGAATTTAGGAATAAACCCCTGATTTGTTATAAGAAGTCGGATAATATCAGAAATTTTGTGGTCAGAGCTGATATTGGCACAATTAAAACTGGGCTAACACAGAGTGTACTACATATCCTCGCAATGGGACATTTCCATGTCTGGGGTGTCTACAGTGTTCCAATATCACTAAGGGTGACAGTTTTACACACCCGAGGACAGGTCGGCGGTTTCCCATTAAAGGACATTACACATGTGATTCATCATATGTGATATACTTAATTAAGTGTCCATGCGGTCTCGGATACGTTGGGGAGACCACTCAGCATATCCGTGACCGCATCTCCCAACACAAATCCACAATCAGATGTGGACGTATTCTGTTGCCGGTCCCCGCTCATTTTTTGGAGAAACAACACACTATTGCCCAACTTAGATATCAAGTTATTGACCACGTTCCTAGAGCAAGAAGAGGTGGCGATAGAATTAAAAAATTGAAGGAACGGGAGTCCTATTGGATCCATACGTTGAAGACACTTTCCCCGTATGGTCTCAATAAGGAGTATGAGCTGTCCTATTAATGAACCTCTTTTCGTGTCTTTTCTATGTCCATTGCACACGTGAGACGTGTGCTAATTATTGATTGTTCCTCCTCATTGTCCCTTTGGTCAGCTTGGTCCCTAGCCATTATGATCTTGCCCATGACGACTTCCCAATATTTTAGACCATGAAATTATCATATCTAATTAGATCTAACTTTGGTGCGATTTTATAATTTTTTTATTACTATTATTTGTCTTTATAAAATATTATTATGTTCACATTTTTATATTATTTCTGTATGCTTGTTGATACCGCATTTACCTCCCTCTCCATTACTGTTTTTTTGATATAATATGTGTCCTTTACCTTCTACGGCAGGTCGGCACCGATCTCGTGTCCTGACTCCCTCCCTGACTTGCGCACTGTATCCTTGGGGATTCAGCTTTCCTCGGCCTCCTCTCGGCATCTCTCGGCTTTCTGCACATGCGCACTCTTTATCTAACCTTTCCAGCCGAACCCGGAAGTTCACGGGCTCGGCGTTCACCGGACACATAAATAGCAGCATGTGTGTAATGGCGTTACAGCTCACCGACGCATTATCAAGTTCCCGGACGTTATCCTTCTCATATTCATTAAGGTATGTCTCATTATATGCTGCTTTTGTGTTTGGGTTGCCTATTACACTAATCTTAGATGGGCACAGCATTATTCACCTTATGCACCTGGAGGCATGTAATACTATCTCTTTGGGACCGATGGTAGCATTCATAGCGGACACCTCCAATTGTATCTCTCACTATTAGTCTTGACATGGATATCATTCAGTTCTTCTAATATGTGGTGTTATGACATATATGTTTCTTTCACCATTATTCGACATATATTATCCTTTATTGCCTTGTATATTGTCTATTCAACTAATAGTATCTATGATATGTACATAGGGGATTTCTGATTAGATACCATTAGATGTTATATTACACTATCTTATATTTCCCTAGATATGTATGTCCAATGTGTCTACACTATGATTATAGTCTCTAGCATTTTTCTTCCCCCTTTTTTTATTTTTTATTTTTTATTCTTATTTTCATTTTTTATTTTTTGTTATTTTCTATTTTTACATTTATGCTAAAGGTATTTGCACCTAGCATTATGTGTCGGTTACGGTACACATATATATATATTACATATAAGGCCTCATACCTATTAATTTTTTATATTTATTTTTCTTCTATTTTTTACTTTTTATTTTTTCTTTCTTACAAAAAAATTTCTTGTGGTCCCTTTGTTTCCATTGGACTTTTTTTGATTTTTTGATACCTACTTATTTGTGGTGTAACATATTCTGTACTTCAATTTTGGTTGTCCTGTTGATTATTACTTTTAGCTCATGTGTGTTTATTTTTGAGGTATTAATGTACTTCAGTTATTGTTTTCCTTCATTAATTTTATTTTTTTCTCTATACAGTAAATGGTACCTCTTGAAAAAGGCATAAAACGCCGAAACGTTGAGATATTATGTACCTATACTTACCTTTGTTCTGCGGAGTTCCTCCCTTTTTCACATGAGCTGTCTCTGTTTCAAATAAAGACTTTTGTTTTGCATCCTACTATCGTTTGGTGTGCCGGATTATATTACTGACTGCATATTACTTGTTTTCCTTGAGCACCCACTATACCAGCGAGCTTCCCCTCTATTTTTCTTAGTATAAAATATTTATAGTCAGCTTTTAACTATATGAATGGATTAGTAATAATAATTATTTGAAGGTTATTGAGGCTGGAAGTGAATATCAATATTAATGACAATGCTAGGCGTACTGAAAGACAATTGGAGCCTCCGCTGGTATGGCGGCTCTGCTTTTAGGCTCTGGTATGGTAATAGGGCCCCATGAGGGTTGGCAGTGGAACAGAACATTTCCTTCTGGTGATTATCACGCCTTGTGATTTTGGCACATAATATAATAGTCATAGTTATTGAATGATAGGTATGCTTCACGAAAATTCCGCTGGTGTTTTTTCCTGATGTGGCTTTTTAGATGTTTTCTGGGACACCTTTTGCGGCGTCTTTGACACAGGTGTTTTTTAATTTTTCAGATTTTCTATGTATCAATTGTGAGCATCTTCCAAGTGGAAGACGCCACAAGAATGTGCTGGTGACTTCTTTTAAAAGTTTCAGAAAGACGGAACAAGTTGTTTTTATATTGCAGCAAAAATGTTCGTTCTTTTTTTTGAATTTTTAAAGAGTTCTTCCATGCATACTCCAGGCAGAATACATCTGAAAAAGATGCCGTGTGCCCATACTCTAAATTATACGGAATGTGCCATCAAAAAATCAGCTGCTGTTTAAACATTAAAAAAGGGTTTTGATGTTAAACGTATTTTTATCATTCTTTTGAGGTTTGAGTTCTCAATTTTTTCAGATCACTATCTATATTTCTTATGTCATAAAAAAACAAACTGAAATCTTGAATTTTTCACAATGTACACTAGGCCTTATACTAGACTTATATTATATTTCTTGTTCTTTACAGAAGACTTTCCAGCTGTCTCTTATCATCACAGGCAGGATTATAAAGAATGGTAACACCTCTTTAAATGGTAGAAAACACAGTATCCACTTTTCACAATTGGTTATGTTACAGCTCTTTTTCTCACCACAATCACTTTTGTCTTGGTGAGAGCATGCTCTTTTAATATTTAATACAATTCAGTGAGGTCTGAGTCCGTCAACTGCTGCCAATACTCATGTGTTCAGTATTAAGTAAGAATCTAATATTAGGCCTAGTTGGCAGTGTAAAAATTGCAAGATATCTTATTTTTTTAACATTTGTACATACACATACTGTGGAAGTCTGTAGCGGGTGTATGGAATGGGCTCCCAAATAAGCAAAGTTGTTCCATCCCTCCCATAAATAACTAAGATGGGAGTACGGTATTCCTTTGATACAGGGAGACCTCTATTTCTAACTGCTATATCTTTCTTTTAAATTGCTTGCCCCTAGTATTAAAAAAAACAGTTATTGCTCTGTTATGCAAATAAATTTTACCTGTTGAACTTTTTATGTATAATGATGTCTTTTTGAATATGATTTACAAGTATCTCCAGAATTGAGATAATACATGGTCTTGGATAGTGGCGAACAACCAAGAGCCACACTGTAATACTGAACCAATACCAAGGGCTTAAAAAGGGTGCTTACATGAATACAGCACAAAACAACAATCGGTATAAATATATCACTATAACCACCGTCAGTACATAAATGCATCACCACAACCACTTTCATTACATGAATACATCACGAGAAACAATGTCAGTACATCAATACATCACTAGAACCACCATTAGTATATGAATACAGCTTCAGTACCTCCATCAGTAAATGAATACATCACTTGAACCACTATCAGTACAGGAATACAACACCAGATCCACCATACCACATGAATACATCACCATAATATATGATTACAACACGAGAACCACTATTAGTACATGAATAAAGCACAAGAATCACCATCAGTACATGAACGCATCATCAGAACCACCATTAGTACATGAATACAGAATAAGAACCACCATAACTACATGACTACATCACTAGAACTACCCTCAGTATATGAATACAGCTTCAAAACCACCATAAGCACATTAAAACCGTACCAGAGCCACCATTGTATATTAATACATCACCAGAATCCCCATAGTACATGAATACATCAACACAACTACCATTAGTACAAGAATACAGCACCAAAACGGGGAGCTGATGAAATGTGAATGCATTGAATTTAGAAAGAAGGTAACAGCCTTCTAACGGTTCTCTGAGCAACCCACCAGAAATCTTTTGGTGGGTCGCAAGTGGCCCATGGGTCATATGTGGTGCAGGTCTGATCTATGACTTTAAATAACTACACAGCGTGACCCAAAGGTGAAAAAAGGTTTATGCTAAATTTTGATATATTATTTAGAAAAACTTTTACAATTTTTTAAATTTAGTTCCTGCTTGTTTTGGGTTTAGGAGTCTTGTGGGTGGCCCTATTCAGTGACTGACAGCAATTCTGTGTGCACACTTATACAAGCACTGCAATCAATCACTAATAACACCGAACACATGACTTCTAAGTCCAGAATAAGCAAGAATTAAAATGAATTAATTTTGAGTTATACTCTGTCAGATCCTCCTGCTTAATACCATGATGTCCATAAGTTGCCTTTAAATGATAAAATTATACCTTACTAAACACTGATTTATTTCAGTGGGGGCAGCAGTGTGAATGTGTCTCTAGTTATCTTACTCTAGTGACTACATCTGTATTTAACAATTATGTTCATTTTTGTCTTGCACTTGGTGTTGGTCTCAAATGAGGATGTACCATATTTCCAAAATGGACGTCCCCAACCTTCTCCAAGTCCTTTCTTGTGAGACAACCTCCTGTCACTCTACCTGGATGGAAAATAAACGGGAAGCACAGAAACAGCTGAGAGGGTATCAGACATTTACGGCACATTCTGTGGGGATAACCCTTTCACTACGAGGCTGGGTCATTTAAGGTTCTTTATCAGAAAAATTGGGTTTCCCATAAGAAAACATTGGAAACTTAAGTGCATTTGGAATTTGGAATTATATGGGTGAAAAACAATTACATGTACAATACAAAATTGTAGGTACGCTCGAGGAATATAGAATAATAATGCTTTTGCTGAGAATATATATAACCAGATTATATAATCATAATCCCTTTATGCTACGTTTTTTCTCACGCGCTTGACTGACATGTATAGTTAGAATATCTTTGTGTAGACAGGTAACATACACCCAATGTCACGCATTTATTAATATCAGTTTTCAGAGGAATTTCTGTGTCATGTGCCCTTTATGCATTATTTATGGCTGTGCTTACTCAGAGCTCTATTCATTAGAAGATAAAGGGCTGGAGAGCCTAGTAAATAAAGTCATCTCTACAGTACTCATCATATGAGACTGTGGCTTAGTTTAACAAAAAACACACAATACCTGGAAGCTCTCTGATGGTTAATAGCACAGTCCAGGGTAAATTTATAAGGTGAAAAATACCTGGGCTGAGTCATAGCTAATTATCGTACCGATAAACCTCACAGTATCTAACAATGGATATTATATAAAAAGTACCAGTATCTGAGTCATCAATAAACTGTTCTCTGTGCCCTATAACTTCAGCTGGTAACTTTGTAGTAGAGACCAGTATACGTTTGACGCATTGGAGGAAGAGTTTAGCAGAACAAGAAGATGAAGACCTTCTCAGTTAAAAGACTCATGTCTCGTCACAAAAGCGAACCTGTCACGTGACAAAAACTATGTTAACCTGCAGTAGGGGTTTAAGCTGCAGCATTCTGAACCTGCCCAGTGCCGGCACTTAGACCCCCACCGTCAAGAGGAAATTAACTTTATTCCTCCCGGTAGCGTTCCGGTTTCAGTCACGGGGGCGCTGCCAGCAAGGTATCAGTCACCGGTCTGTGTGTAGAGAGTGGCTTCTGTTGTAACCGTGCCCCCAGCACTGACTGACAGCCGGCCTTAATATTGAGCTGCTGTCAATCCCGGGGATGATCACATCCACCACTCACTATACACAGAGCGGTGACTTAACCCGCACTGGTGCAACCCCCATGGCTGGAAGCCAAGCGCTGCCAGGAGGAATAAAGTTAATTTCCTCCTAGCAGCGGGGCACTCAGTGCTGGTATCGGGACAGGTTCACTATGCTATTGCCTAAAGATTAACCCCATATTTGCAGGTTAATAGCGTTTTTCCACATGACAGATTCCCTTTAAAGTAAATCTCCACCCTGGAAAACTATTTTTTTTTTCTAATCTAAATCCCATGTATAACATTCTGGGTTACATTCTTAAAGATTAGACCTTAGGATAGGCCATCAGTGTCTGATTGGTGGGGGTATCCCCACCAATCAGCTGTTTTCGGTAATGATGAAGGCCGGAACTGCTTAGTACCGGAACAACACAGGACTATAACAGAAAACAAAAGGAGGGCACCACAAAATAAGAGGGTTACACCTGAGGCATGTCAAAAGTCATGAATCAAGAAAAAAGAGAAGAGTCAGTCCATGTGAACAGGGATCACCTATAATACAATAATATTTTATTTGGTACTACAAAAAAGCTGAAACACACATAAAAACATTTAAAAAAATCATAAAATGACATGGGTATTGTACAAAAGGCCAACAATAGAGCCGCAGCCCTCAAACACATGAGATGACATAAAATATTAGTACAGGTTTAAATACACATGCAAAAAATATAAACCTAAATGGTCAGCACACCAGGGATGATATATGAGACAATGTAAATATATCAGACCATTTAGGTTTATATTTTTGCATGTATATTAATTTTTTATGTCATGTCACGTGTTTGATGGCTGCGGCTCTACTGTGGGCCTTTTGTACAATACCCATGTCATTTTATGACTTTTTAAATGTGTTGTTTTTTTTAAGGCACCCTTCAGATATGAGAGACCTTAAGCAGTTTGCAAAAGAAGAGTGAAATTAAAGAAAAACACGTCACTCCTAATTTTTAGATAGTATTGGTGCCTGGATAAGGGATGCCACCCCCAAAAATTACAAGATTAATAATAAATCCGGCACTCAAAATTGATGAAAATTATGGGTAATTTATTCGTAGAACCATCCACAATATAACGTTTCGGTCAATAACTCTGAGCGCCACAAATATGAGCAAATTTACTATATTGCCTTCCTGCTTCAGCGCTTTTCTTACTCATTGGGTTGATTTATTGATGTTCTGCATTATACCATTTCCACACCTGTCTGAAGAAGGTCAGAGTTATTGACCGAAACGTTATATTGTGGATGGTTCTACGAATAAATTACCCATAATTTTCATCAATTTTGAGTGCCGGACTTATTATTAATCTTGCAAAAGAAGAGTGGTCCTAAATTCCAGTAGAGAAGCTTGTTCATGGTTGTAGGAAGCGATTGAGTGTAGTTATTTATTTCAAAGGGTGTGCAACCAAATATTAAGTTGAGGGTGCCAATAATTTTGTCCAGACCACTTTTGGAGTTATGTGGAGTTATGTGTGAAATGATGTCCAATTTGCCTTTTTTTCTCTCTATTTTTTTGTGTTGTTCCAATACACAAAAAGGAAATAAACATGTGTATAACAAAACGTGCAATTGCAATCATTTTCTCCGAGAAATACTTCACTTTCTGCGTCAATTTCAAGGATGCCAACACTTTCGACCATGATTGTACTGTTCTTCACAAGGGCCCTCTTCGGTCTGTGTCCATCACTGGAGCACTGCACCATGTGCTATGGTTTCGTACCATCATCAGAATGTACTGATCAATGTTCTTGCTGAGCCCCATGTAGTCCCAATCTTACTACTGCAATCAGTCTTCTGCCCCTTCATTCAGAGATAAGAACTGAAAAACGAACCACAAAACTTTTAGCATTTTAACGTAACGTAACGGCCATGGTTGCAAAGGATGAAACTGCTGCCGGGCCCGTACGAGATGTAGGCTTGCCGATACCAGCGCCTACATCAGTTGGATGTGTTCCCGAGGACCCACCGGCTCCTTGAACTGCAGTACACACAGCTAGTCAATTAGAGGCCGGCAGCTGATGTTGGCATGCCAGTCGTGACCGATGCATGGAAGTGACATCATGCGCTGCCCGTGCTGGCACACTGAAGTCAGTTGTTAGCTACAGAAGAAGTCCAATGCAGAGAAAGGATACTCCGGCTTCACGAACAAACAAAGCTTCTTTATTTGTGGGTAAATATAAAGTGCAAGAAAGTGGTTAAAGGTCAGATAAATAGCATGGCTAAAACATCTACACGTTACAAGCGCATTGCACCACAATGTTATCATTTTGAAAAATATCTAAAAAAAAAATCCTAGTTTTCCCAATGAAAATGTTTAAACTTGGAAAAACAAATGACCCAAAAAAGACACATATTTACAATCGCTGTGTCTGTAACAGCCCAGAGTACAAAGATACCTCATTAATTATACCACGCTGTGAACGCTACAAGTCGGAACATGAAAAGTGTTGCCAGAATTGCTGTGGTTTTCTTTCTTTTTTAGGTATTAAAGTTGAAATTTTCAACTGTAATGTGATGTGTATGGAGCTAGATACATTCTACACTGGTTTTATATCTATGCAGGGTGTGTGCTTCCTTTTCATAGCACTATTTATATTCATTTATAAGTCCTTATATCAGATTACAGATAGTACTGTATTACAGATAATATTTTCTGTAACCTTCACTTCCTTACATTACAGACACATCTAATTTGATTTAGTTTCACAGACAAAAAGCCTCATATACCGCCAGTTTATGAAAATACAAATTACTTTTATTGAGACACAAAAAAGATAAAGAAGTATAGGCAATACCACAGATACAGGAATGGGAATCAACTGGAATACAACCAATGGACAAAATACACCATGAAATAATCAAGGAAATGTAGTATTCTTGCACCAAAATACATCATAAAAAGACATATAAAACATATTTATCAAAAGCATCATTAAGAAGTAATGATAGCATGCCGCAAAAGTGCAGCTTATGACATAAAAGCTGAAAGTTCAGCTAAATACATAATGGTGCAATAAAACTTTATTGGCAGAATAATCAAAGACACCAATAATGATTTCATGTAGAGAGTAACAACATGTAAAACAATGGCATAATTGTCTATATAATATGTAAAGGCATAGTTACCAAAGTAGGAGGTATACCAGAGAGACCCACCACACACCCGACGCGCGTTTCGCTCTGAAATGCTTCGTCCAGGGGTGGTTGGGTACTGGCCAGGTGGGGTATATATAGGACTGATCACCAATGAAAACGAAGAAAAACAAATAGTTCTATCCAATCAGTGTGAGCAACAATAATGAGATTTCAGACAACCGGTGGTGAATGGCTTAATTATCCCAATCAGCTGGTACTAGATATATCCGTGTGCGTTACCAAGAAACGAATGCCGACGCATGCGCATAAGGGACGTCCAAAAGGAACATAGATGCGGCCGATGCCGCAGAAAACGTCACATCCGGTTTCGGGAAAGACATCGTAATGTCACTTCCGGTAAGCGTCAGTCCATGGTAACAGGTAAGTATAAACAAAGATGTCACCGGCAGTCAGTACATAGTTGCAAAAACACAGACGATTAAGAAAGAAGAGAATATTGGATAAGGAATGTCAATAGATTATGGCGGTAATAGAAGAAAATTGCAGAAAGACCTATTATCAAAAAAACGATCAGAAATATAAAGATGATAATAACATCACCTAAGGATCAAATCAATGTTATCTGTCCAGAAACGGAAATACATTTATCAAAAAAACAGATGACATAAAAAGCTGTGAAAAAAGTATAATTAAACATAACACAATAATAAATGATGAATAATATTAATAAAGAAATATATAAAGTATATAAAATTATGTGGAATAGTGTTAGTGACAAATACAAGATGAACATACCACTAAATATAAACATACATGTGACTTAATAATTAATGATGAGAGTAAATCAAATTGATTAACATAAATAAATAATATATTTTGGTGCAAGGAATAAGCCACAAAAAAATGACCAAATAAGGATAGTGCAATACAAACATATAAGATCATTATCGAATATAATGTGATCAACGTGGACAGATAATGGTCAATCGAATAGACAAAGGTAGTTTCCTCTTCAATGGTGAGTCCAAATGTAAGAGAATACCCTATCAAATTAAAATAAAAAAACAATAAAAACAATAAAAAAGCCAGATAAAAACAGCACAGAAAACAGCATGAAAAAAGGTGGGAGATGACACCAAAGTAACAATACCAAAATCATTTAAGTAGGCAGAAAGGAGGCAAAGCTATTGTGATCATTAAGGCCCAAGGGTGTCAAAGTATCCAGTCTATATATCCATTTGGCTTCCTTTTGTGCCAACAATCTTTTCCAATTTCCACCTCTAGGGCTAACAAAAACTCTATCAATACCCCTAACAGACAATCCATTAGGATCACATCCATGTGCCACTTTGAAATGTCTTGGAATGGGTTTTAAATTAGAGACATCCGTCTCAGTGGTGGCATTTTCGATATCCAAGACATGCTCACGCACTCTGCGGCAGAGTTCCCGTGATGTCATGCCAACATAAATGAGGCCACACGGGCACATAGCATGGTATACGACCGCCCTAGTAGTGCATGTAATAGTGTGTGTAATTCTATATGTTTTTGTATTCCTGGAGTTGGTAAATTCCACCGTATCACAGATGTTTTTACAAGCAACACATTTGCCACATTTACTGCACCCCCATTTTGGACCTTTAGACCCAAAAATAAATTTTGGCTTATCCTTGTGGTAGCTGTGGACTAGTTGATCTTTCAAATTCAAAGCTCTTCTAAAGGTAATGGTCGGATTTTTACTGATGAATTTGGAAATAGTGCTATCCATACGTAGGATATGCCAGTGTTTAGAGATAGCCTCTCTAATTTCATCACTCCTAGAATGAAAGTCCAACACACATCGTACCTGATCTTCTGGTTTTGAAGTCTTTTGCTTGTATAGAAGGTCCACTCTATCACTCCTCTGGGCTCTCTGATAAGAACGGCAGATAGTCCTTTTTCCATATCCACGATTTTGGAATCTAACACACAAATCGGCTGCTTGTTTTTCAAAAGAGTCATTGTTCGAGCAGATCCTCTTAGCACGTAGGAATTGTCCAGTGGGGATGTTCCTAATGAGATGTGAAGGATGTTGTGATGAGGCGTGTAAAAGAGTATTAACAGATGTACTCTTTCTAAATAGATCAGTCTGTAAAAAACCATCATTGTCCACATTGATAGAAATATCCAGAAATTCAATTGTTTTGGCATCGCTTTTATGTGTGAGTTTTATATTTCTAGAATTGTCATTTAATGCACAAAAGAATACATCCAATTCAGCCTGGGTCCCTTGCCAAATCATTAGGACATCATCAATATACCTCCACCAAGACACAACCTTGTGGCTGAGTTGATGGGGGGCAATTTGAAAAATGTCTCGTTCCCAAAGTCCAAGGAATAAGTTTGCATATGAGGGCGCACAAGACGCCCCCATAGCAGTCCCTTGTACTTGGAGGAAGAAGGAATCCCGATATGCAAAAAAATTGTGTGTTAACACAAATTCCAAGTCCTTAATTAGAAACACACATAAATTTTCTTCAAGCTGACTATTGGCCAAAAAGAAAGTAACGGCTTCTATGCCGTCCTGATGTCGTATTGACGTATATATGATTCAACGTCACATGTGACGAGAATCATGTTTTCTTCCAAATGTAAGCCATCCAATTTTTTCAAAGTATCAGTAGTATCCTTAAGGAATGACGGTAGCATTTCAACTAGTGGTTTTAAATAAAAATCCACTAGTTTTGAGATTGGATCTGTAATATTGTTGATCCCAGAAACAATGGGCCTACCTGGTGGTGTCCTTGCATCTTTGTGTATCTTTGGCAACAAATAGATGCTTGCAATCTTGGGATCTTCTACCCACAGACCTTCCATCTGTTTGGATGTTAAAGTGCCGTCAGACACAGCCCCTTGTAGTAGATCACGAAGCTCACTCCTAAATTTAGAAAGTGGATTGAAAGTTAGGCGCTTATAACAAAGGGGATCCCTAAGTTGTCTCATCATCTCCTTCTCATATGCCAAGACTGACCATATAACCACATTCCCACCTTTATCTGATGGTTTGATAACTACCTGCTTCAAGTTTATTAATTCCTTGAGGGCACGTCTCTCATCCCCACTTAGATTATCCTTCTTGATAGTTTCTGGAATACTTTCAACATCCTTCATAACCAATTGTGTAAATAAATCAATGACAGGTACAGTATTGATTTGGGGAAATTTCTTGGATTTAGGAAGGAGGTATTTAGGGTATTTGTTATTCATAGGACCTCCATTTTCTCCAGCCAAATCCTCTAGAATCTGGATTGCTTCCGTCTCGGCTTCTGTTGGAATAAAGTCATTACATGCCTGATTGAAATATACCCTTCTGAAAAATAATTTTCTTGCAAAAAGTTGCAAGTCCTTAAGGATTGAAAAACGATCAGGGGCAGAAGATGGTGAAAAAGTCAGACCTCTGCTAAGTAAGTTTACTTGAGCTTGTGACAGAACCACATCAGATAAATTAATTACCTTCATTGAATGAGATTGAGGATCATCATCATGTTCAGAATGGGCGTTTTTGAGGCGCCTCCTAGTATTGTAGCCTCGAAATCGTTCCTCCTTTCTTCTAAGGTTAAACCTCGAATGGTAATCGCCATCTTGGTTAGTAGAAGATGCTGATGTCCCAGCACTAGATGTGCCAATAGATGTTGTTGTAGGACGACTTTTATCAGAAGCATCATTATGGCTCCATTTATAGACCTTATTATCATTTTTATCTTGTTGGTCTCTTAGATATTTTTATTTTTGGTGTTCGAAATGTCTTTCTCCCAGCCATCGCAACACTCATCCATTTCCTTCTTATATAGATCAAATTCATCTTGTGGACATTCTTTTTGAAGTTTTTTGAAAATCTCATCAATTTCCAAACCCAATTCATTAATAGATCGACCATTGATGTCGATCAAGATGGTCATAAATGTGTTAGAGCATGTAGTACATGCTGCCTCCCATCGAGATTGCATCGTCTGATCGCTGACTGGAAAGGAAGGGAAGATCTGAACCCTCAGACCTCTGGGGATTAAATTTTTAGATAGATAATTTTCTAATGAAATCTTATTCCACCATAATCTGGTGCGACGGTTTAATAGATTTTTAAAAGTTTTTTTCAATGCTGTTTTCTGTACTGATTCCTGTACCAGTGGGGAATTATTGCCAAAAACACTTTGAGCTTGCAATGTACAAGAAGCATCTCTGCTTCTAAAATCCATAGTGGACAGGGATAATCACCAAGTCTGAAAAATCAAAAAGACAAACAACACCTAAATATATCCCTTGACAGGCATGAGGTAGCAATATAGATTCACAGACAAAAAGCCTCATATAACGCCAGTTTATGAAAATACAAAATACTTTTATTGAGACACAAAAAAGATAAAGAAGTATAGGCAATACCACAGATACAGGAATGGGACTCAACTGGAATACAACCAATGGACAAAATACACCATGAAATAATCAAGGAAATGTAGTATTCTTGCACCAAAATACATCATAAAAAGACATATATTTTATATTTTGGTATTGTTACTTTGGTGTCATCTCCCACCTTTTTTCATGCTGTTTTCTGTGCTGTTTTTATCTGGCTTTTTTATTGTTTTAATTGTTTTTATTTTAATTTGATAGGGTATTCTCTTACATTTGGACTCACCATTGAAGAGGAAACTGCCTTTGTCTATTCGATTGACCATTATCTGTCCACGTTTATCACATTATATTCATAATGATCTTATATGTTTGAATTGCACTATCCTTATTTGGTCATTTTTTTGTGGCTTATTCCTTGCACCAAAATATATTATTTATTTATGTTAATCAATTTGATTTACTCTCATCATTAATTATTAAGTCACATGTATGTTTATATTTAGTGGTATGTTCATCTTGTATTTGTCACTAACACTATTCCACATAATTTTATATACTTTATATATTTCTTTATTAATATTATTCATCATTTATTATTGTGTTATGTTTAATTATACTTTTTTCACAGCTTTTTATGTCATCTGTTTTTCTGATAAATGTATTTCCGTTTCTGGACAGATAACATTGATTTGATCCTTAGGTGATGTTATTATCATCTTTATATTTCTGATCGTTTTTTTTGATAATAGGTCTTTCTGCAATTTTCTTCTATTACCGCCATAATCTATTGACATTCCTTATCCAATATTCTCTTCTTTCTTAATCGTCTGTGTTTTTGCAACTATGTACTGACTGCCGGTGACATCTTTGTTTATACTTACCTGTTACCATGGACTGACGCTTACCGGAAGTGACGTTACGATGTCTTTCCCGAAACCGGATGTGACGTTTTCTGCGGCATCGGCCGCATCTATGTTCCTTTTGGATGTCCCTTATGCGCATGCGTCGGCGTTCGTTCCTTGGTAACGCACACGGATATATCTAGTACCAGCTGATTGGGATAATTAAGCCATTCACCACCGGTTGTCTGAAATCTCATTATTGTTGCTCACACTGATTGGATAGAACTATTTGTTTTTCTTCGTTTTCATTGGTGATCAGTCCTATATATACCCCACCTGGCCAGTACCCAACCACTCCTGGACGAAGCATTTCAGAGCGAAACGCACGTCGGGTGTGTGGTGGGTCTCTCTGGTATACCTCCTACTTTGGTAACTATGCCTTTACATATTATATAGACAATTATGCCATTGTTTTACATGTTGTTACTCTCTACATGAAATCATTATTGGTGTCTTTGATTATTCTGCCAATAAAGTTTTATTGCACCATTATGTATTTAGCTGAACTTTCAGCTTTTATGTCATAAGCTGCACTTTTGCGGCATGCTATCATTACTTCTTAATGATGCTTTTGATAAATATGTTTTATATGTCTTTTTATGATGTATTTTGGTGCAAGAATACTACATTTCCTTGATTATTTCATGGTGTATTTTGTCCATTGGTTGTATTCCAGTTGAGTCCCATTCCTGTATCTGTGGTATTGCCTATACTTCTTTATCTTTTTTGTGTCTCAATAAAAGTATTTTGTATTTTCATAAACTGGCGTTATATGAGGCTTTTTGTCTGTGAATCTATATTGCTAATTCTTGCCTGTCAAGGGATATATTTAGGTGTTGTTTGTTAATTTGATTTAGTTAAAGAACAAAGTCGGGATGAGTATAATTAACTAATTTTGCCATGTTGCTAGATTGGGGGTTCTCAGCTGAAGTGAATGTCTTCGTATAAGACTATGTTCATATTATGTTCTAGCAACACATTATGGCTCCGTCTGTCTAAAGTCCTGAAAAACAGGATTCAGAAGGATCTCCCTACAGAGCCATTCACAATAATGACATTTTTGGTTTTTTTTACATTGGAAAAAAAATAATACCAGTCTAGCACTGAAATGCGTGGGTTCAATAAAAACCTTAATTTTATTCCATCAAGGACTTTTCAATTGCAGCCCAGCTATGTGAAAGATTTCCTTTGTTCAGCCACGGGGCTGCAGCTGCAGATTCTAAGGCTCTTTACATGTTGTGTCCCTTCACAATGACCCCAGGTGAGCACTACCATCACTTTCGCATCCTCTGTTATTTCTCTTGTGGCACTGGCCAATTCATGTAAACCCAGCAGCCATGATAAGGCGATTGTTGTTGCTGGGAACCTACCTGTGTGAATCTTTTCTTGGGCTAAAGCCTACATTTTTATAGGAAGGTAGGATCCTGCTATAATTAAAAACATCTGAGTCTGAGGGGTGGAGTGATCAGTCAGGATTCACATTAGGCAGGTTCCCAGCAACAAGAATCGCCTTATCGTGGCTGCTGGGTACACATGAATTGGCCAATTTATGAGCTAAGTATTCTCAATTTATCTAATTATCTAGAACAGTAATGCAAGCCGTATATCATATATTTCATGCTTGCATGCTATAGCGCTACAGAGTGCCGCTTTATTTGTTGATAATAGAATTTGGCAATCTATCAAGATATTTGTCCATATTGATTTTAATGAAATACAGATCTCTTCAGTCTTCTCTTAATTATTAATTTATTTACATAATTAAAGTACATCTATTAATAGTAATACAAACACATTTTATTGTTTACTCTGGAAATGATGGAGTAATAAAAAAACATTTGCGAAATCACAGTTATAATTAATCACTTATAATGAAATACTTTTAAATCGACAAGCATCTTATTGCTACAGTTGAGTGCAAAGTCCCTCTGATATCCAATAATTAAAACACATTTTACATTCAAACTTTGTTCTTACAATACTGTATACAAATTAGCGGTCATCTATGAGGAACAAAGCCGGCTCTTTAATGCCACCCATTGGAGGTAGCTGAAGTCAATGTCCGAGCCCTGTCACATGATTAAGATATTTAGCCAAAACTAGTCATGTGGATGGATAACTGTTTGTAACTGGCCATTGACTAATAGAGTACAGTAGCTACCCCCAAAGGTTGGCACTAGAGACCCTGTTTCCTTCCTCTAGGAGGAAAGCTAATTTGGATAACTTTTTTTCATGGGGCATTACCTGACCTATAAATCGTCATGGCGGTCTCCACAGGGAGAAACAGAACTCCCTAGACCTTAATAAAACTCTTATCACATCTCAAAACCAGGTGTACAGTCATGGCCAAAAGTTTTGAGAATGACACAAATATTAATTTTTACAAAGTCTACTGCTTCACTTTTTCTAATGGCAATTTGCATATACTCCAGAATGTTATAAAGAGTGATCAGCTTAACAGCAATTACTTGCAAAGTCAATATTTGGCTAGAAAATGAACTTTATCCCCCAAAACACATTTCAACATCATTGCAGCCCTGCCTTAAAAGGACCAGCTAACCTCTTTTCAGTGATTGCTCCATTAACACAGGTGTGGGTGTTGATGAGGAGATGGCTGGAGATCAATCTGTCATGATTAAGTAAGAATGACACCACTGGACACTTTAAAAGGAGGCTGGTGCTTGGCATCATTGTTTCTCTTCTGTTAACCATGGTTATCTCTAAAGAAACACGTGCAGTCATCATTGCAATGCACAGAAATGGCCTAACAGGGAAGAGTATCGCAGCTAGAAAGATTGCACCTCAGTCAACAATCTATCGCATCATCAAGAACTTCAAGGAGAGAGGTTCCATTGTTGCCAAAAAGGCTTCAGGGCGCCCAAGAAAGATCAGCAAGCGCCAGGACCGTCTCTTAAAAGTGTTTCAGCTGCGGGATCGGGCTACCAGCAGTGCAGAGCTTGCTCAGGAATGGCAGCAGGCAGGTGTGAGTGCATCTGCACGCACTGTGAGGCGGAGACTCTTGGAGCAAGGACTGGTCTCAAGGAGGGCAGCAAAGAAGCCACTGCTCTCCAGAAAAAACATCATGGACAGACTGATATTCTGCAAAAGGTACAGGCAGTGGACTGCTGAGGACTGGGGTAAAGTTATTTTCTCTGATGAATCCCCTTTTCGATTGTTTGGGACATCAGGAAAACGCCTCATTCGGAGAAGACAAGGTGAGCGCTACCACCAGTCTTGTCTCATGCCAACTGTTAAGCATCCAGAAACCATTCATGTGTGGGGTTGCTTCTCAGCCAAGGGAATCGGCTCTCTCACAGTCTTGCCTAAAAACACAGCCATGAATAAAGAATGGTACCAGAATGTCCTCCAAGAGCAACTTCTCCCAACCCTCCAAGAGCAGTTTGGCGATCAACAATGCCTTTTCCAGCATGATGGAGCACCTTGCCATAAAGCAAAGGTGATAACTAAATGGCTCAGGGAACAAAACATAGAGATTTTGGGTCCATGGCCTGGAAACTCCCCAGATCTTAATCCCATTGAGAACTTGTGGTCAATCATCAAGAGACGGGTGGACAAACAAAAACCTAAAAATTCTGACAAAATGAAAGCATTGATTGTGCAAGAATGGACTGCTATCAGTCAGGATTTGGTCCAGAAGATGATTGAGAGCATGCCAGGGAGAATTGCAGAGGTCCTGAAGAAAAAAGGTCAACACTGCAAATATTGACTTGCTGCATTAACTCATTCTAACTGTCAATATAAGCTTTTGTTACTCATATGTTTGCAATTATTATATTTCTGTCTGTGATAAAAACATCTGTCAAACACACATAAAAACCAGAAGGCAGCAGATCATGTGAAAATATAATATTTGTGTCATTCTCAAAACTTTTGGCCATGACTGTACATCTAAATCGGATGGTGGATCAGATATATCCTCTCATTTCCTTCAATTAACAGCTTTAATTCAAGAATAAAACAGTTCTCAATGCAATCCTTGAACATTACAAACTCTATGTTAGGCTCACAAGGTATGTGGATCCTCTAAACCTCAGGTGTGGGTGGGCACACAAGCCCCGGGCGCTGATGTAGCAAGCAGGAAGGCACCTGGACTTGGCACACTCAGGAATCTCAGGAGCAGCAGGACGGATGAAGTGGAAACAAGCAGGGATGAATGCAAGCACAAACGCAAAAAGCACAAATGATGGAGCACTCCAAACATAAGACTAGAGTCTCAATTCCAGGATACAGATGTGTATCTTTACCAGCCTTAAATAAGAGAGATGATGTTATTGATCCACTCCGGGCAATTTGCAAAGTCCAACGTGGAGCACAGTAGAGAGGGACCCAAGGGAAGGAAACGGAGTCTGGGACAAGTGAGAAATCTCTAGTTCTATTGATCTTTGTTGGCTGTGAGCGCTTTCGGCCCAATCTTCTTGACATAAGGTCATGTCCTAGCATTTCAGCAAAAAAACTTGCATCAAAACATGCTGCTCAAACAAAACCATTTGTCTGTGATGGTTTCCCTTTTACTTTTGTCACGTCAAATTTAGTGTGATGACTCCTTACTTAGCTGATATGGATTCACTCCTCATAAGCACTTGCCTTCTGAGTACATCTCTTGATTCCACTCTGTATATTCTGGCACAGTCAATTTTGTCTGCAGTATGTACCCAATCAGTGTCGGTCTGGGGCGCCAACGGCCCATCAGTACATTGACTTTGTGGGCCAACTGTTCAGCTGCATTCAACTATTACCTTACTTTCAGTCACAAATGTATGTATCTATGCTTCTATTCTATGTATTCATAAACTGGGAAGTTAAATGATTGATGTGATGCGGCCTTTGTCTGTATATAGTGAACCAATTGCATTGTGCCAACTACTGCTCATATAAAGGAGTAGAGGCCCACTCCTGCAAAGGGGCCACTGGGGGAATACACTTGTTTCCCTAGGGGCCAGTCTGATCCTGAAACCAATCTTTCTTTATAGTTTGCTTTTCGGCTGCATCAGTGTCATAACCCATACTAGTTGCAGTTACCCACTCTCGATTAGGTGCTGGACCATATGAGCAACTGTGTGCAGCTTCTCCATACTGCTGTGTTCTTCACTCTGAGCTTCCACAAAGACAAGGCCCATTAGGCAACTAACCTTCTTCCAGAAGGACAATGGAACAAAATTTCTCTACGGTCATCCAAATGTAACCCGAAGAACAAAATCGGTTGGTGATCTACTGATTTGAGAAAGAACCACCACCCAATCCACAGTTAGAAGGTACAAAACACAATACAAATATAATACGATAAATGAAAGCAAATATGCATTAACAACTTACATAACTTAGATCTCCATTTTCCAGGCATCACCTCACATCAGCAGGAAGAAGGTGCTCAAACATCTTTGGGTATAACACCATCAGTTGACCGGAACACATTCACAATGAGTAAACAATAAGAGTTAATGAATGATGGCAAGTCAAGATCTTGAAAATCATCTGAAACTGAAACAGACATTATATTGGACAGCTGTATAACTTTTCTTTATTCAAAGAACATTGATTTGCTGAAATAGGAATATCTGTCACGCGGTCTTATGATATGTGTACGATGTCAGTAAACTATTCTTAAAAGAACAACACTCTATACAACATATAGATTAGCAACATCAGCATGTAAATATAGAATAGATTTACCTGACACGATATCCGTTGAACTCAGGGTTAATCTTGAGGACTTGATACACTGTCACAGGAAAGAGGAGGACCGGGGGTCTAACCTGACCCTAAACTGGGGTCCTAACTAATCCCTCACCTTGGAGGTACTGATAATGGTTCAGAGGTCCAAGTCTCCAGCCTAACCCTGTCTCCTATCAGTCCCTGAACCCTGTAATCAGTCCTAAGAAGGATTCTGATTACCACCAAAGGGATATGGGCTGATCTCTGCTAAATACACAGATTAGACATATAAGACAGACTGGAGAAAACACAGACTTGCATACACACTCAAACACAGAAGGAACATAAATGATCTGGGATATTAAACTCTAAGCAAGGTGAGCTTAAAACAACTAAGGAGCTCTTTAACTTAAGTCTATACAGATTCATTCCTATCTGTGGTCTGCATGAAGAATTTCACTGGCAACTCCCAACACAGACAACCAGAGATTTAAAGGAAACCAATCAACAAATAATTAATTGCAGCCGGGAGAAACTGCACCCAGTCCCAGAACTGAGCACAGACAGAATTAACTCCCTAACTGCCAAACACAAAGAAACAGCAACTCAGCTGTGAGAAGTCAGAATGTGCAACCGCGACGATCTTCGTGGCGATGCACACATGACAGTACCCCCCCTTCTACGAGGGGCCTCCGGACCCTCAGGGCCAGGTTTGCCTGGGTGAGTTCTGTGGAAGGTCCGCACCAAACGATCTGCGTTAATGTCAGACGCAGGAACCCACGTCCTCTCCTCTGGACCATACCCCTTCCAATGCACCAAGTACTGAAGGGACCGGCGATTCAGACGTGAGTCAATGATCTTTGACACTTGAAACTCCAAGTTACCATTGACCACCACTGGAGGAGGAGGTAGAGGTGATGGTATGACTGGTGCCACGTACCTCTTAAGTAATGACTTGTGGAACACATTATGAATTTTAAACGTAGGAGGGAGGTCCAGACGAAATGCCACAGGATTAATTATGGAACTGATCCTGTACGGCCCGATGAATCTGGGGCCCAGCTTCCAGGAGGGAACTTTAAGTTTTATATTCCTGGTAGACAACCATACCAGATCGTTCACATTAAGATCTGGACCAGAAACTCTCCTCCTATCAGCCATACATTTATAACGGTTCCCCATAGCACTCAGATTATTCAATACACCTCTCCACACTGAAGCAAGTGACGACGAGAAACGCTCCTCCTCAGGAACCCCAGAAGGGCCCCCCCCATTGAATGTACAAAACTGGGGATGAAAACCATATGCCCCAAAAAACGGGGACTTACCAGTGGACTCGCTCCGCCTGTTGTTAAGAGCGAACTCTGCCAGAGGCAAGAAAGAAGACCAGTCCTCCTGGTTCTCTGAGACAAAACACCGAAGATAAGTCTCTAGGCTTTGATTCAGACGCTCTGTCTGACCATTGGTCTGCGGATGAAAAGCCGAGGAAAATGACAATTGCATCCCCCGACGTAAACAAAATGCCCTCCAAAACTTGGACACAAACTGAGACCCCCTATCTGACACCACATCAGAAGGCAACCCATGAAGTCTCACAATCTCCCCAATGAACACCTGCGCCAGAGTTTTAGCATTAGGGAGGGCAGGAAGAGCAATGAAATGTGCCATCTTACTGAACCTGTCAACAACCACCAGTATGACAGTCTTCCCTGACGACTGAGGAAGGTCCGTGATGAAGTCCATAGACAAATGAGTCCATGGACGCTCCGGAAGTTTCAAGGGTAAGAGGGTCCCAGACGGACGGGTATGAGGGGTCTTAGAGCGAGCACAAACCCCACAGGACGCGACAAAAGTTAAAACATCTTTATTAACGTTAGGCCACCAAAACCGGCGAGAAAGGAGATCTAAAGTAGCCTTACTCCCTGGATGTCCTGCTAAAGCAGAATTATGATGTGCCTCAATAACCTTTTGTCTCAACTGATTTGGGACAAACAGTCTCCCTGGAGGTCCTGCAGGGGCGTCCCCCTGAGCCTCTAACACCTCCTCCTCAAGCTCAGAACATACAGCCGACACTACCACCCCCTCCTGAAGGATAGGAATCGGGTCATCCATTTTCCCAGCCCCTGGGAAACTGCGAGACAAGGCATCCGCCTTAACATTCTTAGATCCAGGGCGATAAGTGACAACAAAATTAAACCTGGTAAAAAACAACGACCATCGAGCTTGTCTGGAATTCAGACGCTTAGCAGATTCCAAATACAGCAGGTTCTTGTGATCAGTAATGACGGTGACCGGGTGGACTGCCCCCTCCAAAAAGTGACGCCATTCTTCAAAAGCCAACTTAATGGCCAAAAGTTCCCTATTGCCGATATCATAATTCCTTTCGGCGGACGACAATTTTTTAGAAAAGAAAGCGCACGGATGCCATTTACCAGGGGACGGACCCTGGGACAATATTGCACCCACCCCTACGTCAGACGCGTCCACCTCCACAACGAACGGCTGTGATGCATCTGGTTGGATGAGAACGGGTGCCGAAGCAAAACATTTTTTCAAAGAGGAAAAAGCTTGGCAAGCTTTGTCCGACCATTTAGAAAAATCCGTCCCTTTTCTTGTCATGTCAGTGAGAGGTTTGACAACAGATGAGAAATTACAAATAAATTTCCGGTAGTAGTTAGCAAACCCCAGAAAACGCTGCAGAGCCTTAAGATCCTCTGGCTGATCCCATTCAAGCACTGCTCTCACCTTTTCAGGGTCCATACGGAAACCGGAGGCTGACACCAAGAAACCCAAAAACTGAAGTTCCTGTACGGCGAATACACACTTTTCCAGTTTGGCGTATAGTTTATTGTCTCGCAAGATCTGCAACACCTGTCTCACATGCTCCTGGTGAGACACAAGATCTGGTGAGTAAATTAAAATGTCATCCAAATATACGACCACAAACAGCCCCACCAGATGACGAAAAATGTCATTAACAAAATGTTGGAATACTGCTGGTGCAGTAGTCAGACCAAAAGGCATGACAAGGTTCTCATAATGTCCCTCCGGCGTGTTAAACGCCGTTTTCCACTCATCCCCCTCTTTTATCCTAATCAGATTATACGCCCCCCTGAGATCCAATTTAGAGAACCATTTGGCGCCAACAATTTGATTGAAGAGATCAGGAATCAGAGGGAGTGGATACGGATCTCGAACAGTAATCCGATTAAGTTCGCGGAAATCCAAGCAAGGGCGTAGGCCTCCATCTTTTGTCTTCACAAAGAAGAACCCCGCAGCCACTGGGGAAGATGAAGGTCTAATATGCCCTTTGGCCAGACTTTCCGAAATATAATCTTTCATAGCCTGCCTCTCAGGACCAGAAAGGTTATATAACCTAGCTTTAGGTAACTTAGCATCAGGAAGTAAATTAATAGAGCAGTCATACACGCGATGAGGAGGCAACTCCTGACACACCTCCTCAGAGAACACATCCCCAAAGTCCTCCAAAAAAGGAGGCAAAGTACTAGGCACGACCGCACTGATGACTGTGTTCATGCAGTTACTTTTGCAAAACTCCCCCCATTGGCTTATATCTCTGGACTGCCAATTAATCACAGGGTTATGTTTAACCAACCAAGGAAGTCCCAACACAATAGGAGTAGGTAGACCCTCCAACACATAACAAGATAATAGTTCCCTATGTATTGCCCCTACCCGAAGGTCAATGTTATGAACCTCATGAACAAAGCTACCTTGGCCGAGAGGCCTGGCGTCAATGGAGAATATAGGGATCGGTTTGACCAATACACTCAGATGCATACCTTGAGCCTGAGCAAACTGAGCGTCAACCAGATTAGCCCCGGACCCACTATCAAGAAGAACAGAAAATCTCTCCACTCTCGTACCAACCACCACCTCCACTGGTACAAGGAACTGAGAAGAACTAGCGGACGAAATACATACTCCCAGGTTGTCGTCCACCACACAACCTGGGATTAACAGTTTTCCGGCGACTTTTTGCTCAACAAGGCACGGGATGGACATCCCCCAACAAAATGTCCCTCTTTCCCGCAGAAGAAACACCTTCTAGTCCTGCGGCGTACCGCCAATCCCCTCCTACGAAATGATGTCCCTCCCAACTGCATAGGCTCCTCCGAACAGACAAGGGGAACCTCAACATAAGGGACTTTAGTAGTAGGTGGAGTAACAACAGGGGCGGAGTTACCTCGCACCTCTCCCGGAGCCGTCTATCAGTACGGATAGCTAGGGCCATAGCAGCCTCCAGTGATGGAGGAGAATCATACTGAGCCAAAACGTCTTTTTAATTTATCAGAAAGCCCATGACAAAACTGGCTCCTAAGAGCTGGGTCATTCCACTGAGTATCTGTGGCCCATCTACGGAACTCAGAAGCAAATTCCTCCGCCGGACGATCTCCCTGCTGTATCTTACGTAATTTTGTCTCAGCAAGAGAGACCCGATCTGGTCATCATATACCAAACCCAGGGCAGTAAAAAATCGATCTACTGACTGTAGAGCCGGGATCCCGGAGGAAGGGAGAAGGCCCAGGATTGAGGGTCCCCTTGTAGGAGCGAGATAACAATTCCCACTCTCTGCTCTTCACTCCCTGATGATCGAGGCCGAAGCCGAAAATACAATTTACATGCTTCCCTGAAGGTAAAAAATTTGTCTCGCCCACCAGTGAACCTGTCCGGGAGAGCTACTTTAGGTTCAAATCTGGTTTGCTCCGAGGGAGACAAAACTTTGGACTTAATGTCCGTCAGCTCCATGGATAATCCCTGCAACTGCAGAGCCAGCTGGGCTACTGGATCCATGGCAACTGGGAATAATTTTATGGCCAGTGAAAATGTCACGCGGTCTTATGATATGTGTACGATGTCAGTAAACTATTCTTAAAAGAACAACACTCTATACAACATATAGATTAGCAACATCAGCATGTAAATATAGAATAGATTTACCTGACACGATATCCGTTGAACTCAGGGTTAATCTTGAGGACTTGATACACTGTCACAGGAAAGAGGAGGACCGGGGGTCTAACCTGACCCTAAACTGGGGTCCTAACTAATCCCTCACCTTGGAGGTACTGATAATGGTTCAGAGGTCCAAGTCTCCAGCCTAACCCTGTCTCCTATCAGTCCCTGAACCCTGTAATCAGTCCTAAGAAGGATTCTGATTACCACCAAAGGGATATGGGCTGATCTCTGCTAAATACACAGATTAGACATATAAGACAGACTGGAGAAAACACAGACTTGCATACACACTCAAACACAGAAGGAACATAAATGATCTGGGATATTAAACTCTAAGCAAGGTGAGCTTAAAACAACTAAGGAGCTCTTTAACTTAAGTCTATACAGATTCATTCCTATCTGTGGTCTGCATGAAGAATTTCACTGGCAACTCCCAACACAGACAACCAGAGATTTAAAGGAAACCAATCAACAAATAATTAATTGCAGCCGGGAGAAACTGCACCCGTCCCAGAACTGAGCACAGACAGAATTAACTCCCTAACTGCCAAACACAAAGAAACAGCAACTCAGCTGTGAGAAGTCAGAATGTGCAACCGCGACGATCTTCGTGGCGATGCACACATGACAATATCACTTGCTCAGTTTGGGAAGGGTCCAAGTCAATGAAACAATAACCAAAAATAGTAAAAGGGAAGAATGGGGCAACAGAAGTTACATAAATAGAACCCTCAGTATTAAGAACCTCATCAAACCTTTGGCCTTCAGGAGAGATCCCGGGTTATTAATTATATGTTACTATGATTCAAGTTTGTTTTTTCCTAGTGAAATAAACGTAGAAGGGAGGTTTTTTGTGCAAAAATATTTTACCGCAAATGCAAAGAAATGTTTTACGTTCATTATAATTTCAATGTAAGTCTATAAAAGAGATAATAATGTGCACTTTGTATTTTTTTTTAGACTTTCATGGAGGCAGCGATACTAGAGACACATTTTCATCCTGTACAGCAGAGTGTGTATGCTTTCTTGCCTTAATTAGGCCCCCAGCTGTACGACAGAGCGATAATTACAGCATACGCTTTCTAATAATAATGACATGATTCTGCCCTAATCTACACAGCAAAGCTTATTACAGCCTATTATATATATATATATATATATATATATATATACACACAGTATATACAGTACAGACCAAAAGTTTGGACACACCTCATTCAAAGATTTTTCTGTATTTTCATGACTATGAAAATTGTAGAATCACGCTGAAGGCATCAAAACTATGAAGTAACACATGTGGAATTATACATTACACTTTACAAAAAAGTGTGAAACAACTGAAAATATGTCTTATATTCTAGGTTCTTCAAAGTAGCCACCTTTTGCTTTGATTACTGCTTTGCACGCAGAAAAGGTGAACGGATGGACTCTACATGCCTGGTTCCCACTGTGAAGCATGGAGGAGGTGGTGTGATGGTGTGGGGGTGCTTTGCTGGTGACACTGTTGGGGATTTATTCAAAATTGAAGCAGTGAGCGGTCCAGCTCACTCTAAACCATCTCGATTGGGTTCAGGTCTGGTGACTGTGGAGGCCAGGTCATCTGGCGTAGCACCTCATCACTCTCCTTCTTGGTCAAATAGCCCTTACACAGTCTGGAGGTGTGTTTGGGGTCATTGTCCTGTTGAAAAATAAATGATGGTCCAACTAAACGCAAACCGGATGGAATAGCATGCAGCTGCAAGATGCTGTGGTAGCCATGCTGGTTCAGTATGCCTTCAATTTTGAATAAATCCCCAACAGTGTCACCAGCAAAGCACCCCCACACCATCACACCTCCTCCTCCATGCTTCACGGTGGGAACCAGGCATGTAGAGTCCATCCGTTCATCTTTTCTGCCTGCAAAGCAGTCATCAAAGCAAAAGGTGGCTACTTTGAAGAACCTAGAATATAAGACATATTTTCAGTTGTTTCACACTTTTTTGTAAAGTGTAATGTATAATTCCACATGTGTTACTTCATAGTTTTGATGCCTTTAGCGTGATTCTCCAATTTTCATAGTCATGAAAATACAGAAAAATCTTTGAATGAGAAGGTGTGTCCAAACTTTTGGTCTGTACTGTACATAGATATATTTTTTTAGTTAATATACATAATTTTCAGACAACACATTTGTGCCCCAATACAGAACCAATCCAAACAACATGTCAAGAAAGCTGTCATTTCAGGTAACTTCAGAATAATCTGCTATGTTTAGATTCACAATAACACTATCTTTAGCTTCAGTGGCTTGAGAAAGTATTCACCCCTGGCTTCTTACCTATTTTATTACATTACAATCTGTGTTAAAATATTTTTGTAATCCGATTTGTATGTGATGCAATTTATGGGCTTAAATAACTAAAAATTGGCATGTGCATATAAATATTCACCCCTTTTGCTATGAAGCCCCTACAAATTTCTGTTGCATGCAATTACCTTCATAAGTCACATGCTTAGTGAAAGGAAGTCAACCTGTGTGCAATCTAAGTGTCACATGCCTGTCAGGATATACACTTTACCTTTTCTAAAAGGCCACAGAGGCTGCAACGCCATTAAGCAAGAGGCAGCACAAAACAAACAACACCATGAAGACCAAGGAGATCTCCAAACAAGTCAAGGAGAAAGTTGTTGAAAAGCACAAGTCAGGTTTGGGCTTTAAAGAAAAGATCCCAATCTATGATGATTCCCCGGAACACCATCAAATTATCATCAAATGGAAAGAACATGGTATCAAAACAAACCTACCAAGAGAGGGCCACCCCCCAAAATGCTCAGCCTGGGCAAGGAGGGCATTAATCAGAGACACAGTACAGAGACCAAAAGGAGCTGCAGATTTCCCAAGCGGAGATTGGAATATCTGTTCATATAACCACAATCAGCCGTGCACTCCATAGAGGCGCCTTTATGGAAGAGTGTGCAGAAAAAAGCCTTCACTTACACACAAAAATTGTAAGGCTCGTTTTTGATTTGACAAAAGACATGTGGGAGACTCCCCAAATGTATGGAATAATGTGATCTGGTCAGATGAGATAAAAATTTAACTTTTTGGCCACCAAGTCTGGCACCAAACCAACACAGTTCATCACCCCAAGAACACCATCCCAACAGTGAAATTGGGAGCAGGCACAGGGAAAATGGTCGAGAGGGAAGGTGGATGGTGCAAAATACAGGGATATTCTTGAGCAAAACCTATTTCAGTCTGTCAGTGATTTGACACTAGGACTGAGGTTCACCTTCCAAAACGACAATGACCAAAGCACACCGCTAAAGCAACATTCAAGTGGTTTAAGGGGAAATGTGTAACTGTTTTGGAGTTGCCTAGTAAAAGCCCAGACCTTAATCCAATTGAGAATGTGGTCAGACTTGAAGATTGCTGTTCACCAGAGGAAACCATCTAACTTGAAAGAGGTGGAGCAGTTTTGCCTTGAGAAATTGACAAAAATCCCAGTGGCAAGACGCAGAAAGCTCATAGAAACTTATCCAAAGGGCATTGCAGCTGTAATTGCTGCAAAAAAAGGCTTAACAAAGTACTGACTTTAGGGGATGAATAGTTATGCACACTAAAGTTTTCAGTAATTTTTGTCCTATTTGTTGTTTGCTTGATGATAAAAAGAAAACCAAATGTTCACAGTTATAGGCATGTTCCCACAGGTTGTGGACATATCATTGGTACAAGCTGAGTCACCGCACAGAGATCCAAGATGTAAGGGGGTCCCATTTTCTTATCCAAAGCAGGTGGAATTGTGCATTATGATGAGCTATGGGACAGCAAAGGGCCCATGTAGTATATTGTTCTTGCACAGGGGCCCATATCTGTCCGTGTGTGCCAGTGTGTTACCTATATATCCTGTCTCACTTAACGTCAATGCGAATGTGTTGGAAAAACAATAAAGTCTCATAGATTGTAATCTTGCGAGTTGGACCCTCACTCCTTTTGATATCGGAGTTATGCTTATTCTGTAATGTCTTTATTGTCTGTACAAATCTCCTCTAATATTGTAAAGTGCTGCAGAATATCTAACATATAAAAATAATTATTATAAAGTTTAGTACGTGGTGGAATAAGAAAACAACACCTGGACACATTGAGTTTCTTTGTGTTTTCTTTTTATTAGAAATCTATGTTAAAGCACCCTCCAGCATTTTTTGCAATCTACCGTTGGAGTGGTGCTACTAATCTAAGTTCCCTGCCCCTAGTATTATGCATATCAGTCCCCATTTTCATCTGTTCCCAATGCCGCTCCGGTCGGTCTCCAACAGTTTGCGAACTGCTGGATCACACCAGTGTTTCCTGGGAGAGCCAGAAGTCACCTTTCAATGTAAGTCTGACAGGGCCCTCACAGACTTACATTGAGAACTTGTGACCGTTACCTCTGACTTCCGGTTTGTCGGATGTTGCAGTCACAAGATGGCGGCACGAGACAGAAGCAGTGCCGGAAAAAGTTGAAGACGGCGGTTGGTAAATATACTAGGGTCAGAAAACTTAAATTTGTGGCACCACCCCAGCGCTGAAATAAAAAAACACTGGATTCCATTTAATACAAATAAAACAATAGGTCTATGTTAATAAAGTATTCTATTCTGTATGAAATGGAAAACAGAATTGTATTAATACTGACTGCAGCAAGTTGTATTCATTATTTATGAAATGTTTTATGAAACAGCAAAGTGCCATTCTCTCTCCCCAACCAAATTTTACAGCAGGCTCTATGCATTCTAGTAGTCAGTGTTCTTCTGAGCACCGCTGCATCCAGGTGTAGAATTAAAGGGACTCTATCAGCAGGTTTTTATTACTACATCTGAGAGCAACATGATGTACTCAAAGATACACAGAATCCAACAGTATATCACTTAGTTTACTGGGGGCAGCAGATCTGACACAGAGTTTTTAGATTCGGCAATGCAGCAAAGCTGATAAAGTTAACCCCACTGACACCAGGCTCTGTTTGTGCATAGCTATAGACAGTGAGCTACTTATCACAGGAAGGGGTGGAGTCAGACTTGCTAGAACGCACCAGTTAGTCACAGCAATGATAGTCAGCAGGTCATAAAACCTTCAGTGTGTGTAAACAACAGCACACAGCCGGAAAAGTGACACATCGTTGAATTCTGTGTTTTAACCCCTACCTCATGCTGTCCTCAGATTAAATAGCAAAAACCTGCTGACAGTTTCCCTTTAATGGAAATGCAGCAGCGCATGATCTTAGTCATTCACACATACAACGGCATATTCTGAGTTTGCTGATAAAGTAGTGATGTTTTACACGGCTAAATACTATAATATTTTATTTACTCAAATCAAAGTAATCTTTTCCTACACTGATCACATAGATTATTATAGTGTAGAAAACATTTCTCAGTATGATTAGTGAGTGCACTCAGTGTAAATAAGTGCTCTGGGACTGGCAGTGGAGCAAAATGTTTTCCACTCCATTTTCATGCTTTCTTAAGGGTCTAGTCCTCAAGATACCTTAGGAAACTGAGGGCGAAGGCAATTGCCCAGTTTGGCACATCCTATTACTGATCCCAATTACTGCTTCAGGGGTCTGCGCTCTTATTGCTGATGATGATGGACCAGTGAGTGGAGAACATCTGCGAACACAGTCCCACAAACATTCTGTTGGAGTGGTGGAAGAAGTGGTCTGAGAAGGACTTGGAATGTAATCTTTTACTTATTAACAGAACTCCAGTGGAATGTCTAACAGTAAACGGTGTATTTGTACTTCATTATATCTGATAATCTTTTTTTGTACAGCCTTTACACTATTGCAGATGCTTTTCTTGTAGATACAATTACATACACTGTCCGACTTCCTAATACGATGAGATGTGAAAAAAAACCTACAGTGCAAAGAAATTAAGTGAAGCATAAGCTGTAGTAAGTACCTTAGTCAATTAATCAAAGTGGGGTCCGACCTCCGAGCTCCTTATGATCCTGAGAATGACACATCATTGGTTTAGATCTGCATTCCCTTTAGTCTCAGGATTAGGCTGGAGTCACACTACCGTATAATACGGACAAGTGCTAGGCGATAAAAAATCGCCTAGCACTCGTCCCAATGTTATTCTATGGGACAGCTCCCATCAGCCGTTTTTTTCTCGCGCGTTTTATACGCGCGAGTGAAATCGCAGCATGCTGCGATTGTACGCGTATCTCGGCTCAGAATCGCCAATGCAAGTCTATGGGTGCGATAAAAAAACGGACATCACACGGACCATCAGTGTGACTTGCGAGAAATACGCACATATTTTCCTCATTACAGCCCATTGAGCCATTAAATTCAAAGGGAAAAGCAGTGAGAAATGAAATGCCATACGGATGTCACACGGATCCTGACATGCGAGGAAATCGCATCCTCGCATTTAAAACGGATAACATACGGATCAACATACGGAGAACAGTTGTGCGATTATCGCATTACAAAATCGGACCGTTTTTTAAACGTTCTGTGTGACTCCAGCCTTAAGAGGGTTGACCTCCATTGAACAAAAAGTGATGGCCACAGATTAGCAAAAAGATCCGCACTACCCTGGTCCTGCATTCACTTTGGTACTCCATGGCAGCTTGACAAGGGCAGTGCAATTTTTTTCAGCCAGCACTCGAATGGCGGGAACCTGGGCACCTCTTGCGATTACTTAGGCTCTCGCAAAATATCATGCAGTCGCAGCACGATGCATGCCATGACATTACCGAGCCTTAGTAATCACGAGGCATCCATAATGCAGGAACTTCAATTCTTGAAGAATATGTCACACTGACCTGGTTCGGCTGCTATGGTGTACCAAAGTGAATGCTGGACCAGGGAAGTGCAGATCTTTTCAGGCAAATACTAGTTATTTATGATCGCTTGTCAAAGTGTCACCTATGAATGTAGATCTGAGTCCACCAAAGGAGTATTTATGAGAGAGATATATTTTAAGAGATAGACAAAAGCATTGGAACACCAAGATTGTAGAGGTGTCTGGGAACTTTTGCCCTTTCATCCAGAAGCACATTTGTGAGGTCAGACACTAGTGTTCTAGGAGAGGATTGGACTCACAATCTCTGTTCTAGAAGTTCTTCGATAGGGTTGAGGTCAGGGCACTGTGCAGTCCAAACTCACCTAAATGTCTTTATGGACCTCGTTTTGTTCGCTGGATCACAATCATGGAGAACACAAAAAGACCTTCCCCAAACTGTTTCTACAAAGTTAGAAGCTACAATTGCCCAAAATATCTTAGGATGCTAAAACATCAATCTGATCTGTCTTTTTAGTGGTTTTTAAGTCACTTTTCCTTATTTTTGGTCTTGTAGCATTTGTTGACATTTTTTTAGCTTAATTTTTCAAAATTTCCCACAAGTTTTAGGCGAACATAAAATAATTCCAATGGAGAACGGAGGTACATTTGTGGAAAAATTTGGCAACCTTTTAAAAAGTTGCAGTTGGTGAATCAGCTGCAAACATCTTGGTCCTCTTGGACTCTTCTAAGAAACATAGATAAGTCCTACAAATTCACCAACACTATAGGTTTGAGCTCACTCTACAGAACCAAAACATTGAGTAGATGGGCTGAGAATAAACACAATTTTCACTGGTTTGGAAATGGGAGTGCTGCCATTCTTCATTGTTTGTATCTTTTAGTCCAGTAGCCCAGGCTTTGCAGCTCGCACTTGCACTTTATTGGTGAAGGGCATTTTACAGAAATTAAATCTGGATATAGTGAATTCTGATTTAGATAAAAAGAATCATTTGTGGTTGATCTATTGGGCACAGCAACTGATTTTCTAAAGTAGCAAGGAGGATGGGTGTATGCGGCAGTGACTCCATAGAGGTCTCCACTTTAGTTGCCATGTCTTCATCCTCCGGACTTGTAGAAGCACTTTGGGGCCAATTCATGAAACACTATATGAAAGGCCAGTCTTAACGAAGGGTTCACTGAAGTACAACGAGCCAACTTCAATAATAGATGCTGGCCGCTTAATGAATTTGGCGCCTCTAGTCAGTGGCGTGCAACTCACCAAAAATTGATGGAACGGTCATGGAATGGAGAAATATTTCTGGCATAAATATGGCACGTTTTCAGAATCTGAGGGGTCTGGTGTAGCTAAGCACCATTCCACCCCAGCTCCGTACATTTTGGGAGAGCTGCTTCTAATTGGCAGGAAAATGACAAAAGTCGCAAAAATTTTGCACAACTCCACATTTTACATCAGTTTTCTTGAGTAAAAGCTTTGATGAATCACACCCCCACCCGTGTGTTTTTTATGTGCACTGTATACCTCCCAAGAAGCGTAACTGCGAATATTTTTTCAAAAGTGGATTGTGGCGACTGTCCTATAAATACATATATTTAAGATTGGTACTCAATTTAAGTTATAGCAAGAGAGAAAGTGTAAGAAGACCTTGAGGTTAGGGTTAATAACGCAATGTTGCACTGAAAAGCACAGTGGTTCTGGCCATAGAATCAGGAATACTGACATCATATGGTATATACAGAGTCTTGTACACAGCGAAGACCAGTGTAACATATGATCAATGTGAAATCATTCTAGGATTCTTACCTGGTAAGGTCCACAACACCAAAAAACAAGTATCCAGAGACAGAGGACTCACTAGCTCATTTCTAGGACTTCTTGAATGATGGTAACCACAGATTTTGGACTTCAGGAGCAATTTCTTCGTTTTAGATAAGACAGATTTTCATATTTTCCCAGTGAGGATTCCCTGAAATTCTACTTAGTTTCAGACTTTCCCTAACGAACATCATTATTCCAGTGAGGGTAACTGTCTCTAAATTGGTGTGCTACTTCTGCCATACTCTCTAGGGAGACAATTACCCGTTCTTATGCAACTTCAGAAAGATGTAGAAGGATCGTACAAATATTACACCATAATGTTCTACTTAGAATGATCAGTCTTACTATTAAAATCACTGACCGGTGAGACACATAGCATTAGAACAATATATTAGGCAGAGAAAGAACTGACAAGGACACAATAATGATGTCTAGACAAGTGGGTCAGATCATCTCCACAAAGGCAGATCTAGTGGGGTGTTCTAGATATAAGGTGGTTAGTATCTACAAAATGTGGTCCAAAGAAATATAGCTATGAACAGTTGACATGGTTATGGACACAAAGTCTATAATGAATATGTGGAGTAAAGCTTTGTCTGTCTGGTCCGATCACACAGTAACTCATAGTCCATAGCCATAGACTAAGCAGAGCAGCGGTGATGACTGCTGTCCACTGAAGGTGCCTAATGTGGCCACGTGTGCATCAAAAACTGGACTATGGAGCAATTGAAAAAAAACGCCTGATGTACCGAAACAATTTTTAATTGCTAACTTGCTGAAGATTGTGTCAGGCTGCATTATGATATGTAAACTTGGCAGCAGAGACAATGCGGTGCCCTGGACAAGTTCTGCTGGGATGCTTCAGTTCCAGGGTTATGTGGATGTTCTACCTCAAAGCCTTGTAAAAAAAAAAGACAATTGTGGATTTCATGACTCAAGTTACAGCTGTTTTGGTGTTATGGCAGCCCATACACAGAAGCACTTCTCCACTCCAAAATTCTACAATGTTAGCAACAAAGGTTGGAAAGGTACAGTTAAAGGGAGTCTGTCAGTAGGATCAACTCTCCTAAGCCATCTATATGGGCATGTACATCATAAGAAACTGAATATAATGATTCCTTGATATTTGTGTATTATTCCATTGAAATTCATGTTTTTCTTACATGTAAATGAGCTGTCAGGACTATGGGTTGGACATAGATCTCCATGAGAATCTGTCTCCAGAGGTTATGGCAAATGAAAGGCGGCGCTACCAGTGTGAGACATGTAACTAACACAGAACAGAATTGACCGTTGTCTCCTTACAAACCCATTTGCTGCAGCTCCCACAGCTCTGCTGTATTGCAACACTGTCTGCCTGTGAGAAGGAAGCGGAGAGGATCCTGCAGGTGTGTCACACAGATGTGAGATAAGGGGAGCAAAGAGAGGGAATTATACCTCACACTTGTAACACCCCATTCAATTTAAAATAAGCTCTGGAGGCAGATTCTTGGGGAGATCTATGTCCATAACTGAACAGCTTATTTACATGTAGAGTATATCACAAGTTAGTACACTCCTCGCATTTTTTGTAAATATTTTATTATATCTTTTCATAGGACAACACTGAAGATATGACACTTTGATATAATCTAGTCCGTGTACAGCTTATACAAGTGTAAATTTGGTGTGCCCTCTAAATAATTCAATGCATAGCCATCCAGGACTAAACCGCTGGCAAAAAAAGTGAGTACACCCCCAAGTGAAAATGGCTAAATTGTGCCCAACTGCCAATATTTTGTGTGGCTACTACTGATGACTGAACGTGCTCTGATAACATGTTAATCTAGCATCTTGGGCGTGCTCAGATACTATGTTTGAGTCCCTGCAGCTGCATGTTTTGTGGCTGTTAGACAGCTGCAACACACACAGGAATGGTCATTGGCCACCTTCAAATGGGCCTGGACATGTGCTGGCGTGAGCAGGGGGACCTTTCATGCCCTACAGGATTTTAATCCATGACGGCATAGTGTGTTACTAAGGCCGGGATCACACATGCGAGAAACTCGCACGATTCTCTCGCACAAACACCAGACACTGCCGCCGGCACTCGGAACAGAGCGTGCAGCTGCATGTAATTTTATGCAGCCGCACGCTCCTGTCCGAGTGCCGGGTGTTCATGCGAGAGACTCGCATGTGTGATCCCGGCCAAACAGTAATGTTTGAGACTGTGGTCCCAGCTCTCTTCAGATCATTGACCAGGTCCTCCCGTGTAGTTCTGGGCTGATTCCTGACCTTTCTCAGAATCATCCTTACCCCACGAGGCGAGATCATGCATGGAGCCCCAGACCACAGGAGATTGCCAGTCATCTTGTCTTTCTTCCATTTTCTAATAATTGTGTCAACAGTTATTGCCTTCTCACCAAGCTGCTTGCCTATTGTCCTGTAGCCCATCCCAGCCTTGCGCAGGTCTACAGTTTTGTTCCTGGTGTCCTTAGACAGCTCTTTGGTCTTGGCCATGGTGGATATGTTGGAGTGTGATTGATTGTGTGGATAGGTGTCTTTTATACAGGTAACGAGTGCAGAGTAGGAGGCTTCTTAAAGAAAAGCTAACAGGTCTGTGAGAGGCAGAATTCTTGCTCGTTGGCAGGTGATCAAATATTTATTTCATGGAATAGAATGCAATTTATTTAAAAATCATAAAATGTGATTTTCTGCTTTTTTTATTTTAAAATTCTGTCTCACAGTTCCAGTGTACCTACGATAAAAATTACAGACCTCTCCAATCTTTGTAGCTGGGCAAACTTGCAAAATTGACAGTATAACAAACATATGTGTGCATACATACTGCCCCTCTGCAAAATATACAGGCATGCACGCAGCCCTTCTGCAAAATATACACACACATAAGCTGCCTTCTGCAAAATACATGCATACGCACACTGCCCCTCTGCAAAATATGCGAACGCACATACACACTGCCCCTCTGCAACTAAATATACACACCCCCTCTGAATAAAGCAATGCCCCATCCCCCCACACTAGCACCCCTACCCCCAAACAAAGATACATTTAAGGTTCAGCCCACTGTCTCTGTCCTCTATGGCCCTGATGCAGGCAGCAGTGTGATGAGGCGAGTAGCATGATGTCATCACACTGCTTGCATGTCGGACTCGTGGCTGGCAGGCGCTCCTGTGCCCCGGTCACAGCAGAGCACTGTTCATATGTATTTGCATCTGAAAGACACATACATTTGAGCATGGGAAGAAGGGAACGGCGTCTCCTGGGACTGGCGTGTGTGCCCTCAGAGAGCTCCGAGTGCTCCCTCTGGCGTGCGTGCCATAGGTTAGGCAGCACTGGCCTCGGCCAACTGTATATAGCGCAACAAATCTTTTCAGATCCTCAGGGAGTTCTTTGCCATGACGTGCGATGTTGAACTTCCAGTGACCAGTATGGAAAAGTGTGAGAGCGACAAGACCAAATTTAACACACATGCTCCCTATTCACACATGATGCCAGGGAGGGGAAAATGGCTAATTGGGCACAATTTGGCCATTTTCACTTAGGGGTATACTCACTTGTTGCCAACAGATTAAACATTAATGGTGTGTTGAGTTATTTAGAGGGCACTCGGCACACCAATGACATCTTGTAGAACAGTGTAAATTTGAAGTGCTATATCTTCAGTGTTGTCCCATGAAAAGAACAGATATCCAAAAATATGAGGGGTGTACTAACTTGTGACTCGTATATAACAAAAAAAAAAACAACAAAACTAAAAATGTGGATTTCTCTGGAATAAGATATCGGATCGCAGATAAAGTTATCATTTTATTCAGCTTCCTACGACCTACAAGCCCATATGACGGCTTAAGGAGGGTTGATCATTCTGACCGTTTCCCTTTAAAAGGAGACATTTTTGGTATACCGTCAGGATATACCATAAGCGCCTCATAAATGAGGGTCCCACCTTCAGAAACCATGTCTTCATAATGATTGCCCCCAATTTCTCATTCAGACCACCACTGAATGGAGGCGGTGGCGCACGTGTCCAATCATTGCAATGGCAGTTTTGACTACAGCCAAGGTCGGCTGCATTTGGAACAGTGATGTCATGGATGTCATGGCTATAGCACATGCTTTCTGCAGTCTTGTGCCAGTTACCTAGGCATTATCATTGAGCACGGCGACTGACTGCAGCAGTCACACGGTGCAGTCATGATGTGACCACTGCGGCCTGTCGACAGTAACCAGGGATAACGCTAGGGCAACAGGGGACGAGTAAAACTTAGTTTGCAATTTAAACGTTAGTAAACTTATGGAGTTTTTATAAAAAAATAAAAATCTTGGAAACATATGTAAATGTAATATGAAAAGAAAACTCCCATTCTCATGCACAGAGGCCTCCAGGACACAAATTTCAGCTTTTGCGCTCACTCGCTCCTTTCATCCAATCTGAAAAGACCAAAACTTGTCTCAGAGGGGAAAAATAATTTTATTAGCTATATTTCAACTCAGTTTACAGCCATAGAAAATCCATGCTTTGTTAAATACTAAAATATTGTGTACAAATTGTAGGCAATATAGACAAATCATTTTAAAAAAGGAAGAAAAAAAACGTTCTGGTTCCAAAGATTTCAATAAATTAAAACAAAAGGAGAAAGAAAGACAACAGGAGTCAGCAGCCCAGGACGAACCGCGAATCCTTCAAGTTTTAGAACTGTTCTTCATTAGACATCTAGGAATGTGCAAAAAAAAAAAAAAAAAAAAAAAAAAGGAAGAAAAAAAAAAAAAACAGCAATCACAAATGTAAAATATATAAACATGAAGGCATGAAGACAAATTCAGCTCAGTAGTTCTAATAAAAAAGGCACACTATACATGTAGGGAAAAAAAGACCAATAAGGAAAAAAAAAGATGGGTGCAATTTGGATTTTTTTTTTAATAAATTTTTTTTTTGCAATTAAAAACTGGGGCAAACATATTTTGTGATCTATATGTATAGCTTATATACTGAAACCTGACAGCCTATAGATTATGTAGAAACAGATGGGGAAATTTCTGTAAAATTATTTTGGATTTAATGATTTTATAAAAAGAAAGAAAAAAAAAACTCGTTTTGACTGAATTGGAATATACTGATGGTAAATTATGAAAGATGGGGATGAGGATTATTGCACAAATTAATCATTCCCTGTTAAGTCATGCTCTGCAGACGCCTACTATAAATTTGTAGGCAGCATATTTCATAAGGAGATAGCAGGCCAAATTTTGTTAAAATGGTTCCTACTACTACTGTACGATCAGATTAAGAGTTTATAGTCCTGTAACAAGGGGGATATATAGGTCTGCATTGGAGAGGTAAACACAAGCTAGTATATTTTGTAATTCGAGACTATGTTCAGGGTTCCCTATTTTAGTAGATATGAACATTTTGCGGATTATGAAAACACTGGTATGTAAGAGGAACTTCTGTTTTAGACACTACTACAAAATCTTCTGCACTGACCGGCTGGACGCCGAGATGTTGGCTGCATGCCGAGATGTTGGCTGCATGGAGACTCTTGCATTTGCTCACATACGAGATTCTCTACAGCTACTCTCTGTATGCACAGACCTCAGTGTAGATAATTGGGCCATAGATAGTCCTGTATGGATGTGTTAAGGTCCGCCATACCATATGCAGTAAAAAAAAGCTGTTGGTCGAACAATCATTTGGCCAACAGCTATCTGTCCCGGCTGCCCCATGAACATCGACGCTTGGCCCGAAGCTCCCGAGTTCTCCATCAAAGAACCAATGCCAGACTCCTATGGTAGCAACTACTCTCCAGGGAGAACAAAAGCATCAGCTAATGAAGTTAATCCGACCAGATCCTTCTCTCCCATTGCATCTGTCAGGTCGTCCCTCATACACATTGATGGTCAGCCAATCGCATCAATATCGGCAGGTTTGGACGACCTTACTCTACTGCATATGAGCTTTAATTTGTAAGCAAGCAGGTGACTCAAGTCACCAAGGACCGCAAAAAATTAGAGAACCCCTTACAGGACCATGTCCACTTTTGCAACCAGATTTGTTTTTATTTCCCCTGCATGTCTAAAATGTATGAAAGATAAATTGAAAAAATAAATTGTTGCAAAGGGCATAGCCTAGAAGTTAGAAAAAAAAATAAGCCTGGTCTTCGTAGGTTATAAAATAAAAAAAATAAATATAGGATAACAAATGTGAATTTCAACTAAATCTAATCTAAAATGTCCTTCACCGTTGGGAAACTCAAAAATTGTTGTGTCTTTATTGTGAAGTGGACAAGAAGCACTACGATTTGGTAGAGTAGCACGCCAATATAATTGGTATATAACATTGTTTTGACACAGTGGAGTAAAAAACATTTACTAAAGAAGATAAATAAATTTGCATGAAGAATAAAAATATTTTAGGGGCCGCCCTACAGGAAGATGATCAGAGGCAATAGCACCAAGCAGACCCATTATTATTATGACACACAAAGGGTTTCCTATCCATATATATTACATGAATTTCATACATGTAAAATACTATTAGATATTTTCAGGAATAGTAAAGTAGATGGCGTAACAAGATCACAACGTGACACGGTCATTTGGCTACAATAGGCAAGGTGCGTCTGCCCGCTAGCTTATACCCCAGGCAGTTGTGTGCAAGTCACTAGATTATATTCATATATCGTAACACTAAACAATATGACAAGGATACTTAGAAAGGCCACTAGTGATAATGATTCACGTGCTACAAGTGCGGTAAAAAAAGCTTACACTTTTGTAGACAACATGCACAATTTAGACAATCCCAGATTCCCCACCTAGGTACCATATAAAGCCACCTCCGCTCACAACTTGCATATTCAGGTGATATATACACACACCATTTGCTTGATAAAAATATGGGATTTCAGAAAACAAAGATCTATGAGCTGGGCTTGGACCAGACATGGAGGGAATATTGGAAGAGCTAGTGAACGCGTCCAAACGGCGGCTTTGCTCCTGTTGTAATAAAGCTGTTGGGTAACAGAAATCACTGGGATCCATTAGAATCTATTAGGCTTATACACTGTGTACGTTCCTTTAGACATCATAATGGATCACAATGACGTTAAATTTAAATAGCAATTTTGAAAAAGTGCCAATACAAGGAAAAAAGATTCGCCAATGTCCACCCTATTGCCTCCACATCCCAATGATGCAGACACAATGATTGTAAAATCTTTGACCGACATGACTTTGCAGACAGCTGAATACAGCTCAAGTTATGCTTTTCTGAAAGGGAGTAGGCAGATTTGTTTGATGTACACCACCAGAAAAAAAAGGTACATTGTAAAAACGGGGACAAAAAAGTGTTGTTTTTTTTTTAAAGTAACAGGTGTCATCAAATGGGGAACAGAGATTTATGAACGGTCATCAGCTTTGACACAGTAAGTATTCACAAGTTTTAACAAGACAAAGATTTATCTGCAAAAATGTAAGGGCCACTTTTAATAGAGCCATAAATAACAGCTTTACTACAGAAACGACATCCATACTGATCAGGAAGGGCGATCCTGCACAGTTACCAGCTCAAGCATGGATTTGGGTCGACCCGGCACAGCCACCAGCCCAAGGATGGATCTGACCTCCTGATGGGCCGATCCTGCACAGCCACGAGCCCAACCATGGATCTGATGACAACGCAGTCCCATTAAAATCAAATATGTGATATGTAAATATATATATATTTTTTTTTACATGTGCGTGGTTTAAAATTTCCCCAAAAACCTGCTTTAACAATTCATTTTCAAAGACCCAACTTAAAGACCAGCCACAAGAACAAAACAGACAAACACATGAAGACAAAAAAAAAATATATATATAAATTTACACCCTTCTGGTTTAGCAAAGTCTTTGGAGACATTCAGTGTGACGTGGATATGTACTCATCGCACAGGTCCTCACGATAAAAGCAGTGCAAATCAGAAATCCTTCCGCGAAGTCTAGACCATGCGCTCCCATCTTAACAGTTCAAACTAGAGTCTTGCAACCTAGACCAAATCTTAATCATTTCTTGGGGTTTCCTAGGATGGACCAAAATTAAATTGGAATATGAACATATGTTATTTTTTTGTTTCTCCTCTATATCAAAAGTCTTGAACCCTTTGTGTTTCTCTGGAGCGAGGCCAAGCTTCTCAAGGCACATTCCAGTATACACGTCATCAATAGGATAAGGGAGAACTCTAGATGTAACATTGTAGAGTCTTAAAGCAATATTGCCAGAATAAAGGAAGCCTCCGCCTCCAGCATAGGCTGGGTAGGACCCTTCATACAGACTCTCAGGAATGTAGTACTTTAGTTTTTTGTCCCTATGAGGTCCAGCATCCTTAATCACATCCCCAACAAATAAATCTTTGGTTTTTTCTACGGACAACGTCTTCAAGTAATCCAGGATCTGATGTGTATTCACAAAAACGTCATCGTCTCCTTTAAAGATGAACTGAACATCTTTACAGGAACGGCTTACCCACTTCAGAAAGAGCACTTCTTTCAGAGTTAAATTAAAGAAAGTGTCCTTGTAATTCCACAGAAGGATGTCATTATACTTCTCGCTTTCATATTTTATTAAGCCAGAGAGATCAGGATGATTATCCTCCTGAGGAGTCTCTCCAAGGAGAAACACCCTGACGACAGTCATGTTGTTAACTTTAATTTCCTTGCCCCAAGACTCCCGTATGGCTTGTCGTCTATCAAACTGTGGTGTAAGGGATTTGATGGCCAGCAGCAAGAAAGGCTTATCTTTACACTTATCTGGTTCATCCAACACCAGAGAATAGTTCTTACATCTTAAATAATAAAGGAAGTCTTTAAATCTGTCTGGCAAGTTCTGAAAGTCTTTGATTTCGGACTGAATATTTGTATCCATATCACATGAATTCAGCAGACTTGCGTTGGAAGCCACCATCTCTTCCACGGTAACGTTATTGAGCAAGTTTAGAATTGGATTGTACAATCTGTCCAGCTTTTGCTGCTCTCTATTCCAATAAGCTCCGCTTGCTGCACGTTTCCTCCAGAATTTGCCAGCGGGTATTAGAACCTGTCCTTTCGCATTTTTGTCTTGGCTGTTGCTTTTTGAAACTTCGACAATGACATAAATGAAGAAATTTATCATCATTAGGATCCCCACCAGCTTTAATCTTCTCCTTCCAACACTCATTTCTCATACCTGAAAGAAGAGAAACAGAAATCAGGTAACATGCAGTGCACAGTGTAAGGATATGCTGACTTTTCTATTATTATACTCGAGAGTCCTCTAGAATTATGATGCTGGTTTCTCACATCTTACTAATGGTCAAATTTCAAACTGTCCATCATTTGCTAAAATAACATATATAATATATCAAATAACACATCCTAGCTCTAAATTAATGAAATATTCTCATTGAATACTTTGTTCTGTACAACGTTGAATGTGCTGTCAACATAATCACACAAAAATCATCAATGGAAATCAAATTTTTGAACCAATGGAGGCCTGGATTTGGAGAGACCCGCAAAATGAAAGTGGAAACAAGTCAAAATGATGCTCAGTATTGTGTGTGGCCTCCACGTGCCTGTATGACCTCCCTACAATGCCTGGGCATGCTACAGATGAGGTTGCGGATGTTCTCCTGAGGGATCTCCTCCCAGACCTGGACTAAAGCATCAGTCAACTCCTGGACAGTTTGTGGTGTAACGTGACGTTGGTGGATGAAGCGAGACATGCTGTCCCAGATGTGCTCAATCGAATTCAGGTCTGGGGAACGGCCAGGCCAGTCCATAGCTTCAATGCCTTCATCTTGCAGGAACTGCTGACACTCCAGCCACATGAGGTCTGGCATTGTCCTGCATTAGGCTGTGGTTCCAAGGTCCGGAACCACAGCGCTTTGGACGGAGCGGAAATTCCGCTCCGTCTAAGCCCCGCCCCCTTTATGACACGCGATCTTTCCGGAGGTGTTCAGGACACCTCCGGAACACCTCCGGAAAGAACGCAGGGCTACATAGCCCTGTGTAATATTCTGTTGCGGCGACGCACCGTCGCCGCAATACGCGAGGACATGCTGCGGTCTAAAAAGACGCGCCGCATGTCCGTTTACGCAGGTTTGCCACCTGCGTATTGTTACGCATAGTGGAGACGGGATTTCTTGAAATCCCCTCCACTATGCTGTAACATCTGGACGCTGCGTGTTTGGCGCTGCGCCAGCGCACAGCGCCAAACACGCAGCGTTTCCTGACCGTGGAAACTCACCCTTAGGACGAACCCAGGGCCAACCGCACCAGCATATGGTCTCACAAGGGGTCTGAGGATCTCATCTCGGTACCTAATGGCAGTCAGGCTACCTCTGGCGAGCACATGGAGGGCTGTGTGGCCCTCCATAGAAATGCCACCACACACCATTACTGACCCACTTCCAAACCGGTCATGCTGAAGGATGTTGCAGTCAGCAAATCGCTTTCCACAGCGTCTCCAGACTCTGTCACATGTGCTGAGTGTGAACCTGCTGCCTGCAACATCCTTCAGCATGACCGGTTTGGCAGTGGGTCAGTAATGGTATGTGGTGGCATTTCTTTGGAGGGCCACACAGCCCTCCATGTGCTCGCCAAAAGGTAGCCTGACTGCCATTAGGTACCGAGATGAGATCCTCAGACCCCTTGTGAGACCATATGCTGGTGCGGATGGCCCTGGGTTCCTCCTAATGCAGGACAATGCCAGACCTCTTGTGGCTGGAGTGTGTCAGCAGTTCCTACAAGATGAAGGCATTGAAGCTATGGACTGGCCCACCCATTTCCCAGACCTGAATTCGATTGAGCACATCTGGGACAGCATGTCTCGCTTCATCCACCAACGTCATGTTGCAGTACAGACTGTCCAGGAGTTGACGGATGCTTTAGTCCAGGTCTGGGAGGAGATCCCTTAGAGAACATCCGCAACCTCATCAGGAACATGCCCAGTTGTTGTAGGGAGGTCATACAGGCACTCGGAGGCCACATACAATACTGAGCATCATTTTGACTTGTTTCCACTTTAATTTTGGGGTTCTCTCCAAATCCAGGCCTCCATTCGTTCAAAAATTTGATTTCCATTGATGATTTTTGTGTGATTATGTTGACAGCACATTCAACTTTGTACACAACAAAGTATTCAATGACAATATTTCATTCATTTTGATCTAGGATGTGTTATTTGAGTGTTCCCTTTATTTTTTGAGATTATATATATATATAACACATACATACATACATATACACAGACACACACATATTTTATTTTTTTCCCCCCCAGTTGCAAAAAGGTTCAGTAGTTATCCTTTACACCCGTTATTTATAAAAATGCCTTCAAAATGTTGCTGCTTGGTGGTGGTTCAGGTCCTAAGACCTCCGATGGCTCAAAACATTAATCAGACGCTCCTGATAGAGCAATGCAAGGGCTCAATAGTAAATCTATGGGTCCGAATATCGCTCCATGCAGAGTGTACTGAATGCACCCAAAACTGCACGATCGGTGGCGGCACCCAGACTCCTAAAATCAGAAACATTTTGCAGTCCATATAACATTAAAAGTTTTAAAAATGATAATTATCCATTAAAATATTAAATAAGCTTAACACTCGCCTCACCCATCTCCCACTAGGGCACTAGTCCCCAGATGTTGTCCGCTTCTTGCAGCACGTTGGGTCTTAGTTGGAATTTTTGCATTGGGGCCCACAATAGAACTTGGGGAAACTTAATTAACCAAAAGAGACAGTACAGACCTCCTATCTGGCCGTAGTGCTATACAAGTGCGTATGTGAGGCCATCAATAAACGAATAGTGACTGAAATCCACATGGTCTCCATGACAACACTACACCCATCAGGCAATGTCGTCATCACACACTTAGTGGCAAATCTTTGGGCCTGTTACGTCAAGTATCATACCCAATCGTAGGAAAAAGCATAATGTAATTAGCTTTTTCTTTTTTCAGCTCATACCAAAGGCCTTAATCAGCTCACAATCGTGAGGGGAGAGAACTAGGCCAAGAAGTGTCAAACATGCCAGGAATTTATTACATCAGTACACTGGCTGTTTGGTACTAATCCATCGGACTGCAGAAAAAAAAAAAAAAAAAAAAAGTTCATCGCTGTGTTTACAGCTGTCCTGAAAGTCACCTTCAGCCACAACAGCTCAAGTTCATAACCAGTCGCCAAGAACGACCAATCAGGTTACAGCTTTCATTTTCAAACCAGCCATGAAAATAAATAAACTACAATCTGACTGGTTGCTATGGGCAACATTCAATTGTGGGCCTATTTATCACAGCCCTGAATCCTGCATATATACTTGTTACAAAAGAACCAGACTACCGCACCGTATACAGAGGACAATCAAAGCAAAGAACACGACGAGAGAGACACAGACACGCGTCTGCTCATCCCTTTAACAAACCAATGGTCGATGACAGTTTAAAAAGGTGTTGTCCGGCAAAATAAAGCTTCCCCAGAACATTTTATATTAAAAAAAAAAAAAAAAAAACACGTTTCACTAGACCACTGCAGCCTGTGATTAACTGCAGCAGTCAGGTGCCATGCTGTTCAAAGTCACCTGAAGACTGCAGCCAGAGAAGAGGTGGAGATAGATGGAAATAAGTATGTGGGAAGGTGTATATAAATGATTGGCCCTGCTATGGAGCACCGAGCGCCTGTACTTGAACAGTCATTCTGTGCCACCAGAGTCCCTTTAACCTATTTGGCTTTTTCCATCTGTATATACTGAGTGCTGAAGTGTGCTGTGTATATAATAATCCAGAAAAACTTCAGTGTAGGAGCCACTGGCTCCTAGTAGATCCTGATCGGTTCAGACTGTAGAAGGTCGGGTCAGTTTCCTCTATCAACTAGGATCCGCCATACCTCCCCCCAAGAGAGCAAGGGAAACCATACTGAAAATTTGTTATGATAAAATTTCACCCTAAGGTGGTGACACTAACCTAAGGCTGTGTGCAGATTTGGTGCGTTTTTTTTACCTTGCAGATTTTCTAAATAAACCTGAAGCAATACTGATGCTAGCAAAGTTAATGAGTGTGTCATGCACACCTTAGGGTATGTGCCCACGATCAGGAACTGCTGCAGGCTTGACACTGTGTATTTATGCAGCGTCAAACCTGCATCTGCCAGACGTGCCAGAATAGAGAGTGGGATTTCTAGAAATCCCATATCCACTATGCGTGCGTAGACACCTGTGGCTCACCCGCCGGGACTGACAAGCGGCACGTCTTTCCGGACTGCAGCATGTCAGTTTCTTTTGCGGAGATGAGAGTCTCCACAACAGACATTACATCAATAGAATGTATTGAGTGCGGTAAATCTGCACGGTTCGGTGATCACATGCCAATTTATCTACGTTTAATAAAAGGCAGCGCTTTAGACGCAGCGAACAGTGAAGGCGCTGCCAGTTCCGGATTGTGGGCCCGGGTCTTGCCTATTTTTGACTTGCAGATTTGGTGCAGAAAATAATCTGCAGCATGTCAATTCTCTGTGTTTTTCCACCATTGACTTCACTCCAAGTCAGTCAAAAACGCAGGCAAAAACGCGGCAAAGCTGCGTTTTTCCTGCCAAGAGCTGCAGAAATTTTATGTGCACATAGGCTAATACCTTAAAAGCTAAAAAACACTCAATCCTATCAAACCCCATTAGCTGCCTGGTCACTAAGGGGTCAATCCACCTCTTGAAGTAGTTGTAGGGTCTACATACATGTATCTGAGTATGATATTGTGCCAATCATCCATTAAATCATGCACTGCAAAATAACAAAAGGAAAAGCAAAAAAATGCAAAAAAATAAATTTTTTTAAATGAAGTCTTTTGGACTCCTTCCAAAGCAGGTGGTATGCAGAAACTCGGATGCAGCCTGAAGGACGATCAGTCAGGCCTGCAGCCGTCATGCACATACATTCACTAGCATTAAACTGAAGGAAAATATAATGGGGTTAAGGATTTGTTTTTTCCTTGACAACCGCAGCTATCGAAAGGAAAAAAGTTAGTATTTCCCCATAACTGACCACAAATTAGTCATTGCTTTAATACGTTGTGTGTGTGTGGGAAGTCAGAGAAACCTCTCGACTCCAGATATGGAAAGAACCCACAATATGAGAAGTAAAGTAAAACGTAGATCGAGACCAAGCAACATAAAAGGTGTGCATAAAAAATATAAATGAATATATAATATATATATCATATATATATATATATATATATATATATATATTATATTGAAATAAGGAAATATGGAAAGCAGGATTGATAAACAGGTTAAGAATTATTTTTTACTCTTATACAGCGGTTTGCAGACACAGCCCCCATTGTGACTCACAACCTGCATCAACTATTAGTATGTCTGTGGAGTGTGGGAAGAAACCCACGCAAAAACATGAAGAACATACAAACTCCTTGCAGATGTTGTCCTTGGTGGGATTTGAACCCAAGACTCCAGCACTGTAAAGGAACAGTGCTAACCACTGAGCCGCCATACAGTGCTAACCACTGAGTCACCGTGCAGCAGAGTGAAGTGCAAATGATGAAAAAAATTGAAAAAAAAAACAACAAAAACTTCATTTTGGAGTACGAGTGACACAAACACACCTACAGCTAACGCAAAGCTGTTGGTGTATCTGGAATGGAGACAGCATGTGTCTGGCCACAGTAAATTATGTAACCACACAACATAATCCCTTTGTGTTATTTCCTTGTGATATTGTCAGATTCAAAGAATGATGAATGATCCATTCTGTGCTGAAAGTGTAATTAGATGTATATGCCTAGCCTAAGGACAGTGCCTGCACAAACCACTTGAAGGCATTGAGCGATGCACCAGACATCCAGCTGTAGGTAATCCACTGACCTCATCTCACCACCATCAAAGGCCATCATGGTGCAGAGCAAATCAGCAATGGAGGCCTTTCCTCTTTAGCGATGAGTCCGGCTTTTATTTTGGATGCAATTATAGCCAGAGATTGGTCTGGAGACCATGGGGGCAACGCCATTAAAAAAACCTTCATGAGGGAACATGAAAGTGTCCCAGGAGAAATTTTTCAAAAACAACAATGCCAACCTGCTTCTGTGAGCAGTCTGCATGGTTAAATTGTGCTACCATTGCCTCCAGCGTCTAGGACTTGCCTCCTATTGCCCATCTGGGATATCAATCGGTCAGAAATCGCAAAGGTAGCTGCCAGCAGCGGATCTTTACTTATGTGCCCAAATGTATTGAGCATGGCAGAATTTTCCTCAGGCAACCAGTAATATCCTCACTGATAGCAGCCAAGGCGTGTAAGGTCTCCTTCACATGTCAGCATTACCAGTACGTGTAGCATAAGGTTGTTGTTTTTTTTTTTTCACAGATACCACACATGCTCAATCTATTGCGCTGCACAAATGTCAGTGTGTGTGCGCTCGGACAATGTGTCCGTGCTAATCACACAGAGACATGTTCGGTTTATTTTTTATTAACCAGGAAGACAAGGGCCAATACAAGTCTATGTGTCTGTGGAAAACACGTACACGGGGATGTTGACAGTGTGTGCACACCGGGTGACTGCAGATTTTTGTCTCAAGCCTGGACAACACCAAGTCTTCACAAAGTATGGAACAGTCAAGAGGATCGTACAGCCCACGGATGGAGTCAGGGTGCTGTACATGTTGAATCAGTGTGCCATCGGTACTGGCATTTTACAACTGTGTGAAAGGGGCCTAAGTGTGGGGATTTCTGCACACAGTACTCATACTCTATAATCTATATGGAGTAAAATCGATAAGTTTGGAATTTCCATTTCTTTCATTATTTGCATATCATCAGCATGTCTGTCGATTCTGTGATTTCCATAACCTTTCCGATTAGTGTTGCAATTGAAATATTGAAGAGTATGTCTATTATATACACACACAGGTGTATGAAGATGTGAACTGCTGAATAGAATGTACTTATAAAATTGAAAGTACTTGGAACATAAATTGGTCAATTCATGAGAGCCCACCAGCTGCATCAAAGCATACCTTTCTTTGATGGAACCCTAAACTGAATAACATGCCTCTCCTGGGCTAAATGCCTCCAAATTTAAAGGGCAGGAAGGATCCAGAACCGACTAAAGACCGCCTAAGGGCTCTTTCAGACGATATAAGGATATGACTTGCGTGAAACACGGATGTCTGAATGAGGCCTTACAAAGTATATGGATGGGAGCCTTCTTCAGAGAAGAGCCCCTTTAAATCAGAACAAATTGTTATATATGAAGATATAAAATGACATAAATGGGCTGATCTTCCAGTTTGAGCCATCGTGTAATACAGCAATGCTGTATGACAGATTAATAGATTTGGCTACAAAGCCAGATGCACGTTGGGCAACCCAGTTTTACAGTCCAGCTCCTGGAGGTGGTTTAGTCCCACCATGCATATTGGTCATCAGATCTAAGTCAGCGCTGCTCCATTCAGCCATCATCACATGTAATCTATCTGAGAAGGTTAGTAGTGACCCGCTGACCGCTGTGTAATTTCACCCAATGCCAATATGAACATAAACAATTGACAATCTTGACCCGCATAAATGGTACAAAACATGACAATGCTTTCGTCTTTCAAGTTAAACATGTTTCTTATGTAAAAAGACAAAACACACAGCTCACCTTCTCTAAACAGTCACACAATGGCTGTGGTACAGAGCAAATGTGCCAAAAAACTAATTACAAGCTACGTTACGAAACATGCTCGCCTAAAAGAAAAAGATTTCATAATCCTCTGAAAAGAAATCTTTTAGATCTGCAATTGTAATGCGTTAGAAAACAGCACCATAAATAAGGAGCAGAGCCATCACATTAGCTTGGTTGGTTGCCATAAACCACAACAATGTTCTTGTTTCTTGGGTCTCTCCATGTCGGACTACACCTGATGTGTCCAATAAGCTTATTTAGTCGGTTTACAACCTGCTACAAGGAAATCTCTGCATAACATAGTTAGATGATTAGAGTGACAGCTCTACTGTTCGCTATATAGACCTAGAGAGTCATGGCGTAGATGGACCGGGCAACGGCAAGTCAAAATAACGTAGGAAGGGAGTTACAAAGTGTACATTTAGCTTAAATGCATACATTCATAGAAAACTGTAATCAGCTAAGGCCTCTTTCACACATCCGGTGTGCGCCTGACGGCGCCCCCGGCACTTTGCCGCAGCGCCGCATCACAAAACCTGATGCGCCGCTTGCGTTTTTTTTGGCATTGACTTGAATTAGCGCCGGATGGCGCCGCATGTCAGTGCGTTGTATACGGTTTTGTCCGGATGCGGCGGAATTGTACATTCCGGCGGCCGGACAAAACGCAGCATGTAACGTTTTTTGTTTTTGCCGGATGGTTTCTGTTGTCTCCGGGCATCAAAAACCATCCGGCAAAAAAACGCAGGCGGCGCATGCGGTTTTGTGATGCGGCGCTGCGGCAAAATGCCGGGGGCGCCGTCAGGCGCACACCGGATGTGTGAAAGAGGCCTAAGCCATATCACAAAGGGTAGACCAACCTGACAGAGGCAAGGACGACTATTTTTTTTTTTTTTTTCACCTCTGCTGGAAAACTGGAGTGATGGGATTTAGTTTGGTGTATAGGCCAAGACCTTTTCCCAAACGTTGGCTCCAAATGTGATATGAACACAGGCTCTGACTTCCCCAATTCTTACAGGTAGATGACAACTAAAATGCATGACTTTTTTTTTTTTTAACTTTAATTCAACTTTATTTTTTTTTTTCTAACACTTTTGTTAAGCAATAGCCTGCACTATTTTTTTTTCTAACACTTTTGTTGTTAAGCAATAGCCTGCATGGATTGAAAATTGTAATATGATATTTATTATTATAATTATATATAAATAATTATTTATATATTATATTTATCTATATTAGGTTATAATATATATCTACCGTATATTAGGTTATAATCTATACACCTCTTCTCTCTCTCTCTAATATTACAATTTTCAATCCATGCAGGCTATTTCTTAACCCCTTCCTGACCTGTAACACAGCGTATGTGTCATGAAAGGATCGCGTTCCTGCGGGTCGGGTGACCGGGGTCACTGAAAGGTCACCCGACCTGCAGGCACAAGACCCTTTGTGCTTCACCACAGAGGGGTTGGCTTAACCCCCAAGTGGCTAAGATCGCTCTGATTGGCTGTTAAAAGTCAAACAGTGCTCCCTTTATTCCGAGCCCCAACGTGTGCCCAAACAGTGGTTTACCCCCACATATGGGGTATCAGAATACTCAGGAAAAATTGTACAACAACTTTGGGGGTCTAATTTCTCCTGTTACCCTTGGGAAAAAAATTGGGGACTAAAAAAATTATTTTTGTGGAAAAAAAATGATTTTATTATTTTTCACAGCTCTGCGTTATAAACTTCTGTGAAGAACTTGGAGATTCAAATTGCTCACCACACCCTCTAGAGGAGTTCCTTGGGAGATCTAGTTTCCAAAATGGGGTCACTTGGGGGGTTTCTACTGTTTAGGCACATCATGGGCTCTGCAAACGTAACATGACACCCACAGACCATTCCATCAAAGTCAGCATTTCAAAACGTCACTACTTCCCTTCCGAGCCCCAACGTGTGTCCGAACAGTGGTTCCCCCCCACATATGGGGTACCAGTGTACTCAGGACAAACTGTACAACAACTTTTGGGGTCCAATTTCTCCTGTAACCATTGTGAAAATAAAAAATTGTGGGTTAAAAAAAAATCAGTTTGAGGAAAAAAATGATTTTTTATTTTTACGGCTCTGCATTATAAACTTCTGTGAAGCACGTGGGGGTTTAAGGTGCTCACCACACATCTGGATAAGTTCCTTGGGGGTCTAGTTTACAAAATGGGGTCACTTGTGGGGGTTTCTACTGTTTAGGCACATCAGGGGCTCTGCAAACGTAACAAGCTGCCCGCAGACCATTCCATCAAGTCGGCATTTTAAAGCGTCACTACATCCCTTCCGAGCACTGACGTGTGCCCAAACAGTGGATACCCCCCATATATGGGGTACCAGCATACTCAGGACAAACTGGACAACAACTTTTGGGGTCCAATTTCTCCTGTAACCATTTGTGAAAATAAAAAATAGGGGGCTAAAAAATCATTTTTTGAGAAAAAAAAAATTATTTTTTATTTTCAGGGCTCTGCGTTATAAACTTCTGTATAGCACCTGGGGTTCAAAGTGCTCACTGTGCATCTAGATAAGTTCCTTAGGGGGTCTTGTTTCCAAAATGGGGTCATTTGGGGGGGGGAGCTCCAAAGTTTAGGCACACAGGGGCTCTCCAAACACGACATGGTGTCCGCTAATGATTGGAGCTAATTTTCCATTAAAGTCAAATGGCGTTCCTTCCCTTCTGAGCCCTGCCGTGCGCCCAAACAGTGATTCCCCCCACATATGGGGCACCACGTACTCAGGAAAAACTGGACAACAACTTTTGGTGTCCAATTTATCCTGTTACCCTTGGGAAAATAAAAAATAGCGGGCTTAAAAAATGATTTTAGAGAAACAAAAATGATTTTTTTATTTTCACTGCTCTGCGTTTATAAACTTCTGTGAAGTACCTGGGGGTTCAAAGTGCTCACTACTCATCTAGATAAGCTCCTTGGGGGTCTAGTTTCAAAAATGGTGTCACTTGTGGGGGAGCTCCAATGTTTAGGCACACAGAGACTCTCCAAATGCGACATGGCAACCGCTAAATATTCCAGCATATTTTCCATTCAAAAAGTCAAATGGCCCTGCTGTGCGCCCAAACAGTGGTTTATGACCACATATGAGGTATATGTGTACTCAGGAGAAATTGGCCAACAAATTTTAGAATCCATTTTATCCTGTTGCCCATGCAAAAATGAAAAAATTGATGCTAAAATAAAATTTTTGCTGGAAAAATTAAAATGTCCATTTTTTCCTTCCACGTTGCTTTAGTTTCTGTGAAGCACCTGAAGGGTTAATAATCTTCTTGAATGTAGTTTTGTGTAGCTTGAGGGGTGCAGTTTTTATAATGGTGTCACTTTTGGGTATTTTCTACCATATAGACCCCTCAAAGTGACTTCAAATGTGAGGTGGTCCCTAAAAAAAAATGGTTTTGTAAATTTTGCTGTAAAAATGAGCAATCACTGGTCAACTTTTAACCCTTATAACTTCCTAACAAAAAAATTTTTGTTTCCAAAATTGTGCTGATGTAAAGTAGACATGTGGGAAATGTTATTTATTAACTATTTTGTGTCACATAACTCTCTGGTTTAACAGAATAAAAATTTGAAAATTGCAAAATTGTCAAAATTTTCGCCAAATTTCCATCTTTTTCACAAATAAACGCAAAAATTATCGACCTAAATTTACCACTAACACGAAGCCCAATATGTCACTAAAAAACAATCTCATGATCGCTAGGATCTGTTGAAGCGTTCCTGAGTTATTACCTCATAAAGGGACACTGGTCAGAATTGCAAAAAATGGCAAGGTCATGATAATAAAGTTGAATTAAAGAAATAATAAAAAAAAAAGTCATGTATTTTAGTTGTCATCTACCTGTAAGAATTGGGGAAGTCAGAGCCTGTGCTCATACACACAAAAAATAAAAAATATAAAAAAAACACGTATGTAGCTTGTAATTACAACTTTTTGGCACATTTTTTCTGTACCACAAGCAATACGTGATGAACTAAAAAAAAAAAAAAAATTCATTTTTTAATACATACATTAAAAAAATTGCAAGGCTTCTTTTTGTGTATTTCATCACATACTGCTAGTTAACGCGTGAGAAATTAAAAGTCGATGGAAGCATTCTCTAAATGGCAGACTGTGGAATATTTTAGTTTTACTTCTTCTAAATATCTACACTGCTGCAATTTTCCCTAATGTCATTACATAATGATGTTTTTGGGAAAGAGGAATCTCTAATTTTGCAATACAACCACAAAAGAGGATCAAAGTAAAGTGGGTCCGATTCTCTGCCAGATTTGATTTGATACTTTGTATCCTGGGGTTTTATTGAAGGGTTTGATCAAGGTTGGAACAGAAGTCTGCAGTCACTATGTGACCGTGCACGTAGTCATTCTTTTCCATGCTATTCACGGTTGCACGTAGCCAAGACTTCTGAGCTTCTTTCAATTCTCTATTGAGACAAGCCGGATGAGACTATTCAGCATAAGATCACACGTATGTCAATCATATATATGCATTAACATGGCTGCCAACTGTCACGTGGAGACTGGAAAACCTCAAAACTTTACTTACCCAAAACTATCCTTTTTCCAGCGGTCACAAGATTACACTCAATACCTGACTATAGCAAGACAAAGTCGTAGACTGAACGGTTGCAGGAGGAGCATTATGTGATAAAATAGTGTGCAATCAAAAGAATGACATGGGACTGCAGGAAATCACGGTATTCTATGTGAAATCAGTGACGCATTAGGAGGTATAATGAAGTGTAATAGAATACTAAGGCCACGTTGCCACAATGAGCTTTTGATGGTGCAGATTTTCTGCACCATTAAGTAAAATAGGTTATTTGCATTTTTTTTCTAAACTATACAGAATAAAAAACAAACTCACCGAACACGCATCGTAAAAACATAGCCCAAGGCCAGTGAGCTGCAACACATCTATAAAAATATGTGCCTCGCAGAATTAATGCGGAGAGGAATGCTCGTTCTTGGTCACTGCCCATGAAAACACGCCTAGCGGTGCCTCGGCAAATGTGCAAAAGCAATTTTGTTCGGTGAGGACATATTTTTACGTGGAACTAAATCCTCTTGTCGGCAGCAGATTCCCGTGCAAACATTTATAAGCTGCCAATCATAATGCAAACTATCTGGGGGTGAAGAACAATCGCTTGTCGCTCTCTATAAGGTGTTCACATTGACTGACAGTCTGAGTAAAAGGAGCCATATTTCTTGTTCTGTGAACAGGCCCATAGGTTGGAAAACCTATAAAAAAGCTTTGTGACTAAACGAGTCACATGGATTGCGCAAAAGATAGTTACCACCTGCCATTACTGGTATACATGAGCAGCCAAACGCGGACATAAGAGAACAGGAGGAGAGTTTGCAATTAAAGCATTATGCAGCAAGTGTTGTCGAAATTTACACAAAACAGATGGCTCGGCCTCCCTTTGTACACTGTGAGCTGCGTATCATTAGCATTATAAAGTGTCATATGACAAAATCAAATCTTATCTATATAGAAGCCTTCCCATCATGTCACTCCACCCATGCCATGGATCTGTGAAGACTCAGATGTCAAGGTTAGATTTCAGAAAGGCAGATTTTAAGGGACTCAGAAAGAGAATTGGAGGGATCCAATGGCTGGATATCCTTAAGGACAAAAGTGTCCAGGAAGGATGGGCAATCTTGAAAAATGAGATTCTCAAAGCACAATCGTTAACAATTCCAAAAAGAGGGAAGAATGGGAAGCATTTAAGGAAACTAGGATGGATGAACACAGAACTTAAACACATGCTAAAAAGGAAGAAAGAAATGTTTATCAAATGGAAAGAGGGAGGCATATCTAAAGAAGAATATAATGCCGTCTGCAGAACATGCAGGGCACAAATCAGATTATCTAAAGCTGACAATGAATTAAGGCTTGCAAGAGACGTCAAAAGCAACAAAAAAGGATTTTGGGGATACGTCAAAATTAAAAGAAAAGTCAAAGATGCTATAGGATTTTTACAGGATGAAAATGATGAAATGGTAAGACAGGATGTTGAGAAGGCTGAACTTTTAAAGTCCTATTTTGCATCTGTTTTCTCTCAGAAAGGAAATGTAACATCAACTGATCTTCACTGTCCTATTAAAGGAATAGAAGAATCCAGGATATCTATAAACAGAAAGACAGTGAGGAAACACTTAGCTAACCTAAATGAATTCAAGTCTCCAGGTCCAGATGAATTACACCCCAGAGTACTGAAGGAGATAGGAGAAGAAATTCTTGAACCACTGTCCACAATCTTTGAAAATTCTTGGAGAACAGGAGAAGTCCCAGAAGACTGGAGAAGAGCAAATGTTGTTCCTATCTTCAAAAAGGGGAAGAAGGTGGACCCAGGGAACTACAGGCCGGTGAGTCTGACTTCTATACCAGGAAAGATCTTTGAACAAATTATTAAAGAACATGTATGCAAGTACCTGGATAAGAATGAAGTGATTAAACAGAGTCAGCATGGGTTTGTAACTAATAAGTCATGTCAGACTAACTTAATTTCCTTCTATGACAGAATCACTGACTGGGTAGATCAGGGAACTGCTGTAGATATATTATATCTTGACTTCAGCAAAGAATTTGACAAATATCTCACACAATCCTTATTGAAAAAATGACTAAGTATGGAATGGACAAGGCAACTGTTAGGTGGATTCATAACTGGTTTAGTGATCGGACCCAAAGAGTGGTCGTAAATGGCTGCACATACAGTTGGAAGAATGTCTCAAGTGGGGTACCACAAGGCTCTGTTTTGGGCCCTGTATTGTTCAACATCTTTATCAATGATTTAGATGAAGGAATTGAGGGTAAACTGATCAAATTTGCTGATAACACAAAGCTAGGAGGGGTAGCTAAAACTAGAGAAGAGAGAGAGAGAGGATTCAAAAAGATATAAACTGGAGCAGTGGGCAGCAACTAACAGAATGGTTTTTAACAGGGAAAAATGCAAAGTACTGCATCTGGGCAATAAAAATGAAAAAAGCATATACAAAATGGGAGGAATAGGGCTAAGTAACAGCACATGTGAAAAAGACTTGGGTATACTAATTGATCACAGACTGAACATGAGTCAACAGTGTGATGCAGCAGCAAAAAAGGCAAATACAATTCTAGGATGTATCAACAGAAGCATACAGTCTAGATCACGTGAGGTCATTATTGCCCTCTACTCCTCTTTGGTCAGACCTCATCTGGAATACTGTGTCCAGTTTTGGGCACCACATTTTAAAAAAGACATCAACAAACTGGAGCAAGTTCAGAGAAGAGCCACCAGAATGGTGACCGGTCTGCAAACCATGTCCTATGAGGAACGGTTACAGGATTTGGGAATGTTTAGCTTGCAAAAAAGAAGACTGAGAGGAGACTTAATAGCTGTCTACAAATATCTCAAGGGCTGTCACATTGTAGAAGGATCATCTTTATTCTCATTTGCACAAGGAAAGACTAGAAGCAATGGGATGAAACTGAATGGGAGGAGACACAGATTAGATATTAGAAAAAACTTTTTGACAGTTAGGGTGATCAATGAGTGGAACAGGCTGCCACGAGAGGTGGGGAGTTCTCCTTTAATGGAAGTCTTCAAACAGAGGCTGGACAGACATCTGTCTGGGATGATTTAGAGAATCCTGCTTTGAGCAGAGGGTTCGACCAGATGGCCCAGGAGGTCCCTTCCAACTCTACCATTCTATGATTCTATCTCACAACTACCTTCCCCCAAAAATTATTCAGAAATACAAAGTTGATGAGGACCAGCAAAACATGTTTATCTCTGCTGCGATTCAGCCTCCCATGATAACTCATTAACCAGTTACACCATTAAGGGGTCCAAAAGGGTTTTTTTTCTTTGTGCATGACCTTTGCAGAGCACATCCAATAAGGGCTTGTTAAAATCCAAAAGTTTCTTAGGGTATGTTCCCACGGGCAGTAAACGCTGCGGGTTGGAAGCTGTGTTTATCCGCAGCGTCCAGATATTACAGCATAGAGGACAATATTTCAAGAAATCCCATGTCCACTATGCGTGCACTGACACCCGCGGCGATGGACATGCAGGGAGTCTTTCCAGAGTGCAGGGAGTCTTTCCAGACTGCAGCATGTCTATGTGCCTTGTGGAGACGTGAGCCTCTGCAAGATAAATGTCCCCGTACAATGTATTGGACGTGGCGATTCCGCACGGTTCAATGAACACATGCAGAATCACCTGCGCTCAATAGCCGGTAGCGCTTTGGATGCAGCGGACATGTGCTGCGCCCAAAACGCTGCCTAAGGGCTTCTTTCCACTTGCGAGAAATACGTCCGATTCTCGCATGTAAAAGCCCAGCTCTGGCGCCGCACTCGGGAGTGGAGTGCGCGGCTGCATGTAGTTCTATGCAGCTGCTCGCTCCACTCCCGAATGCCGCCCCATAGCTGGCTTTTACATGCAAGAATCAGACGTATTTCTCGCAAGTGGAAAGAAGCCCTTATACTGAACGTGGGAACATACCCTTATGTTGGCAAATTTACAGCAACATGATCTGTCAAGTAGCGCGCTCCGCTCTAATCCACTAGATTATGTGTGTTTTTAGCTCTGCACTCACACAAGGCACATAAACGTCTGTTCGTAAGGCTCCATTAGTAGTGCTCTCTCATGAGATTTTCATTTATTCTAAGCTAAAGTAGAATATTCGGTAACCCCTTTCTTGTAAAAAGAAAAAAAAAAATAGATTGAACTGCAAAGCAATGGCAGTCATCAGAAGTTATTTGGATCTAAAAAGGTAATAATTCCAATAGAGGTTAAAGCAACTAGTAGTATGAACACAGCCTTAGGCCTCATTCACACAGCAGAGTTTTAACATGTACGTGAAAAGAAAAGTGGCACCACGTGTCAGTGTTTTGCCATCAGTATTTTTCATGGACAGATAAATTTCAAAGCTTCTTCTATCCATATACTTTTACTGGACCTTTTCATTGAAATACCGGGGGGGGGAGGAACACGGACCAGACACAGTGAAAGAACACAGACTTGTGAACAGGACCATACTTTGCATATGTACCGTATTATTCGGATTTTAAGACACACTCCAAATTTTCAGAAGGAAAATGGGGAAAAAAAATAATGTGTCAAAAGCTGGTCCATCTTACAGTCCGAATTCAGCTTACAGGGGGTGCAGAGGTCATGCTCTGGGGTGCGACGGTCGTGCTCTGGGGTGCGTCCGGGCTCCGCCGGCATGTTGTGAAAGCCCGGAGGCCCCTGCAGATCCACTGCTGCGATGCAGTGGCCTCCGAGAACATGGCTGCAGAGGGCAGCGTATGATCAGATTCAGATCTCTGCAACGAGATCTCGTCCCATGATCTCGTTGCTGAGATCTCAATCTGACCATGCGCCGCCCCCTTAATTGCTCCATCCAGTAAACTAACGCTACATTCCCACAATGAGCTTTTGTTGCATTTTTGATGTTGCAGAATTTCTGCACCTTTTATTTATAATAGGTTACTTGCATCATGTCATTGCATTTTTGTCAGTTTGGTGCATCTTTCTTTAAATAAAGCTGCCTTGTTTTTGAAACTTCCTGGTATTTTTAATTCACTGAAGTTTATTGATATACTTTGGTGCACATTACATTTGTTTTTGATGTATGTGTGTTCTTTTACCTGTGGATTTTCTGCATCAAATGTAAGTCTATGAGTAAAATCTGCACAGAAAACACAGAAGTGTAACCGCAAAAGAAATTGACACGTTGCGGATTTGAAAAATGCACCGCAGGTCAGTTTACGCAGCGCAAATAAGAAGAACAGTGGCAGATTTCTAGAAAGAACTGCAAGAAAAACACGCAGCATCAAAATGCGATAAAAGATAATCATGTGAACGCAGCCTACATGATACATTGTTGGAGTCAGGGTCACTTCTGCCAAGACGTCAGTCTGCCCAGCACTTCATATAAGTGTATCATAGAAGTGTGTGGAGTTAAGGAAGAATTAATCCAGAATTTAATATGACGGGAACTGAAGGTAACTGGATACAGTCACTGTAAACAATGTTTGTTTGTTTTCACTCTCGATTCCTATAATCCTTCACTTTCTGCTAAACCCCCTAATCCCTACACCTAGCAAGGAACTTTTCATCTCTCTCTCCATCCTCCCCATCCATCTCACCTCCTCCTCAGAACTGTTCCTCAACATACAATCCTCGGTCTCCAAACACAAACAGCCCCCTCATGCCCTCTCCTGCTATCACTCTCTCTGCTCCTCCTCACTGCCAGTGATATTTCTCTAAATCCTGGCCCTCCTCACCACATCCATACAGTCATTTCTACCTCCCATCCACGCTCTATCACAACTTTCCGTAACCTCTCTAATCTTACACCCATACGTCCAGCCCCCGCTGCCCAAGTCCCACAAACAGGAGCTCTATGGAGCGCTCGTTCTGTCTGCAAAAAACTTCCTACATCCATGATCTATTCATTACTAACAAACTTTCCTTCCTCGCCATCACCGAAACGTGACTCACCCCCTCTAGCTGCATTTTCATATGGTGGATTCCACCTTTCCCACGCCCCAGCAGCAAGCATGGCGGAGGAATTGGTTTTCTCTGGTCCGATAACTGCTCCTTCACCCACCTCCCACTGTCACCCTCCCTTCCTTTGAGGTGCACTCTGTGCATATCTACTCCCCCCACCAACCTCCAACTGGCTGTCATTTACCACCTCCAAGGGCCAACCACCACTTCACCAATTGGCTACTTCATTTCCTCTCCGCTGACATCCCCACTATCATGGGCGACTTCAACATCCCCATGACACTTCCCTCTCAGCTGCCATTAAACTTCTATCTTTCACTCCCTCCTTCGGCCTCGCTCAATCGTCTTCTGCAGCCACTCAGAAAGATGGCCACACACTGGACCTCATCTTCACCCTCTACCTCTTTCTGACCACAACCTGCTTACATGCTCTTCCCTCTCCTGGTCCACAATCCCCACCCCACAAACTTGCTCACCCTCGCAGAAATCCTAAACACCTCAATCTACATTCACTCTCTGAATCCCTTCTCCCTCTTACAGACATAAGTTCCCTACACAATGCAGATGTATATATATATTACATTATAGAATTGATATAGATGACGAAGCTGACAGCAGTGTGCTGCTGATAAGAGCACCATGTGTGGAACTACCTGCAGAAGGTGTCGTAGAGATTTTTGAACCCTGTGACTGCTGATCTAACAATCCCCACCGACCCCGGCTGTACACCATGAGGCAGTGACATATGGCGGAGGCACAACTCAAAGAACTTATTGACAATTTTTTTTTTTCAGTGGATTTCCAGCAGGTTGATCATTTTGATGTGTAAATAGTTTTAATATTATATGGTTGGGGTTTTATACAACTGTTGCAATATAAAAAAAAATGCCCTTTTGAGGTACATTGTAATTGGTGCCTGACTTGAAATGCAAATTACCAACTTGACAGTTATCAAATATCCCCAATTCAGAATCATTTTTATCTAATATATATTACATACATGACGTGTGTGTACAAGTGCGTTTGTTTCATACACACAAAGATGTCAACTGGGCCCATCTACACTATACACTAACCATGTGCCTAATTCAAGAAAAAAAAAAAAAAAAGGACAAGCCTTGCTGCCGTGTCCTCCTCTTGTTTTTTTCTGCTAACCATACTCAACCAATTAAGTCTTTTGGAGAAAGCTCAATGCACAGATCCATTTTTTGTGGCCATATATACAGCAATATATGGTACTATACATCACTCGTTGAGGATGGTGCCCGGGTAGGGGTCCAGTCCATCAGGTATATATAGAGAAGAACCCTGTACTCAGGGGTAAGCAATGAAATAGTGACTGCAAGCTCGACTATGGTTGCATTACCTTTGCACTTCTCTTCCTAAACTGCACCATTCTTGGCAATCCCTTCCATTCTGAGGAAGGTCCAGAACTTAGGATCGAGACGTAAATATATGTTGCAACTGGATTGCTACATTAAATGTATATGTTGCAACTGGATTGCTCCATTTAGGCTAAGTTCACACGTTGCGGAATTGCCGCGGATATTTCCGTGGCAATCCCGCACTTCTCCCGCAGGAAATACGCATTTTTTGGTATGCGTATTCCCGCCAGAAACTAGCGTTTTGCAAGCGTAATTAGCTTGCAGAATGCTAGCGTTTTCCTAGCGATCTGTAGCATCGCTTGGAAAACTGTTTGACAGGTTGGTCACACGAGTCACACATAGTGTTTGACACGTGTGACCAACTTTTTACTATTGATGCCGCCTATGCCGCATCAATAGTAAAAAGATCTAATGTAAAAATAATAAAAAAATAATAAATAATGATATTCTCACCTTCCGGCGGCCCCCGCAGCTTTCCCGCCTTCAGCGACGCTCCCGGCAACTCCCGTTCCCAGGAGTCCTTTGCGACAAATCACCCCGATGACGTAGCATCACACGAGACCGCTACGCCATCTGGGTGATTCTCGCAAAGGACGCCTGGGACCGGGAGCGTCGCTGAAGGCGGGAAAGCTACGGGGGCCGCCGGAAGGTGAGAATATCATTATTTTTTATTTTAATTATTGTTTTACCAGGGATATGGTACCCAGGGCCTGGAGGAGAGTCTCCTCTCCTCCAGACCTTGGGTACCATCGCACATGAACCGCTTACATTCCGCAAAATTAATGAACATGTTGCTATTTTTCCCGTGAAGCGTTTTTTTCTTGGAAAAAAACGCAACATGTGGCCAAAACATGCGGAATCAATTAACATGTATAGGATGCTTAATGCTTGCGTTTTTTTCGCGTTTTTACCGCGAAAAAAAAAAACGCAAATATTCCTGAACGTGTGCACTTAGCCTAAACGTTCACTTTTTCATTACATACTCCTGAGGGCCAAGTTCTTCTCTACAAAATCAAACACTCATATGTGAATGTAGCCTCTGCGGGGAATTCCCTGCTTAGGGAACCAGAATGGAAGCACTGCTAGTTAGACGGGTTGTCCATTTCATTGCACAGCTACAACACCACATCAGAAAGTGCCTGATGACTCGGCATTGAGTGCAATGTGTATTGGAGGAGACCAGGAACAGCATGAAAACTACCAAAAAAAAAAAATAATACCAGATACACACACCGATCCGAGCTCTTCAGTATAGCTTTCCACTTTCGCACTAAGTTTTTGTGTTAATTTGATTAGATTGTCCAATGTGCTGCACTAAAGGTTGTAAACCTGATGGAAATCGTTTAAATCAATATTAGGACTAGTACAAACAATCATATTTTTGGTCTGTGTGCTCAAGACTACAAAAAGAACAATTTTAGCAAATATTCACAAAAAACAAACTCACTAAACAAAAACACACACAATCTACAAACAGGGTGCACTACTATGGCCCAGAAAAGCGCATACACCAAAAGGCTCAAGCAACTGTTCAAACGCGCAGGAGCACACACAGAGCCAAATCGCATCAGCATGGAACAGACTTTAAGTACAGCCACCTCAACTGGGACTTAAAGATACCAAAAGGTGAAGAGGTTCTACACAGGATCAGAGAGAGGGTCAAGGAAAGGAAAGCGTCCAACTCTTCAGTGAGGGCGCTGACACAGCTGTACTTTATAAAAATATACAGCTCTGGCAAAAATTAAGAAACCACTGCACAGTTTTATAGAAATCCGCTTCTCTACATGTCTGACAACATTCCATTCCAGTGTCAGTTGAATTCCAACCAGAGAACACCTCATTCTACTTAATGTGCTTCTGATTAGGTGATCACCTGAACCAAACCTTATTTAACAAAGGAAAGTAAAAAAACACTGCTGTGGTGTTCACAATCCTCTTGCAATAGGACAAGCTGGATAGCAAAACAAGTGCAAGTAATATCCCAAAAGTAATAGGAATGAAAAAATCACTTTTAACCATGCCAAAGGAGTTGAAAAGAAAAGTCTTGAGTGAGGAAAAGAAGGGCTCAATTCTGGCTTTACTAGCAGAGGGATACAGCTAATTTCTAAGACGGCAGTCCATTACAACAAGGTCAATGGTAGCTGGACAATGCGCCATGCCACACAGCTAGGTGGATGCGTGGATGAAGGACCACCACATCAAATCCCTGTCATGGCCAGCCCAATCTCCAGACCTGAACCCCATTGAAAACCTCTGGACTGTAATCAAGAGGAAGATGGATAGTCACAAGCCATCAAAGAAGAACTGCTTCAATTTTTGAACCAGGAGTGGCATAAGGTCGCGCAAAAGCAGTGTGAAAGACTGGTGGCAAGCATGCCAAGACGCATGAAAGCTGTGATTAAAAATCACGGTTATTCCACAAAATATTGATTTCTGAACTCTTCCCGAGTTAAAACATTAGTATTGCTGTTTCTAAATTCTGAACTTGTTTTCTTAGCTTTATTTGAGGTCTGCAAGCACTGCATTTTTTTGTTATTTTGTCCATTTCTCATTTTCTGAAAATACAAAATGTATTGCTTGGAAATTCGGAGACATGCTGTCAGTAGTTTATAGAATAAAAGAGCAATTTACATTTTACTCAAAAATATACCTATAAAGAGAAAAATCAAGACAAACTGAAAACTTTGCAGTGGTCTCTTAGTTTATGCCAGAGCTGGAGATAGGGATGAACCTCACAGGCTGTGCATAGGCAGGAAAAAAAACCTAGGACATTTTGTAGGGGAAGCAAGACAAAAATCAGTCTCCACAGAATCAGTGTCTCAAACCAAAGTGAGAAGGAGTAGAAAAAAAAAAAAATTCAACCCAAGAATAAAGTTGTGCTGATACAGGAGAGCATCCTGGACAGATCACTCACATCCAACACGTTTAGGCGAAATATGCAAACATGAGAACAGTCTGAAGGAGGTTGAAAGCTGCATATCTGGGGGCCTGAAATGAAGAAATTTTAACCTTGTTTGAAAACTTGCATTACAGAAAACAATATAACTACACAGAGTAGCAGAGGCTATTAAAGAATACCGTTGAGGTTTTTGTATGCCTTGTGTATACCATTTCAGCTCGTGCCTTGTCTAAGCAGTCTGCCGCTTTTATTCCTTCTTCCCCTTAATGCGATTCCCCTCGTGCAGACTACATTGCACATGACGCCAGAGTCCTTATATTGCCGTTAGTCCTATCTATTGTCAGTGACAGATACTGCATCTGTATATGAGGCACAGCCTCAGTGTCTTCCATGCTACATATACGATGGTCAACTGGACTCAAGCAGTTTTGGACAATTTCAACCAAAAAAACTATATGCAAATAGCACCTTCAGAGAGGAAGAGAATTTGAAGTCTATAGCGCCACCAGCTGGAACTAGCAATCCTACAAGCAATTATCAACCCTTGCAATATAACTTTGGATAAAAGCTAAATCAGAATCTCAGTTTGCAAATATGGTGTTTCGCGGGTATTTCCCTTCATCAGTGCAAAGTATGAGATCTGATTTGGCTAAGTGAAAGTTGTTGACTACTCACTAAGTTTTACACCCTTTTACTTATGTTCATAAACTGTACCCACCCAGAAAATCTGGTTGCAGTGTACTACTACAAGATACAAAGAAAAGCATGCTCGTGGACAGTCAAGAAAGTGCACTGATTGAAGAAGCCAGACTTGTTGAAAGCAGGGCTGTGGATTCAGTAAACCAAACCTTCAACCCCCACAGCACTGGTCACTACTGAGCATATGCATAAAGTGCATCACAAATTAATCTCATCTACGACCCCACAGCACTGGTCACTACTGAGCATGTGCATAAAGTGCAGCACAGATTCATCTCATCTACAACCCCACAGCACTGGTACTATGAGAAATTCATGAATAAAGAGCAGCACAGATTGAATCTCAACTACAACCCCACAAGCACTGGTACACTACTGACATTGGAATAAAGAGCACACAGATTGATTCAACTATGACTCCACAACACTGATCACTACTGAGTCATTTGCATAAAGTGTGCATCACAAATTAATCTCATTCACGACCCACACAGAACTGGTTCACTACTGAGGCATGTGCAAAAAGTGCAGTGACCAGATTCATCTCATCTACAACCCCACAGCACTGGTCACTACTGAGCATGTGCATAAAGTGCATCACAGATTAATCTCCTCTACAACCCCACAGCACTGGTCACTACTGAGCATGTCATATAAGTGCAGCACAGATTCATCTCATCTACAACCCCACAGCACTGGTCACTACTGAGCATGTGCATAAAGTGCAGCACAGATTCACCTCATCTACAACCCCACAGCACTGGTCACTACTGAGCATGTGCATAAAGTGCAGCACATATTCATCTCATCTACAACCCCACAGCACTGGTCACTACTGAGCATGTACATAAAGTGCAGCACAGATTAATCTCATCTACGACCCCACAGCACTGGTCACTACTGAGCATGTACATAAAGAGCAGCACAGATTCATCTCATGTACATCCCCACAGCACTGGTCACTACTGAGCATGTACATAAAGTGCAGCAGATTCATCTCAACTAAAAGCCCAGATCCTTAGATCTGGAACAGAACAGACATTTAATAACTTTCCTAAATTCTTATGAAAAAATGTACAGCACATCCTGCACTGTACTACTGTACCAATGCATTATATATTTTAGGAGTCTATCCATTTTATACCAAGTCAACTCCGCAGCACTGGATGAAAGTCCACTAGGCAATACAGGAAGTATCAGAAACATACAATCAAACAGGAGAGGATAGGTGAGAGAAGAAAAAAAGAAAACATAGATCAGAAAATAAGACGAATGACTAAGACTTGCTAATGGAACTTTGAAGAAACAAAATCAAAAGGTCTGCACAAGAACAGGCCATTGGAAGAATGCGGTAAAAGCAGGGTAGAAAAATCTTATATGTCAAGCCAACACTGCACTGAGCAGTGGCACAATACTGTGTCAAAAATGATTCACTGGAACATTTGCAAAAATTACCAGTTGATCACTGAGGTGATGGGTGCAGTGTGGAAAGTGATCGAAAATGAACATATGAAATTATGGGAGTTTTGCATACAAACAGAAAGAAAAGGCCCACAAGACACAATGTAACCAATCAAGAAAAAGAAAGTTTGGATTGTTGAGATAACAATAACAGTTGAAAGAGGAGCGTGGCAAAAAAATAAAAAAAAGCTGAAAAATATCACAATTTCAAAAATCAAAATTTCTTGTTTTTTTTTTAGCTGTGTATTGGGTCATTATCCTGTTGCAAGATCCATGACCTGAGACTGAGACCAAGCTTTCTGACACTGGGCAGCACATTTCTCTCTAGAATCCCTTGATAGTGTTGTAGGAAAGATGTGTATCTTCGTACGTGTTAGCCAGTAGATAGAAAAATATTTAGACTTGAGAGTCCTCAGTGGTTGATACCTTTTAATGGCTAACTGAAAAGATGGTAACAAATTGCAAGCTTTCGAGACTACCAGGGCTCTCTCAGGCTGAAAATAATACAAAATCTGAAGAATCACATTTATACACAAAGGACACAGGAATAATGCAATAGGTAAGACATGTGACAGTGAAGCAGAACTGTCATTTATGGCCGAGGGATAGAAATTATTGACTAGTTCATAGATAGAAAATATTTAGACTTGAGAGTCCTCAGTGGTTGATACCTTTTAATGGCTAACTGAAAAGATGGTAACAAATTGCAAGCTTTCGAGACTACTCAGGTCTCTTCATCAGGCATAGACTAATACAAACATCTGAAGAATCACATATTTATACACAAAGAGCACAGAAAAAATGCAATAGGTAAGACAAGTGACATGAAGCAGAACTGTCATTATGGCAGAGGGATGAACATAAATATGACTAGTTCATAGATAAGGAGTGAAGTTTTATTACCCTCTGATTGGGGTCTGGTATTGTGTTGTGATGACCCTAAAAGGTCAGGGAGGCAGATTCCTTAATTGTTGTAGAACGACATAAAACTCTGGGATATATTCATCCCAGCACTAAGAGTGTCAAAGGTCATCATAAGTTTATATTCCCAGACTTTTCTATCCTTCTCAGATTTGAAGTTAGATTTTAATACAGTAATTCCATATCCGTCATGCTATGACCGGGCATACAAAAGTGTTTTGCCACAGGTAAATCCATTCTCCTTTCTCTTATTGTGTGGCGATGAGAATTCATCCTTGTTCTCAGTTTTTGCCCGGTCTCCCCCACATACAGACCCCCAGTTGGACATTTAGTACATATAATTAGGTACACCACATTAGATGTGATGCAGCTGAAAGTACCTGGTATCTTGTAGTCCTGATGGGAGTTGGGGATCTTTATCCTGTCCGTGGTCATTATAGATGTACAGGTTTTGCATTTCTTTTGTCTGCAAGGAAAGGTACCTGCAGCTGTTGGGGAGGACAGGGAGCTTCTGACAATGATGCTTCTTAGATTTGGGGGCTGCCTAAAGCATAGTAGTGGGGGGTCTGGAAATATGGATTGTAATCGGGCATCTTTTTGTAGTAAAGGTTGTAGTTTCCGTGCAGCTCCCCTTAGCATCTCCAGACTTGGATTGTAGGTGACCAGGGAGGCCGATTATTTCATGTGTGGACACCCTTACTGAGCAAGTATCTGGATGGGTAGAGGGTGTTCTTAAACCCCTGGTAAAGGATACACCCAGCTACATTCAGGACACAACTGACCTACTGAATAAACTAGCAGCAATAGGTTCTCTACCAGAAGGAACCATCCTGGCCACCATGGATGTGGAATCTTTGTACTCTAATATCCCACACCAGGATGGATTAAATGCCTGCAAAGTCTTCATGGGAAACACCGGGAATGATGCTGATTCTGTGGTGAAACTCACAAAATTCATCCTCACCCACAATTACTTCGAATTTGACAACAAGATCTATCTTCAGGAGACTGGCACAGCTATGGGAAGTAAAATGGCTCCACAGTATGCAAATCTTTTCATGGCCAAGCTTGAAAGCGAATTTTTGTCCTCATGCCCCATCAGGCCTCGGGCCTACTACCGCTACATTGATGACATTTTAATCATCTGGACGGAGTCTGAGCAACAGCTAAAGACGTTCCATGAACAGTTCAATCAATTTCATCCCACCATCAACTTAACACTTAACTACTCCAGCAATGAAATTAACTTTTTAGACACCACCATTAAGCTAAAGAACAATGAAATAGAGACATCCCTGTATCAGAAGCCAATCGACCGTCCAACATATCTTAAATGGGACAGTTTCCATCCAAAACACATAAAAAACTCTATTGTCTACAGCCAAGCCATCAGATACAACCGTATATGTTCCAACCCCATGGATAGAGATGAACACCTTGTCGCCTCAGAAAGACTTTTTTGAACCAGGGCTACCATCCAAGAACAATTGAAAACCAAATTACAAGAGCCACCAGAATATCAAGGAATCACCTGCTACATTACAAAGCTAAAGAAGAAAATAACGGGTGCCTCTAGTGGTCACCTACAATCCAAGTCTGGAGATGCTAAGGGGAGCTGCACGGAAACTACAACCTTTACTACAAAAAGATGCCCGATTACAATCCATATTTCCAGACCCCCCACTACTATGCTTTAGGCAGCCCCCAAATCTAAGAAGCATCATTGTCAGAAGCTCCCTGTCCTCCCCAACAGCTGCAGGTACCTTTCCTTGCAGACTAAAGAAATGCAAAACCTGTACATCTATAATGACCACGGACAGGATAAAGATCCCCAACTCCCATCAGGACTACAAGATACCAGGTACTTTCAGCTGCATCACATCTAATGTGGTGTACCTAATTATATGTACTAAATGTCCAACTGGGGGTCTGTATGTGGGGGAGACCGGGCAAAAAACTGAGAACAAGGATGAATTCTCATCGCCACACAATAAGAGAAAGGAGAATGGATTTACCTGTGGCAAAACACTTTTGTATGCCCGGTCATAGCATGACGGATATGGAATTACTGGTATTAAAATCTAACTTCAAATCTGAGAAGGATAGAAAAGTCTGGGAATATAAACTTATGATGACCTTTGACACTCTTAGTGCTGGGATGAATATATCCCAGAGTTTTATGACTTCTACAACAATTAAGGAATCTGCTCCCTGACCTTTTAGGGTCATCACAACACAATACCAGACCCCAATCAGAGGGTAATAAAACTTTCACTCCTTATCTATGAACTAGTCATATTTATGTTCATCCCTCGGCCATAATGACAGTTCTGCTTCACGTCACATGTCTTACCTATTGCATTATTCCTGTGTCCTCTTGTGTATAAATATGTGATTCTTCAGATTTTGTATTAGTTCAGCCTGATGAAGAGACCTGCGTAGTCTCGAAAGCTTGCAATTTGTTACCATCTTTTCAGTTAGCCATTAAAAGGTATCAACCACTGAGGACTCTCAAGTCTAAATATTTTTCTTGATAGTGTTGAGATTTCATTGTACCCTGCAAACATTCTAGACACCCTGTAACAGATGCAGCAAAGCAGCCCCAGAACATAACAGAGGCTCCTACATGTTTCACAGTAGGGACAGTGTTCTTTTCTTGATATGCTTCATTTTTCCGTCTGTGAACATAGAGCTGATGTGTCTTGCCAAAAAGTTCCATTTTTGTCTCATCTGTCCATAGGACATTCTCCCAGAAGCTTTGTGGCTTGTCAACATGTAATTTGGCAAATTCCAGTTTGGCTTTTTTTTAATTATTTTTTCTTCAACAATGGTGTCCTCCTTGGACGTCTCCCATGAAGTCCACTTTGGCTCACACAACGACGGATGGTGCGATCTGACACTGATGTTCCTTGAGCTTGAAGTTCACCGATATCTGTTTAGAAGTTTTTCTGGGCTCTTTTGTTACCATTCAGATTATCCATCTCTTTAATTTGTCATCAATTTTCCTCCTGCGGCCACGTCCAGGGAGGTTGGCTACAGTCTCATGGAACTTAAATTTCTGAATAATATGTGTAACTGTAGTCACAGGAACATCAAGCTGCTTGGAGATGGTCTTATAACTCTTACCATTAACATGTTTGTCTATAATTTTCTTTCTAATCTCCTGTGACAACTCTTTCCTTCGCTTCCTCTGGCCCATGTTGAGTGTGATACACACCATGTCACCAAACAGCACAGTGAGTATCTGTAGCCCTCTATACAGGCCACTCACTGATTCCAAGATTGTAGACACCTGTGGTGCTAATTAGTGGACACACCTTGATTTAACATGTCCCTTTCGTCACATTGTTTTCCGGGGTATCATCATTTCTGTCCAGGCCTATTTCAGGAGTTATTTTTTTTTTTAATTCTGTGGAAGCATGGTTGAAAAGCAATGTCTGAATTTCATTTGTTCATTTTCATAGATTTTTGATTTATTATTACTTTTGTCAGATTCAAGTTATTTCTGGGACCATAGTGGGTTTTTCTGTCATTAAACGAGGGGTACAAACAATTTTCACCACATGTGTATATGAGCCAATAATCAGGGAATATCGCTCCAGATAGACAGGGGTTGTGAAGCTAATATAATATTCTATGGGTGTATATAACATTCGTCAGTGAGCCTGACCAGAACATTAAGTGACCATTGAGCAACAATAAATTGGTCAGTGTAATAGGATCATAATACTAGAAGATAATGAAAAACCCATTAATAACCTGGCTTGTATCAGAGTTGTAGATGAGCTTTACATCTGGAGCAAAAAGGGTCAATGTAAGTCCTC